>JAZEWT010000006.1:13007558-13024972 GCA_036362905.1 Mordacia mordax
ACTCGACAGCTTTACAGAATATCCATTGCGAATAATTTCAAATAACAAAATACTTCACCCCGACTGGAATCGGAATCTCAATGTGGTGGGGGAGTTTGTGTGCCCAAATGAACCTAAGCACTATGCTGTCCAGTGTCTTGGGGCCTAGTAGGGTTGTGAGGTGCACCAACGGGCCGACCTCAACACCACCAGCAGGCCACCCGCTGGTGTGCCCTCGTGGGTCCAAGCGATGCGCGCAGGGCGACGGCGCCATTCTTCTTCTCATACGTGGCAGCAACACCATTGACGATGGATACTTCTTCCTTTGTGGCACAGCAGTCACCTTCCCACACGACTCTTTAGATCATGGCTGGTCCGCAGTCATCTTCCCACAGCTCAGTCCCCGTAGCTTCCGCATGTCCCCCCTTATAACCTCTCAGACCCCTTCTCTCAGGTTCCATCTAACGATACCCAGTCACGCGATGTTTTTGCCTTCGGGCTAAGTCACCCCACTTCTCCCAGCCAATCAGATCGTTCCGCGCCCAACCCAATCAATCCGTAATAACCTGACGAACGACCTGACCCGACCCCATGGCACGAGCGTCATTGTGAACCCTGCATAGCACGGCGTGACACCTTACCAGCATCACCCTTCGAGTCACTCAGCACCTCCCACTCACACACAAACCCTCCAGCCATGACATCGTGACCCGTCTGCATGGCCTGATCGCTGGGTGTGGTTGTGCAAAGACACCTCGCTTGGTACGGCACGAGGCTTGGCACCACAGGGTCACCTATGTAGATTGGCCTCAAATGCGGGGCCATACAAATAGTGATTCAAACAAACCTCAATCAAAATAACATATATGGCTGGGAAAACCTCGCACAGACTAGGGAAACCAGGGCCAACTCCTGGAGTGAGGCCTGGGAGTGGAGATCGCAGGTGTGTGCCTGGTGACTGGGTTACTCATGTAGCTTGGTTGGGCATAGCCCAAAAAAGTAGCGTGGTGCCGCTGCCTTGTGGGCCCACCACCTGCGAGGCAAATCATAAAGGTCCAGTGCAATGCCCCTTGGGAAGCAGAGGCAGAGTGGGTCTAGGCATGCTAGACCTTGTTAATGGAAACTGGCTCTTGGAACATGGAATGTCACTCCTATGCGACGTAAGGAACCAGAACTTGTGCAGGCGGTTGAGATGTACCGACTGGATATAGTTAGGTTTATCTTTACACACGGTGTCGGCTCTGGAACCAACTCTGTGATAGGGTTTAGATCCTCTCCTATTCCGGAGTGGCACAGGAGGAGAGGTGCCGAGCGGGGGTAGGGATACTCAGCAGCCCCTCGCTAGGTGTCACTCAGTTGGAGTTGCGATTTCGTAAGGAGGAGGACTCTGACTGTTGTGTGTGCATACGCACCAAACAGTAGTGAAGAGTACACCACCTTCTTGGAGACAGAAGGCGGGTGCTGGAAAACATTCAACCTGATGACTCCATATATCTACTGGGAGATTTCAATGTTCATGTGAAAAATGATGGAGAAGCCTGGAGGGGTGTGATTGGGAGTAATGACCGGCTCGATCTGAAACTGAGCAGTGTTCTTTTATTGGACTTCTGTGCTCGTTAAGAACTGTCCATAACAAACATCTTATTCGAACACAAGGAGGCTCATGAGTGTACCTGGTACCAGAGTACCTTGGGTCAAAGATCGATGATCAACTTTGCAGTTGTCTTATCGGACCTGAGTCAATATGTTTTGGACACTTGAGTGAAGAAAGGGGCAGATTTCCCAATATATTGTAAGCCCAAACGTGTTGTGAAAGTTTGCTGGGAACGACTAGTGGAGGACCTTGTTTGGAGCGATTTCAGCTCTTGCCTCCGAGGAGTTTGTCTCACATGTCGGAGGAGGCTGACGGCATAGAGTCCGAATGGATGCTGTTTAAAGCCTCCATCGTGGAAGCGGCTGCTAGGAGCTGTGGGCAGAAAGTGGTTGGTGCCTGTTATAGTGGCAACCTAAGGACCCACTTGTAGACAACAGTAGTGTGGGAAGAAGTCCCTAGTTGGTATGAGGGACTCCTGATTCGGCGGACAAGTACCGGCAGGCCAGAAGGACTGTAGCTACAGTGATTGTAGTAGCGAAAGCCCGGGTGTGGGAGGAGTTTTAAGAGGCTATGGAGAAGGACTTTGGCTGGCTTCAAATAGGTTCTGACAAACCATCCGATGGCTTAGGAGGAAAAATCAGGACACTGCCCAGGCTGTTATCAGGAAAGGAGGGAAGTGCTGATCTCAACTTGGGATATCGTTGGGAGGTGAAAGAAACACTGCGAGAAACTCCTGAACATGACAGACGAGGACTCAGAGGAGGAGGCATGGCCGTAGTGTTCGGGGGGCTGGGGGGTCACAGCCCATCTATTTCACAGAAGTTACTGAGGTTATCCAGAAACTACATGGAAGGTTCCAGAAGCAGACAAAATCCGCCTGGAAATGGGCTGTTATGGCTCACATGCTTTTTCAATGTTGCGTGGGTATTGGGAACAGTGCCAGTGAATTGGCAGACAGGGGTGTTGTTTCCCCTTTTCAAAAGGAGGAACCGGGGGGTGTGTTCCAACAACAGAGGGATCACACTGCTTAGCCTCCCTGGGAAAGCCTATGCCAGGGTGCTTGAAAAGAGGATCTGGCCAATTGTCAAAGCTCAAATTCAAGAGGTACAATGCGGATTCCGTCCTGGCAGTGGAACAACAGACCAGGTTTTTTATAATAATAAAAATTGCATTTATAAAGCGCTTTTCACCTGAGGGTCACAAAAGTGCTGCACAAAGCTGCGGAGAGAACGGCATGTCAACAACGGCACTAGAAAGGAAAATAAGTAACAATAACCTTTTTTTTAATATGCACATCGTTGCAGAACAACATGTAAAATATGATCAGACTTTCAACTATCATTTTAAAATGCAAAATTATCAGTGTTTATAATACATATGTTGGGAAATTGTTTAATGTAGCATTTATCGTATAATAACATAATAATTGCATTTCTAGAGTGCCCATCACCCAATTGTCACAAAGCTCTGCAGAGAGCCGCGGAGGGAATGGAACATCAACGAAATAAGAACAGCAAATCAGCAGCAACGCTTTTTTTTGTATTTTTTTTTTTACAAATCCGAGCTGTGGAGAGAACGGCATGTCAACAACATTTGGACAGCCCAACTGAAAGTCGAAAATAGCAATAAATTGTAGAAGAACTCTCACGGATTCTTGAGGGGTCATGGGAATTTGCCAAACTAGTCTACATGTGTTTTGAGGACTTGTTAAAGGCGTACAATCGTGTGCTCCGAGGATCTCTGTGGAAGGCACTGCGGGAGTACAGGGTACTGTAGCCATTACTACATGCCATTTGGTTCTTATGCAACCGCAGTGAGAGCTATGTTTCCATCCTTCATATTAAGTCAAGCCCATTTCCATTGGCGTTGGGCTCTGCCAAGGGTATGCCTTGTCTGTTATTCTGTTCCTGATTTTCACGGATAGGATATCAAGACTTAGCTGAGGACCAGAGTGTATCCAGTTTAGGGGTATGAGGGTGACATCTTTGCTTTTTGCAGATGATGTTGTCCTCTTTGCTTCATCAGACTGTGATCTTCAGTGTGCACTGGAATAGTTTGTAGACGAGTGTGACGCGGTAGGGATGCGAGTCAGCACCTACAATCTGAGGCCATGGTTCTTGCCTGGAAAAAGGTGGCTTGCCCCGACTGGGTGAGGAGCGACCAGCTGACCCAAGTGGAGGCGTTCAAGTATCTTGGAGTCATATTCACGAGTTAGGATAAAAGGGAGCGTAAGATTGAAAAACAGATGGGGACAGCATCTGCAGAAATGCAGGCGTTGTACCACACCATTGCATTGAAGAGGGAGATGAGTCGAGAGACAAAGCTCCCAATTTAATGGTCAGACTTAATTCCAACCCTCACCAATCGTCATGAGCTTTGGGTAATGACCGAAGGAGTAAGGTTTCGGATACAAGTGGCTGAAATGAGATTCCTCCATCGGGTTGCTGGGCTCATTCATGGTGATATGGTGAGGAGCTCAGTGATCCAGAAGCATATCATAGTAGAACCGATGCTTCTTCGCATTGAGAGGAGTCAGTAGAGGTGGCTCAAGCATCCGATAACAATGCCTCCTGAGCGCCTCCCTCTGGTTGTGTTTCAGGCACGGTCAATTGAGATGTTATCCCGAGGCAGGCCCAGAACCCGTTGGAGGGGCTATATCTCTCAGCTAGTCTGGGAATGCTTTGGTATCCCCTGGCAAGAGCTGGGGGAAGTTGCTCGGGCAAAGGACGTCTAGGCTGCTTTGCTAAACCTATTTCCTCCACGACCCGGACCCAGATAAGCAGCATGACATATGGATGGGCAAAATACTTAACATAACTATCAATTAAAATGCCTTAAGATGAAATATGGATATAATAAGCAATGTGTCAGGCAATGGCCCTTACTCATATCACATCTCTCTGCTGTTACGAAGAGTTTGCAAAGCGTGGCCTATATGATAGTACAAATTACGTAAACACGCTTATTTGTGTAATGTGTACATTTGTATATATGTGTAGATTTATATAAGAATTTTTTTTGCTTACTTATGTCCTATAATTTATTGCTACTATTTGACTTTCAATTGAACTGTCCTGATGTTGTTATTGACATGCCATTCTCGCCACAGCTCGGATTTATAAAAAACAAAAACTGCTACTGTTGCTGATTTGCTGTTCTTATGTCGTTGTTGTTGCTGACACGCTCTGTGGAACGCTTTCTGCTCCTCGGGTGAAAAGCGCTCTCGAAGTGCAATTATTATTATTATTATTATTATGGCAATTTTTTGGTTGAATCATGGAGGATCGTTGCCTTTAATTTTATATTTTACTAGTGGTGCATGTTTATCAATTATCTGCAAGAATTGATTTC
The DNA here is from genome assembly GCA_036362905.1 of Mordacia mordax. NCBI lineage: Eukaryota > Metazoa > Chordata > Hyperoartia > Petromyzontiformes > Petromyzontidae > Mordacia > Mordacia mordax. Next base: position 13,012,483 of record JAZEWT010000006.1, read on the forward strand.
TGAAATATGTACAGAGTCCAGAAGTGAAATTTTGCAAACGGATTCGCATTCATAATAAAATGCATCATTTGTGAATGTCTGAAAGTCATTTTGTTTCAAATAACGTTTCAAAATACATTTATAATGAGCTTTGAGTCTTTTTAAACCTAATACTGACAATTATTGAGTGATCACTAAGGTGATATGTCGTTTGTTGACATGCCGTTCGCTTTGCAGCTCTGTGCAGTGCTTTGTGACCTCGGGTGAAAGGTGCTCTATAAATGCAATTATTATTATTTTTCCTGAAGGGGTGAGAATATGATTTTTTACTCCTGTATCGGGTTACATTTTCAAAGAGCGACGAAAATGTGCCAAAATCATTTTAGAAGGAATTAAACATACATGATTTTGCTGTTGGCTAAAGTATGGCATATCTTGAAGTCCAAGTCCAAAGTAAGGGTACAACCCTGCAATTGCTTGATACTTCCACTGCTGATAGAAAGACATCTAGTGTAGCGGGCACTGTAGGAAGCTTCTCTACAGAGTATTGGTTCTACTTTTTAAATGTTGGATTGACGTCTGGGTTATTCTTGTTGCCAGACTTTAAGGGCCGTTATCCAGGTTAACCTGAGTTGACCAATTTCCCCCTCAATGGTAGGGGTATTGGAGAAGACTTTTATGAACCGACGCCCTTCTAGACGCCAACCTCATTTTAATCACCAAAGGGAACCCTACCAGGAGTGCTGAATTCCAGGTGACATAGCTCTGGGGTTCATTAAAACATGCACACTACAGGGTTACGATCTTGCAAGAGGTGAAAATACAGTCCTCCCATTACTGCATTCTACGCGGATTGCCCACTCAGTGTACGCGATATGTTAATAATGCAATTCGTCGAGAGAAGCTTCGTTTAAAAATGTAGTGTGTGAAACCGTGCAGATTTTATTAATATTTCGCTTAAAACCGTCAAATAGTCCTATAAGTTGGTCATAGTGCATGCATATGAGTCATCTTGCGTTGTGTGAAAATGTATTAACACTTTATATTTTAGGGGAGCCAACTATATCATAACTAATCTTATAACCAACGTTCTTGTAAACATTCAACATTATAATTTAACCACTTACAATGTTTATTTAACGGTACTTGATTAACTCAAAACAATATATCATTAAATTAACGATTTAAAATGTAACGAAAATAAAATATGAAACAACGTGTTACTTCAAATACTTGTCTTCAATATAATTTAAAGGTTCGGTAATTGGAAGGACGAACGTTGTTCTCAATGTATATAATTATGTGCATGCAAAGTATGGTCAATTATCTCTGGACGCCTGAAAGCCTATAGCTGCGGACATTTTATACATGCAAAATGTCCCGCTATTATTTCACATTATCAGTGACTGAGAATTTAGTATCAGGGATGTGCGCACGAGGGTTCATGATTAGCATGTGCCCTTTAACAGTAAGCTGTGGACTTGGCTCCAAGTGTCTTTCAAACCTGGCCAGTGAAAGATCATGTATTCCCCAAGTTTCCGTGAGCTGGTGTCTCTTCAGATTATACAGTGGCCTTTCTGGGAATTCCCTCGTTTCAGAGTTGCCTCAAGACATGCTGCGCAGTGGCAGGAGTGGAAACAAATTACAAACCACATGCACTTGCGTTGGTGCTTTTCTGTGCGGAGTTTGCATGTTCTCCCTGTGTCCGCGTGGGTTTTCGCCCACAGTCCAAAAAACATGCTGCTGCATAGGTTAATTGTCTTGCAGACTAAATTGCCCGCAGTGCCCGGTGATGGACTGGCGTCCCATCGTGGATATATCCCTGCCTTGTGCCCTGTGTCTACCGGGATAGGCTCCGGCTCACCACAACTCTGTACAGGACTAAGCAGTTTCTGACAATGAGATGAGATGCACTTGTGTTCAATGAAAAAGTAATCAAATGCGTCTGCACATCACCTCTAAAATGTTAGGTTGTATTGAAATCTCTAACAAACGATGTACTCATAATATATAACGCTAAATACCGAATGATGTATCCAAACAAAGCACCCCCTCCACCTCCATTTATAGGGTGTCCATAACAAATATATACTTTCACGTTTTTAAATCAGGGCGGCGCGGTGGCCCAGTGGTTAGCGCTGTCGCCTCACAGCAACAAGGTCCCGGGTTCGAATCTCTCGGCTCGGGTGCCCCTCTGTGTGGAGTTTGCATGCTCTCCCCGTGTCCACGTGGGTTTTCGCCGGGCACTCCGGTTTCCTCCCACAGTCCAAAAAGCATGCTGCTGCATAGGTTGATTGGCTCGCAGGCTAAATTGCCCCGCAGTGCCCGGCGATGGACTGGCGTTCCGTCGTCGGTATATCCTTGCCTTGCGCCCTGTGTCTGCCGGGATAGGCTCCGGCTTCACCGTGACCCTGTATAGGACTAAGCGGTTTCAGACAATGAGATGAGATTAGACGTTTTTAAATCAATGCGCAAAGGTCATATAAAATACCGATAGAAGGGCAAATGAATCTGGAATAATTATGCACCTTGTAACCATAATAATGTTGTTTTCTTGTTCTAATAGTAATATAATGCAATGTATCTGGTTCTATGAAAATATTCAAGCAAATTACATAAGTTATTAGTGCCAAAGACATGCCTGGCTGCCTTTGTCACTCCAGTACCGATGTGTACACATTGCACCAATTCCTGAGGTACAGTTAAAAAATCGTCGCCCTCGTTGGCTGAGTGAGAATCAAACTTGGTTAACTGGGATCTGAGCACAGCACACTAACTACTACACTACCGCTCTCCCTACTGCAGTACATAGTACACACAGCGCAGCTTTAATCCATCAACTGCCAGATAACAACATCCTCACTGCAAACGGATCGTAGGAGTTATTTGACCATACTTAACCCGCTGTCAATGTGGTTTAGTGAAGCATGTGAAGATACAGCAGTCCTAATTTGTTTGTTGTTTAAGCCTGCTTAAACATGCATTTAGAAAATCTACCCTCCAACTAGGGCGGCACGGTGGCCCAGTGTGTAGCGCTGTCGCCTCACAGCAAGAAGTCCCCGGGTTCGAATCTCGGCTCGGGTGCCTTTCTGTGTGGAGTTTGCATGTTCTCCTCGTGTCCGCGTGGGTTTTCGCCGGGCACTCCGGTTTCCTCCCACAGTCCAAAAAATATGCTGCTACATAGGTTATTTAGCTTGCAGACTAAATTGCCCTCAGTGCCCGATGATGGACTGGCATCCCATCGTGGGTATATCCCTGCGCTGCGCCCTGGGTCCCATATTTTTCCCATCCCAGTGTTTACAGTTTATCAGATCCAAGTGTGACCAATGTGCAAATTTAATATAGTAATTGATCATTTTCCATGCCGTTGACACTACCTCTATTCCCTACACCTGCTGTAAACAAACAGGAACATATACGAGGATCTTTGGGCAGGTGTAAAAAACGTGTACCTTAATAAAGCCCCATTATAATTTATACCATTTATAATTCAGTAATGGTTTACTGTCCACATTAAGCATATAGTGCATGAATTAGTTCATTCATTATTTAATCCTAAGTTAATAAAAAAGAATTCAATTCCAAAAAATCTTGGGAAAACAATCTTAACTATCATCCAAGCTGTGTCTCTATTATCAAACGTACACGGTATTAAAATTTTATTTATACATGTATTTGTTGTACACCTTTGTGCATATTTGTGTGTACTTGTGTGCGTACACTGCTGCTTGAATGAGAAAAGCACGGCCTGCCAAATTCAATTCTCAAGGTAATTGCAAACGAAGTAACAAAATGACTGAAGCGTCAATCATGGTCTCAAGGTGCAGCCAGTTTGCTTTACAGACGTGGCCAACGAGATCAACCTCAATTAACATCAACAGATGCAGCATTCATCAGCTGTCAATATCATCATTAGAGTGACAGCCAAGTGGCTGCCCACAAACCCCCTTTCCATGGCAGACATACATATATTTATTTTTCCCCGCAACTGCTGCATCCCAAGTACCAGGTGCTATACAAAACCGGCATATACGTTATTTCAATTTATTTGCGATATACTTCATATTAATTTAGTCTGGAGAGTGAGACATCATTAAAATTCCATTATTGAGAACATTGATATAAAATAATGCACAGACTGCAGTGCCTTTAAATATATACTTTATAGGGGAGTACAAGTGGGTTTTAATTGTCTCGCTTAATGGACTTTATCAGTTCTCCTTTTTTACGCTCAAGTATTCCGCAGAGATGGCATAATGACCCATTCCCGGCTAGTAATATTAACCTTCAGTTAACAATACATGGACACTGGAGCAAGGGTAATTTTTGAAATGCATGGCTTTCTAACACATTTTCGGCTACTTGACTATAAGGGAAATGTACTTCGTGCGCTGCCTTTCTTAAACCACAAGCTACCACAGGCAATGATACATGAAATGATCTTGCGATCATTAGCCATACCGCAAAAGCCCAGACTGCATATATTTAGTGCACCAAGAACGATCTCATACATGACTAAACTCTACAGTAGAAACACTTAAAATGTATGTACCATGTCAGAACAAGCGAATCCCAGCTTCTATTAAATTATATTTCTTGAGCAGTAATCAAACAGATTACAAATTCAGTATTGAGTAAGACATTTACATGTTGATGACTAGAGTGATTGACATCTGACATTTTATAAGCTATATCTTTATAGGCTGCCCATAGATATTGTTACAACCATTTCCTGCATGGCAAGGAATAAGTGATACCTTGCGAATACCCTTTAAGTTATTATACAATAGTCCGTTGCTTATAATTTTCATATTTTTCTTTTTAACCTATAATTTTTTGAACATAATGGGCTTCCGCTATCCTTAAAGCTTCCTAAATATTGATGATACTTATCTATGATAAATGTCATAACATGGGGAGATGAGTTATGGGTATATTACAAGCTGAATTTTTTCTCGTTAAAGGTTTACTGGATTATCTTCTTCTCTTTACAGTAAGTCTCATGTGAAAAATCACGCCGCAGTGCGTAAGAGTACACTGCCGGGCTTTGAGATTAAATTCAAAAACTGGCACCTTGCCTGAGTGGGCTTGATAAAGTGCATCGTATAATTGTCTCTGGGGCTAATATGGTCATACTCATTGCGTTGATTGACAGTCGGATTTGTCGTTACAGATCCCTCTGCAAACACTGAGCGCGCCTCCTGGATATGAGCCAATCCCAGCGTCTCCTCCAGAGGAGTCCGCGCAGCAGATGTCTTACTACTCACAACCTCCAGTGGCCGGCCACGGAGTTCATCCGGCGCGGGGGTTGTTATCTGATCACGGGGCGGCGCTCAACACTCAGGCTGCCCAGGCGTGCCGACACTTACCAGGGCTGCCTCCTTCTCCTCCGTCACCTCGCAGCATGCTGCTGCTGCCTCTGCAGCACACCACTGCAGCTGACAACCTCATCCCAGCCACAGCGCAGGTTGCGCCGCACGCCATCAGTGAGCAGCAGAGGTAATCCTGCTGAGAGGAAACCGAGTTTAAAACAGCAGGTCGGAGTTCTCGACGAGTGTGTGTGTACATAGAGAGACAATGAGCCACGCCTCCCCGACTATCCTCTATAGCCGTACAGAATGCTGGGAAAAGTGCGATTAACGAGGACTCTTTAATAAGCTGCCAATGGCACATAGGAGGATGGCGGTTGCCTAAATCGAACAGGAAAAGCGTGGTGTGGCCAACCCTGCGCCGGGTTTCCTTTGTCTCCCCTAGGACTAATGTTCACATATCGCACCAAGTATTTGTTGTTGAATAAACCCAGGTGAGGTTCAGATAATCGTCACTGATATCTGTGGCCGGGAATCGTAAATGTTTCTGCTCCCAATACGCACATGTGGACACGTACTCTGACATTTGGATATACATGCACGCATGAGGATGTGGTGCGTGTCGCAATTTTTTTCAATGAAACCTTTATGGGAGAAACTTAAAACGTATGTAAAGCACCAATTTATTGGTATCTTATTTTATAGCATTAATGTCTCTGCATCACTATTTAGAGAAATATTCCAACAAGGACAATTTTTTAACCATTTCATAATCTCTTCCATAACACACCCTCATAATATGGGCATTGTACATCATTTCGGTTGAAAACAATACTTCTACATTATAGAGAAAGAGATATTACATCCAATATAACTAGGTATGAGGCATTATCAGTCAGCCAGATCCACTCCTGGATAAATGCCAACCCAAGCCCTCCAGAACATGCCATGTTATAATCCACCTTGCACCTGCACCTCCCACTTATCGCCTCTAGCATAAATAAATATAAAGAGAATATTTTGTCAACAGCTATTCATTTAATGTTCAAAGAAAAGTACAACTATTTAAGTGCATCTCAATAAATAAATATTGATTATTACAGCAGAATTCTGTGATGTGTAATTCCTGCGATACAACAAATATTGTGTCTATTCTCACCGCAGTATTACTTTCTAACATTTTGAATGTTATGGGTTTCTAATTACAAGCTTTATAGATTGCATGTGTGTTTCATTTGAACGTTACACTTCAGATATTGTAAACATTGGTTTGCAAGAGCATTGGACTCTATTTTAAGCCACTGTTTGGATAAAAACGTGTCTATGGTGTTACTCGAGACTTACAAAGTCAGATGGAGTAATACAAATGTGTTATGCATTACAGAACAGTATAAAGCTCCATATCAGTAGTACTGGTTGCGCCTGATGTGGGCATTCCGAAAATAGATTGGCCACGAGTTTTCCCACCACATGTGGAGTGAAAATTAAACCCCGGACCACCACGCCCGAGAATGTATAATGTTTCAATATGCGTTTTGATCCCAAGAGAAAGTCCATGCACCTACATTGAATATACTGTTTAAATTGGAAGGTGCTCAGCATTCCCATGAAGAATGAATGGATGAACAATGATGAACAAATTACGTGGGAAAAACAAATTACGTGGGAAAAAATCGTGTAAAATACAACACATAGGCTATTAATAGAATATATTTTATTGATCGTTGGCAAACGTTGACCTTCTAGATTTAGAGTTCCATGTACATACTTAAAAAGAAGCATAATAACAATAATTAGTATAATTAACGCTGAAACTAGACTGCATACGCTGATCGTATTCTTGTTTAAAGATCTTTAAAGTTCGGTTTCTATTCCCACAACGTGCGCTCACCTGCGAAGCATTGCCTTTAGCTGTATTGTCACATGTTGTCACTTCAGGAGAATATCAATATAACAAAAACTGTTGTGCAATTCCTTGTTTTATGTTTCTGCAGAGAAAAAAAAGAGTCCTAGAAGCTGGAGCGTTTGTAATATTGAGCGCTGACTTCCGAGTTGTGTGTATTTAATATGTAAAGTTTGGAAAGCACCTTAAGTCATGGGAATATTCGTTGTTAGTTAACACATGAACTTTAACGGTCCAACATTAGGAAATGGCCCAAAGTGGCATGTCCCATTCAGCATGGCATCATGAATTTCACCAGGCAGAACTCATACGGCATATTTTGCATGACAGTCAACACATGTATGTACTGTACATAGTAAGCAAGACCTCTGGGGGGGGGAAAAGTTTATTAAATTACAGCATTATCATGGGTAAACGTCGTTAAATCAAAACAATTCCATTCGGGAAAGAATAACTTTTAAAAGGATTGATGGTAATGAGTCAGCCTGCACTACTAAAAAATAAACATGTCTATGTAATTCGATGAATATGCTGTATCACACCCGCAGGCACATCGGAATTTCTCACCTGTAAAAAAAAAGAAATTATGTGTATGTGCCAAATGTAATACAAATATAGATAAAATAGTCTAGGCATTAACGTTTTTTCACTGGTTTGTTCTGCTTTTTGCTTTTAGAACTTTAAATGTTCCCGTGTCAATGTGTTATATCTTTATTGGCTTTGGTTTTAGTTCTAAGAACTGTACAAAATTAGTTTCATTACACCGTGACATTTATGTTGTTGTAGAGATGATGTTTTGTATGGTTACTATGGTAAATAAGCAGATACCAAACTGTTGAGTAAATATTTCTGTAAGCCTAGCTGTATACAATTAGAGTGTATTTGGCACCAATTTGTTTCTATTAAAGTATTTTAATTAACCTGTTATGCCTTCTCTTTTTATACGTTATACAAAGCACTCGTCTCCTAATTCATTGACATCATAGGGACCATTCATGATATTTACCAATGTTAAAATGATACGCTCTGTTTTGTACATATTAGCACATATACATGCACTGCTCTTGCAAGTGATGTGATATTTAACGTGTTATGTATCGAAATTTAACGGATGGAATTTTAAAAATATATTCCATTTAAAAACTTCAGAATGAAGCTAACAATGCACTTCATAAAACATAAATCGTATCCCTAAATGTGTATCCCTTATACTTTTAGCAATACCTTTTTTATGCTTTCATTGGCACCTCGCAGAAAGAAAGTTCTGCCCGAGGCAGTTCTATTCCCACCTCGGGCACCTATCTGTGCAGGGTTGGTGTGTTCTCCCCCCTGACCCCCCACTCTCTGAGGTTTTCTCATTACGCCTCTGTATCCGTGTCTCGTCCATGACCAGATGTTGCATTTTCATTCGTTATAAACTGCATTATTCTCATTCGCTTCGTAGAAATGTTTAAAGAAATATGAAATGAGCAACATGTAGAAAGCATTTCACTTCACTTAGTAGGAATGGGTCATTGTTGGATATTATTGGTGGATGACAATGTGTTTTCAGCAAGTAAAGCACTAAATCACAAGTGTTTTAGCCGCTGGGAATACACTGTAGAGGCCAAAATAGAAATAAATAACATCTTGCATTTTCCATCATCATTGCAACTCGTATGCACTGTGCATGTGGATAGTACATGTAGAATGCACTGTACTTCTCAATATATATTTAAAAGTAGCATTAAATGGTGTCAGCACCTTACTCAGAAAAGAATCTGACAAGCATTGCATAGGAATGGTATCCATAGTTTATCAGGAAGGCCTGATAGACAGCCTTTGATGTCGAGCTCGCAATCAACAGGATGAAAGAAATTGCCTGCATTTGTCTTCATGCTTCGTGAACTGTGACATTTATGGTCTCCCGGAGCAAGACCTGTGCATCGTGTGCAACAGCGAATCCGTTTTATCTGCGGAGACTAAGTCTGTCTGATGCGTAACCCTCACGTTGCCGATTAGCAAGCAGAGCAGTTAGAGCACTACAGACATAAACGGCACGAATCAATGTACGCCAGCCACAAGGAAAGGCCTTCTCTTCCGAAAAATACTGCTCATCCCTTCTATTACCAGAACAACACTCGAGTTGCGAAACTTTAAAAACCATTTTTTCTCATCACTGGAACATCCCTCATAAGTTGTACTGCCTGCACTGGCACATTTTCTGTATGAAAACAAAAGTTAAAGGTTCGAACACAACGGCACACATTTTCCTCATGTATCTATTGGATCGTGTATTTAAATTTTACATATATATTTACCCACTCCTGCGGTATGAATTCATGTCTCCACTTTCACTTAATGGGCGGCGCGGTGGCGCAGTGGTTAGCGCTGACGCCTCACAGCAAGAAGGTCCCGGGTTCGAGTCTCTCGGCTCCGGTGCCTTTCTGTGTGGAGTTTGCATGCTCTCCCCGTGTCCGCGTGGGTTTTCGCCGGGTACTCCGGTTTCCTCCCACAGTCCAAAAGCATGCTCCTCGATAGGTTGATTGGCTCGGAGACTAAAAATTGTCCCGCAATGCCTGGCGATGGACCGGCGTCCCGTCGTCGGGTGTATTCCTGCCTTACGCCCTGTGTTTTCGGGATAGGCTCCGGCTTCACCGTGACCCTATATAGGATTAAGCGGTTTCAGATAATGAGATGAGATGAGACTTTCACTTAATCTAATTGTAAAAAATCCTAACAAATGTACATTAAGCATAAAAGATCGTAAACAATGTCTGAATGTCAACGCAATTGTGTGTGTGTGTTAGAGCAGGCACACTGCAGAGCGCAAATGTGCTAAGAACCTATTGACGTGTGTTTGTTTCCCAGCCACAGCGAACAACAGTAATGCTACCGGACTCCATGTTCATCAGCGTCATGAAGTATAGTCAAATAAGCCCCATGGCCAGCATGACATTTCTCTTTTACATCCGTTAGTGAATTGACAAAGGGCAGTACAGTTTAATAACACGCAGAACTTAAACAACTATTGAGTGCAGGTGTTCACACAAGTCCTTTCACATGCATTTAACACTAAAAGGAAACTTTTACAATCTGCCACATCCGGACACCATAATGTAAAGTAGTGTCTCTCTCGCCTGGTACGCAGAACGTCTTGGGTTCAACTCTGACCAGAACACCTGTGATATGAGGCGTTCACGTGTTCTCTCGGTGGCGCAGTGGTGCAGTGAGTAACGTTATTCCCTTACAGAAAGAACCCCCGTCTTCAATTCCCCGCTTGGGTGTCTTACTGTGTGTAAATTACGCAATCTCCCGTGTCTGCGTGGGTTTTCGCCGGGTACTCCTGTTTCTTCCCACCGTCCAAAAACACGCTGCTGTCTAGGTTAATTGACCAACTGAGTAAGTTACTCTCAGTGCCCTGCGACGTACTAGCGTCATATCCTAGGTATAGCCCCGCCTTGCGCCCTCTGTCTGTCAGATTAGGTTCCGGCACCCCGCTACCCTGTATAGGATTAATCAGGTATTAACGTGTTCCCTCCCTGTTTTCGCCTTCATAAACAGAAACCTGTAGTATACATACCACACATAATTTAAGCCACTTAAATAAGCTATCATGCATAGATAAGACACCTCTGCAAAAGGGCTTATTTCTCAATACGCTTTACCTGGTAAATGAAATATTTACAAAGTCCGTCTGTGTGGGCTCGTCATAGTTGACACTATAACAACTACATATTCTATCATTTCCATTAAATGTATAGGAGTTTTGTTGTCTGAAAAAAGACGCATCACCAATATCTCCATCACAAATGACAACTGTTACGAAGAAAACTCTATCAGAAAATAAATGTCGCATATATATCGTTAAAGTATCAAACATTGTTGCAATAGGAGTATTAATATTTATGTAGTTACATCAAGCGTCCAACAGCAGCATGAAAGAGAAAAAAACAGAGGCAAAGAAAAATAAATAGAATAACATTAATCGCAAAAAAAATCTCGCGGAATACGTGCCATATCCTATGATGACATGATGTCAATCCGTTCTCTTTAAATATATCGAGGTATCTTAAATGGAGACTCCTTGGGTGATTAGCATTTCTATGAACAGCCGCCCACCACTATGAATACCGTAGAATAAAGCAAATGTTTTCTTGGTCAAAACATGCATTATTTTGCAAAATGCAATGGCATAGTGTATCAATACACATTTTGAAATTAATTAAACTATCAGGTCGGTTGTTTTACTTCCTTTTAATAATATTCTTGGGCGGCACGGTGGCCCAATGGGTAGCGCTGTCGCCTCACAGTAAGAATATCTCGGGTTCGAATCTCTGCTCGAACGCCTTTCTGTGCAGAGTTTGCCTGTACTCCCCGTGTCCGCGTGGGTTTTCGCCGGGCATTCCGGTTTCCTCCCACAGTCCAAAAATCATGCTGCTGCATATGTTATTTGGCTTGCAGAGTAAATTGCCCGCAGTGCCCGGTGATGGACTGGCGTCCCATCGTGGGTATATTCCTGCCTTGCGCCCTGTGTCTGCCGGGATAAGCTCCGGCTCACCGCGACATTGTACAGGACTAAGCGGTTTTCTGACAATGAGATGAGAATATACTTGTGGAGGAAAACCACAATGAGCCATATAACAATTTTTCAGGAGACTTCCATTGGGTTTTTATTTAAAGACACTTTCGGCCATTTTATGAGGAGTATTTCTAAAAATGAGAGGAAAACAGAGCACCTTGTGAAAACTGATGCAATACTGTATCCCGAAGAGATATTAAGAGATTTGACTTTTTTACTTTGTGTACTCGGCGATGGACTGGCGTCCCATCGTCGGTATATCCTTGCTTTGCGCCCTGTGTCTGCCGGGATAGGCTCCGGCTTCACCGTGACCCTGTATAGGACTAAGCGGTTTCAGACAATGAGATGAGATGAGACTTTGTGTACTGCCTTCTGCTGGCGAGCGAGAGTATGGCACGTTGCCGACCATGAGAATAGACTCAATAGAGGTTTACAATATTTGTGCAATTAGTCGAACTATGCTGTCTCCATAGCGCTGAATTACAGACGTGCCTATCCAGCACAGCCCAAATTAGGCTCTCTGATAACCAATGGTAATACGTCTTAAAAGTAAAAAAAAAATTGTGAGATGACAGAAGGAATATACTGTAGTGAGATAAAAGAATTGTAGATAAAGAGAGATGTCTGGAGATAATGCAAAAACAAAACTGATGATTGCTTCGAAAAGCTGCTCTCTCGGGATAGCCGCGTCGATGGCTCTCTCTCCTCTCCTCGCGACGTTTCGCCTCACACGTTGGA
>JAZEWT010000006.1:13036676-13061377 GCA_036362905.1 Mordacia mordax
AATATTTTGTGAGTTGTGGTGCGGAGTGCACGTGGCTGCACGTGGCGCCCATCTTAGCTCCGCGCGGTATTTTTTATCGAGTATGAGTGCTGACGTGAGAGTGCTGTGGAGTTTTGATGTGACTATGTGTGGTGGTTGGTGTGTTTGACGGTGCTGTGTCTGCAGAGTGAATAAACATCATTTCGAGAGAAGATACTTGTGGAAGCAAGTCCTTGTGGTGGAAAAGAAAGTATCGAGTGTCGGCGAACCAGGAGCGGTGCATGCGAAGCGCGAGGAGGGATTAAACAAAAACACAGCGCAGAACTTTACCATCCGAATCTCCTCCTCGTCATGTGTGCACTCGCATGCGCCGAGTTCACCTGGTTATCTGACATCTAACTTGCCTAGGCGCCGGCCTGCAGTCTCTCGTGCGGGAGTTAAGCCAGTCACCAACTACTCTCATAAGGAAATCAAAAGATATATATATATATCTTTTTAAATTAGACGAAAGACAGAAAGTCATACACATAAATGGACAATATATTATTCCTCTCAAATGTTTTAATTATGGTCATTATAACAACTAATGCAACAAAACTGTGAGAAACTTTTGAAGACCTAAATTAGGATGGTTGCTATGTAGGGCTCAAAATAAATAATGGCAACAAAAAAGTGAAATACTAGCTATACATTTGCTGGGCAAAAAAAGTAATATTATGAGGACATAACTGGAAAACACAGGAGTATGTATACTTCAGCAAATTGTTGAAGGCAGATCGAGATCAAAATATAAAAGTGAGGACCAGCAGGTTGGAGTATCTTTGAAGTTTGTGTCTATGATTCATGTAGGTCTTATTGGCAACATCCACACTTTTAATCGTGTGAAAATTAAAATAACTGATTAAGCTGCCAACACCCACATCACAAGAACAAAAACCCGCACTCCAAATATAAAACACAACTTTAAGCACAATGATTCTAGTGCTCGAAACAATTATCCAAAAAGAGCAGCTCTCAAAAGTAGTTCTCAAACTAAATTTAACAAGCAATAGCAACAACGTGCCTAAAGAAGAGACGTTTTCAATAATTGCACATTCCTTGCTGTGACACATGGATCAGACATGCATACAGGCAATGAAAATCAAACATGACCTGACGAGTAAAAAAAGCTTAGAAGGATGGCAAGAGAAAGGGCAACTCATAGAACATCAATAAATGCAAGTTGGAAATGTAATTTTGACTTCATAATGTGAGTGGGCTTGTGCAGGAAACATCACCTGACAGGATGATGACTTGTGGAAGAGGCAGATGATGAAATGCAAGCCATCAGTGAGAAGACGCTACAGAGGTAAGACCACGGGGCAGATGGAACAATGTTATCAGCTCATGTGGAGGAACAAGATGGATTGTGGTATCATGGAACTGAGTGATAGCGACGGGGTATAATAATTTAGATGAATGATGTTTATGAATTAGACAGTGGCTTAAACTGCATGATTTAATTTCGAGGTTACGTGAAAGATAAAGTGAGTCATGCTCATCAGAACATAACAGTAGCATTTGAAACAATCGCACCTGAGATTTTGGCAAACACTGGGAATCTCTCAAACCTTGAAACGCCGTGTCCTGCCAATATCTTGAACAGGTGGAGTTTTCAGAAGCATTTCGCTCATACGATTATATATTTTTAAACTGCCAGGTGTGTGCATGCCTAGGGAGTGGTGTCATCGTGGTTAGCACACTTATTAATTTAATGATGTAGGTTTTCACGGCTCGATGCATGATTATTAATTTGGCAAACTCGCTCCAATGTCAGGCCGCGGCTCACATCCTTGGCAAATATCTAAACCGGTCTTCGCTTAGGTCTACAGAGCCTTGAGTATCATCGCACAGTGTGTTAATATCAGCACTGGAGAGACAGAGAAGGCTAGGTGTGCTCCGAGTCACGCCACCAGTTCCTGCGGCTTGCCAGTCATTGCTAACAGGTACATTACTCACAGCACTTGGCACAACAGACTATGTAGACCACACGAAGATTTTTGTCTTAATAGGTTTATCAAACTAACTCAAACTGATGTCTGATAGTCATTGTTCAACAATGATAAATGAATGGACACGCTTAACTATGAGGAATTAAGATCTCTCTTTCTTGAATTTAAAGTAAGTATAATTTATCAGGGGCATGTGCAGTGTGCTACAGTTTGCACAACTTACCACACTATACTGGGTTTAGGAGACTTAACAAACATTGCTGTGGCCAACATGCACCCTTAAAGTTATACTCTGTGTTATAGGTTATTATTGTATCATATCTGCAATGCCCCAGGGCAGAGTTACATAACACATATGTAGAAACATAGAAACATAGTTTCTACATATGTGTATTTACAAATGGGTCAACTATAACTCAGCAAATGAATATGTTCCAATGCCAATAGAGATGTTTTGTATGTTGTATAAATATAACAAAAAATAGTTGAAAAATAAATAAAAATAACTGCTGGATGAAAACCTTCCACACCAAATTGATGATCCGTTATTTTTATCATACTTCACCACACTACCTAGTGTGTGCTAATAAAGGAGGGGGGGTTCAAGACTGTACAGATCCATATGAGAATGCGAATATGCATGCTTGGCATTACATTAAGACACAGAATGAGGAACGCATCAATTGGAAAGATTCCAAAAATGGTTTATAAACGTAAATTCGCTTGGGCAGGGGATGTGCGTCTAAGATATGATGGCTGGTGGCCAAGAAAGAATAATGACAGAGTGGCAGCCAAGGAATGGAACGCATCGCATCGGAGGCTATCTTTAAGTGCACGCTGGTGCACTGCAGGATGTCGGTAATCGTGGCGGCTTCGGGAGACGTTCATCCAGCAGCAGATTGACCATGGCTGATGTATACCATTGCGTCTAGAACGCCATAACAAAGCCGTTTTGGATTGGGTCACGAAAAAAAACAAGTTTCGTAAGCCCATCTCCACCAGACACAACCAATCAGTAAAGTTTTGTCACGTGAACAGAACGTGCCAATTCTTTACTATCTCAGCACACCGGTGTGTTGGAGAGAAAACCCACAACATTTACAAAGAAATACGACGTTTCGCTCATGATTGCACTCAGCTTCATCAGATACCTCGAATCATGTTGCAACTAGTTTAGAACTGTTATTCTGTTTTAAGAACATAGTTTTGAGTGACACGCATTAACATGCAATGCTGTCTTAGAAGCAGTTCGGTTTGGGTTCATTGGGGTGAGTGTGTTCTCTTTTGTGATATTTTACCTCATATGTTATTATTATTACTTTGGAGACATTTTCAGGCCGTGAGCAGTTCAGCTGAAAAGTCTTCTGTTTAATATATATGTGCAGTGTACGTGCATATCTGTATCATTACGTGCACTATTTGGCCAAAACAACTTATCTGCCACATTGGTCATTAAGACTGCCTTATGTTGGTATGACGTTATTGTTGATTTGCCGTTCTTAAGTCGTTGTTGTTGCTGACATGCCGTTCTCTCCACAGCTCTGTGCAGCGCTTTGTGACCCTCGCGTGAAAAGCGCTCTCGAAGTGTAATTATTATTATTATCATATCACTATCCAATGATGTAAGCTATGGTTTGAATTCACTCATTATGGTGACATGTGAGAACAAATGCACCATCACTCCACCTCAATCTGGTTAAGATAAAAATAAATGCCTTTACATGTCTAAGTAAACAATAATAACAAAAGCTCATATGAAGCCAGGCTCTTTTTCTGTCATAGTTAACGTGGTGAGAACAGGCATAGACTAAGAGCTTTGCAAGAGTCACTCCAATGAGGTCATGTTGCTCGAACCACACAAGCATTAAGCCCATTCGACAACAAAGTTACCATTACACAGGGTTAACATTTATAAGATTACAACAGGTTTTACCGTATCTGGCGATTATGCAGGTGTTAAGATCTTAACACCTGCATAATCGCCAGATACGGTGTTAAGATCTTAACACCTGCATAATCACCAGGCAATTATGCAGATGTTAAGATCCCAAACACCAAAATAGACACATTTTACAATGCGTCCAGTTTGCACAAGCCACACATACTAGTGGCAAAGTATGCAAAAAAGTAGCTTTGATAACCTATGCATTGTCCTTCAACTGACCGACTTTCACCTGGCAGTGGCTTCCTTTTGAGCCTATTTGCCGGTGTCAGCCGTTGCCAAAAGGCAGTCAGCTCAGGACAACGCAGTATCATTGCTTTATAGCTTAGGTGGAGCTGTTAACGCTATGGGTATACTGGCAAAAAGTACACATAGGATTAACATTCTTAGGCCTCACTGGAAAATCCTAATGGATCAAGACAAGACCCTGGATGAAACAAAACAATATACATGACCGTTAATATTCTGTTTTCAGAATTTACAAGTGGATCTTCATGGGATTGAAATGTTGTGAGAATTTGTGGCAATAAAAATGTATGACTTATGTAATGCATTAAACTGTATTCAGGTTCCCACGGAAATTTATTGAAGTAGGGCAGTTACTTACACCTTTGCTCACAACTCACCATTACCATCATCATCACCATCAGTCAATCCACCGCTAGATGAAGGTCCTTCCCAAGTCATTGTTATTCTTTATAGTCCCGAAATGCAACGAAAATCCACACAGCACCCGCACACGAGTGGATGTCATAACTCCATCTCCAGAGTGGACACTCTCTTGGGCACGTTCTCTCCTTTAGTTGCCACTCAGTAATTATTCTCACCCACTGGTCATTATTACTGATATCAACGACGCGTACAACTGAAACCTGCTTAGATTATTTTTCAAGAGTCGAAATTAAGCATTTTAGTTCCATTAGGTTACGCTAAACCATTTGTTCTCTCTTTGTGTCTCATCATAATCGCAAGTATCCATCTATCTATGCTTCTTTCTGCGCTTTTGAGTTTTTGTTGCACCTCCTTTGTCAGTGTCCATGTTTCTGATCCATATCTCAAAGCAGGTAATGCACATATTAATGAAACGCCTTCCTTTTAAGACACATTGGTCTACCAATATCCAAATTTTAAGTGTGTATGTAATTGCAACTTCTATATTGATAATTGCTTCGAAAAGCTGCTCTCTCGGGACAGTCACGTCGTTTGCTTCCTCTCCTCTCCTCTCCTCGCGACGTTTCGCCTCACACGTTGGAGGCATCCTCAGGCGGAGTATGTGTGTAGTGCCTGTTGCTCCTATATATATATATATATATGTGGGTACTATGTATGTGTCGAGACATCTTTTGTTGTGTGGGGTCTACATCTGAATCACCTTAACACTAATCTCCTTGTCCTATTCACACCCCGGAACTGTGATAACCCCCTCCTGCTTTGTCTGTGGCTAGTCCCCTAATTTGCATCTCATGAAAGAACCTCCCACGCACCTTGTGATTCCCCTCTGATGTCCACACCCCATAACTCTATATCTGTGCATTACTGACTCAAATACCTGGCCTCCAGGTTTGGCTGAGCTTTATATTCATTTCTTGTTTTCGGTTCATGTCTTTCCTGTCTTGTGAATCTCAATTGCTTCACAAATTAATCTTGGTCCTTTATGGTGGATGGCTGCGAGTACTCATATTTTATCAAAAGAGATTCTATGTTTATCTACACTTTGTGCTCCTGTTGCTGATTTTTCCGTGTTCGCGAACGTACTGCTGCCTCGTGTTCTTTTTTTCTTGTGGCTTTTGTTCTTCCTGTTTGTCCAATGTATACTTCCTTACAGTTGCTGCAAGGAATGCAATATACGCTTTCTGTCTGTAATGGTAGTCGGTCTTTAGGTGACTTGAGTACGTTTTGCATCTTCTGGTGGGTTGTGAGGACTGTTTTAAGTTTATATTTTTCTAAATATTTGCTAATTTCTTCTGTGGTGCCTTTCACATATGGCAGAAAAGCGTGGGTCTTGACATCTTCCTCATTTTCTTGCTGTTTCTGTCTACGTTCTCTCGTTATGGCACATTGGATTTCTGTTTTTGTGTATTCATTGCTCGCTAGTGCTTGTAGATGTTGTAGCTCGTCTCTTAGTTGTTGTTTGTCTGAAATTGTTTTTGACCGGTGAGCTAATGTGTGCAGTATCCCCGTTTTCTGTTTGGGGTGATGGTGAGACTCCGCATGTAAATACCTGTCCATATGTGTTGTTTTCCTGTTTACAGTGTATATGAGCGTCCCCTCTGCGTTTCTCTTCTATTTCCACGGTGAACTTGATGTTCGGATGTTCGTCAAACATCAAGCATGCAGCAACTGAGGAAGTATACATCGGACAAACAGGAAGAACAATGGCCACAAGAAAAAGAGAACACGAGGCAGCCATACGTTTGCAGCACATGGATAAATCAGCAACAGCAGCACATAGTGTAGTTGAACAACATAGACTCTATTTTGATAAAATACGAGCACTCGCAGCCATCCGCCATAAAGGTCCACTATTAATTCATGAAGCAATTGAGATTCACAAGACAGGAAAGACAATGAACCGGAAACAAGACATGAATATAAAGCGCAGCCAAACCTGGAGGCCAGTTATTTAAGTCAGTAATGCACAGATATAGAGCTATGGGGTGTGAACATCAGAGGGGGGATCACAAGGTGTGTGGGAGGTTCTTTCATGAGATGCAAATTAGGAGACTAGCCACAGACAAAGCAGGAGGGGGTTATAGCAGTTCCAGGATGTGAATAGGAAAAGGAGATTAGTGTTAATGTCATTTAGATGTAGACCCCACAACAAAAGATGTCTCGACACATACATAGTACCCACATATATATAGGAGCATCGGGCACTACACACACATACTGCACCTGAGGATGCCTCTAACGTGTGAGGCGAAACATCGAGACAGCAGCTTTTCGAAGCAATCATCATGCATCGAGCCGTGAAAACCTACATCATTTCAACTTCTATATTCTAAATAAAGGTACTGCAAAGTTGAGTTTCAGCGGCAAACGTGTAATATTTGTTATTTTCAGATTTTTAAAGATTTTTCAGGAACTTTTTCCGATTTTCGGATTTCCGATGTATATTCATTATTTTATTTAAGTGATCTATTCTGATTTTGTTGACAAGCCATTCTCTCCACAACTCTGCAGCGCTTTGTGACCTCGGGCAAAAGGTACTTTAGAAATGCAAATATTATTATTAACCATTACCTCTCCATTTAACGAGCGGCATTAATTATGCAGCTTCCCATTTTCAAATTGATTCAAAACAAAACATTGTGTGTGGGTCTCCCAAACGTTTGTAGACTGGCTTGATTTTTATTTCTCAAAAAATCGAGAAAATATCCCTATCACGCAATATTGAAGCTCAATGCAATGCCGGCACATATTATTCATTTCAATCTCTTTGGACTCATGCACAAAATTGAAAGAGCATGCCATCAAGGCGTAGAGGGGTAAGGCTATGCAATGAAACCGGGCAAGAGGGACAATTGGAGACAAGCTGAGAGGAGGCCATCCAACTCACATTACAATGCTTTTAGAGGAACAGATGCACTCAGATACTCCAACATTTCACCCGCAGCTGATCGTTGCATCTGTATTCGGTATGTGACCTAACTCGGTCGATATTAATGAAAATGCCCTCCAAAATAAACTACACGTGTAAGTACACCCTAGCCTCCCCATGATGGCTTATAAGCCTCCACACAGATTGTACTCCTTTTTTTAAGGAGGAATCTACAATCTACTGCATGGGTGTAGTTTTGACCTGACCATGAATATTCAGTGTACAATGTGGTGAGCAGCTTGACACAAAGAGGCTATCACGCCCATTTTTTGTGTTCCAAAGTACCATCGTGACACCCGGTCCATGATGAACCAGGAGCTTGCCAATCTGGGCTGTATTGGAAAAGGGGTGCATGTCAGTTCTTTAAACGCAGATAGGACCGAAACAAATTAATCTGCTAGATAAACTTGCATCTAGGCTATGTTCCCATGCTGTACGACATGGTTTTAGAGCTTATTCAATGCCAAAAATAACTTTAAAAAATCCATGACCACGTTATTATAGGTTTGTTTTCTTCCCATTAATAAACCCTTGAACATGTGTACATTCAGAGCATCCGCGCGAATGGCGTTTTTGTTGCTATTTATTAAACCAAGCGGTGTTGGCGAGCGCAGCATGGCTGAGCCTTCCCACACTGGAGGTACGTGCAGCCAAAAATATGTAGTGGTGTGAGGGACAGCGAGAGGGCGTCCTGGATGAATTGCACATTACATCAAAAAACGTAATTATTGCTGATTTGATGTTCTTATGTCGTTGTTGCTGACATGCCGTTCTCTCCACAGCTCTGCGGCGCTTTGTGACCCTCGGGTGAAAAGCGCTGTAGAAATGCAATTATTATTATTATTGGCGTTTCCTTTGCAAAGCACATTGAGTGGCCCCGCGAAGCACATTTTCTACTTGAAAAACATCAATACAATACGGTAGCGTAAAAACCACGAGAAAATATAATTTACCATACTCAAATAACAAGTTTGGAAAGAAGTGCGGATGATTGAGGGCATTTTACATTTATGTAAAAACGCATAAATGTGAATTATTTTACACAAGAATAATTTGGTGTTTATATGCTTTTATGCTGTAATTAAATCATTCACCTTTGTTCTACATTGCTGGATAATTTTTCAGCCGTGTTTGCATACACTTATTACCCATCCGGGAAGAAGCTGCGACCTATTTATGGTGACATATAACCCTAATGCTTCATAATTTTTGCCGATGTACTCGCAAATCACTAAATGAGCAACTAGCTAACTAGAAAAGGCACAGGCATTATCAGTTGCCATCAGTGGCAATTGTAGTGCCATTAAAACTAATTAAGTGTACTTCATCCAAACCTATATTTTTTTTACAATCTTAGATGTAAATCTCCCAATGCCATGTAGGTCACGGGGGTTGTTTGATCGCACCTCACCATGCTTGTCAGTAAAGCTGAGAATTTGCTGCAGTAATTACAATTCTTATATGGGCGATTCACATTTAAAAATTTCCATACATATGCATGATTGAGCATGTGTGCATGTGCATACACGTGAGTGAGCATCTTTGTGTGTACACAGAAATTACCCATGGCAGTGAGCAAACATCAGTCATTTAATAGTCTATGTAGTCCAAGGGGTATCATCTGGAGGCACAGTATACGCCTTTGAGTCTCGGTTAACGTTCTGTTAGTCCAAAAAGAAATAAAGATTCATTATGTTTTGTCAGCGATCTATTTGGTACTTCCAGAGGTCTGATTTATAATAACCTTACGATGCAATGTCCACCGTATTCTCGAACAAAGAGACTGATGCAGAGGTGTGATGGTTACTTTTCAAAGCTCTTCTTTCGGGAGAGCCATGTCAAGTACTCCTATCTCCTTTGCGACATTTTGCCCCCTAAATATGTCTCCAGGAGGAATGCTCGATACATCTATCCCAAAAGGACACCTTTGGAAAGAAATCATCACGTGGCAATATGTTTGGGAGAAAAACAGAGCACCTGAACAAAACCCATGCCCACAAATGTAATGGATGGTAATCGCCTGCATTCACCAAGGTTGCAGAGGAGAGAGGGATAAAGATATTGAAAATATATTTTTGTATAGAACTGATTCACAGATCAATCCTCATGTAAACAAATATAAAACACTAAACAATAATTTAACTTAAAATGAAAGCCCTGTTTACAATGAGAGAGGGAATCTAGGACTAATGACAAGTTTCTTTTTGTACTGACCTGTGCATGTTGGTTAAGGGAGGCCCAGGGCAAGCTAAGACATTTTTTTGCAGGGTACAGTAATTAAATTCAGCCTTTATACCCCAGAGTGCTAAAGCTATGGCATGTCTGCTTGTTCCTGTGATTGTAAACAGGACTTTCATTGCAAGTCAAATAATTGTTTAGTGTTTTATATTTTTTTTACATAAGGATTGATCTGTGAATCAGTTCTATAAAAAATATATTTTCAATATCTTTATCCCTATCTCCTCTGCAACCATGATCCCTAAACAAACACACTTGGTAGCAAATTAAAGCTAGCAGGGTATTTTTACAACTGCAT
This sequence comes from Mordacia mordax, assembly GCA_036362905.1. Lineage (NCBI taxonomy): Eukaryota > Metazoa > Chordata > Hyperoartia > Petromyzontiformes > Petromyzontidae > Mordacia > Mordacia mordax. The sequence continues at coordinate 13,046,726 of JAZEWT010000006.1, forward strand.
AATCAATGATCGCACTGTTATTTATTTTATATAGATATATACATCCATAATTGACAGGATGTGGCAGCAATTACTGCAGTACTGATGAACAAAATAAAAATGTGTGATCTCACCGATTCAAAATCAATGTAGCATTTATTCATATTTACTTACAAGATACTGATACAAGAAATTAAACATGTACAGGGCTGATTGTTTTCATTGCAATCCACGGAGTGAAAGGGGAAACTGGAGGGGAAAATAGGAGAGAAAGAAGGGTGCAAAGGTAAAGAAGTGCAAAAAAAAGAAAGCGACGTACCATTTATCCTTAGAGAAGCTATGCAGGAGCCAACAAAAAGAATAGCTATCACGTGGCTTCTGCTCTGTTCGGTTACCCTTTACAGACGTTAATGGTGGTAAATGGACCAAAGGCTGAATCTACTGAGGCAGTTCCATCAAAGCAACCAAGTAGAAAATATAAAGGGATTCACAACGGGTTTGTCGGAAGACACTGCCAATATATATCGAAGAGCAAGGGCCGCCGTAAGGACACATTGCGAAATAAAATGTTTGCAATAGGTTTGATTGTGAGCCTAGAAAATGACAGCATATTTAAAGCCAGGGGCGTTGGTGTTTGGTTGGAGTAACGTTAGTGTTTTGTTGACAATAGATGGACAGGACACATGATAAATGGCTGTCAGAGTGGTGCACAGGGGGGTCTCACCTCTATGGTCGCAAGAACGAGGAGGGGGTGACAGCGAGGTGAAGTGACCAGTCATCAGGACACAAATTGAACCCTCAACATCAACTTAATAACCCAAATTATAAGTATAAATGCATGCCCATAGTTCAATGAGTATGCGCTGCAATGTCCCCCATACTGGGCAATACTTGGTCACAATTTCGTAGCCTCAAGAGGTTCAAATTAACTACATGTTTTATTGTTACCCGACGCTCTGTCATACCATGGCCCAGGCAGTTCATGTTGCACCATCATTGCAAAACACTATTGCAGACTCACTGCTGGCCCACACACCAATCGTAGTGTCATTACACACTGGTTATAGGCTGAGCTGCTCTTGCTCAGTAGATTCATGCACGGCTGTTGCTGTCCCAGGGCCCCTCGCTCCGCAGTCGCTGCTGTGCATAGCAGTGGAGGCTCAGTGGCCTCTCACAGGGACACAGCAAGCGTGCTGCTTACGGGTACCCCATGTTCAGGACATTGGTGCTCGGAAGTGTTGCTCAGTGCTTTTTCAACCAAGCAACCTCCCATCGCGTCTTTCTCTCGCTCTCGACTTGCCCCCTTTTATGTGTCTCTGAGTCCCATATTAAGCCTTCTGCCTTATGCAAGTCTCCCTTATGAAGAGATTGGGGAGGCTTCCGCAGACACCCCGGCGCCAGCTAGGTTGCCGCAGATTTAGACTAGTTCTCAATGAAGCAGGGTACTGAGCCTGCTTCATAGGGACAGGATGCTTACCCTGTCTCTATGAATGTGGTGTTGGTCTGTGTGCGCTGCAATCCACCTTCATCCGCGACACTTGGAGAGATGTTGGGTGGGTGGGGTGATTAACGTATCATATCAGATTAAAGTAGTGATAATATTATTACACACACACATTGAGCTTCTGAGCTAGATCATAAAGTATTGTTCGTGGGGCCGCAGAGGGTAGTCTGGACTCATCAAAGGAGTGAATTTGGCCAAGTGTTCCTCTGTATGATATGCAGTATGTAAGAGTAAGCCCTTTCGTGCATCACCTCCACTATGGTGGACAGGTCCATCGAAGCACTAAAAGTAGCTGCGGGACTGCAGCGATTAATTGTAAGTTCAGCCACAACGCAGACACCTCAAGGGCATGTAGTCCTCGCTAAAGGACGTTGTGCATTTAATGTGGCGACTTGATCGAGATAAATAAGATGGTTAGAGAATAATATTGCAGAAAACAGAGCATAACATTTAAGACGGCGATAATTGATTCAAGTACTGCAATGGTGAAGGTCATAGTTTTGAGAATAAACTATAAAAAAAATAAACATTTGATTTTTTTTACTAAGACACATTAAATAGTAATGCATATTTGCACTTTGGTTTTGCTATTAATGCATATATGATTAGGTAAGAATGTCTCATCTCATTATCTGAAACCGCTTAATCCTATATAGGGTCACGGTGAGCCGGAGCCTATCTCGGAAACACAGGGCGTGAGGCAGGAATACACCCGACGACGGGACGCCGGTCCATCGCCGGGCATTGTGGGACAATTTTAGTCTGCGAGCCAATCAACCTATCCAGGAGCATGCTTTTGGACTGTGGGAGGAAACCGGAGTACCCGGCAAAACCCACGCGGACACGGGGAGAGCATGCAAACTCCACACAGAAAGGCACCCGAGCCGAGAGACTCGAACCCGGGACCTTCTTGCTGTGAGGCGTCAGCGCTAACCACTGCGCCACCGCGCCGCCCTAGGTAAGAATGTAAACTCTTAAAATGCAATAGATCCGGCGCTGCAAATGATTTACATCTGTAAGGCTAGTATTGCTCTAAATCAAAGATTATGAACGGTTTGCACCTGAATAATAATAATAATAAGCAGCACTTGGGCCACCTAGGTCTGGTCTAAATGAATCACGATATGGTGCTTGTGGCCCACTGATGGGTCGCGACTCACCGGTTGGGAATGGTGGTTCTAGACCATACAGCAGTAATCACCTCCACAGGTGGCAGCCTAATACACAGGGACAGCTCCCAATGGGGGCGCTCCTAGGCTATACGGTACATCAACAATTATTGCACCCCAGGACAGAGTTTGAGTTTCTCGTAAGAAAAATATTAAGCCAATAAGGGGAACTGCACACATCATGATATGTTTTAATGAGGGGATTTTGCCAAATAATTATCAAGAACTTGATGATCGCCTTGTAGAAGGTATTTGTGGCATTCAAACATTTCAAATTTGTAGAAACTTAAAAACAAGATGTTTAGGAAGCTAATGCTTGCTTTACATTTCTTTAAAGGAGTACAAGTAGCGACCTTGATCTGGAGCTAAGAGTGAATTTCAGTCCCCCTCCATGGATGCCATAATCATCCTACTGTTGTCAACTCTAATGCAAGGATTTGTCTAAATATCTAGAATGAAATGTAACCGCGAGCCTTTATCCAGCAGTAGAGTAGACTGCACATACATACCACATGATGATATACAGCTTTTTATCAAACCTACTCCAGGAGGATGGTATTCCCGTGTCCTGTTAGTCACAAGAGTTTTATAAGCATACATTACCACGCACACAATGTTGGCTTATTCGTCTGGGGGTAATGTTCTTTGCCACGGTTGGAAATTAAACACAGGTCACAGGATTGGTAATGCACCCACATACAGCCCAGATGCTTAGCAGCATGTGCAAAATACTGCAACGAATAATTAGTTTAATAAAAAAGGAAACATACTTTCACAAACCGTGTGATTGAGAACTTTACGTTAATTAGTCACACAATATGATGAGAATTAGGAGAAACTTCCCAAACCATTCTGCCTCGCTACTTTGTTTACATTCAACAGAGGCAGAGCCTCTCCTAGCAGACAAAGGGCACAAGGCTGAACTTTACCCACGATGTGATGCCAGTACATCGCAGGGCACTTTTTTTGGTATGAGGGGGGGGGAATTTTTACTCATCAGGCCAAATAACCTATGCAGCAATATGTCTTTAGACTGCGGGCGCAAACTGTAGTACCCAGCGAAAACACACACGAACAAGGGGAGAATACGCTAACTCAACACTGAAAGCCAACCGAGCCGAGTATCATACCTGGCGGCTTCTTGATTTGAGGCGACAGTCCGATTCACTGTGCCACCATTTATACACAAGTTATCCCTTATATTTTATACTATGCAGACTAAATAAATATTAGACCTCATAATAGAGTTGTACAATTTCATAACGAATCCAGACTCATTTGAGAATACTGTGCAATGACCACAGAGTTGTGAAAATCCCATGCAGTGCATCTGTGCTGCGAAACAGCAACAATATTATGAATTCGCATTACCTTGCAACAAAAGAAACTAAGAATTAAATATCCCAAAGAACCGTAGAGAGATGCATACTTGGATAGACAATGAGTGGCATTTGGAGGAACAGATGAATGAGAAAACATCCACAAGTTAAATTAATCGATCAAACTGTTCAGAAAAGAATGTGTGCCCTGGCACGACACTCTCAATAAAAATAATAATTGCATTTCTAGAGTGCTTTTCCACCGAGGGTCACAAAGCGCTGCATAGAGCTGTGGAGCTGAGGAAAGAACGGCATATCAGCAACAAGAACGACAACAGTCTGGACCTGCTCTGTCTAACAGAGACCTGGTACCATCCAGATGATTTTTTCACTTTGAATCAGGCTAAACCGCGGGACTTTGCACTCCATCAGAAGGGTCTTTTCCATGGCGGCTTTGGCGGTCTTGCAGTGCTCTGACATCCGACTCATTTCATCCCCGACATTAAATTCATTCGAGCATATGTCTCTGGATTGGAGGTCGGCTCAACCTGTGAAGTTGGTGCTGCTCTTCCGCCCACCTGGAGCCTCCACTTCTTTTGTCAATGAACTGAGTTGCTTTCTAACTTGTGCTCCAGTTCTGAAATGATCATGATACTTGACGATTTAAACATACATGTTTACACTCTAAAAGAACCCTTTCAAGGGACCTGGCCACTCTGAACTCATGTGCCTTCATTCAACAGGTGATATCTGCCACTCACAGATGTGGCCATATTCTGGACTTGGTTTGCTCAAGGGGCATATCTGTAACCAATCTGTCCATCACTAGCCCTAGTCTGATCATTTCGCTTTGTGGTTTGATCCTCAGGTGTTGCAACCCATTTCCATCACGAAGCACCAAATCCAATTTTAAAATCTTAATGCCATCACTCCAGACTTATTCACTGCTGCAATCAACAGTTCATCATGCTCTGGCTCGGCTAACTCTGCCTCTGATGCAACAGTTGAAACTTACAACAGCCTAGTATAAAACATTCTGGATAACTTAGCCTGATTAAAAACACGCTCTGTCTTTGGAGCAATACCATCCCCCTGGTATACCGCTGAACTCCGGGACCTCAAGGCGATTGCACACAGGGAAGAACGGACTTGAAAAAAAGCTGGCCTCACCGTTCACACAAATGTTTAAGAACCAGCTCAACCACTACAGGAAGGCACTTGATTGTGCCCATATCAACTACTTTTCCAATATTCTGAATGATAATTGTGACAAGCCCAAAATCCTATTCTTAACCATTAATCGGCTCCTTTATCTAAACACTCACCCTCATATATGTTCATTATAAATGATCAGGCGGATCAGTTGATCAATTTTTTTTTCCAGAAAAAAACGAAGCCCACCATATCTCTACCCAGTCTCAACCACCAACCAATTCCTCAACTTATATTCCTTCACCCACCTTGACCTCAAAACTCCAGGAATTTTCCGAGTTAACAGAATCTGATGTCTCTTCATTCGTTCCCAGATCTCAGCCTACACACTGCTCTCTTGACCCTTACTATCCAAACTCATCCAGGCAAATTTCAAATCCCTTGCCTTGATTGCAACATCTCTGATAATTATCACCCCATCTCAAATTTGCCATTTCTCTCGAAAGTACTTGAACGTGCCATAGCCGCAAAACTCCAGAAACACGTCCTCAACATTGACCTCCTCGATCCTTCCCAATCTGGGTTCAGATTTGGCCATAGTACTGATACTGCTCTGGTCAAAGTAATTAATGACGTACTTGTCGTGCTGATGAAGAATTGCCAAGTATTCTTGTACTCCTGGACTTGAGTGCTGCCTTTGATATCGTTGACCACTCGATCTTACTTGAGCGACTGGAGGGAATAGAGGTCTCTGGCTGTGCCCTGCACTAGCTGAGCTCCTACCTCTCTGACAAAAAGCAGTTGGTCAGCCTTGGAGGATGTAACTCAGAGATCTATCCTGTTTTGTCTGGAGTTCCTCAGGGTTCAGTCTTCGGCCCACTCCTCTTCAGCATTTACATATAACCACTGGACCATATCCTGCACAGCCTCAATCTCAGCTACTTCTATGTTATGCCGATGACATCCAAATCTATATCCACGCAAAGGCATCCACCAATGCGTCTGGTCTTTGCATGTCGTCATAACTGTCAACTGTGAAGGCCTGGCTCAATTCAAATTTCCTAAAACTAAAAGGTGACAAAATAGAAGTTGATGATGAGGAGAGGAGAGGGAGCGATCGACGCGGCTGTCCCGAGAGAGCAGCTTTTCGAAGCAATCATCATTGAGCCGTGAAAACCTACATCATTACAAAATAGAAGTTTTCCTTGCTAAGGCAGTCTGCAGTCTAGGAGTGACTCTTGATGCCTCACTAAACTTCGAGACACACATCAACAAGGTGACAAAGATGGCCTATTTCCATCTTAGAAACATAGCCAGACTGCACAACATCCTGTCACCCTCTGATGCTGAGAAGCTAATACACATCTTTCTATCTTCACAAATCGACTATTGCAATGCACAACTCCCTGGCATCCTTGCCTAACCAAATAATCGTCTCCAACGTGTGCAGAATGTGGCTGCTAGAGTCCTCACTCGCACACCCATTCACAATCATAGATCCCAGTACTGGTGTCTCTCCACTGGCTACCGGTTAAATATAGGGTCGAAATCACCTACAAGACTCTCACTGGCGCTGCTCCAACATACATCCGTGACCTACTTCAGGCACCCTCCTCAACACGATAACTTCGATCCTCCAATATGGGTTTGCTGCATGTGCCGAGATCGCACCTCCATTCGATGGGTGATATAGCCTTCTCGCGCGCTGCTCCCAGACTTTGGAACGCCCTTCCATTAGAGATTCGGTCACCTGAGTCCCTGCCCTAGCCATCTTCAAATCTCGTCTCAAGACTCACTTGTTCTATGAGGCTTTCAAGTCCTGTGGCTAGGACTCTTGATGTGACTCACTGTCGCCGTGCTGGGATGATGGCTGGCTCCCGACCTGCGCCTGTTCAGGAACACTTATTCCTTCCTTCGTTTGTTGAACAATTATTTTTATCGCTTATGTTATGCACTTCTCAATATTATAGCCATTATTTGACTTTCAATTGAACTGCTCTGATGTTATTGTTGACATGTTGTTCTCTCCACAGCTCATATTTGTAACAAAACAAATAAAGTTATTGTTGTTGATGTGCCGTTCATGTGTTGTTGTTATTGTTTGTGACGTGACGTTCTCTCCACACATCTATGTGGCGCTTTGTGATCCTCGGGTGAAAAGGTGCTCTAGAAGTGCAATCATTATTATTATATGAACGGTAAATCAACAACAATAACTTTTTTTTAAGCGATGATGGCCGATGGTCTAAAATAATAATGGAGTAGAATCCACAAGAGATATTGGAAGTTTAGGGAGGCCTTAATCCAGCAGTGGACCGGTCATAGTTGATGATAACAATGACCGTTAATTAAAAAAAATACTTCTTAAAAACTATACAACTAAAATTACTTATGGAATAATGGGACCATTTTGTCAGATATGTGACAATGCCCTAGATAACCTATGAGCACTTATTACCAAGGACCATCAGTCAGTCAATTTTTATGCAGGCTGGAAGGAACCACTAAGCTATGTCACTCTTATCAACAGTTATCCAGCGGGGAAGGTTAAGCAATTTATAACATCTTAGGACAACGGGGGTAATATAGTCAGGACAATTAACCAAGGCAGGATATCTGTGCACTATGGAAGGAAACGGGAGTACCTAATCAAAACCCACGTAAAACATTTAAACTCCACACAGAAATCAAACTCTTGGCTTCTTACTGTGACGCATATATTTCAATAGCTAGACAAAAAATATAACCTTTAAAAGCCTTCTGGATATTATGTAATGATGTAGGTTTTCACGGCTCGATGCATGATGATTGCTTCGAAAAGCTGCTCTCTCGGGACAGCCGCGTCGATGGCTCTCTCTCCTCTCCTCGCGACGTTTCGCCTCACACGTTGGAGGCATCCTCAGGCGAAGGATGCCTTCTGGATATTTTAAACAAAAATGATGGAAACCATTAACGCTGAAGAAAGATGTGAAATGTTATGTGTGCTGCTTGCACGTGCAAGAAACACAAATATCTCATCTCATCCCATTCTCATTATCTGAAACTGCTTAATCCTATATAGGGTCACGGTGAGCCGGAGCCTATCCCGGAAACACAGGGCGTAAGGCAGGAATACACCCGACGACTGGACGCCAGTCCATCGTCGGGTATTGCGGGACAATTTTAGTCTTCGAGCCAATCAACCTATCCAGGAGCATGCTTTTGGACTGTGGGAGGAAACCGGAGTACCCAGCGAAAACCCACGCGGACACGGGGAGAGCATGCAAACTCCACACAGAAAGGCACCCGAGCCGAGAGATTCGAACCCGGGACCTTCTTGCTGTGAGGCGTCAGCGCTAACCACTGGGCCACCGCGCTGCAACACAAATATCCACTGGCGGATTTCTGCACGCCAGACAGAAAACCCTTGTTCAATGGTCCACTTTTTGCAAACAGTATGGATCATTTCAACATCGGTGGCAAATCTCATCTCATCTCATTATCTGAAACCGCTTAATCCTATATAGGGTCACGGTGAGCCGGAGCCTATCCCGGAAACACAGGGTGTAAGGCAGGAATACACCCGACGACGGGACGCCAGTCCACCGCCGGGGTGGCAAATCTGTGGGAGTTAATGTTTTGTTATTTTCGTGTCGTAGGTGGGAGCACTAGCAACTGTATTGGGTGCCTTCTTGTTGGACAGGAAAGTAAAAAGAACATTCTCTCTGGGATGTATATGCTCACTGGTTCACTAGCTAGACCACTGTTCAATACACTATCTTGTTGATTCTTTGCGCTTCAATTGTCAGCCTCTAGTAAAGTAGCAATCAGTAAGGCTGCCACATCCAAATGAGGATTTTAATGCCACATTTAAGTTGGCTGCCTACACAGCATGCTTATGCTTGCATCTCAATCCCCCCCTCCCCAGCAAAAATTACCTCACGAAAAGAAATGTTGCTGGAGGGCATCTTAACTCCTTCACGCTGAAAACTTGAATGGTTTAATGCAATGTGCAACGTTAAATGTAAGTTTTGTAAAATCGTGCTTAAATTCACTTGTTGTGTCAATACAAACACTGTACTATACAACATTTAGCATTTTCACCATAAGCATTTATATCAGTGGTTCTTAACCTGGTTGGAGGTACTGAACCCCACCAGTTTCATATGCGCGGTCTGTAGTAAGTTATAAATAATAAAATAAGCAACCGTGGTTATTTTCTCTCTCATGAGCAAGTTGCAGATACTGCTTTTTGTTTACAATCCCTGTATATTATTGTATGAATCAAAGCAAACATATCAAAGCCAGGATTGTAAACGAATCATTGTTGGAAACCTTTTTAAAGCCATATTCTACTCACTTACCAGAGAGCAGAAATTTATTTTATTACAAAGAACGCGGTGGCGCAGTGGTTAGCGCTGACGCCTCACAGCAAGAAGGTCCCGGGTTCGAGTCTCTCGGCTCCGGTGCCTTTCTGTGTGGAGTTTGCATGCTCTCCCCGTGTCCGCGTGGGTTTTCGCCGGGTACTCCGGTTTCCTCCCACAGTCCAAAAGCATGCTCCTGGATAGGTTGATTGGCTCGCAGACTAAAATTGTCCCGCAATGCCCGGCGATGGACCGGCGTCCCGTCGTCAGGTGTATTCCTGCCTTACGCCCTATGTTTCCGGGATAGGCTCCGGCTTCACCATGACCCTATATAGGATTAAGCGGTTTCAGATAATGAGATGAGATGACGAAGAAATATAGATGATTGCTTCGAAAAGCTGCTCTCTCAGGACAGCCGTGTCGATTGCTCCCTCTCCTCTCCTCGTGACGTTTCGCCTCACACGTTAGAGGCATCCTCAGGCGCAGTATGTGTGTGTAGTGCCTATTGCTCCTTTATATATGTGGGTTTGTGTCGAGTCATCTTTTGTTGTGTGGGGTCTACATCTGAAGCACATTAATACTAATCGTTATCTGAAACCGCTTAATCCTATATAGGGTCACGGTGAGCTGGAGCCTATCCCGGAAACACAGGGCGTAAGGCAGGAATACACCCGACGACGGGACGCCAGTCCATCGCCGGGCATTGCGGGACAATTTTTTTAGTCTGCGAGCCAATCAACCTATCCAGGAGCATGTTTTTGGACTGTGGGAGGAAACCGGAGTACCCGGCGAAAACCCACGCGGACACGGGGAGAGCATGCAAACTCCACACAGAAAGGCACCCGAGCCGAGAGATTCGAACCCGGGACCTTCTTGCTGTGAGGCGTCAGCGCTAACCACTGGGCCACCGCGCCGCCCTTAACACTAATCTCCTTATCTTATTCACACCCCGGAACTGCGATAACCCACTCATGCTTTGTCTGTGGCAAGTCCCCTAATTTGCATCTCATAAAAGAACCTCTTACACACCTGGCGATCCACCTCTGATGTCCACACCCAATAGCTCTATATCTGTGCATTACTGATTTCAATAACTGGCCTCCAGGATTGGCTGAGCTTTATATTAATTTCTTGTTTCCGGTTCATGGTCCTTTTTGTCTTGTGAATCTCAATTGCTTGACGAATTAACCTTGGACCTTCATGGTGGATGGCTGCTAGTATTCGTATTTTATCAAAATCTATTCTATGTTGTTTATCTACACTATGTGCTACTGTTACTGATTTATCCGTGTGCCGCAAATGTACTGCTGCCTCTCTTTTTCTTGTGGCTATTGTTCTTCCTGTTTGTCTGATGTATACTTCCTCACAGTTGCTGCAAGGGATGCAATATACGCCTTCTGTCTGTAATGGTAGTCGGTCTTTAGGTGATTGGGTACGTCTTGTATCTTCTGGTGGGTTGTGAAGACTGTTTTTATTTTTTATTTTTCTAGGTATTTGCTAATTTTGCCTGTGGTGCCTTTCACATATGGCAGGAAAGCGTGGGTTTTGATATCTTCCTCCTCATTTTCTTGCTGTTTCTGTCTACATTCTCTTGGTTTGGCACATTGGATTTCTGTTTTTGTGTATCCATTGCTCGCTAGTGCTTGTTGTTGATGTTATAGCTCGTCTCAAAGATGTCATTTGTCTGAAATTGTTTTTGACTGGTGGGCTTGTGGAGTTGGGGTTTTTTGGGGCAGAGAGTACGGGCTGTGTGACAAATCAGCTTCCTGTTGTTGTCCCGTGGTGTTTCCTGTTTTTGTCCCGCGATGTCTCGTGACTCAACTAAACTCATGGCGCCTGGTGTTTACGAGGGGGTAATGTCATTATAGAAGGCGCTAGAAGGTTCTGGAAGGTGCGAGAAGGGGCAGCGCAGGGGAATATAAGGAAGGGGGATAGAGAGGCGGGAGTCAGTGAGTCCGTTCATTCAGTCAGGAGACAGTCAGGGAGGAATCGCCTGGGGAACGAGAAGGACGTCAAGATGTAGGCTGCCCATCGTGTGTCGTTACTCTCCGGCCCGTGTTTGCTGGTGTTCCAATAAAGCATCAAAATCAAGAAGGCTCTGCTCGTCCCTGCTCGCTTGGCTGATCTATCGTGGAGTGAATGCTGATCCTCGCCGTGGTGTTACCGCTGTAAGCCGTCACGAGTCCGCAGTTGAAGCCGTGGTACCACAGGCTCATGGTGTCCACTGACACCTCCAGGATTACTCACTTGGACCTCCCAGCCTATCCACTTGGAATTAGCGTTAAAACCAGTAAAAGCACATTTGCAGCTTGTGGCCAAATGTTCATAATTTGATTCCAGTGCCTGCGCTGGTTATTATGGCTGAATGGAATGAGTGTTAAATATATGGGCCATCTGCTTCAAAGCAAATGTAATGATGTAGGTTTTTTTCAAAGTGAATGTTAAAGATCCACAACAGTAAGCCATCTTGGGCCAGTATGAAGGTGCAAACTTTACAAACTCAAATTGCTCAATTGGGAATATATATAAACCATCGTCCCCTACTGGTAGAATGATGCCCATTTTCTGGCCACATTTTGAGCCGTATTAGACCTAAAGAGACTGCTGCACTCTTAAATGCTTGAGGTGAGATGTGCTTTAAAGCACGGACATGACACGCCATGAAAAAATACCATTAACTCCATGTATTAATAGGGATTAGGCTAAACACCAATTCTGTGCGTTGACGAGTTGCATTTGATTAGATGGTTTTGGGGTGCGCCAACTACCATGAACGTCTCTTTAGTCGTCTTCAGCTCACTTTTCTTCCTGGTATATGACTTATAGTGGCCCACACATATGCTTTAGGGCGGCGCGGTGGCCCAGTGGTTAGCGCTGACGCCTCACAGCAAGAAGGTCCCGGGTTCGAATCTCTCGGCTCGGGTGCCTTTCTGTGTGGAGTTTGCATGCTCTCCCCGTGCCCGCGTGGGTTTTCGCCGGGTACTCCGGTTTCCTCCCACAGTTCAAAAGCATGCTCCTGGATAGGTTGATTGGCTCGCAGACTAAAATTGTCCCACAATGCCTGGCGATGGACTGGCGTCCCGTCGTCGGGTGTATTCCTGCCTTACGCCCTGTGTTTCCGGGATAGGCTCCGGCTCACTGTGACCCTATATAGGATTAAGCGGTTTCAGATAATGAGATGAGAGACATATGCTTTAGTGCAACCATCCCCATCGGAAGGGAGCTGAAACCTGATTGGGGTGCCCTAAAATATATTTCATGAGAAATAACACCCTGAATACATGTAATGTACAATTTCCGTTGCCTTCAATTAGCGGTGCAAGCATAAACAATCAATGGCATGGTCTGGTGGGATAAACATATTGTTAATCAAAGCCATTTATAATAGAAATAATACGAGCCAACACACAATGCTTTTTGAAAGCACCTTCTTATATTGATTATGAACAAAGAGATATCAGATGTTGATGGAAACGTTCGTTCACCTGGTGCTCTGCTTGTAAAACAGTATTCACCTAATCCTTTCGCGCCTTGTTTAGCATAATATCAGCAGTACCCGGGCAATCAATCGGACGCCCACGTGCAGATCATGATTCACACCTGCGCTTCTCGCTGCACAATGCAATCAAATGGCGCTAAAGTGGTGAATTCAAAATGCGCTCTAATTAAACGTTGGGCGAGAGAATGGTCTAATCATGTGTTCCCAGCTTCCACCACCATGCGCTACTCCACGCAAAGCTACCCCCCCCCACCAAAACAAATACAAGTTTGCTTGTGCGTGTGGGATGTGCGAAAATGCACATTCCCAGCCAGTCATAGATTAACTTATTTTCACATTGTATTATTTGGGTTGACAGTGCACTTTCAGAAGATGTAATGTTTACCATTAGGTTCGAGGATATTTAATTTGAACCAGTATTTCTGTCGCCTATTCTGTTGCCCGTTTCAATGCTGAAAACACATGAAACATAGTCCCTTCAGAATGCACGCTGAGCCTTCTCTTCTGCGTTATTACTACAGGATACAGAATACCATGGTTACACTTCATAAATGCAGACCACTGTGTACTTGTGTCAAGGTTAACTTAATCACCCAATTTAATGTTCCTCCATTTTGAAAAGACGATTTTTTTCCTCACCGTTAAAGCTAATGTTTTGGCTCACAACTGCGTTTTCCTAAATCATTGAGTAAAAATATTCTGAAAGATTAAAAAAAAAATACTTTCCTTAGAAAACAAATGTACCACTTATATTTCACAGAAAACTTTGAGACCGTGTTTCTAATAGGGAAAAAGCACCAATATGAACAATTTATCAATAACACCATCTCACAATTTAATATGGTATAGGCACAGTCGGGTGTTTTTGGCAAGGCAATGTGCTTAAAATAAACAGATAGATGTTTATTATTACAGCCGAAAGTACCCAGTGAGCTTGCAAGATCTAGATGCAGGATTTCTACGGCACAATGAACGAGGGGAAGAAAGATGAAAAAATGTGCACGCAGCAAAGCCTTTTCTCTCTTTTCCACAGAAGGATGCTTGCTAAACTCTAGTGATGCTGGTTTGTCACGGCTCGATGTATGGTGATTGCTTTCCAAAGCTGTATTTTTCTAGATAGCCGGGTTGAACGCTCACCTTCTCCTTTGCCACATTCGCCTCCCACATTGGAGGCATCCTCAGGCATACTGAGACTAATACAACATAAAAACTACCTTCATAGCTCACGTGATAACAAACGATAGAAATGACTAGGGGGAGAGAGACAGTTTGGCAAAGGATCAAAGGAATGCGGGCGAGGCATCAGGGAACATATATAGCACACCAGAGTCCTATGTTATCTATGGATTCCGTTTTTTTCTGCCTCAAGGAGGTTCGGGTTGCCTGACGATGCTGCTTGCTATTATCAGCGAAACGTCGTATTTGATTTATAAATGCTGTGAGTTTGCTCTTCAACACACCGATGTGTTGAGATAGTGAAGAATTGGCACGTTTGGTCAACGTTGACATACTTTACTGATTGGCTGTTGTCGGGTGGTGGATGGTTTATGACAAACCATTTTCAGGTGACCTAACCCAAAAAATGGAATCTATTGATAACATTGATGGCGGCACGGTGGCCCAGTGGTTAGCGCTGTCGCCTCACAGCAAGAAGGTCCCGGGTTCGAATCTCTCGGCTCGGGTGCCT
>JAZEWT010000006.1:13070475-13094571 GCA_036362905.1 Mordacia mordax
TCACGTCACATAAAAGATCCGAGGTGTCGAGGTTTTTTTTGAACCCGACAAGACTCTAATCTATGGAAAGTTGCAGAGTACAGAGGATTGTGATGGGACGTCGGGGGAGATGAGAGACAAGAGGAGGGGGCAGACAGGTGAAGACAATGATTGGCACAAATGCCACAGCACATACAATTCCAGCACACACGTGTAACGATTTACGAAATGTTTTAAAGCTGCACCTTTAGTTTGCATTCAGGATTTTTACAACATTTTTCCCTTTTTCTAATGTCATGAATTAGATTGAGGTGAGATTAGAAATTTGATTTCTAGGTGGGCATGTAACACCATTGCGTTTCGGACAATGCAGGTGAATATGTTCGTTTGGGATGCATTTGAGATTTAACGGTCATAGAGCAAGTCCCAGAATGGTTACGGATTTCAGAAGATGAGAAAAACAAGTGTTGTATTAAAGTTACAATGCTAAAATGTATTATATAATAATAATTGCATTTATAGAGTGCTTTTCACCCGAGGGTCACAAAGCGCTGCGAAGTAAATACAGCGTCACCTGTGCTGCATGCACTGTGTTTATGCAAAACAACTTAAATCGTGATAGTTGTCACTAGACACTTTACACTTTGGTCTTTTCAGCAGAAGCTCAACAATAGCATTATATTTTAAAAAATAATGTTGTATTTCCAGTGAATGTTTATGGCTGTGCATATTTAGAAACCTTAGGTAAAATGAGAAATGCTCTTAAGAATGGCCCTATCAGGATAGTTATGGAGGGTCGTCAATAGTACAACGAAAGAGAAGCTCTTGAGACCAATTCTCATACATTGCGCAGTGAAATCCTACATCACTACATTCTATAAAATACTTCCTATGCTTCTTTTCCTCAAATAGTGACGATTAACGTACATATAATTTCCATGATTTTAAATTTCACACAACACGAGTAGTAAGGTGAAAACAAAATATGCTATAGTTACAGTCCCCCTCCCCCCCCCCCCTCCCTGAGATGGAAAAAGAGACCATGGTGCACCATGTGCTGTACCATTTCACAGTGTTGTACTATTCCATCAAATTTGTTTGTTTTCTATAGAAAGCCCATCCATTTTCAAAGGCAAAAGTGAAGCAGTGTCCTTTCACTTTCTTTGGTGAGACTTTAGTTGGCCAAGATTTTAAATTGAAACTGATGGGCTTTTTTATTCACACAACGGCCAAAATCTCTCTCTCATCTCATTATCTGAAACCGCTTAATCCTATATAGGGTCACGGTGAAGCCGGAGCCTATCCCGGAAACATAGGGCGTAAGGCAGGAATACACCCGACGACGGGACGCCGGTCCATCGCCGGGCATTGCGGGACAATTTTAGTCTGCGAGCCAATCAACCTATCCAGGAGCATGCTTTTGGACTGTGGGAGGAAACCGGAGTACCCGGCGAAAACCCACGCGGACACGAGGAGAGCATGCAAACTCCACACAGAAAGGCACCGGAGCCGAGAGACTCGAACCCGGGACCTTCTTGCTGTGAGGCGTCAGCGCTAACCACTGCGCCACCGCGCCGCCCGGCCAAAATCTTGTCAAGCATAATATTTTACTCAGCCTACAATACCATAATGTTAACTCAATGTGTATAGCTGATGTTTGATAAATGCACAGCACTTTTGCAGATTTTTTTTGCTGTTCCCAAATTTAAGCCTAGGACATATTGTTCTTATACATAAGGGGCGATTGTAAAAAATAATGGAGTGCTCGCCAGGCATCAGAACAGGGTGGATGTCCAGTGAGGATATGGAATGATGGGAATGATGAAACCAATTGGTTTGCGCAAGTGCATAGTGGGTGATTACATTGCAGGATTAGTGACAGCTGGGAGAAGATTTTATCAGGCAGTGGATCGATCGTGGCTGATTGTGATGATAATGATGAGCTGAACCTAGTTTTTGGAATTGCAATGTGTGACTTTGGCATGTGTCATTGTTACCGATTTCAACAGCCCATATTCAGGTTAGGCAGGGTAGGCCGGTTCCTCTCCAGTGGCCGGGTGGCGTTGAGCTGACTTTCACGGCCGGATTCTCCTCCTGGCGCCAACCTCCTTTTGTTGAAAGGTGTACAGATCGTTATTTGTCTGGAACCCCACCCCTAAGTCTGTTCTCCAAGGGAAACCCTAGCAAGAGTGTTGGACTCCAGGTGACGTAGCTCAAGGATTGGCGGCAGGGTGACACAATGGTAAAGCAAGTCCTGCCAAATCCCACCTCGGGCACCTTTTTGTGTGGAGTTTATGTGTTCTCCCCTTGTTCTGCATGGGGTTCCTCTAGGATCTCCAGTTTCCTCCCAAAAATATCCCATTATTTAATTGGTCAATAACATCATTATGTATATGAAGCAGTCTCTGGTAGACTGGCGCCAGCTAACCTCTTGGCTGACTCCCCAAATCTCTACAGTTTCCTCACACCTCCATATCCGTGTCTCGTTCATGACCAGGCATGAAATTGCGTGAGCCATGATAAGGTTAAAATCGAGGACAGTTAAAGTACATGACAATATTTGATTGGATATTGCATGTGTGTATGTATGTGGGCGGCGCGGTGGCCCAGTGGTTAGCGCTGTCGCCTCACAGCAAGAAGGTCCCGGGTTCGAATCTCTCGGCTCGGGTGCCTTTCTGTGTGGAGTTTGCATGCTCTCCCCGTGTCTGCGTGGGTTTTCGCTGGGCACTCCGGTTTCCTCCCATAGACCAAAAAGCATGCTGCTGCATAGGTTGATTGACTCGCAGGGTAAATTGCCCCGCAGTGCCCGGCGATGGACTGGCGTCCCATCGTCGGTATGTCCTTGCCTTGCGCCCTGTGTCTGCCGGGATAGGCTCCGGCTTCACCGTGACCCTGTATAGGACTAAGCGGTTTCAGACAATGAGATGAGATGAGATGTGTGTATGCATAACCTACACCAGATTTACATTTATGTAAATTACACAGTAGTTGGTTTGTACATTAGAGTAGATCTCAACTATAAATTGGTGCCTCTGTTGCAGAAGTGATATTAAAACAAAACACACACACTGGAGTAGTGGGAATAAATTTTCTGCTATTCTTTTGAATATGAAAAATATTTTTCTTTAACTACTATCTTATGCCCGGCGGTGGACTGGCGTCCCGTCGTCGGGTGTATTCCTGCCTTACGCCCTGTGTTTCCGGGATAGGCTCCGGCTCACCGTGACCAGACATTTTGGTATCTTGATATATAATAACAAAACAAATCAAGCACCACAGGCCTTTTGATTATGCAACCTCTTTCGCGGGTGGCACGGTGGACTAGTGGGTAGTGCTGCCGCCTCACAACAAGAAGGTTTTCGGTTCGAATCTCGGCTCGGGAACCTTCTTGTGTCGAGTTTGCATGTTCTCCCTGTGTCCGCGCGGGTTTTTGCCGGGCACTCCGGTTTCCTTCCACGGTCCAAAAAACATGCTACTGCATAGGTTAATTGGCTTGCCGATGATGGACTGGCGTCTCATCGTGGGCATGTCCCTGCCTTGCGCCCTGTGTCTGCCGGGATTGGCTCCGGTTCACCGCGACCCTGTACAGGACTAAGTGGTTTCTGACAATAAAATAAGGGAGACCTCTTTAGCTTCCAACCGTAGAAAGGAAAGGCGCTAGAATATTAAAATATTTACTTTAATTTTATATGTTTATATCACATCTAACTTTTAAACAAAACAATGTTGGTAGACTGTTGACGCTTTGAAAAGTTCGTTGTGAATTTTACAACACAAAGTGTGTTCTTTTTGACCTTTCATTTTTTGTTTTACAGGTGATTATATTTGTCACAATGTACAGTGTATAAATGTAATTTTTTGAGATTGTCTTTAGCATGTCTGGGCCGTTGGCATAATTAAATGCTGTTGGGTTCCCTCGACAGTAAGACCTATTCAACAAAGGTGATTAATAACATGCCAGGACTCGTGCTCCTGTAGGCAGGTTAACCAAAAGGACCGCAGCAGCAACTGCAAGGTGCATCAGTGCTTCTCCTCTTGCCTTTGTGGCCAAGCCTAGAGGCCAATGACTGAGCTAAAGATTCCCTATAGTATGAATGTCATGGCAGAGGGAGTCAAGCACCTAGAAAATGGAGACTTGGTCACCAATGTGGTATTTTACCAAAGATAAACCAAGCGTCAGAATCATTGCAACGCACCTTTTCTGCTGACACACACACACAAACACAGAATAGGTCAACAAATAAAGTTTATGGCAGAGATGGCTTAATGTACTGTCAACCCAGTGTCAGTAATTTCTCATTTATGTTGGCTTTTTGAAAAGGGCAAAATCAAATGTTTTTGTACTGACAGAACATCATCAATCTAAAAACGATAATTATATGCTGCTGAATCTTGTGTATAGTTTACGATGTATGCTATGTAAGAAAATGTGCTTATTAAGTCAATTCTGCAAGGACTATACAAAGGGTTTAAAAGCAGTAGAATTTTGTCAAGATTAGGCACTCACAATAAAGACTGACATTTTCCGATTTCAGGACAATTTTCATCAGATTAATTGATGGAAGATTTTTTTTGATATTAGCTTTCAGGGACGTACATTTGTATTTTGTGTAATTTCAGATCTTCCCAGCATATTCACACTTTTAAATGTCATACTATAACCCACCATTACTGCACAATGCTATATGTATTGCCTGTATAAATATGGGAGATTACAGCCATATGTCGCGATGTACATATTTTCATCGTTCGGCATAAGTTATTGGTTTTGGACAGTAATGTAAATATTTGGCTTCATAACTGTAAATTAAAGACTGCCCCTAACTGTACGTGTAATTAGCAACTGTTTCAGCCCTCAGTCAAGTCAGAACGAAGGCCTTCCCCATGCCATGCAGGTCTTGAGGGGTTGTTTGACCATATTCACCATGCTAATCAGTGCAAATTTCAGCGGTAAGCTAGGACCATTTCTTTTGTCACTCACCACTGATATTATTTGGCTAAGTATAGGACGTCGAGCCCAGAACCGAGAGTTCATTATTCACAACACTACACCACTGCAATGGTCTTGAATATAAGAAAGCAAGGATATAAATTGATTACACCACTCCCCCTATTAAGAGTTACTTCAAATTTAACAAATGTCTTATACAAGTCAGCATCTACATACAACCTCTTTGCCACATCCTGTGCAGCCTCAATCTCAGCTACTATTGCTATGCCGATGTCATCCAAATTTATATCCACGCAAATCCATCCATCAATGTGCCTGGTCATTGCATGTCATCCTCACTGTCAACTGTGAAGGCCTGGCTCAATTCAAATTTTCTGAATCTAAATGGCGACAAAATAGAAATTTTGTTTGTCGGAACCCCGCAGTAATTGTCCAAGGCTGAACCTATCCAATTGATGCTTGGCGACCAGAATTGAAGTTGCTAAGGCAGTTCGGAGTCTAAGTGTGACTCTTGATTCCTCACTCACGTTCGAGACACACATTAACAAGGTGACGAAGGTAGCCTATTTCCATCTCAAAAAAATAGCCAGACTGCGCAACATCCTGTCACCTGCTGATGCTGAGAAGCTAAAACACATCTTCATCTCCTCACGAATCGATTACTGCAATGCACTGTTTCCCGGCACCCCTGCCTACCTGATCAATCGTCTCCAACGTGTGCAGAATGCGGCTGCTGGAGTCCTCACACGCACACCCATCCACGATCACATTTCCCCAGTACTGATGTCTATTCACTGGTTACCTGTTAAGTACAGAATTTAATTCAAGATCCTCCTTCTCACCTACAAGGCTTTCACTGGGGCTGCTCCGATATACATCCGTGACCTACTTCAGGCACCCTCCTCAACACGACAAATTCGATCCTCCAATACGGGCTTGCTGCATGTGCCCAGGTCGCACCTCCAATGGGTGACAGAGCCTTCTCGCACACTGTTCCCAAACTCTGGAATGCCCTTCCTTTGGATATTCGATCAGCTGAATCTTTTGGCATCTTTAAATCTCGTCTTAAGACTCACTTGTTTCGTAAGGCTTTCAAGTCCTCTGGCTAGGACTCAGACTACTATCTCTAATACTGTGACTCCTATCTCGAACGCTGAGACTCCCATCTCGAACACTGTGATTTCCATCTTTACACTGTAACTCTTATCCATTCCTCCTGCTGTTCAGGGATGCGCAGCTCTCTAGGTTGATTGATGTGGTTTAATGTTGTCACGCCAGAATAATGGAAATCCTCTGAATTGCACCTGCTCGAGAACATTTATTCCATCCATGTTTGTAGCAGAATTATTATTTTTATCGCTTATTTTTGTCCTATCGTTTGTTGCTACTTTTCATCTTTCTGTTGGGCTGTCCTGGTATTGTTGGCGTGCCGTTCTCTCCATTGCTCGGATTTATACATAAAAAAGTCCCAAAAAAGTTGTTGCTGATTTGCTGTTGTTATCTCGTTGTTAATGTGCCGTACTCTATGTAGCACTTTGCAGCACTTGGGTGATGAGCACTCTAGAAATGCTATTATTATTAAACAATAAATGTTAAATTAAACCATTTCCCAATATATGTATTATATTCACTGATAATTTTGCATTTTAAAATTATAGTTGAAAGTCTGATCATATTTTACTTGTTGTTCTGCAACGATGTGTATTTTAAAGAAAACCCAAAAAAATGTAATTGCTGTTGATTTTCCATTCTGATGCCATTGTTGGTGGCGTGCCGTTCTCTCCACAGCTCTGTGGGACGCTTTGTGACTCGGATGAAAAGCACTCTATATATGCAATTATTATTATTGTTATAGAATTGCAAAACTATTATCGCAGAGGTCTTATATATGTACAGACATACGATTTATATGAGCGGTGTTGTACATTGGATAGAGTACTGCGATATGAATGCGATGACCTGATTTCAGTTCCCGACCACGACCAATATGAGTGACAAGCGATTTCCTGATCCAGAACCACGTCGCCCTTCCCCAGTCCACACTGATCAGCATGAAGAAGTTTAGTGAAACAACCCCCACGGTGGACCTTAAGACAAAATCCCTAATCCACTAAAACTTGTCTCTTTCAAATGAGACGCATTCATTTTAAACCATTGCCGAGCATATTGGGCCAAAGCTCTCAAATATTTGGTTGAGAGAACCAAGTTATTTTCGGCCTCTGACTTACGTTGTGTAGCATATATATGTGTAAATTATAGCACTGTAGGAGCAAAATGCTTGCCACATCACACTCAATAGAGCATACTTTCGAGTAAACCCTTCATTGTTCTCATTTAATCTGTTGTTAAATGTGTAAAAAAATGAGGGAAGAGCTGTGATTTGAAAATGTTGTGTTGGCTGATTGGGAATAGTTCAGCTATGAATGTCGCTCTGTATTTTAAACAGAGCCAACAATTCTGAATCGGCCATTATCTGAAGCACTTGCGGCCACATTAATGTGCCCATTGCAGTGCCCATCTGCTAACAAAGTGTTCCAACCACAACGGAGCAATTCTAGCGAAAGCTGCGAGCATGCACGTAATTAGAAAGACTAAAACTCCCCACGGCAATTTTACCGTTTAAACAGCAGATTCACAGTTACACATCTCCGGGACATTGTGACACTAAAAATAATTTTTTTTTTGGCAAAATAGTGTGGTTATTTACAATAACATACATGAGCCCAATAAATTGAAAGCAGAGCAGGGTTTTAAGAGTTGACATGCAGCATATTTGATTTGTATAACGCTGGTCTAATTATAGGCAACATTTAATGATCTGATTGATCTCACATAAAAGACCAACATTGACATATTTCAATAGCATATGCAACATTGAGACATTAATGAGTCACATTCACAGAACAATCAATTTTTTTGTTAAAAGGCTAGGAACTGTGAGGACTTAATCTCCATAGCAGCTGGTACAGCCCCATTTTTGGCAGAGACTTATAAAAATAACCTTGTGAGAACAATTACCTTGATTGGCCCCTTAATAGTGCACTTGATAGCAGTAAGTATAAAATGACTTTGAAACGCGAACCGAAAAATTACTTTGTTCTCACTCAATGCAACGCGTTTAATGGCAGAGGCGGTCATAAAAAACCGATAAAGTATAAATTGCAGCACTCTGACATGTGTACAACAATATGAGAGTGCTGGGCGTTGAAGAGAGTCCCACATGTTATATGGAGTGCTCTTAAAAATAACATGTTCAATCTGGAGGCATTTATCAATCCTTACTGTGCTGACTAGGCCATAGTTATCAAAACCACTCCAGGGTTTGCTTGTGTCGTGCACCACGCTAGCCCCGATTTCCTCCTCGGCAGCCGCGTGCTCCACCACCAATCGCGTTGACGTTGAATCACTTTCAGGACCGACGCCAGGCAAGGTGAATCGAGACGTTTTCTTCATCGTAAAGTTACTTTAATGATACCCAACTTAAACAGACCTCTTAAATGCTCAGGTCAACACAACCCCGCGCTCCGCGCGTCAAATATTGCCACTCGTTATCTTCCAGCGCGTGTCCGTGTCTCAGCACGCTACTCGCCTAACGGATGGCGCGCCCCCGCTCCGTCCCCTCGCAGTCCAGTGTCTCTCATTCACCCACCCTTCCACTCAATGCTAGTCGCGCCTTATATATATATATTCCTCTCACTTTGTGTCTACGTGGCTTCTAGCATGCATTTTGCCATCTTATTATTCTGGCCATCCGCCCAAATCCGGTTCGTCCACGTCTTGCTCTCCATTTTGAACTTTCTATGACACCCCCCCTCAATTAACCCCCAAGTGACAGAACCCCGTGATCCATTATCCCAGCCAATCACCTAGCAGCTCTCTCCCGCCTCAAACCCCGGGCATGCGTGCCAAGATGCACCCAGCCTGGCACCGCTAGGAGCCCTGTACCGCTCATCACGCATGAGCGTCGGAGTGCACCTAGCCTGGCACCGAGCGGAGCTTGGCACCACACCTGCTTAAAAATGCTGCTTGAAAATATGGTTCTGGAAAGGCCGATTAACTCAAAATAACTTTTAAATCCATATGCAAACACACATATGAATATTCCGTGTGTTCATATATGCATGGTTGTGTATCAAATAATAATATGTCTTGAATAATATTCCATACTTCTTAATTAGGGGCGGCGCGGTGGCGCAGTGGTTAGCGCTGACGCCTCACAGCAAGAAGGTCCCGGGTTCGAGTCTCTCGGCTCCGGTGCCTTTCTGTGTGGAGTTTGCATGCTCTCCCCGTGTCCGCGTGGGTTTTCGCCAGGTACTCCGGTTTCCTCCCACAGTCCAAAAGCATGCTCCTGGATAGGTTGATTGGCTCGCAGACTAAAATTGTCCCGCAATGCCCGGCGATGGACCGGCGTCCCGTCGTCGGGTGTATTCCTGCCTTACGCCCTATGTTTCCGGGATAGGCTCCGGCTTCACCGTGACCCTATATAGGATTAAGCGGTTTCAGATGAGACTTCTTAATTATTTAAATTATTTATTATTACGTAAGTCCCTCCACGTGTTTGCAGTGAGAGGCAACGTTCCTGTGCATAATAATAATTATGCAAATCTAGAGCGCTTTTCACTCGAGGGTCACAAAGCGCTGCAGAGAGCTGCGGAGAAAACGGCATGTCAACAACAACGGCACCAGAAAGAAAAATCAGCAAAAAATAAACTTTTTGGGTTTTTTTTAAAATATACACATTGTAGCAGAACAACATGTACACAATGATCAGACTTTCAACCATAATTTTAAAATGCAAAATTATAATACATATAAATTATAATACATATATTGGGAATAATAATAATTGCATTCAGGGAGCGCTTTTCACCCGAGCGTCATAGAGGTTGTGTATAATTTTTGGTAATTTTTCAGCATAGCGATATTTCGTCAACACTCTTTTCAGCTATTCATTAACACTGTTCGCTTAATCCTGTATAAGGTCGAGGTGTGCTGAAGCCTATCCCTGCAGACACAAGGCACAAGGTAGGGCTATGCCAATGATAAGATGCCAGTCCACCGCAGGTCACTGAGGCAATTTAGTCAGTATCCCAATTAACATCTGCAGAATATCTTGAATTATAGGATGAAAACAGCAACAAACCCACACAGACACGGAGAGAACATGCAAACTCCACATAGAAAGGCCCTCGAGCTGGGACTGAAATCCAGAAACGTCTTGCAGTGAGGCATCAGCGCTACTCACTGCCCTATGGCGACAAAATTTACTTTTTCCTGTCTGTGGAAAAAAAAAACTGAGAACCCAGCAGGCAACGCATTCAGAACTAGTAGAGAACATACCAAGGCGAAACATAAAGCCGCCTGATACGGCAATTAAAACCAAGCCCTTTTCGAGTGAGGCGTAAGTCTTACCACTGCTTAATCGAGACAACCATTATTTAATTTGTCAGGTTATTTCGAGGGATGGATCAGTTGTAAAACCCTCCTGCGCAGAGCCTCAATGCACGACGCTTTGAGTGTCAGCCCACCCGGAGGGCAGGCCCTGTTTGCAGGGTTCCTGTCAGATAGCACAAATAGCATATGCAGTAAAATATTAACCTCTTTCCAGTTTAAATAACCAGATTGAGAAGGTTACTGCTGAGTTACAGGTGCATATTTTACATGAGATTGCAGGTAAAGACTTCCAGTAAATCAAAGGACAAGCAGCATGGGTAAATATCGCTGAAAATGAAGCATTTTATCATAAGTTGTAACGGAGAGGAAAGGTTTATTTTTTTAAGCTGGTAATGCAATTGTACACTTATATTCATCTTGTTTACGTATAATTTGAAAATGCATGTTTTAAATTGTTTAATCAGTTACAGTGGTGCTATTACACTGTAGCAATCGCCCTGAACTTTGTCAGTCCAATCCTATCTCAGAAGCAAAGCAAAAATTATACTTGTTAGTGCTTCGATGGGTGGACGACCACAGGGCTTGCGAGATATTGTAGGAAAAGTAGTTCTGCAGAGATTGATGTTTATTATTATAGCAGAAATCACCCAATGATTACAACAGGTTTTACCGTATCTGGCAATTATGCAGGTGTTAAGATCCCAAACACCAAAATTGACACATTTATAATGCGTCCAGTTTGCAAAAGCCACACATACTAGTGGCAAAGTATGCAAGCAGGTAGCTTTGATAACCTATGCATTGTCCTTCAACTGACCGACTTTCACCTGGCAGTGGCTTCCTTTTGAGCCTATTTGCCAGTGTCAGTCGTTGCCAAAAGGCAGTCAGCTCAGGACAATGCAGTATCAATGCTTTATAGCTTAGGTGGGACTGTTAACGCTATGGGTACTTTTTTTGCCAGTGTTAAGATCTTAACACCTGCATAATCGCCAGATACGGTAAAACCTGTTGTAATCTTATATATGTATACTGGCAAAAAAAAAGTACCCATAGCATCACCCAATGAGCTTACAAACTCTAGACACGGGATTCCTGCGTCACAACAAACATCCAAACTGGCCAGTGCATGAACTCAAAGCATAAAAAGCTTGCTCACAGCAAAAATATGTGCATAAACTTAACTAAGATAAACAATGACAGTAAACGGTAACAAGTAGGATTGCACAATTAAACAAACTCACAATTCCAACTTGTACAAGTGCTAAATATCGTATACACAAGCTTTCCTTTAGCACCTTAATTTTCTTTCCACATGTCAAATATTTAGGGCAACACTGTGACACTGTGGGGAGCGCTGGCCTCACAGCAAGAAGCACGCGGGTTCGATTCCCGGCTCGGGTGCCATTATAGGTTGATTTTCTCCCTGTGCCCGTGTGGGTTTTCGCTCTGATTTCTTCCAACCATCCAAAGACACCTGCATAATTGCCAGAAATCGTAAAAAACCTGTTCTACTTATTACATATGTACACTGCCAAAAAGTACCCAGAGCGTAAACAGCTCCACCTGAGCTACTAAGCATTGATATTGCATTGTCCTGAGCTGACTGCATTTTGGCATCATCTGGCTGACACTGACAATCAGGCTCAAAAGAAAGCCATGTCTGGTGTCGGCCAATCCGTTTTAAGGACAATGCACATGTTATCAAAGCTTCCTGTTTGCATATTTTGCCACAAGTATGTGTAGCTTTTGCAAACTAGACACATTGTCAAATGTGTCTATTTTGGTGTTTGAAGATCTTAACACCTGCATAATTGCCAGAAATGGTAAAAACCTGTTCTACTCATTGCATCCAAGGACACGCTGCTGCTCAGGTTAATTGGCCTGCTGAGTAAATTACCTCGCCCCCCACCCCAAAAAAAAAGTGTGCCCTGCCATGTACTCGTGTCACAAAAGGGTGTTCCTCACCTTACGGCCTCTATCGGCCGGGATAGGCTCCCTGGCTTCCCTGCGACCCTGTACAGGATTAAGCGGGTATTTGATAATGAATGAATGTCAAATACTTATCAATAATAATGGCCACATAATTCCAATGCAGAACCATGACAAAGCGTCTTGATACTTGGTGATTCTTTCTTTGGGTAAATAATTATCTTTAATTAACCCAATGTTTTTTTTATATCAAAATACTGAAGTTGTTGAAACTTAGACTCTTCTGTTTTTATTAAAAGCAAGGACTTTAGTAAAAAAAATACACACTTCAAGTTATTGAATTGGATGTTCTTGACTGCTATTTAATGCAAACAAAAATGTCCTCAATCTACTTTAATTGAATACGAGTTTTACATAAAGTGACTATTACAGTTTACTGACTGTAGAAACATAAATTGCTCAAAATTGTTCAGCGTGAAAATGTGCAATTAATATTCTCAAGCAATTCTCTCGATGAGAAAAAAGGTCCGGTGTGAATGATACCCTTGGGTTTTTCATAAATGGGGTTGATATGGAAACGTGAGTCACGGTCAGGGCAAGATGGGTATTTCTTTGCATATACACTAGCAGTTATAAAAATGACAACAAAAAACGATAAGCTTAGCATATTTATTGAGAGACAAAAAGGGGGGCTTTTGTCCTGAGAAAAGGGGGCACAGAAGGAACATACTATTGAAACGAAAAAATTTCATTACATTATTGTTTACAGAAGTTATTGTGAATCGAAAAATTTGATTACGCAATTACTCCAAGAAAAAATGTTTAAGTTGATACTCCCAACAGCAGTAACAGTGATGCTCTGGGATCTCGAAAAAGCCATACACTGTTGAACGCTGGCAGTTTGTCTTTATCACCGCATACAAAATTTTAATTATTTGGGTGGTAGGGGTTGTACGATTTCATAGAGAAACATACCTCATACTGACCTCTCAAAAAAGGCAGGGCCTTCCTGCAAAAGGCTTTCCTGAGAAAACAAGTCAGTCAATATGTATTCAAGCTGGAAGGGACCGTTTAGCTATTATCTCTTGTTAACAGTTGTCCAGCTGGAGGAATAAGCAAGTGTAATGATTCATTCATTATTATCAATACTCACTTAATTGTGTACAGGTGTCAGAGCCTATCCTGGTCGACAATGAACGAAAGGCGGGGGGATACCCCATGATAAAAATAATAATAGTTACACTTCTAGATCCCCTTTCACCAGAGGGTCACAAAGCGCTGCACAGAGCAGTGGAAAGAGCGGCATTTCAACAACAACGACATCTGAACGACATATCAACAACAGGGCGGCGCGGTGGCCCAGTGGTTAGCGCTGACGCCTCACAGCAAGAAGGTCCCGGGTTCGAGTCTCTCGGCTCCGGTGCCTTTCTGTGTGGAGTTTGCGAGCTGCTCTCCCCGTGTCCGCGTGGGTTTTCGCCGGGTACTCCGGTTTCCTCCCACAGTCCAAAAGCATGCTCCTGGATAGGTTGATTGGCTCGCAGACTAAAATTGTCCCGCAATGCCCGGCGATGGACCGGCGTCCCGTCGTCGGGTGTATTCCTGCCTTACGCCCTATGTTTCCGGGATAGGCTCCGGCTCACCGTGACCCTATATAGGATTAAGCGGTTTCAGATAATGAGATGAGATGAGATATCAACAACAACGTTTTTGATGTGGTGCCAGTACCTCACAAGGCACATTTTTGGGGGTAATTGACTCAGCAGGCCAATAAACCTCGGCAGCAGCATGCCTTTGGACGGTTGGAGAAAACTGGAATGCCCGGCGAAAACACACGCAGGCACGGGCAGAACACACAAACTCCACACAGAAAGGCACCCAAATCGAGAATCGAACCCGGGAACTTTTTGCTATGAGGCGACAGCGCTACCCAATGTGCCACCGTGCCGCTCAAGTGTAATGATAATTATAATAAGTAATCAGAATAATTTCTTGTGGTCACTTTGGTATAGTTCATTTTTACCAACGTGCACTATATAACCAGAGCCACGCTCAGCACCTCTACATTTGTCAACGCGCATGCAGTTCTCTGAATATGTGCACATTACGAATTTAATTTTTGATTATTATTAACACGTGCCTAAACTATATAATTTCTGCATTTCTAAAAAAAATATTATAGTTACAACCGTTCCGTTTTTCACAACTTCAACGAATAAATTATTATTGTTGACATTGAGATTATAAACCAATTGAAGAGTACGAGTGCTTTTAACCAGAATATTCTGAGAGTTGTGCACTCTGCATGAAATAAGTTTCAGATATACTTATTCTAGGTGCTGCACAAAACTACATAACAACGTATTATGGATCGGAATACCATCTCAAACCAATTGATAAATAGCATAATTTCCTTTGTTTTCCTTGGAAAAGCATCATTGATACTTGTGGCCCTTTCTGGAGGAGTCCACTTCGCATGTTTGACTAATTTTATTTTAAAGTATATAATACCGCTGTTTAGATGTCTGTCCAGTAGGTTTGTATTAAACTGATACCGCTGAGGTGCAGTCTCAGAAGGCCGTGCAACTGATGGGTTGTGCAAAATATAATGTTATTGTTTTCATGTGGAGACAAATATAGAAATAAGACACTATTTACCTCGTACTGCTGTAGGTTTTCACGGCTCGATGCATGATTGCTTCTAAAAGCTGCTCTTTTGGGATAGCCGCGTCGATCGCTCCTCGTCTCTCCTTCGCGACATTTTTCCTCCCACGTTGGAGGCATCCTCAGGCCTTCTGTGGGTGACTCATGTGTATGACTGCTATTCCATATATCAAGTCACTCTCTTCAACCACGTAACTTCCTTCCAGCGACAATGGAAAGGGGTGGGGTCCAGTTGAAAAAGGGGGTTCATTTGAAAGCTAGAAGAATTCCTTGGTTACTTAAACTCCATCCACCCAAACATCAAGTTCACCATGGAAACATAATAAAATGGCCAAATCCTGTTCCTGGACATACTGGTTAAAAGAAATGCAATGGGACAATCATCCACACTGAATACTGGAAGACAACAAATACGACCAGGTATTTACACGCAGAGTCCCTCCATAACCCAAAACAGAAACGGGGGATACTGCCCATCTTAGCTGACCAGTCTAAAACAATTTCAGACAACATCTAAAATACAAGCTACAACATCTACAACGAGCACTTCTCAGCAATGGATACACAAAAACAGAGATCCAATGTACCATACAGAGAGAACTACGACACCAAAACCATGAAAATTAGGACAATACAAAAACACGTGTTTTTCTGCCATATGTGAAAGGCACCACCGACAAAGTCAGTAAATATCTAGAGAAATACAAGATAATAAATATCTTTACAACCCATCAGAAG
Organism: Mordacia mordax; assembly: GCA_036362905.1. Lineage (NCBI taxonomy): Eukaryota > Metazoa > Chordata > Hyperoartia > Petromyzontiformes > Petromyzontidae > Mordacia > Mordacia mordax. The sequence goes on from JAZEWT010000006.1 coordinate 13,086,128, forward strand.
ATACAGGACATTCTCAAATCATCCAAAAACCGACTGCTGTGACAGACAAAAGGCATGTATTGCATTCCTTGCAGCAACTTTGAAGAAGTGTACATCGAGCAAACAGGAAGAAAAATAGCCACAAGGGAGAGAACAGGAGGCAGCAATGTGTCTGCTGCATACGCATATGGATAAATCAGCAACGGCAGCCCACAGTATAGACAAACATCACAGAATGACAGGATGAGTTGTACTGGCTGCTCTCTGCCAGAAAAGCCCACGATTAATCTTTGAAGCAATAGAGATTCATAAGATGGAAAAAAACTATGAACCACAAACAAGAAATGAGAATAAAGCTCAGCCGAGCCTGGCAACCAGTTTTAAAATTTAACAGTAAAAAGTTCCAAAACACTGAACTACGGGCAACATTAAGAGACAGCACTTATCAAGCTCTTAAATAACTGGGCAGGCATTCATGCAATAAAAATTAGTTGGTGACTCAGAGGTGGAAATGAAATAAGTTACTTGAAACCCTTTTAAATGGATCCCCCCCCCCCTTCCATTTTCCCTGGAAGGGAGTGACATGGTAGAAAGGAGTGGCTTGACATATAAATAGAAGTTATACACGACACCCACAGACTGGCTGAGGATGCCTTCAACGTGTGAGGCAAAACATCGTGAAAGAGAGGGGAGGAGCAATCGATGTTGCAATCCTGAAAGAGCAACTTTTGGAAGCAATCATCATTATTTACCATGTTACTAACACGTCTTTGTAGTGATACTGAATGACAATGCTGTAGGTTTTAAGCAGTGTACGTTTCCAAACGGGAGAAAATCAGAGTACCAGCAGAACACTTCACAAGCGGTGAAAGCAATACTCAATTGTTTCAGATAATGTAAATTTTAATTATCTAATTCTACATTCATTTTGGGGATAAACCACGTAACAAGCGAGCCAATTTGTCAAGAAACACTTCACACCCAACATAGTCATACAAAGCATATTGTCACTGTTGTAATGACCTTAAAACAAGGGTTTCGGTAGAGGCCTGTTCAGACTCGGCTACTCTTCCAGATTTCCATCCACCTTTAAACTCTATGGGTACTTTTTTGCCAGTATACATATGTAAGATTACAGCAGGTTTTACCATATCTGGCGATTATGCAGGTGTCAAGATCCCCAAACACCACAATAGACACATTTTACAATGCGTCCAGTTTGCAAAAGCCACACATACTAGTGGCAAAGTATGCAAACAGGTAGCTTTGATAACCTATGCATTGTCCTTCAACTGACCGACCTTCACATGGCAGTGGCTTCCTTTTGAGCCTATTTGCCAGTGTCAGCTGTTGGCAAAAGGCAGTCAGCTCAGGACAATGCAGCCTCAATGCTTTATAGCTTAGGTGGAGCTGTTAACGCTATGGGTACTTTTTTGCCAGTATACATATATAAGATTACAACAGGTTTTACCGTATCTGGCGATTATGCACTTTGTCACTAGTATGTGTGGCTTTTGCAAACTGGACGCATTGTAAAATGTGTCTATTGTGGTGTTTGGGATCTTAACATCTGCATAATCGCCAGATACGGTAAAACCTGTTGTAATCTTATATATGTATACTGACAAAAAAGTGCCTGGCAATTATGCAGGTGTTAAGATCTTAACACCTGCATAATCGCCAGATACGGTCAAACCTATTGTAATCTTATATTTGTATACTGGCAAAAAAGTACCCATAATGTTCAGGAATGGTTAGTACCTCATGTCAGGAAAACCTAACATGCCCCAGCAAAATCCCACGTTATAACCCCAATTACCCTGCTACTTATTACCCCTGGCATCAAGCCATTAAAAGTTTCTACAAGACAGTGTTCCTAACGTTCCTTTAATAAACACCTGGAGTTCAACACCGTCTCTGAGTCCTTACACTTGTACAAAGCCTTTAACGCTCATATTAATTCAGTTCAGCAGTAGGATGAATAATAACTCTTACAACCAAATGTTGCAATTGGATGCCACATGTTAACCTAGTGTTATTATTATATTTTCCAGCATATGCCGTTGGTAGACTTGTAATCGTGGCTGAAAACTACCTCCAAATGAGTGCATAATTGTCCTTCCAATGGATGAAAAATGATCGCTATTGTGCTTAGCAGGAAGCTGGGAAACTATAGCCCACTCTTCAGCTCCACCCAGTGTGAAGTTCCCCTCTATCCTTCATTTCAATATTTTTTACTCTTTTGCTTTCCCTCCCACCTCACCCCCCACCAGCGCAAAGAAAATGTGTGGTCACATTTCAAGCCTTACTAACAGTACAGGAACAACACCAGCAAACATTTAGTTTGCTAAAAGGAATGATTGTAAGAATAACCTTGATTGATTTAATATTTGAGTTTAATCCCAATGCAATCTGATGGCACTTAAATTAAAATAATTGAGCTTGACCAAATAAAATTGCAGCAGCTGCGTGTTGTAATTTGCGCAACTGTATTAATCAAGTATTTTGGCATGTGGTAATTTCTATGCTAATAGCAAGCAATCTCTCATTCTCGATTGCAGGGAAGGAGAATAATCTTTCCGTTGCAAGCTAGGAATAAGACAGAGATCAAAGGCATAATTGCAGAAAATATTATAGCATAGCTTCAAGATGAGAACCTGCTGAACATTACAAAGTTGCATCAATAGTACTTGCTTCAAGTTTTACGTTCTATTTTTCTCCATGAAAATATATTGTGATTTAAATAAATAAGGCTACAGTAATAGTTCCCAAGTGGATGCAAGAAAACCAACTTTAATTAAATATTTTAAATGGAGGTGCCCAGGTCGCACCTCCATTCGATGGGTGACAGAGCCTTCTAGCGTGCTGCTTCAAGACTCTGGAATGCATCTTCAAATCTCGTCTCAAGACTTACTTGTTCTGCAAAGCTTTCCAGTCCTCCGGCTAGGACTATTGATGCGGCTCAGTGGTGCCGTCCCGGGATGTTGGCTCTCTTACGATCCGAACCTGCTCGGGAACATATGTTCCTTCCTTGTTTGTTGAAGAATTTATTTTTTGATGAGGCGAACTTCGCCTGAGGATGCCTCCAACGTGTGAGGCGAAACGTCGCGAGGAGAGGAGAGAGAGCCATCGACGCGGCTGTCCCGAGAGAGCAGCTTTTCGAAGCAATCATCATGCATCGAGCCGTGAAAACCTACATCATTAAATTTATTTTTTGTTTACTTTGTGTCCTATGATTTATCGCTACTGTTTGACTTTCAGTCGAACTTCTCTGATGTTGTTGTTGACATGGCATTCTCTCCACAGCTCGGATTTGTAAAAAAAAAAAATCTCACATAAAAGAGCGTTGTTGTTGCCGATTTTCCATTCTCTGTCGTTGCTGTTGACGTGCCGTTCTTTTCGTAGCTCTGTGCAGTACTTTGTGACCCTCGGGTAAAAGGCGCTCTGTAAATGCAAATATTTTTATTTTAAAGCAGCGATTGCCATATTCACATTTGACTTTTTTGCCTTAAAAGCGATCTCAGGGAATACAACATGATTCTGGACACTTTGGGAAAGTCATGTAAAGATTGGTTAAGATTTGTAAGCTTCTGTGAAGATGACCAAAGTTGAAAGGCAGAAAAGCAGTAAAGAGAATAATAATTGTCTATATATAGCTATCTGCACATCCCTCTAGTTGGCAATTCTGGACAAAATTGGGGCCTATGTATAAACATATAAATTCTTAAGCTATAGGTACTTTGCCAGTGAATATTTATTTATCTCACATTTGCTGACCACAGGTCTTAACACCCCAAACATTTAGCATACAGAAACGAACAGCACTTTCAACGTTCTAATGGATAAAAGTGACGGCAATTCTTAAATCGAATAAGGTTACAAGTTCATAAAAAAAACTAAACGATAAGGAAACATTTTAAAGTTGAGTAAGGGTTAAGGAAGAAAGATAAGTGCTTTAGTCACTGCAGTGTGGCGATGGAACACAGTATGATATGAAACAGTCTGGTAGACCAAGTGCTCAACATGGGCAGAATAAGCAATGTGTTAAGTAGTCCAATTGACAGCTATTAACGATGGAAGTAGCAAGAAAAGAGTGATAAAAAGGTAACTGACACCCCAATAGGCAAGGGAATTGAGTGAATCAGTGAGTACTGGATCAGCAATGAATCAGACTGCATTACGTTGATATCTATTGAGTGCAATGAGGTAGGAACTAGGTACGCCACTACAGGTATAATAGGATTCCAACTTCGGTCAGGCTCGTCCTTTGTAAAGAAAATAATTACATTTCAGAGTTGAAAACAAAGAATTTGGCACAGAAAAGAAAACATGAGTTTTCTAATGCTTCCTGACATTATCCCTCCCATGACAGGTCAGATGAAATGGTTGTGCCAAGCAGTTTAATGGTTTTGCTGTGGCATTGCCAGTCTTTATGTGATATCATTGACGGAGTTATTTTTATTCAGCTGACCATGACCAGGTATGTGTCACCCCCGTCAAGAACTGAAGTAAAATTAAATGTGATTGACAGCGAATTATTTGCATGTGTGGCATTGACTTGTGCTTTCGCCAAGTCAATGACTTGTGCTTTCGCCAAGTCAATGACTTGGCGAAAGCACAAGTCAAGTCAATGACTTGGCGAAAGCACAAGTACTGATCCGGGCTACAGTACCACTGCTCAACTGCCCTCACCTCTCCCTGAGACCCTCATTTCATCCCGCCCACGGACGTCACCCTAACCCCTCCCCTCACTCTACACTCTTGGCCAATCAATCTCCCCAGGTTCCCGCCAATTTCCCCATCACTGTCACTCCATTCCCGCGAGTTCTGACCCACGTGTTGTCCACCAATTTGTGAGGAGGAGCCCGGGGAATGGCCCGGGGAGGTGACGAGGGGAAGAGCCCTCCTTAGCTCGCTTGCCCCTTCTCGACCCAGGAAATCTTGTCTACTCACACCATTATGACCCTAACCCCACCTGTTCACCCTGACACGGGCATCATGGTACACCTGTACTTGTATGGCGCAAGGCTTGACACCACAATTCCCATCTCCCGGTGAGAAGTTCCGGCAGGGGCTCCTCGCCATTGCCCTGGCAAGACTCGATCGCCGTAACATAGTCCTGGAGACGCTCCAGGGCCTGACTTGGCCGCCTGACTGCCATGAGGCCACCGGACGCCTGGGGTGGCTGCGTTTCCCGTATCTGGAGGGGATTCCCCGAGTCCCCGGGGTTTTCCGCACGGGCAGAATCCGCAGCGGCGGGCGCAGAACCCCTCGGGTACTGAGGCCCCACTGCCCGGCTCCCCCACTACACTCACGTGGGCCACCTCCATAGCTCGTTGCTGTCACCATCCGACCCGACCTCGGACCTCCTCTTCCCCCAGTCTTGCTTGGGGCTGGATCCCCCCTGGAGGGTGTTCTCCAAACCTTCAAATGCCGCATGTTGATCATGTGCGACGTCCGCCAGTCCTTTCTTTCCTCGCACCAACACCGTCTCCGGCGACAGCTGCTGTACCACTCTGTAGGGTCCGTCTCAGGGCGAGATGAATTTCCCCACATACTACAGGTGGACCCGCAATGAGAACATCCACACCCGCTCACCCGCTCAGTATTCAGCGGCCTCGCCTCTTGGTCATGCCACCGCTGCCTGCCTCGTGTGGGCCTCCTCGCCGGCCTCATAGACGCGGCGGCGAGCCTGACGCAGGGTCTCCAGGTGCTGGGCGAGCGCCTCCTCCGTCTCTGTCGGCTGGGGCAGGGCCACCCCAACAAGGAAGTCGGCCAGCAGACGCACCTAACGCCCGTGCATAAGGAAGTAGGGAGTCTGCCAAGTGGATGAGTGTGTTGTAGTGCAGTACGCGAAAATCACCTATGGGAGGTGTACTCCCCACTCCTGCACAAGGCGTCGTAGCCCTCCTGCAAGTGTCTGGTTTAGCCTCTCGACTATTTCATTAGTTTGGGCATGGTAGGCCATGGTCCTCTCCCACCAGATCTTCAGCCTCCGGCAGAGATTTTCAAAGACCTCCGCCTCGAACTCCCTCTCCTGCTCGGTGATGACTCGCTCGGGGACCCTGTACCACAGGACATACCCCTCCAGGAAGGCCTGTGCGACAGTGGCAGCCGCCTTATTGGGGATCGCCACCCCTCTCGGGTGCTGGGTGAAATATTCCACCACCACCATCACCTACTGGTTACCACACTGCAATATGGGAAGCAGGTCGATCCCCATGAGCTGGTTCACCCGACACACCCTTAGCGGTTGTAACGGGATGGCATAGTGTGAGGGTCCCTTCACCACCTACTGGCACCGTTAACACCCCCTGATCCAGGTGGTCATGTATCGGTTCAGGCCGAGTCACAGGTATGCTGTTGCAGTGTCGCCTTGGTATGTTGTTCGCTGCTATGTCCCCTCAAGGGGTGGGTGGTCGTACACAAGGTGTAGCAGCTGTGGTTCTGTCTCAGCCAGGATGCACAACCCTCCCAGCCTCCCCGTCGGATGCCTGCTCCCAGACGACCCCCTCTCAGAGTCCCAGCAAGGGGTAGAGGCTCGCCCACAGTCCCTTGACGACCGTTTGGCCCTGGGCGAGAGCGTCCCTCACTTTTAGCAACTCGACGTCGCAATCCTGGGCCTGTCGTAGCTGCTCCTCCATCATCCCTGGAAACTCGCATCCTATGACTTCCTGGAACGGCTCCAACTGGGGTTCATCAGTCTCCCCTACATGTTGTACGATGACGCGGCGCTCCGCCATCACTTTGGGGGAACCATCCTTGGGCAGGTAGCACCGGTCCGCTTGAAGCAGGAGCACAGTTGGTTCGGTGGGGTGTCGAGGCAGATCGCCAGTCGTCAGGAGAGGGCGTCTGCATTTGCGTGTGCTCGTCCTACCCGGTACTCGATCCGTAGGTCACATTCTTGGAGCCGGGCTAGCCACCTGGCCATCTGTCCCCTCAGCACCTTGACATATAAGAGGAACTACAAGGTGTGGTGGTCGGTGTGAATGCAGCACCCATGGGCGTGCAGGTACGGCTGAAAATGCTGGCAGGCGAACACCACTGCATGCAGCTCCTGTTGAGTAAAGCAGTAATTTACCTCGACCCGACTCAGCATCCGGCTGGCGTAGGCGACCACCCGTTCATTCTCGCCCTGCGACAGAACCACTCTCAACCCACCTCCACTGACGTCAGTGTCTACCACGAACTCCTGGATGCAGTCCGGGAACGCCAGAATGGAACTATGCACCAGCTGGTCTTTTCAGGCCTTGAAAGGCGGTGTCGCAGTCCTCGGTCTACTCGAAGGACCTCTTCGTGGACTTGGTGGACGTGAGCTGGGTGAGGGGTCGAGTGAGGGTGCTAAAATGCGGCTAGAACTGCCAATAATGGGTGGTAAGGCCAAGGAAAGATCGTACTTCGGCTGTCATATGTGGCGACAACCCGTACTTTGTCGGGGTCTGTGGGCACGCCCTCCCCACTCACCCAGTGTCCCAGATAAGTTAACTCCTTTGAGCGGGGTAGCACTTACAGGGCTTCAGCTTGAAGTTGGCCCCTATCAGCTATTGAAACAGCTCACGCAAATGCCCCTGGTGTACCTCCATCGTCCTCCGGAAGACGATGATGGGGTCCAAATAAATGAGGCACTGTTTCTACTGCAGATCCCTCTCCACGTGCTCCATCAAGTGCTGGAGCATAGCCGGGACATTTTATAGGCCAAACGGCATCACCCGGAATTCAAATAGTCCCAGCGAGATCATGAATGTGGTTTTTGGTCGGTTACCGGACGCTATGTCCAGCATGGAAAGTATCGGGCCCCGCTTAGCCTGTCCAGTGTCTTGTCCACGCACAGCATCAGGAACGCATCACCTATTGTCATGGCATCGAGGCAGCAGTAGTCCAAGCAGAACCGGGTGGACCCATCCTTCTTGATGACCAGGATTACGGGAACTGCCCATGGACTAGAGCAGGGGTCGGGAACCTTTTTGACTGAGAGAGCCATGAAAGCAAAAGATTTGGAAATTTATTTCAGTGAGAGCCATATAATATATTTTAAGACTGAATACAACTAAATGTGAGTATAATAAGCCTCTGAATTTATTCTTTTAAAATCTGTTGTTATAATGAAGCTAACCAATAATAAATAAAATACTTCTTACCATTAATGCGACTTCTGGTGCTGCATGATTTTGCTCATGGCTTTGTAGTCTGGTTGATACGTGGTGAGGTTAAGCTTCATGCAAGCGTTGAGGCTTTCATCCGTTAAACGCGATCGTAGGTTGGTCGTGATGTTTTTAAGATGTGAGAATGACTGCTCATATGCATACGTAGATCCAAACATGGTCAATACAGCAATACTCACACGCTGCAGTGTGTGGTATGTGGCAGGAAGCGCGTTCCAAGTTTTGATAATCAGCTGGTCTTCGGGTTGAAGTTTTTTCATTTCTGTCCACATGTGCTTGCTCGCCAGCTCCGCTTTCTGTCGT
>JAZEWT010000006.1:13095500-13151479 GCA_036362905.1 Mordacia mordax
ATCTGCGAATGGCTTTCCGTTCCTCACTATTGCTAAAGAACCAGCAAAGCTAGCAGAATTATAGTCACCTTGTCGGGTCCATACACGGAGTTGCTGCTGGCTAGCTTGCACTCTGCACAGTAGCTCTTGGCACGCCTTCTTTCTGCTGTCCCCCGCAGAGTATTTTGATGCGAAGGTAGCATGGCGTGTGTCGAAGTGCCGCTTAACATTTGACCGTTTCATCGATGAAATTTTGTCATTGCATATGAGACACACCGCAGAACCTGCTCTCCACAAAGGCGAATTCTTCCGTCCATTCGTCCTGAAATGTACGATACTCCTCATCTTTTTATCTTTTCGCCATCTTCTTTGTCGAAGGGATGGCTCTGCATTAACTACCTAGCAGACTGATTCAAAAGGGGGTGTTTACCTGTTGACCTAGCAACGACCCACGTAGGCTATCATTATCCAATTAAAATAATGTACAGTTGTTGCTCCTCCAGCCAACTGCAGCCCTGAACAGGAGCATAAGAAAATGGATGGATGGATTAAAACGCGTGAGAATGTTTTATGTTTTATCTGCGAGCCAGATGCAGTCATCAAAAGAGCCACATCTGGCTCGCGAGCCATAGGTTCCCGACCCCTGGACTAGAGGATTACTGAATAATGCCATCCCTGACCATCTCCTTAACCGCATGGTCAACTCTCGCGTGCTCAGGGGCCCCCATGCAGTAGGACAGGATCTTCACTGGTACACACGCATCCCATGTTGATCTGGTGCTGCGTGCGATCCGTTCTCCCGACGTCCGTGTCGTGTTGACTGAAGACGTCTGTGAAGTCTCGCAAGAGTCTCTGCAGCTCTGTCGCCTCGCTTCCTGACAAACCCCCCAGACCACTTGCACTTCGTCAAGGAGGGGAGGGCCCGGCTCCCGGGCTGCAGGCCCCACCCGTCAAGCTAGGTCTTGCTTGTCCTCCATGGATCGTTCCACATCCCCAGACTACAGGGTGTAGTCTGCTGTGGAGTGAGAGTTTTACGAGCGGACAGTGTGATTGCGAGACTTGTGATTCATCGAACTCGTGTTGTTGACTTACGTAATCCCGTGTCGGCGAGCTCCTGGATTACCCATTGTCTCGCCCGTATTTGCATGAGGTCATCTGGGGGGGGGAGCGAGCGAGAGGCGGGGGGGGACGCGGTGATTGGTGCTGAGAGAGGCGCCGTAAGGGGATACGGGGAGGACGGCGGTGATTGGTGCTGAGAGAGGCGCCGTAAGGGGATACGGGGAGGACGGCGGTGATTGGTGGGGATTAGAATATAAGGAAAGGAATCGATCAGGGAGGGAGTTGAGTCATCAGTCAGTCATCAGGTTGTCAGGATGTAGTCTGCAGCTCGTGTTCGACATGCCCCGGGGCCGCGTCGCGCATTGCTCAATAAAGCATCAAAAGTCAAGAAGTCTCTGCTCACTGGCTAAACGGTCGCAGAGTGAACGCCGATCCTTGCCGTGCTGTTATCGCCGGGCCGTCACGAGTCCGCGGTCCAAGTCATGGTGCCACAGTTGGTGTCAGAAGTGGGATTCAGACTCACATCGGAGACTGCGACGAGTGGCGGCTGGAGGAGCGGCGGAGGCAGCGAGCAGTGTGAGCCGGTGGTGCAGCGGCCGACGTGGGTTGGGGGGCGGGGCAGCGACGGCGAAAGCGAGGCGCAGGGGAAAATCGCAGCAGCAAAATGGCAGATCGACTCGAGAGTCGGAGGAGCGGTGACAGAAAGAGTGAGCCATGGGGGAGAATCGCCGCAGGAAAGAGGCGATGGCAAGCGACGGAGGGAGGCGATGGCGAGCGACGGAGGGAGGCGATGGTGAGCGACAGAGGGAGGCGATGGCGAGCGACGGAGGGAGGCGATGGCGAGCGACGGAGGGAGGCGATGGCGAGCGACGGAGGGAGGCGATGGTGGCGGTGATGGCGAACGATGCAGCGATGGCGAGCAATGGCAATGGTGGCGAGCGGCGGAGGGAGGCGATGATGGCGACGACGGCGAGCGGCGGGGCGATGGAGGGCTCGCCATTGTTCATCTGGCTGTTGTTTAGCCGGTTGCGCCGCGCGGGCTCGCCGTTGTTCAGCGGCCGTGCGTGGTGTTGGAGGTCGCTGGGAGCCATAGTGGTGGCGTCCCGTTGGCGATTGGAACCGGGGAGGGGGGGGGGGGAGCCCATTGGGCCCCCCCCCGGCTCGTCCCAACCCGGGAGGAGATGACGGTGAAGGCGGGAGGAGGTGGAAGCTGCAGCGTTGCTCGGCGGGCCTGCGTTGTAAAGCGGTTGGTGTCTGTGTCAGTGTGTGTATGTAAGTGAGTGTAGTGGTCAGCGATCTGTGTGTATGTGGGTGAGCGATGCCGCAGCCGTTAGCGCTCTGTGTGTATGTGACTGAGCGATGTTGCAGCAGATAGCGCTTCATGTGCTGTGTGGGTGACTAAGCTATGGTGCAGCGGTTGAGTGTGCTGTGTGTGAGAGCGATTGTACAGTGGTTAGTGTGGTGTGTGTAAGAGTGCAGCGGTCAGCGCTCTGTGTTAGCACACTGTGTGTGTAGTGAGTAGGGAGCGGTGGCGCAGCGGTTAGCACACTGTGTGTGTACTGAGTAGGGAGCGGTGGTGCAGCGGTTAGCGCACTGTGTGTGTAGTGAGTAGGGAGCGCTGGCGCAGCGGTTAGCGCACTGTGTGTGTAGTGAGTGGGGAGCAGTGGCGCAGCGGTTAGCGCACTGTGTATGTAGTGAGTGGGGAGCGGCGGCGCAGCGGTTAGTGCACTGTGTGTGTAGTGAGTGGGGAGTGGTGGCACAGCGGTTAGCGCACTGTGTGTGTGTAGTGAGTGGGGAGCGGTGGCGCAGTGATTAGCGCGGTAGCCGTGGTGGAGCTGCGCCGATGTGGAGCTGCCATTGTGGTGGCGCCTGTCGGCGCTGGAGCCAGGGGAGGGGGGCCCTTTGGGTCGCCCGGCTTGTCAGACCCCAAGGGGAGGTGAGTGGTGCGGAGCGGGTGGCGCAGCGGTTCGCGCCATAGCCGCGGTGGAGAGCGGCGGCGCAGCGATTGGCGCAGTGGCCACGGGGAGAGAGTGGCGCGGTGGTTTGCACGATGTGAATGTGGTGGGCAGTTATGGCCCGAGGACGGGCCTAATGCCCGGGGGGGATACTGTGGAGTTAGAGTTTTATGAGCGGACAGTGTGATTGCGAGACCTGTGATTCATCGAACTCGTGTTGTTGACTTACGTAATCCCGTGTTGGTGAGCTCCTGGATTTCCCATTGTCTCGCCGGTATTTGCATGAGGTTGTCTGGGGGGGGGAGCGCGAGAGAGGTGGGGGGGACGGCGGTGATTGGTGCTGAGAGAGGCGCCGTAAGGGGATACGGGGAGGACGGCGGTGATTGGTGCAGAGAGAGGCGCCGTAAGGGGATACGGGGAGGACGGCGGTGATTGGTGGGGATTAGAATATAAGGAAGGGAGTCGATCAGGGAGGGTGTTGAGTCGTCAGTCATTCATCAGGTCATCAGGATGTAGTCTGCAGCTCGTGTTCGACATGCCCCTGGGCCGCGTCGCGCTCTGTTCAATAAAGCATCAAAAGTCAAGAAGTCTCTGCTCGCTGGATGAACAGTTGCGGAGTGAATGCCGATCCTCGCTGTGTTGTTATCGCCGGGCCGTCACGAGTCCGCAGTCCAAGTCGTGGTGCCACACTGCCCCTGGATCAGCCCATGCTGGCAGCGGATGGATATCTGCCACTGCAGTCCTAGCATGAAGTCATATCGGTGTATTGTGTGGATTCAGCAACCCTGAGCACCAGGTCTCGTACAGCGGTGACCACCATTACTGCACTGATCAGTCCGTAGCGCCGGGCAAGTTAAAGATGGGGGGTCAACAACACCTCACTGGTAACTCCGTCTTCATCTCCGTTCAGGCTGACTTGGTGGAGCAACCCCTTGGAGTTTGGGCCCACCTGTATCAGGCGGTTCAATTGCCCGACGCCATTGTTCTCTGCGTTTGGGCCCATGCCCCTCATCCCAAGAACTAACATCATGTCTACGGGTGCCGGATTTGACATCACAACCGCTGCCCTCGTGAAGACACTCCCACCCAGCGTGATTGCCCTCTCTCACCTGCAGAATAGAACCACTTCCTGCCCTGCACCAATATGCACGCATTTTTTTGGGATGTACATGGTTACACCCAAGGTCTCAAGTGCTTCCATCCTGAGAATGCAGGCATGGCACAACCTCGACACCACATACACATCAAGACGACTCCTCGCCATACCTATCCGGACCTCCAGTGAGAAACGCTCGATGATGTGTAGGCCGCCGCCGCTGGCTTGCACCAACTCACGGTCTGGCGATCGAAGGCATTGTGGGTCGACTCCCGTGCACCAACATAACTCATGGCTGACCACAGATACGGTAGCTCCCATGTCAAGGGGGAACTGGGTCGCCTTGCCCTTCCACTGACCCATGTAACACTGTGACCATTCCCAACAGTGTCTCCTCTCTCCCCATCGCTGGGACCAGCCCCGACGGAAGCCAAGAGGGGCGCAGTGTCTTGAGTGGCAGTCTCGCCGTATGTGCCCCCGCTGGCGGCACTCGAAATGTTCAGCCCTCCCCCCCGGGCCCTGGGAATTGACCCTGGGTAGTCCCTGTCATATTTCCAGGATCCCATGACTGTCGACCCTCCAGCGCCTATAGTCGCCATTCCAAAGTCTCTCCTGCGTGTCTCATCTCCAGGGCATCCAGGTGACGCTGGATGTTCTAGAATACTTTACCCAGATCCGTTGGGCTTGCTCTGTGGTTGCGGCACTGTACTGTCACCATCTCTCTGCCAGGCGATGTCACATCCCTCTCTTCCTCCTCCGGGTTTCCACAGGTCAGTAGTGCCCCCTTGCGCGGGCAGGCCCCGCCACGTGCCGCGCTCTCTCAAGCCAGAGCTCGAGCCTAGATCTGCGTGAGGGTCACCTGGGGGCGTTGCATGTCTTCCTGCCACAAGTCAGTTCCCCGAAGGTACCGGCGTAACTATATCTTAACCAGGCTCTGGTAAAAGGAACGTCCCTCATTCGGATAAGCCTGTTCAACTACCGTTTCCAAATTCTGGATGTAATCGAGCAGGGGTTCATCCGGTCATGTGAGTCATTGTGCCAGCTGCTCCTGCATAGCTGCTGGCACTTGTCCGGTTGAACCGCTCCCCGATTATCCGTCTGAGCAGGGACCAGTCGTTCCTAATCTCCACCTCCAGCCCACCCAGGAACCGCGCCGCACGTCCCTGTAGCTGTAGGTGGATGTGCATTGCTGTCTCCGTGTTAGGCCAATCGCCCAGGCGTTGGGCACTCGCCACGAGTCCCTGGAAATCGTCCCAGGACGTCAGCGCAATCTCCACCCTCATTCTTGCCTCCGACATGGGTTCGTACCCTACCTCTGACACCAAATTGTCCCTCCGGTCTCCAGTTGACCACTCCACGTTCTTGCAACAATCACACTGGTGTTGGGCACCCATCCTCACTCTCTAGAGTAGGCATACTCAAACTCCGCTCACGATTCATTGTCACAACAACATAGGCTTTATTGCAGCGCCAAACTCTAGAGACGAATGTGCGGTCAATAACTTGGTGAAAGCACAGGTATGGATCCTGGCTCCAGTACCACTGTGGGGTTAAAAGTTTACGAGCGGACAGTGCGATTGCTTGCGAGACCCGTGATTCATCGAACTCGGGTTGTTGATTTACGTAATCCCCTGTTGGCGAGCTCCTGTTCACAATACACATTGTCCCGTGGTACGTGACTCATTGTAACACGTGGCTATGCATGTTGTCATCTGGAAGGCGCGAGAGGGGGCGGCACGGGGAAATATAAGGAATCGGTCAGACGGAGCATGGTGAGTTGGTCGTGAGGCGGTCAGACGGGGCAGTCATCAGTCTTCAGGATGTAGTCGCCGCTCGTGTTCGTTATGCCCGGGCCCGCACGCGCTGTTCAATAAAACATCAAAAGACAAGAAGTCTCTGCTCACTGGCTGAAAGATCGTGGAGTGAACGCTGATCCTCGCCGTGGCCGTTATCGTCGAGCCGCCACGAGTCTGCGGTCCGAGTCGTGGTGCCACACCACTACTCAACTGTCCTCGCCCCTCCCCGTGACCCTCTTTATATCCCCCCACGGACGTCACCCCAACGCTTCCCCTCACGCCACACTCATGGTCAATCAATCTCCCCGGGTTCCCGTCAATTTCCCCATCACTCTCACTCCGTTCCCGCCAGTTGTGATCCACGTGATGTCTGCCAATTTGTGAAGGGGGGGAAGGCCCCCGAGAGACAACGAGGGGAGAAGCCCTCCTCACCTCGCCTGACCCCTTCTCGCTCTGGGCGACCACGTCTACTCGCACTGTCATAACCCGAACACAACTTGTTCGCCTTGACACGGGCGTCATGGTGTACCCGTCCTGGCACGGCGCGAGACTTAACACCACAATTGTGTTACTACCTGTTTGAGCATGCCAGTGTGCCCACATCCATGACAACACTCATTAAACAAAATCGCCTCGAAATTCCGAATTGTCTTGCAGATATAACATGCCATTCTCTGCACAGCTCTGTGCATCGCTTTGTGACCCTTGGGCACTGCATAATAGCGAGGTTACATTTTTGCGATCATCCTTAGCCATAGTCAGTGGAGACTACAGGATGAAGGCCTCCACAAGCCACGGTCGCCCTCTAACGATCTTGCGATATGATAATCGATCTAGTATCTGCCACGGCCTTATTTAATCACTCCATCTCCATGGCAGACCTCCTCTCGAATGCATTTCAATCACTGGCTGCCACTCCATTACAATTCTTCACCAAGGCATTACCATAAAATCATTCGATACCCTCTTTCTCACCTTCAAGTCTCACACTGGCGCTGCTCCTACACACAGCCATGACCTACTTCATGCACCCTCCTCAATATGCCAACTTAAACCCTTCAATACAGGTTTACTGCATGTGCCCTGATCGCACCTCCGTTCGATGGGTGACAGCCTTCTTGCGCACTGCTCCCAGGCTGGAGCTCCCTTCCATTTGAAATTTGATCAGCTGAGTCCCTGGGTAACTTCAAATCCCGTCTCAAGACTCACGTGTTCCGCAAGGCATTGAAATCCTCTGACTAAGACTGTTGATACTGCTCATTGCTGTGTACTTGGATGATGGTGCGCTGTTGACAGATGCCTACTCAGGAACACTTTTTTCTTCCTTTTTTATTAAAATTATTTGACTTGCGGGCGGCGCGGTGGCACAGTGGTTAGCGCTGACGCCTCACAGCAAGAAGGTCCCGGGTTCGAGTCTCTCGGCTCCGGTGCCTTTCTGTGTGGAGTTTGCATGCTCTCCCCGTGTCCGCGTGGGTTTTCGCCGGGTACTCCGGTTTCCTCCCACAGTCCAAAAGCATGCTCCTGGATAGGTTGATTGGCTCGCAGACTAAAATTGTCCCGCAATGCCCGGCGATGGACCGGCGTCCCGTCGTCGGGTGTATTCCTGCCTTACGCCCTATGTTTCCGGGATAGGCTCCGGCTTCACCGTGACCCTATACAGGATTAAGCGGTTTCAGATAATGAGATGAGATTTGACTTGCTACTTGATATCCTTCATTGATTTAGTCATTATTTTATTCAATAGATCTATTCTGATATTGAATGCCATTCTCTCGACAGCTTTATGCAGGATTTGTGACCATCGAGTGAAATGTGCTTTCAAATGCAAATATTATTTTTAATCACCCATTGCTCGTGCATTGTTAGAATCACATTTGCCAAGTAATTTACAGTACTGTATAGTCGTTGAATAATTAGTTGCTGCATTTTGATTACCCATATTTTGTTTGTGGACTGTTAAGATGAAATTGGACATCACTTTAATTGTTTTCTATTTTGTATAATTTTTTCCTTATTCGTTTCCAGGCTTTTTTTTTTTGCCAAGGTGTGAAGTCGATATTTTCCTTGGTATTTGTATTAATTTTCATCCCCACCACCAACACACAAACATTTTCACTGCAATGTCACATTCAATGTTAGTATTCTCGTTAAAGTGGTCAGATTCATTTAATTATTTTGCATCTCTATGGATTTGTATATATTGCCTGGAACCCATCTACATTCCCCGTGCTCCTAAACCATATTTTTTCCAAGCTAACTGTTTCATTCGTGACTGCAATGACGATTGTCCTAACATTGGCAATGCTGAAGTGTGACTTGCGCCTAGACTTGCCTCCTATCTGTTTTTTTTTCCCACGAACACCCTCGAGTCGAGGCAGCTGGCCTGGAAAATCTGCAAGTCTTCCTTGGACAATAGAAGTCCGGTCTATTTTGTGTCATTTGAAGAATGCAGCTGCTAGGCTATTCACCTAAACCCGGCAACAAGATCATTTAGCCCCAAAACTTCAACATTACTCACTCTTGCCTCGAAGGTCTGAAACTCCCTTCTCCCAGCTATGTCGACTCCTTAAACATGCTCAGATATGCTGATGACTATCTTTCAACTATGAGACATCGCACTCCATCGGAAGGCTCATCACCGTGGTGGCCTTACGGTTCTCTGTCTGGCTACTACTGACATACATTAGATTAAATGACCAATCTTCCATTCATTCGAGCACATGCATCTGGATTAGAGGTCGGCTCAACCTGTGAAGTTGGTGTTGCTCCACCACCCACCTGAAGCCTCCACTTTTTTGTCAATGAACTGCCTAAGCTGCTTTCTAAGCTTTGCTCCGGTTTTGAGAGGATTCTGAAACTTGGCTATTTCAACATTCGTGTTGATTATTCAAAGAGCTCCCTTGCAAGTGTAGCCGGCGCCTACCTGCACCGTCAGGTAGGGCCTAGGCCGGCGCCTAGGCCAGTTAGAATGTCAGATATATGTGAACTTGGCGCACGCAAGTGCACATGTGGCGAGGAGAAGATCCGGATGGTAAAGTTCTGCATTGTGTTTTTGTTTAGTTCCTCCTCGCGCTTCGCATGCACCGCTCCTGGTTCGCCGACACTCGACACTCCCTTCCACCACAAGGACTTGCTTCCACATGTATCTTCTCTCGAAATGATGTTTATTCACTCTGCAGACACAGCACCTTCAAACACACCCACCAACACACGTAGTCACATCAAAACTCCACAGCCCTAAATCACGCTTCACTCACTCTGAGGAACGCTTCCTCAAGGGTGGGCGTGTTTCCCTGTACATGGGGGCGGGTCTGATGCCAACACGCCAGCATTCTAATGTGCTACCATGAATATGTACAACTCATTACCATAGCCACCGGTGACACAAGGGATTTCATAGCCACTCTAAACTCATTTGGGTTCATTCAGCATGTGACGTCTGCCACTCACAGATGTAGCCATACCCTTAATCAGGTTTGCTTAAGGGGAATACCTGAAAACAACATGTCCGTTACTGACCCTGGTCTGTCTGATCACTCCCCCATGTGGTTTGATCTCCCGGTACCGCCACCCATTTCCATCAGTAAGCATCAAATCCAATTCTGAAATGTTAACTCCATCACCCAAGACTTATTCTTCGCTGCATTACTCTCTGCCTTGGCTCAGCTCAGTCTGCCTCTCATGCGACAGTTGAAACTTACAAGAGCTCACAATCACGCATACTGGATTTTTGGTCCCAATCATATCATCCTGTGTCTCAGGTGGAAAACCATCCCCCTTATATCATGTAGACCTCCAGGAGTTCAAGATGAATGCACGCAGGGCTGAACCTACTTGGGAAAAACTGGCCTCACCATCCACGCTCAAATCTATGAGGACCATCTCAATCGCTACCAAAAGGCACTTGATTGCGTCCGTACCAACAACCTTTCCAGCATCCTAGCTGATGACTTTTCTCGACTATGTATTGGCTCCTTCATCCACTCAGCCTTTCACCCTCACCTCTCTTCATTAATAATCACCAGGTGGATCAATTTATTCACTTTGTCACAGACAAAATCAAAGCCTGTTGCATTTCTAACACTACCTCAGCGATTATTTCTTCTCCTACACTGATCTCAAAACACCTAGAAGTTAAGAGTTAAAGGAACTGATGTTTCTTCATAGTTACCAGATCTTGGCCTACAGGCTGCTGCTTGGCCGCCTCCCAATCCAGACTCATCTGGACAAACTTCAAATTCCTCATCACCTTCAACGCGAATCTTTTCAACAAATTACCTCAATCCAGCGTCGTTCCCTCAATATTCAAATGTGCTGCAGTTATCCCTCTACTAAAAAAAAACGAGTCTCAATTGCAACGCACGTAAGAATCGCCCAATATTCAATTTACCGTTCCGTTCTAAGGTCCTTGAGCATGCAACAGAAATGCCATAGTGTTGTAATTGCTCTGGTCAAAGTATTTAATGACTGCCACCGCTGCTGATGCAAGCTTGTCAACTATTCATGTCCTCCTGGACCTGAGCACAGCCTTTGATACCGTTCACCACCCTGCCTTACCGAAGGGACCGGAGGGCATAGGAGTCTCTGACTATGCCCTGAATTGGCTGAGCTCCTATCTCTCTGACCTGAAGCAGGTCGTCAGCATTGGAAAACAAAACTCAGAGATTTATCCTGTTTTGTCTGGAGTTCCTCAGGGTTCATTTCTCGGCCCACTCATCTTCAGCATCTACATACAAACACTTTGCCATATCCTGTACAGCCTCAATCTCAGCTACCATTGCTATGCCAATGACATCCAAAATTATATCCACGCAAAACCATCCATCAATGCGTCTGATCCTTGCATAGCGTCCTCACTGTCAACTGTGAAGGCCTGGCTCAATTCAAATTTCCTAAAACTAAATGGTGACAAAACAGACATTTTGCTTGTTGAAACCCAGCGACAATTGTTCAAGGATGAACCTATTCAATTGATGCTTGACGACCAGACCATTGAAGTTACTAATGCAGTCCAGAGTCTAGGAGTGACTGTTTATTCCTCACTCAGCTTCGAGATACACATCAACAAGGTGACGAAGGTAGCCGATTTCCATTTCAGAAACCTAGCCAGACTGTGCAACATCCTGTCACCCTCTGATGCTGAAAAGCTAATGCAAATCTTCATCTCTTTACGAATCCATTATTGCAATGCACTGCTCCCTGACACCACTGCCTACATAATCGTCTCCAACGTCTGCAGAATGCGCCTGATGGAGTCTTCACTTGCACACCCATCCACGATAACATATCCCCAGTACTGATGTATCTCCACTTGTTACCGGTTAAATATTGGATTGAATTCAAGATCCTCCTTCTCACCTACAAGGCTCTCACTGGCGCTGCTCCTACATACATTCGTGACCTACTTCAGGCACCCTCCTCAACACAACTTCGATCTTCCAATATGGACTTTTCTGCGTGTGCCCAGATCGCACCTCTATTCGATGCGTGACAGAGCCTTCTTGCACACTGCCCCCAGACTCTGGAATGCCAATCCATTGGAGATTCAGTCAGCTGAGTCCCTTGGCATCTTCATATCTTGTCTCAAGGCTCACTTGTTCCGTAAGCCGCATCCACAGCTCCCTGTCTAGGACTGTTGATGCGAGCTACTATTGTCATGCTGGGATGATGGCTCGATGCCGATCTGTACCTGGTCGGGAACATTTATTGCTTGTTTGCTGAATTATTTTTTTTATCACTCATTATACATGCTTCTCTAAATTATAGCCATTTTTTGGGTTTCAATTGAATTGTTCTGTTGTTGTTGTTAACATGCCGTTCTCTCCACAGCTCAGATTTATTAAAAAAATATTTTATCGTAGTTGGTTTGTTGTTCTTAACCTAAAAAGTGGAAATCATCGATAACACTGGTCATGAAAGACTTCGAATTCAAGGAATATTATTGTAATCAAGTCAAGTTCGCACATGTTTCCACGTGAATTATGATTCATCATCAATTTTTGTGAATTGCCACACATATACATAACCTGTTTTTGTTTCGTTGAAATCCTCTAACAACAAAGCCATCGCAATTAAGCGGTGGTGACGTCACCACGGAGCCTGTGCCAGGCCATATTCACTTTGAAGCCACATGAAGGTTCGAAGGCTCACCGACAAGAGGTCATAGAACAGACCTATGTGTTATCTGTTGCCTGACTGTGATAAAAATAATAATGGCATTTGTAGAGCGCTTTTCACCCGAGGGTCACAAAGTGCCTCACAGAGCCACAGAGAATGGCACGTCAACAACAACAGCACCAGAATGGAAAATCAACAGCAACAACATTTTTGGGGTTTTTTTTTTATATACACTGGCAAAAGTACCCATAGCTTAAACAGCTCGACCTGAGCTACTAAGCATTGATATTGCATTGTCCTGAGCTGACTGCATTTTAGCAACATCTGGATTAACACTGACAATCAGGCTCAAAAGAAAGCTATGTCTGGTGTAGGCCAATCAGTTTGAAAGACAATGCATATGTTATCAAAGCTTCTTGCTTGCATATTTTGCCACAAGTATGTGTGGCTTTTGCAAACTAGACACATTGTCAAACGTATCTATTTTGGTATTTTATGATCTTAAACACCTTTATAATTGCCAGAAATGGTATAAACTTTTTCTGCTTGTTAAGTTGTGTTTGCATTTAATTAAGAGTTAGTGCGATTGTCTAAGGCAACTCTGCTACACTAATGCAAATTCCATTAAAGACAGTTCAATTATAGTTATTTGTAGATTGCTTACATCTTTACCCTCCCTCTCTTCACCTTTCCAGATAATTATCAGGAGAGACATAGTGGGCTCATCTTGTGCATTATTAATGGTCGGGGGTTTCAGGTCAACGCAAAGAAGCTCCAAGCTGTCAAGAGATTTCCCCTGAATTGGGAAAATGCGTCTTTAACACTCATTATGCACACTGCCAGTGTCACAAATTAGTCGCGGCTGACATCAGTACCGGGTACAGCTGTAATTATTACTATTTTTAGTTCAATTTCACAGTGTTTCCCTCGAATATGGGTTGATTAAATGATACGTGTCAAAATAATTTATTTTAACCTGAGCAATTTCTGAGTTGTGCTTTTGCATATATGTAACATTTTGTCAATTAATATTACTTAAAATTGTGCACTAAGACATATGTGAGATAAATATTACTCATTATAGTTGAATGTATAGCGTAAAATATTTTCAATGCAGCATATAGTGTACAACATTTACAATGCAAGAGATTTTGTCCTTGCAGAAAAACACATAATTACAATAAATTCCATACCGCCCAGTAAAATACAACTGACGGTGTACAATATTAGCAACAGAAATTTGATCCTTGTATTCATTTTTGATGAATAATAATGTATCAGTCTATGTCATTCCACGGGTGTTCACAAATGATGCATGGAACATAATACATATTTTCTGTGTATAACAGCAGTCAGTCCTTGGTTGATTTGAGTACGTTTTGTATCTTCTGATGGACCATGAATATGTTTAACCATTGTATTTCTCTAGATATTGAATGATTTTGTCTGTGATACCCTTGTCATATTATGTGGCAGGCTGATACAGGTTTTGGTGTGTTTGTCCTTGCTGAGAAGTGCATGATCTAGACATTTTAACTCGTCTTTTAGATGTTGTTTGTCTGAAATTGCTTTGGTCTGGTGGGCCAGGATGTGCAGTATCAATGTTTCTCTTTTGGGTAATGGTGTAACTCAGCATATAAATACCTGTCCGTGCGTGTTGTTTTCCTTCATTTTGTGTGGCTGAGTATCCCATCCCCGTTTTTTTTCATCAGCATATCCAGGAATGGGATTTGACTGTTCCCTTCAGTTGCCATGGTGAACTTGATGTTTGGCTGTATGACGTTCAGGTGACCAAGGAACTCCTCTAGCTTCTGTCTTCGTGTGACCATACCACGAATATGTCTTCAGTGTATCGATATCAGTGGGTAGGATTTAGTGAAACTGTGTTCATGGCTCCTTCAAATAATCTTAGATACAGGTGGGCTTCTGTGGATGAGACTGGAGACCCCATTGCTGCTGCCTCTTCCTGTTGTGAAACTCACTGTCGAACTTGAAGTAGGTTGTTATGAGGCATATCTTTGCCAGCTCTGCTGTTATCTAGTATATTGAATATGTCTTGCTAGGCTTAGCTGCGTGTGATACAGTCTCTTACCAATTTCATGGAGTCGATGTCTTGTATCATCGATGGTTGGCCTTAGTAGTTCCATGCTTGTGTGGTGCAAAGCTCCATGCAGTGCCAGGCTAGGGGTACCCTGACACCCAGGGTACCCCTAGCCTGGGTGTCAGGTTTGAGCCGAGCATGGGATGTTGTATGATTGGCTGAGGGGGGTGGGGGGGTGTCGAGGGTTCATTAAGTCACGGGGTGCTGTCGCTGGGAGGGATAGCCGTGGTGACACGGTGTGTACATGTGGCAAGCCACTTGGCACCAGAATGGAGCTGGCGGTGCACGCGACGCTGGATGGGAGGCCAGGTTTACTCTCATGTGTATGTGAGAAAAGCCATGGGGCGACAGGACAGGGAGGTATAAAAGCCGGGACAAGGAGACGTTAGGGGAAGAGCATGGGAACTAGTATATTGACGAGGCTGACGATGTAGGGAGAGCAGAAATTGAGCTGTTCGTGGGAGATAGAGAGGGGAGCAGAGCATGGGAGTCAGAATGCTGTCAGGTTGAAGTTAGTGTGTGTGTTTTGGAGTGGGGGAAATTGGAGTGTTGGTGTTCTGGAGAGTGTGGTAGTCGCTGCAGCCGAGGGACGAAGAAAAGTTAGATGCTGGTCTTTGGGCTGATAAAACTAGCGGGGGAGTTACAGTTAGACGCGCTGAGCATTGGTGTTGACGTGAGATTTTGAAGGTCTGTTGTTAGTATGTGTTAATAATTTCCCCTGCATTCAAGATAAAGCTGCATCAATTCGTGAAGCAATTGAGATTCACAAGACAAAGAGGACCATGAACCGAAAACAAGAAATTAATATAAAGCTCAGCCAATCCTGGAGGCCAGTTATTGAAATCAGTAATGCACAGATATAGAGCTATTGGGTGTGGACATCCGAGGGGGATCGCCAGGTGTGTAAGAGGTTCTTTCATGAGATGCAAATTAGGGGACTAGCCACAGACAAAGCAGGAGGAGGTTATTGCAGTGGGCGGCACGGTGGCCCAGTGGTTAGCGCTGTCGCCTCACATCAAGAAGGTCCCAGGTTCGAATCTCGGCTCGGGTGCCTTTCTGTGTGGAGTTTGCATGCTCTCCCGTGTCCGCGTGGGTTTTCGCCGGGCACTCCGGTTTCCTCCCACAGTCCAAAAAGCATGCTGCTACATAGGTTGATTGGCTCGCAGGCTAAATTGCCCCGCAGTGCCCGGCGATGGACTGGCGTCCCATCGTCGGTATATCCTTGCCTTGCGCCCTGTGCCTGCCGGGATAGGCTCCGGCTTCACCGTGACCTTGTATAGGACTAAGCGGTTTCAGACAATGAGATGAGATGAGATGGGTTATTGCAGTTCCAGGGTGTGAATAGGATTAGGAGATTAGTGTTAATGTGATGTAGATGTAGACCCCACACAACAATAGATGACTCGACACATACATAGTAGCCACATATATAAAGGAGCAACAGGCACTAAACACGCATACTGCACCTGAGGATGCTTCTGACATGTGAGGCGTAACGTCGCGAGGAGAGGAGAGGAAGTGAACGATGTGGCTGTCCCGAGAGAGCAGCTTTTCGAAGTATACATCAGTCAAACAGGCAGGACAGGAGCCACTAGGAAGAGAGAACATGAGGCTGCAGAGCGTTTGCTCCACACAGAGACAATGGCAATGGCAGCCCACACTGTAGACAAAGAACACACAATCAATTTTGACAAGATGAGTGTACTGGCTGCTACCTGTCACAAAGGCCCAAGTTTAATCCGTGAAGCAATGGAGATTCATAAGACAGCAAAAACCATTAACGGTAAACAATAAACGAGAATAAAACTTAGCCAAACGTGGCAGCCAATTTTAAAATCAAAAGTAAACAGCCTTAAAGAGAAACTACAGGTGAAATTGGAAATAAGATTTCAACAATGACTTCGATCCATTCCAATTTGGGTTCAGATTCGGTCATGGTACTGAAAGAGCTCTGGTCAAAGTAGTAAATGACCTGCTCGTCGCTGCTGATGAAAACTTGCCAAGGATTCTTGTCCTCCTGGACCTGAGTGCTACCTTTGATACCGTTGACCACCTGATCTTACTTGATCGACTTGGGGGTATAGGGGTCTCTGGATGTGCCATGCATTGGTTGAGCTCCGACCTCTCTGACTGGAAGCAGTCTGTTAGCCTCGGAGGACAAAACTCAGCTATCCATCTTCTTTTGTCTGGAGTTCCTCAGGGTTCAGTTCTCGACCGACTCCTCTTCAGCATCTACATACCACCACTTGGCCATATCCTGCACAGCCTCAATCTCAGCTACCATTGCGATGCCAATGATATCCAAAACTATATCCCCGCAAAGCCATCCATCAATGCGTCTGGTCCTTGCATATCGTCCTCACTGTCAACTGTGAAGGCCTGGCTCAATTCAAATTTCCTAAAACTAAATGACACCAAAATAGCAATTTTCCTTGTCAGAAACCCACATCATTTGTCCAAGGCTGAACCTATCCAACTGATGTTTGACTACCAGACCACTGAAGTTGCTAAGACAGTCGGGAGTCTCGGTGTGACTCTTAATTCCTCACTCAGCTTCGAGACACATATCAACAAGGTGACGAAGGTAGCCTCTTTCCATCTCAATAATATAGCCGTCACCCTCTGATGCTGAGACGTTAATACACATCTTCATCTCTTCACGAATCGATTACTGCAATACACTGCTCCCTGGCATCCCTACCTACCTGATCAATCGTCTCCAACGTGTGCAGAATGCGGCTGCTAGAGTCTTCACTCGCACACTCATCTACGATCATATATCCCCAGTTCTGATGTCTTTACACTGGTTACCAGTTAAATACAGGATTTAATTCAACACCCTCCTCCTCACCTACAAGGCTCTCACTGGCGCTACTGCGAAATACATCCGTGACCTACTTCAGGCACCCTCCTCAACACGACAACTTCGATCCTCCTATACGGGCATTCTGCATGTGCCGTGATCGCACCTCCATTCGATGGGCGACAAAGCCTTCTGGTGCGCTGTGCCCAGACCTCTCAATGCCCTTCCATTCTAGATTCGATCAGCTGAGTCCCTGGGCATCTTCAAATCTTGTCTCAAAAACTCGTTCTGACTAGGACTTTTTAATGCGGCTCACTTTTGTCGTGCTGGAATGATTGCTTGCTGCCGACCTGCTCCTGCTCGGGAACATTTATTCCTTCCTTGTTTGTTCAAGAATAATTTTTTCATCGCTTATTTTACGTCCTTCTATAATTTACTGCCACTATTTGACTTTCAGGGTGGCGCGGTGGCCCAGTGGTTAGCGCTGACCCCTCACAGCAAGAAAGTCCCGGGTTCGAACCTCTCGGCTCGGGTGCCTTTCTGTGTGGAGTTTGCATGCTCTCCCCGTGTCCGCGTGGGTTTTCGCCGGGTACTCCGGTTTCCTCCCACAGTCCAAAAGCATGCTCCTGGATAGGTTGATTGGCTCGCAGACTAAAAAAAATAAATTATCCCACAATGCCCGGCGATGGACTGGCGTCCCGTCGTCGGGTGTATTCCTGCCTTACGCCCTGTGTTTCCGGGATAGGCTCCGGCTCACCGTGACCCTATATAGGATTAAGCGGTTTCAGATAATGAGATGAGATGAGAGATTTGACTTTCAGTTGAAATGTCCTCATGTTGTTGTTGTTGACATGCCGTTCTCTCCACAGCTCATATTTGTATTAAGAAAATGTTATTGTTGCTGATTGCTGTTGTTATGTCTTTGTTGTTGCTGACATTCCATTATCTCCGCAGCTCTGTGTAGCACTGTGTGGCCCTCGGGTGAAAAGTGCTCGAGAAGTGCAATTATTATTATTAAACCATAAAAACCTTGTTGATATCAACCTGATAACATTGTTGAGAGACTGTATCACAACCACACTTAAGCTTCGGGAAAAAATGCCCACCACAGTTTTGTAAATAAATCGGCAGACATTCATGAAATACAAATTTAACGTAATTAGTAAATCTGGCATGTGGTCGGATTAAGTTATGCGAGAAAGACAATGGAACCCTTTCAAATTGATACCTTTCCATTATCCCTAGAAGGCAGGAACCGCAGAATGAGTGAAGGGCTTGACGACATTTGAACAGCACAGCCACAGACAGCACTCACATATAGGATGCTTGAAGATGCTTTCAACGTGGGAGGCGAAATATTGCAAAGGAGAGAATAGGAATGATCGACACGGCTATCCTGAAAAAGCAGCTTTTGGAAATAATCATCATACAACGAGCTATGAAAACCTTTATCAACACAGTCAATCTCTTGTTATTTAAGCTGGAAGGAACCGTTAACCTATGTATCTCTAAATTACACTTTTCCAGAGTGGAGGGGTAAGCAATTTAATGCAAGTTACAACATCTCAGGGCACCTGGGGCAATTTGGTTAGGAAAATTAACCTAGGCAGCAGCAGCGTGGCTATAAACTGACTGAAACTTCGACTACAACTTGTGCTGCTTTTAATGAAACCATTCACCCTACACTTGGAGACACAAACATCAGTAAAATGGCTAATTGCAAATAACCAATCGCCAGATTCTACTCGGCTTCGTTATTTCCAACTAATTAAAAACGCTTTTTGGAATTTGTTACATGATGTAGACATAACCATGATTTTTCTCAGGTGGAGTGGAGCAGCTGCACGGTGCCTAGCACATAGTGTTATGATCCTGGTTGTGTCAGTGTGATTCCTGGCCACAGCACATGCATCACAAGTCAGAGGGGGGATATCTTGGTGGTAGGATGCTATCTCTCTCTCACCTAGTAAGGAAGAGGTCCTGCGTTCAATCTCAACTATGATGTCTGCATATGTATTTGGAATTTGCGTGTTCTCTCTCCCAGTCGTCACGTGGATATATTTTCTGCGGTCTCCGGGTTTACTCTGCACATTTAGAAATCTGCAGCACACACTGCAGACAGAGAGCACACAATTTATTTTTAATAGATACGTGCACTGGCTGCAATCTGCAAAAAAGACCCAAGATTAGACCATGAAGCAATAGAGATTCACAAGACAGGAAAAATATGAATTATAAACAAGAAATGAGAATTAAACCTAGACAAATGTGGCAGCCAATTTTACAATCAACAGTAAACAGCCCTAAAGAGTACCTACAAATGACAGGAGAAATTAACTTTTTTACAAAACAGCTCGAAGAAATTTAGAAGAGACTACCACACACACCTTAGATGAAAAGACCAAAGACTTGTAAACAGCTCGACAGGCATTCATGAAATGTAAATTCAAGTTAATGGTCAATCAAGAGTGGAATTGGAATATGTTCATTTGGATTTAAATATACAAGAAAGACAATTGAAATGGGAAGGGAGGTGCAACCAAAGGAAAGGGGCTTAACAACATATTTAACACAGCACAGCCACACCAAGCACTGTCAGGGGACGCCTGAGGATGCCTCCAGGATGTGAGGAAAAACGTTGCAAAGGAGAGAGGAGAAGCGTTCAACACGGCTATCCTGGAAGAACAACTTTTGGAAGCAATCATGATGCATCGAGCTGTGAAAACATACGTCAGTACATAGACTTATTGACAAATTAGATAACCATTACCAGGGCTACTGTGTCCATCAGTTACAGGTGGCCAGATACAGATAGTGTACCGAGTAGGAAGCTGGCGTAAATCATCATCGCTACCGGTGGGGCCGCGCCGGGGTGCGGAGGTGGGAGGTTGGGGTAAGGGGTGGGGTGCTGGGTGGGGTGAGGGGGTTGGGTGAAAGGTGGGATAAAGGTTAGAGACGTTTTCATCTTCATATATGCCCTCAATTTGTGATATTTCTCCACCCTCGCTACTGATTTATAGTCATTATTTTACTTAAGTGATCTATTCTGATGTTGTTGTTGACATGCCGTTCTCTCTACAACTCTATGTAGTGCTTGTGACCCTCGAGTGAAAAGCGCTTTCGAAATGCAAATATTATTATTATTATATAGGTTTTATTAATAAGTGAAACAATAGCGAATCATCAAAACGGCAATAAACACGAATCGCTAACAAAACATGAGAACAATTCTCATCCAAACGTGGCAGGCATCTTTAAAATGAACAGCAAACAGTTCCGAAAATTAACTACAGATAACATTAGACAATAGACTTTGAACAAAAAAACCTGTGCAAACATCACCTCCACGACATTGGTAAGAGACTCTACCACACATATGAGCCTAGCAAAAACTCGAAAGACTTGTACACAACTCATGAAATAAATTCAAATTAACAGCAAATCAGTGGTGGGTTCGGATAAAGTTTTATTCGATTTAAATATGCGAGAAGACAATGGCAAGGGGGAAGGAAAGAGTCCGGAAGGAGAGGGAACCTGAAGACACATATAATCCAGTAGTCACACTCAGCACTCAGTCACTGGACGCCGGAGGATGCCTCCAACGTTGAAGGTAAAACTTCACTAAGGAGAGAGGAGGAGAGCTCGGTACGACTATGGCGAAACAATCAGATAAAGAAAATGTGTGCAACGCTTAAAATCCAAGTTCAATGTATGAATATTTAAATGAATGAGGCAAGGCAAAAAAGAAGCATAACATGATAACGAACGCGAACGTCAACACAGTTCTACAATATATACATATATCTGAAATGGAAGGTGTCTGGTTTTAGAAACAACTACTGCTGAGAAGAGAGAAAAAAGTAGCCCGACCGCACTACATGACAACATGCATTGTCACAAAATACACGTTTTTCTAACGCTGTGTTGATGGCAGTAGGGGCTGATTCAACAGTGACCCTAATAAAATATCGTGGCCCCTTAGCTACCTCCTAAAATGAAGATTTTATAGACAGCACATATCACTATAACAGCCAATTGCTGAATTCCAAAGTACCTTTGTAAACATTTGCCTGGCCTCACAGCTGTCTTCCCAAAGAAGAATCGCAGGACACACCACTGCACATGTTAGTCATTTGCATATTGAATGCATGCCGTTATTTATTATTTTATTATGCATAAACATGCCATATGTCAAAGCTCAAGGAAAAATAAAATGTAATATATGTATTGAATACAATAACTGTTGTCTTTCCTAAAGCAGGTGGACAGTCTTACGTAAAAGATTTCTGCTAACTCAGCAACATCTACTAAGCAAGAAGTAAAACTTGAATTTATTTAAATAAAGCAGAGGAAAACCTTCCTTTTATTTTCCACCCTCTGCATTTGCAAAACTTCCATCATCGACGACGTGTTTAGCTACATGTGTGTATTAGGTCGACAGGGTGACTCAGTAGTAACATCTGCATCTCATACCAAGAAACGCCTATTGAAGAGAGTTCGATTCCCACTTCTGGCGCCATTTTGTGTGGAGTTTGTACATTCTCCCCATATTATGCATGAATTTCCTCTGGGTTCTGTGGGGTCCTTCCACGAATAAAAACACTCGATAATTATTCGGCGATAATATCAAAATATATAGAAAACAGTATCTGGCGGAATGGTGCCAGCTGACTGCCTAGCTGACTAACCCCCTCTCTGCAGTATCTTCGTGCCTCCGTATCCATGTCTCGTCCATGACCAGGCGTGAAATGTGAACGTGGTCTTATACATCATATTATTGTTATTTTAACAATGCTTAATAATGTAATGTATTCTAAGTACGAAATTATCAGCATTAGTAACGATAAGGTACGATTTGTGCAAGCAGTCACTCAAACCTTAACCCAAAGCTAACCGGCATTGGTGAATTCAGACTTTGCCAAAAATCCGAATATTTCATGTAAATTGTCCAATATCAAGTAAATTAAAACTTTTATGAAGGTAGGATTACCGTAAAGCTAGGCCTGATCATATCTAAGAGATTTTCAATTCTGCCCAAATGAGTGACAGCACCGAGGCAACAGTGAACCGCTGATTAATATTATGGTGACCTCACGTAAGTAATGAAATATGCAAATAGAAGACCACACAATCCACCATCAATATTGAATCTTCAAAGTGGCCTGGTGGGTGAACTAAAAAACTCAGCCAAGCTTTACAATAAGTGATCATAAAATCAGTCAAAATGGTCATTTTAGCAAGGTAAGTTACAGCAGCTGTACTCATATGAAGATCAGCACTATGCAGTTGTTCGTCGAACTCAATTCAATCTCATCTCATCTCATTATCTGAAACCGCTTAATCCTATATAGGGTCATGGTGAGCCGGAGCCTATCCCGAAAACACAGGGCGTAAGGCAGGAATACACCCGACGACGGGACGCCAGTCCATCGCCGGGCATTGCGGGACAATTTTAGTCTGCGAGCCAATCAACCTATCCAGGAGCATGCTTTTGGACTGTGGGAGGAAACCGGAGTACCCGGCGAAAACCCACGCGGACACGGGGAGAGCATGCAAACTCCACACAGAAAGGCACCCGAGCCGAGAGATTCGAACCCGGGACCTTCTTGCTGTGAGGCGTCAGCGCTAACCACTGGGCCACCGCGCCGCCCGACTCAATTCAATTAGCAGTGAAATAGTTTCACCAGTGGTGATTTCTGAGGCATGTTTTCAAGATAGGGTAAAGCGGCCGATGTTTAACCGTAACATTTGTTGCTACTAGATAATGTAATTTACCTTCCTTCCAACGCATGCACCAGCGATTTTAATGAATCATGTCATCGGCATTCCTGAATTACTTCTCATAATCCAATTTAATCACTCAAGCTTGCTCGACCTGTTTCTTTTTAAGTGTATCGTGTCCTGAGTTTTTCAACTGCTAATTTTTAATATTTACATTAATTCTGATACATTTTACGAATGTCCATTTAAGAGAGTGTTTTGCTTCCCTTGAAGTGTCAACGTGTCAAATTGAGCCATTCTGTTGCTCAAAATAACATTTTCTTTGGATAATAAGATGCGCAATGGGCAGAATTCTAAGGTGCATCTTATTTTCCAGAGCATCTTATAATCCAGAGGGTACAGTAGCTATAAGATGATAATAAAGGGCAGATAACCTTACAGTTTTGCTGGTTCTCTGGAGTGTTCCTGGAACAAATGACCATGACTGCATCATCTGGCATTGCCAGATGGTCTTGCCCTAAACATCTCAAAGCAAGGATGTGCGGTGTAAAGAATAGTAATGAATGGCATGAAATATAATGGGACAAAATTGATTTGTTTAACACTATCATAAATAACGATTAAAACTCCTATTAAAATAAATTGGTAAACAATATGTGACAAATACATTATTTGAAAGGTGAGCATTGTTAATGATAAATTTTGACTGTGCAAGGTGAGCAAGTGGGCTTAGACACGACACGTCACAGCCAGAAGGAACGATGGTCACGAATCTTAACGAAGCACCAACTTTGGTGCTTCGTTGATAATAATAATTGCACTTCTAGAGTGCTTTTCACCCGAGGGTCACAAAGAGCTGCACAGCACTGTAAAGGAGCACCTGATATAGTATGTAAGACCAACACTTGAAAAATAATGGTAGACCAGCCATGATGCTGACCACATGTCTTTAATAAGTGCTTGCTTGCAACACTTACCGAAACTATCTATTGGGTTATACGAGGCATTTTTGCTTTGTCCTGTCCAACTATAATAAAACATGCACATCAAAATTATAACAATGGGTAAAGAAGTTACAAAGCTACTGACCCAACGTTGAAGTGCTTGAAACAGTTACGATTTCCTCTTCATATGTATTTTACTTTGTGCAAACATCAACCTATTACATTAGCCTCTATTTAATATCAACGTTGTAAAAATTGAAAAGGCTTTTACCATTTCTGGCATTTCTACAGGTGTTAAGACCTTAAAACACAAAATAGATACCTTTTACAAAGAGTCCAGTTTGCACAAACCCACTTACTTGTGGCAAAATTGGCAAACAAAAATCTTTGATAATATATGCATTGTCCTTGAGAGTGATTGGCCTACACTGGACATTGCTTTTTTTAGTGTCTAATTGTCAGTATTAGCCAGATGTTGCCAAAAAGCAATCAGCTCAGGACAATGCAATATCAATGCTTTAGTAGCTCAGGTCGAGCTGTTTAAACTATAGGCACTTTTGCCAGTATGCATATGTAAAATAAAAGGTCTTTATCATTTATGGCAATTATACAGGCATTTAGATCTTAAAACATCAAATGTAAAGCCATGTCCAGTGTAGGCCAATCAGTTTCAAGGACAATGTATATATTATCAAAGCTTTTTGTTTGCAAAATTTGCCACAAGTATTTGTGGCTTTATGCAAATGTGACTCTTTGTAAAATGTGTCTTGTGGTGTTTAAAAATCTGAACACCTGTATAATAGCCAGAAATGGTAAATTGACTTTTCTATTTTTTACATATCTATACTGGAAAATGTACCCATATTTTAAACATCGTCATTTCCAGATGTAACCCGGCTAAAAGCCTAATTGACAGCCATAACAAATTTGCAAAGCTTCATGTTCAAGGAAACTGGAGGCTTGCAGACAGATATTCATCCAGTTTTCTGGCAGCAGTAGAATGTCACTCCTCGGGCTAGATGTTTAATAAAACAGAGCGTATAATTACGAAAACAGTACTTTCCTCTAAAATAACTAAAATCAGAAGAATACAAACGAAACATTCCCCATTATGACATTGCAGAAAAATCACTCAAATTGATGATGGATCAGCACCTTGGGAACCATTTGTTGGCGTTGGAGGGAAGTGGGGGGAGAGGATCTGCGAGGAGGCATCGTTGTCCAACAGTACCGCATTAGCATTAGCAATCAGGAGCGATTGCATACGACGAAAATATGCGTATGGTTAGCTCACCCCGACATCAATCATGCTGGCCGAACAAGCCAGAGTAGTTTCAAGGCTTGGAGCCTGTCCAAGATATATTTGTTAAATCTCTGACGCTGATGGTTTTACCAAATACAGTTCACGCACATCTTTCTGTCTATATACATGTTTGACAATGGCATTTTTTTCATTGCTTCATCCAACCTTGCACTGTTGGATCTATATACCTATATATATAATACTGTGTGTGTGTCGTGTTATAGCGCGTGTGCGTGCATTGCGGGGAGTTGTGAGGTTTGTGTGCTGCCTTGTGATCCCATTGACCTGAGTTGGATTCTCTGTTATGGACAATAACAGAGGGTAGGTGGTTATATGCAACTGTTTCGGGAATCCCCTAGTTTGACTACCATCTGATATAGAGTATAGACATCAGAAGTGGAGAGACAAAGGCGACTGGTGTGGTGACAGCTGCATCACTACCTCGTGCAAGATCGGCATTTGTTTATGAATATGATGCGTTGAATACATTGCTACATAACGGGCAGCATACTGTAATATGCAGCACTGGAAACCCAGATTTTACTTCTGGTTAAGTAAAGCGTCAATGGAATAAAGTTACATGAACAATATGGACCTTTCTTAAGTCGGATGAACTGGTTATTAAAGTTAGCACCTGGCAGACAAAGGCAACTAGACATACGTACATGCTACTGGTCATTTCAATAATAAACGCACGGTGCACTTAAAGCATCCCTCGGTCAATCCACTGCTATGGTGTCTTGGGAGGTATCAGACCAAACTTCACAACACCACTCACTACGAGTTGGTGAATACAAGCTCCAGTATGTTAGTGGATTTTGGTAAACTGCCCTCTGCTACCTGTAGCGTAGTTCATCACTTTAAAACAAGTTATTATAATATTAGCATTTCTAGGGCCTTTAAACCTGTGTCACAATGTGCTGCACAGAGCTGTGGATAAAATGGAATGTGAACAACAGAGTAGATCTCATCTCATTATCTGAAACCGCTTAATCCTATATAGGGTCACGGTGAGCCGGAGCCTATCCCGGAAACACAGGGCGTAAGGCAAGAATACACCCGACGATGGGACGCCAGTCCATCGCCGGGCAAGAGTAGATCAATTTAGTAAAATAATGACTATAAATCAATGTAGGACATGAAATAACAAATTAAATCACTGTTAAAAAATAAATGAAGATGCGCTACTGAGCAGGCACAGGTCAAAAGCAAACCATCATCCAAGCACATAACAGTGAGAAGCATCAAAACAGTCCTAGCCGGAGGACTTCAAGGCCGTACAGAGCAAATAAGTTTTGAGACGGGATTTAAAGATGCAAGGAACTCAGCTGACCGAATTTCCAATGGAAGGGCATTCCAAGGTCTGAGAACAGCGCGTGGAAAAGCTCTGTCACCCATCCAATGAAGGTGCGGCCTGGGCACATGCAGCAAACCAGTAGTGGAGGATTGAAGTTGTCGTGTTGAGTAGGGTGCCTGAAGTAGGTCACGGATGTATGTTGGAGCAGCACCAATGAGAGTCTTGTAGGTAAGAAGAAGGATCTTGAATTCAATCCTGAATTTAACCGGTAACCAGTGGAGAAACATCAGTACTGGGGATATGTGTTCGTAGATGGGTGTGCGAGTGAGGACTCTAGCAGCCACATTCTGCACCTGTTGTTAGGAATTTGAATTGAGCCAGGCCTTCACAGTTGACAGTGAGAATGACATGCAAAGACCAGACACATTGATGGATGGATTTGCGTTGATATAGATTTGGATGCCATTGGCATAGCAACAGTAGCTAAGATTGAGGCTGCGTAGGATATGGCCAAGTGGTTGTATGTAGATTATGAAGAGGAGTGGGCTAAGAACTGAACTCGAAGGAATTCCAGACAAAACATGATGGATCTCTGAATTTTATCCCCCGAGGCTGACGAACTGCTTCCAGTCGAAGAGCTAGTAGCTCAGTCAATGCCGGGCACAGCCAGAGACCCCTATATCCTCGTCACTCAAGTGAGATCGGGTGGTCAACGGTATCAAAGGCAGCACTCAGGTCCAGGAGGACAAGAATACTTGGCAAGCCTTCAGCAGCAGCGACGAGTAGGTCATTGAATGCTTTTACCAGAGCAGTTTCAGTACTATGGTCAAATCTGAACCCATGTTGGAAGGGATTGATGAGGTCATTGGTGGGAACGTGTTTCTGGAGTTGCACGTCTACTGCATGTTCAAGAACCTTAGAGAAGAATGGTAGATTTGGGATGGGGCGATAATAATCGAGGATGTTGCATTCGAGGCCAGGTTTTTTAATCAAAGGGGTAACTACGGCACATTTGAATAATGGGCTAAATAATGCCAGAGCGAAGTGAGTTATAACAGAAATTAGTGACGAAAGTGGCAAAAGATTTGTAATTTGTCCAGATGATTTGGATGGGAAGGGGTCCAGGGAGCAGTTTGTGTTCCGAGATATGGTAACAGAGGAAGAGACATCGGATTCTGTTAACTCAGGAAATTCCAAGAGTTTTGAGGTCAAGGTAGGTGGAGAAACATTTATTGAGGTATTAGTTGACAGTTGAGGTTGGGTAGAGATATGATCAGGCAGATCAACTGATCTGCCTGATTTTAACTCGTGAAAAGAGGTGAGCGTGAGTGACTGATTGGACGATGGAGCTGATTAATGGTTGAGAAAAGAATATTCGACTTGTCACAGGTATCAGACAAAATGCTGGAAAAATGGTTTGTACAGGTGCAGTTAAGTGGCTTCCGGTAGCAGTTGTGCTGTTCCTTAAATATTTGAGCATATACGGTGATGATTTAGGTTTTCACGGCTCAGTGCATGATGATTGCTTCGAAAAACTGCTCTCTTGGGAGAGCCGCGTCGATCACTCTCTCTCCTCTCCTCGCGACGTTTCGCCTCACACGTTAAAGGCATCCTCAGGCGCAGTGTGCGTGTGTAGTTCCTATTGTTCCTTTATATGTGTGGGCGCTATGCATGCGTCCTTTGTTATGTGAGTCCACCTCTGGATGTACTGGTGAGGAGAAATGCAGAGGGGACGCTCAGCCACACTGTATACAGAAAGACAACACATACGGACAGGTATTTACATGCGGAGTCTCACCATCACCCGAAACAGAAACGGGGGATACTTCACACCTTAGCCCACCGGTCAAAAACGATTTCAGACCAACAACATCTAAGAGATGAGCTACAACATCTACAACAAGAACTAGTGAGTAATGGATACACGAAAACAGAAATCCAACGTGCCATAACAAGAGAACGGAGACAGAAACAACAAGAAAATGAGGAGGAAAATACCAAGATTCGCGCTTTCCTGCTGTATGTGTAAGGGACCACAGACAAAATTAGCAAATACATAGAAAAATATAAAATAAAAACAGTCTTCACAACCCACCAGAAGATACAAGACGTACTCAAATCACCTAAAGACCGACTACCGCTACAGACAGAAGGCGTATATCGCATCCCTTGCAGCAACTGTGAGGAAGTATACATTGGACAAACAGGAAGAACAATAACCACAAGAAAAAGAGAACACGAGGCAGCAGTATGTCTGCGGCACACGGATAAATCAGCAACAGCAGCGCATAGTGTAGATAAACAACACAGAATCGATTTTGATAAAATACGAATACTAGCAGCCATCCGCCATAAAGGTCCAAGATTAATTCGTGAAGCAATTGAGATTCAGAAGACTAAAAGCATCATGAACCGAAAAAAAGAAATGCATATAAATCTCAGCCAATCCTCGAGGCCAGTTATTGAAGTCAGCAATACATAGATATAGAACTATTGCGTGGGGACATCAGAAGGGCATCGTCGAGGTTTGAGGGGTCTCTTTTCATGAGATGTAAATCAGGGGACTAGCCACAGACAAAGCAGGGAGGGGGTAATCACTGTTCCGGGGGTGGGAATGGGATAAGGAAATTAGTGTCAAGGTGACTCAGGGGCGGACTCACACAACAAAGGACACATGCATAGCGCCCACACATATAAAGGAACAATAGGTGCTACACACGCACACTGCGCCTGAGGATGCCTCTAACGTGTGAGGCGAAACGTCGCGAGGAGCGGAGAGAGAGAGTGATCGACGCAGCTGTCCTGAGAGCAGCTTTTCGAAGTAATCATCATATACGATGAAGCCAGATTTTTTCAACTCCGTTCAGCCCTGCGTGCATTCGCCTTGAAATCCCAGAGCTCAGCAGTATACCAGGGGGATGGTTTTTCGCCTGAGACATTTTGTGATTTTAATGGAGCCAAATCATCCAGTATGTTTGATAGCAGGCTGTTGTACGTTTCTACTGTTGCATTAGAGGCAGAATGAGCCGAGGCAAAGAGTGATGAACTGTTGATTTTTGCAGTGAATATATCTGGAGTAAGTGCATTAAGGTTTCTAAATTGGATGTGGCTCTTGGTGATGGTAATAGGAGGTGGTACTTGAAGATCAAACCACACAGTGGAGTGATCAGACAAACCAGGATCAGTGACGGACAGGTTGGTTACCGATATGCCCCATGATCAAACTAAGTCGAGAGTATTGCCACATCTGTGGGTGGCAAATGTCACGTATTGAGTGAAGCCAAATGAGTTAAGAGTGACAATGATATTCCTTGTAAGAGAGTTCTTTAGAGAGTCAACATGAATATTGAAATCGCCAAGAATCAGGATCCTTTCAGAACTTGAGCTTAGCTTAGATAGCAGCTCAGACAGCTCATTCACAAAAGACGTGGATGCGCCAAGTGGACAGTAGAGCACCACCAACTTCACAGGTTGAGCCGACCTCCAATCCAGAGACATATGTTCGAATGAATGGAAGATCGGCGACGGTTTACAGACACAGGGTGGAGAACTGCAAGGCTGCGACCACGGTCATAGGAACGAAATTTCTGATGTCGTGCATAGTCTCGTGGTAGAGCCTGATTCAATGTTAGAAAATCATGTTGATGATGCCAGGTCTTTGTTAGGCAGATTAGGTCCAGACTGTCTTTTGTTCGCGATCAGCTCAGCAAAGAGTGGGGCATTTTCGGTGTTCAGAGAGCACACATTGAGCAGGGGCAAAGTAGGTTTTTTGTTGCAGGCACTGTGCATGCTGGAAGAGGGGGACCAACCAGCAGTATTTTTCCAAGCAACGTCGAGCTGCAAACGGTCAAACGTGTTGTTTCCTCGGCAGCCGATATGTAGGACTTAATACAGGGATGGGGGTAAGCAGGCTGATGGGCTTTTTGTTGCCACCACCCCGATGGATGTAAAGAGGGCATCAAAGTATAAATAGTTCATGGCAAATGGCTAAAAGGTTGGGGTGCAGGGAACTGATGTAGGAATCAAGCTCTTCAGAGCCACGCGTGTGTAGGCGATCATATCTAATAGGGGCTAGAACCCACCGTGGGAGACACGGGGTGCAAGGAAGAGCCACACCCAGGATGTGATACCAACACATCACAGGGCACGTGTGCTCGCGAAATTTACTCAACAGGCCAATCAATCTAAAGTGCATCTCTGAATGGCAGAAGGAATAGATATGTCACAGTGTTAGAAATGGTAGTCACAGTGTTCGTGATGGGAGTCACAGTATTAGACATGGGAATCACAGTGTTCGACATGGGAAACACAGTGTTCGAGATAGCGTGCATACAGAGCATGCACATATAGCGTGTCTACAGAACAAGTGTATGCAGCAAACCCACATAACACGTGCGTGTTTTTCAATGCTTGCCAAATATCGAGGGAGATATAAAGTAACTTACACTTTACACCACCACATGCAACCTCAAAATTGACTATGGTATACCAATGTATTCGTGTTAGGTGGATATATGTAGTGGATTTAATATATGTCCTTTATTTATAATGCCTACAAGGAGATCGAATTGAATAGTGATCTCTGTAATGTCTCATCTCATCTCATTATCTGAAACCGCTTAATCCTATATAGGGTCACGGTGAAGCCGGAGCCTATCCCGGAAACACAGGGCGTAAGGCAGGAATACACCCGACGACGGGACGCCGGTCCATCGCCGGGCATTGCGGGACAATTTTTAGTCTCCGAGCCAATCAACCTATCCAGGAGCATGCTTTTGGACTGTGGGAGGAAACCGGAGTACCCGGCGAAAACCCACGCGGACACGGGGAGAGCATGCAAACTCCACACAGAAAGGCACCAGAGCCGAGAGACTCGAACCCGGGACCTTCTTGCTGTGAGGCGTCAGCGCTAACCACTGCGCCACTGCGCCACCGCGCCGCCCATCTCTGTAATGCAAGTCCAGTATCCTAACCTTAATGCTCATGGCAGCATACCGTCGATCTGAATCTAAAGATTAAGATTCTGAATTGCATTTTCGAAAATAATCTATGTTTGATCAAGTGATTAGTTCAAGGTATAGTGTGGATTATGAACATATTTTTATTGATTTTCACGTTTATTTGTTCTGGTCCCTATTACGTATAAATATATAGCAGTATGCTGCATATGAATATTCGCTCTTAATTGATTACAGGATGTATTTAATTAATTCATTTGCCCACTGTTCTAATGCAAAACATAAAGCTCTGCATTAAACGTAAAGATTACATTTTACAGAGCGTGTGACATTTTGAGAATGGAACGGTAACGCAGTAAGAAGTGGCGGTTCGTCTCACAGTAAGAAGGCCCCAGGTTGGATTCTCGGCTCGGGTGCCTTTCTGTGTGGAGTTTGCGTGTTCTCCCTGTGCCCACGTGGGCTTTCGCTGGGTACTGCAGTTTCCAAAGACACGCTGCTGCCTAGGTTAATTGGCCTACTGAGTCAATTGCCCTAAAAAAGTGTGCCCTGCAATGTACTGGCGTTACATCCTGGATATTTCCCTGTCTTGCGCCCTCTGTCGGGCAGTATAGGCTCTGCCTCCTCCCTCCCCCGCAACGCTGTACAGGATTTATATCCACTTAGGATATTGAAAAAGAATGCATGAATGTGACATTTTTGAGTCAAGATAATTTATAAAATGGCAGAACAGAGCAGGATGAGGGAAACAAGAATGAGAAATAATAACCATCATTTAAATGCATGCAAAATAAATGTACTTCATTCATAAACCGTATTATCATTTTATGGCCACATTGGTTATATTTAAAAGGACGCATTTCATACATATTCTGTAGTAAAGTCCCAATCTAAACATCGCTTCCCATCGGTCAATCCATCAAGTGGCAGGACAGCTACACCTCTCTCATTAGCTTAAGTGCTGCCAATGATCTACTTGCCAACCCCTATTGGTCAGAGCGAAGCCAGATTCCACACACAGAAATTAAAGTACATAACACAGCATTAGTGTTTAGAGGAGACATGTTGAAAATGTCATAATGGTTATGTTACAGGCCTCAGGCATGTGTTATCTGTTTACAGATGATGTGTCCTGATTTGTGCAGGAAAAGCAGAGACATGAGTCATTCGTTGTGCTGGTTCTGCAGGCTGATCTCTGTTTGAGAACCAGAAGCCTGACACAGCCAATTCATGCTCACTTCCGCGGACACTCCCTCGTGGTGAAACTAAATAAGTTCACCTCACACAACCCCTTAACAAAAGCACATCCAAATCTGGCCTTTCTCACCGAAAAACACAAAATAGTCATTTTAAACTCCCCAGTTGTGACCATACATTTGTAGGCGTCACATATAGAAGGATAAGTAGTGGTGAGAAAAACGATCTACTGCTATTTACATTGTGTATATTATTAGATTAAATGCAGGATTTCAATTCATATTGAGATTTTGAGAGGTTAGAGCCCAATGATTTGGCAAAACCTGTCCTTAAATGTCCTTCTATTGGAGATTCGATCAGCTGAGTCTCTGGGCATCTTCAAATCTCGTCTCAAGACGTACTTGTTCCGTAAGGATTTCAAGCCCTCTGGATAGGACTGTTGATGCGGCTCAATGTTGTCATACTGAGATGATGGATTTCTGACGAATCCGCTCCTGCTCGGGAACATTTATATTGCTACTATTTGACTTTCAGTTCAACTGTCCTGATGTTGTTGTTGAAGTGCCGATTTCTCCACAACTTGGATTTGTAAAAAAAAAACGTTATTGTTGCTGATTTTCTGTTCTTATATCATTGTTCTTGACATGCCATTCTCTCCGAGCTATGTAGCAGCGCTTTGTGATCCTCGGGTGAAAGCGTCCTATAAATTCAATCATTATTATTAATAATCCATAACCCAAGACAGACAAACGAATTCAAACAGTTTTCAATCGAGGATTTAACGCACCAAGCAATGTTGTTTCAGTTCAACTGTCCATTTAAGATCAATTTTGATAAGCTAATTTAGCAATTAGAAACACATATTCGTTTGAAATTCCATTAAACGTCATCATGACGAGATCCATCTTAAACATTTATGAAGCCATTATTTCATTATTCATCCAAAATGAATGCTCAATTAAATATAAAATGTTTTTGACATTCATAAATATAAATACCCGCTTAATCCTGTACAAGGTCATGAGGGGGTGAAGCCTATCCCGACCGACAGAAGGCGTAAGGCAGGGTAATACCCAGAATGTAACCCAAGTACATCGCAAGGGACACATTTTTGGTGCAATTTACTCAGTCAGCCATGTAACCTAGGCAGAAGCTTATCTTTGGATGGTGGGAAATAACCAGACTACCCAGGTAAATCCCACAGGAAAAACATGCAAACTTCATACAGAAAGGCACCCGAGCCGGGAATCAACCCCGGTTCCTTCTTCTGGTGAGGCAACAGCACTACCAACGGCACCACGGTGCCGCTCATGTTTAATATAATACAATCTAAATATCAGCACACGTCTTTGGTGCATTGTCAGCACTGCTCGTGAGTAAGAAGTGCTTGTATCTACCTTTCACTGTATATATTTTACAAAAACGTACCTATAATAATCAAAAGCTCATGGGCACCAAAGTTATAAAATGGTAATGCTGATGAGAATAATATCAAGTGTTTTGTAAAAATGTAATTGATAATCCAAAATTGTAATATCCAGGCGCCTGAACAACATTTTTTATGTGGGTAAACTGCAACAACATGTGAATCAAAAAGTCAGACTTTGACAAAGTTAGGCGGTGGGAACGGGGCTGAAAAGGGCAAAACGATTCATGCTGTGAATTAAACTAAGAGACAAAATGAAGGGTGCATGTATTAAGAAAATAATACATATTACAGACACATTTTTAATAATCATGTTTTGGTCATGATATATGTCCATCAGGGATGTCAGATGATGGAGGAGGATGAATAGAAATATGGCAGAATACGGCCACCATGAAGGTGAAGCTGTAAGAGCAATCAAAATTGACTGTGGTAGAGTGCACTGGAAAGATTGGCCAAAGCGTTCGATACAGTACATGTGGGAATGAGTGTTGCAATATGACCGTAGCCATAATAAATTTAAGTTACTTTCACCCCTGAGAGCAGCTCATGTGCAGGAGTGAGATCCATTGGTGACCTTGCAAAATCTTGAAGGATGGCAACGTCGTGAGATCCTTCATCCAGCAGCAGGCATCAAACGGCCAATGACGATAAACCGTGAATGAAATACAAACTACAAAGTCAAGATGTCAAACTCAATTAGGTGCACCGCTCACTGTTTACTGTTTCGACAGTGTTATAAACACTGGTTGTGTTTGTGTCTTTAGCAGCCACTTGTATAATGTAGGCAATTTAACATTTTTACCCCAGAGAAGGAGAATAAAAACCCCACTCAAAACAAGAACAAATATTACAATACAAAGTTAGAGCTGCGAGTCTATATCGTATATATTTGAATAACACCCTATCTCTCCCCACAGCTATCGATTCTAAGGGGTTGGAAGAGTAATTCCAACTCTATTACGCGTTGTTATCGCTACAAGTGCCATACCAGCAGAGGCAGACAACCAATTGGTTTTGTGGATCTCCTAAACGGCACTCATAAAATTAGTCTGTGCCTCTCTGTGCATCTCCTACTTAATGGCACATTGAACGCACCGCTGCCCCACCCCATTAAAACATGCATCAATGGTATTTTTTTTAGGACGGCAAAACAGATAACAGCGGAGCGCAAGAAGAGTCAGTTGCTTAATTTGCCCCCGATCAATCTCCATCCGAGTGGAACAAACCCAAATGAACATTATGTTTGTGTAATGACAATGAACTTCTCTCCAGTGACACATTATTCAGATTTTACAAGTAAAATTTACGTGCAGTTAAGGGAAGTGCCTATCTATGGCTAATAAATTATGAACAAAATACCAAAACTGAAAAGTAATTGCGGTCGACAAATACAGAATGTTCTTAAACAAGACATTCTAAATATAGCCGTCTGTTAAAGCTGAGAAAAAATATCGTTGTGACTCTCAGGTGAAAAGCGCTCTATAAACGCAGTTATTATTTATTATGCTCAGTGTATGTGGCCCAGTGGGTAGCGCTGTCGCCTCACAGCAAGAAACCCGGGTTCGAATCTCGGCTCGGGTACCTTTCTGTGTGGAGTTTGCATTTTCTTCCCGTATCCGCGTGGGTGTTCGCCGGGCATTCCGATTTCCTCTCACAGTCCAAAAACATGCTGCTGCATAGGTTTATTGGCTTGCGGACTAAATTGCCTGCAGTGCCCGGTGATGGACTGGCGTCCCATCGTGGGTGTATCCCTGCCTTGCGCCCTGTGTCTGCCGGGATAGGCTCCGGCTCACCGCGACCCTGTACAGGACTAAGTGGTTTCTGACAATGAGACGAGATTAGGAGGCTGGACAAGACTAACTGTTAATGTTAGCTTTGGTCAAAAACCTAATAGTGCGCGAACCACTACCAATGTTCTACCAATCAGTAAAATCAGGTGAGATGACATTAAGACTTGAGATAATGTTCATCCAGGAGTCACCTGAATCAACATTATCTCTTTTCCGCTGGCATATTTGAGTCATACGGGTTATTTACCCAGAGTATGGGCTCTTGAAAGATCACAAACCAGAAAATTATGAAATAGGGGTCACAAGACGTCTAGACCATCCTGTACAGTGGAATATAAGTACAAGCGACTTAAGAATTACTTCGTGGAAATGCTGTACTGGTTGTGCTATGATGAGGCTGGTATGCCACT
This sequence comes from Mordacia mordax, assembly GCA_036362905.1. Taxonomy (NCBI): domain Eukaryota; kingdom Metazoa; phylum Chordata; class Hyperoartia; order Petromyzontiformes; family Petromyzontidae; genus Mordacia; species Mordacia mordax. The sequence goes on from JAZEWT010000006.1 coordinate 13,131,453, forward strand.
GAAATGCGGCCACTGCATTCAATGGAACTGAGAACTGCTCTCTTGCTCAAATATGCTTTAGGTTAATAACATAAGTATAATCGAGAAATATGCTAATTGTGTATTTCTTATTTTATTTTAGAAGGTTGGAGTGTTTACCTAAACCTCTTTTTTGTTTCCACTCTCATACAGGTGTGGAGTTTTATACAAAACTGTTTGACCCATTGATCGTTTTTTATACAATGTACACATATTTAGTGTATTGACCATGTCACTCATACCTGCACAGGAACACTTCTTCCTTTATTTGTTTTAACAATTATTTTTGTTTTTTGATGTCCTTAATTGATTATAGTCAATCTTTTACATGTCATTCTCTCCATAGCTACGTGCAGGGCTTTGTGACCCTCGGATGAAAGGCTTTTAGATATTCAAATATTATTATTATTATCAAATGTCACATTAGAGAAAACCATTTTAATCAGGTGTGTCATAAAGCCTTCAAATCATATGATGAACACGAAATCACTCTTGCAGATTATCAAAACTCGTTTTAAATGTAAAATAACAATGACTCGTTTGTTAAAGTCTACCTCTGCAATCACACTGAAGTACAGTATACCTGGAATAACGACAACTGTGTTAAAGTTGCAATTAAGGGCAAAGCAATTGCAGGAAACGTGAAGTATATTAACCACTGGAAAGAATATGTTCAATAAACAAATTACGATGATTACTTAATAAATAATCTTCTTGGGGGGAGTGGATTATTTGATACTATGGAAGGGGTCACATTCAAATGACAGTTAATAAAAACAAAAATCAAAAAGAAAATTGAGTTTTTATGAGCCCTGTGTTTATATTCATTTCGGCAAAATTCATCTCAGACCAAAGGAAACAAAAATAAATTTCATTAAACATCAGCAGCCATTCATTTTCCACCTTACATTCCGTGTGCACCGTTGTGTGTTTGCACGCATGTTAAGAATGTATTTGTGAAACTGTCGACAATTCCTGTTCTAGAGTAAGGTTTTGGATGAAGATTCCAATTGTTTCATCACAAGAGACTTTTTTATTCTCCCATACAGACCCAAACACGACTATACGTGCATTTTAATTGCACTATGTAAATGTTGAATAGATGCACAAATTGGATTGTATATATTGCCTTTGTTGTTTAAGTACAAAACAAGAATAAAGAAATCCTATTAAAATGTATGTTACAAGCCTTGGTAGGGACAAAGCTTATACAATTTAAATATCCAATGCAATAAAGGATTTTAGCATTTTGTGCTTTGCTTGCCACTGGAAATAAGTTCCTGTTTTTTGAGGTAAGGCTCACAAGAGGTTCATCAAGAGATTGAGGAAATCATAAATGCTACACTGCACGTTACTTGAAAAGTTACCTGTAAAAAGTGATCGCGCCTGGAATTTAATTCAATTATTCACTAGGGCGGCGCAGTGGCCCAGTGGTTAGCGCTGACGCCTCACAGCAAGAAGGTCCCGGGTTCGAGTCTCTCGGCTCCGGTGCCTTTCTGTGTGGAGTTTGCATGCTCTCCCCGTGTCCGCGTGGGTTTTTGCCGGGTACTCCGGTTTCCTCCCACAGTCCAAAAGCATGCTCCTGGATAGGTTGATTGGCTCGCAGACTAAAATTGTCCCGCAATGCCCGGCGATGGACCGGCGTCCCGTCGTCAGGTGTATTCCTGCCTTACGCCCTATGTTTCCGGGATAGGCTCCGGCTTCACCGTGACCCTATATAGGATTAAGCGGTTTCAGATAATGAGATGAGATCAATGTGCATTTCCTGCCATTACAGTTGGATCTGAAACGTGGATACTGATGAAACCGATGAAACAAATCCCATACGTGTACAATGAAGCACGAAACACGAAATGCATGTTTGAAATCACAATGATACTTAGAAATAATAATAATTGCACTTCTAGAGCTTTTTTCACCCGAGGGTCCCACAGCGCTGCAGGATAGAGAACAGTACACGTTAGGGACGAGACATTAACGATAATATATGGTTTAGGCAGTATACATCGTTAGAAGTAACCATGGTCGATTGAAGTCAGTGGTGATGATATAGTAACCTGAAAGGATGACGACCACAGATATGGAGTGATGAAATCAGCTGATACATAAGACCACAACGAATCATAGCATTTCTGCAGGACCATGAGGAATGCCGTCAGCCCTTAGTGCAACAGTAGATAGATAAAAGCAGATCTTAATTACGTATTTGATTATATTCGAAACTGGTTCGTTCCAGTTCTTCTACATACTCATTAAATCTTCTGTTCATTCTATTTACTCATCAGTAAAATAAAAGTGTCAGTTCACTAGCTTTGAAATTACTTCCAATATAAATGACAGCTGCTTTAGAAATATAAGGTTATATGGTCACAAACGAAGCATGCCATAGCACTTTTACAGACAATAAAGTGCATCCATAACTGTGTTTATTGACAGTAGCTATATTTTAAGTTGCAGTTAAATCCAGCAACCCAATAATTAAAACAATCACTGTGTAACAGGCTGTTTATAGGTGCCTTATTTACAATTAAATGAGTCAGCTATTCATACCAGCTGCCTCTCGCGCTGCGCTTCACCTCCATGAGGGTAGCAGTTGTGAAGGATTTGCTGGACACGCGCCAGTGGAAATGGAGGAGTGCGGCGGATATTTATGTCGCCGCAGACCTGCGCTCCATGCTCGCAGGTGAGAGACTGTTGCGCGAGGTACTCGGTGCCATGAAGGCGTTGGGGTTGAGCCTCCAACAGAGACTTGCCGGGGAAGAGTACGTGGCAACCCCACTGCAATACTCCTGCACCCAGTCCGCTGGGCACAAAGACGCGGGAAAGCTCCGTAAAGCAGAGCACTGCAAAGGGGTGGTGCTACAGAATATATGCAAGCGGGTGTTGTACACGTGTGGAGGCCCACTTCGTGGGCCTCGGAACCACCAGGGATGCTGGCTGTGTTTTCGTTATGTCCGCCCCTGTGACCTCCCCCCATTGAAAGTGTGTTGTGTCACACGGTCACTCGCGCAATCATCATTCCTGCACACCACTTGCCTGATGCCTGCGCGCATCCGTTGTTCGGGCGGACATTTGACAACAGCATACTGTTCCACACTGATGGAGTGTCCGCACGACACGGGGTTCGGGGGGTAGCAGAACGACGGTGGAACTCGGCCCCAGCGACGGAGGTTTTGTCCATAGACCCTGTTGTAGAACAGGTTGGTTGGTGGTTCCTTCGTCAGCTGGAATTCGGCCTAGGGGACGCCGGGTTCCACCTACCAGTTCTGCCGGGGAGAGCATCGCTTCCCCGGATAGAAAGCTGCAGACATTTGTGGGCGCGGAGCTTGTAGGCTGGTGGGTGAGTACAGTAGGCCTAGCTGGGGCATTGGCAAGTTGGGCGGAGTTTTCGGGGGACAGTGCGACATATTCCTTCCTCGTGTAACAGTCAGGCTTCGCCATGGGATTGGCCGATTGTCTAGACAGGCTGGCGCCAAGGTGTTTCCGACAGCGGTGATTGGTAGGAGACAGACACGGCGCCCAGAGACAAGGGGGAACGACGGGGATTGGTGGAGAGAGACACGGCCGTTAAAAGGGGGCGGTTCGAACCGGGGGGCAGGGATTTAAGGGAGCGTGGAGCAAGGGGGCGGGGTAGTTGTGAGTGGAGTCGAAGCGGTTAGGTTGGCAACCATGTAGTGGGACGAGGGCAGAGAGTAGCAGGGTTTAGTTAGTTAGCGGGGTGAGTTAGGCATGTACGAGAGTTGTGCCCGGAGCTGTGCGAGGCTGTGCTGAGCGGCTGGGCCCAAGCGGTTGTCCCGCGTAGCGAGTCATGTAGAGGAGCAGTTGGGGCGGCTGAAAAGGGACCTCATCGCGGCGCGCAAGTCTGCAGCAGTAAAAGGCTTCCAAAACATCTGCTGTCGGATATTTTTGTATCAGAGCGGTGGTGTGAGTGAACGTGGTCTGAGCGCGGTACGTGTGAGAAAACACGCGCATGCCGTGTGTCGGAGCGCTGCGCGTGATCACTCAGGGACCGAGAGAGATTGGTGTTAGGAGTTAGGGATCGCTGGAGATCTCGGGAAGATATTTACGGAGGTGGGGACCCTAGTTTTGGGGATCATCACACACGCACTGCGTGCAAGCACTGCACCAGAGGGACCTCGAAAGCCTGCCGGACTCCAAATGGAGGGACCACTTCTGCACGCTAGTGGAGGTTATCCCTTAATGGAAGTAAATGTACAGGCCGCCTGCCACAAAATGATGAAGAGACCTGTGGCGGAGGCTGGCGCATTGCACGCTGCCTTTGGCCATGTAGGCCAACCGAATCGACCCCGGGACATCAGACGCCTGTGTCGAATGCAGGGAAGGAAAGGAACTCGCTCACCAATTCCTTGGATACTGGCGACTGCGCCCGCTGTTCCGATTTCTGCGCGGCATCTTCAGGAAACTGAGTGGTGCCGTTCCACAGCAGCGTCATCGTGTGCGACTGTGCATCCTGAGCCGCGGGTTACCACAACAGCATCTCAAACTTTGTCCTTGCTCAGGTGAGGCTAGCAATCTACAAGATCCACAAGGACCTGCTGCAGGGTGATGTGGGTGATAGTTCCGCGTTAGTATTGACCAAAGGCCTCATCAAGGTGCGGCTCCACATGGAGCACACCTTCTATAAAATGCCGGTAAGGTAGCCACTTTCCTGGAGCGCTGGGACAGCATTCTGTGCAAAGATACTCAGGGAATCCTCCGTTTCACGCTTTAATTTGCATTCTTTTCTGCGGGTCTTACCGCCCCTCTCCAAGACCCCATCATTCTCTCACATTATCTGTAAATTGAATGCATACACATTATAAATTGTATTGAAGGAGAAATGGGACATGGGTTGTATAAATGGTTGAACATAGTGCATATTGTATTCGTTGTATATTTTGCTTTTGGGACACTAGCTCGGAAGAGCAATAAAATCAGATTTAAAAGTCAAAAGACTGTCACAGCAATTTCAATAATGTCTTGTATTTAAATAGGTAAAGGTACAAGGGCAGGCCTGCCAATACTTCTGTCACGATGCGTGTACTTTCCCGGAGTTGGTACGGCTTTCTCCTCTTCACGCACTGGCGACAATCGCGCTTGCGTTGGCGGGCACTCATCCACTCTCTCAGACATACTGGGACTCTCCATTATAACAAAGAGGTGGGTTTATTCCATCCCGAACAATGACCACGTGGTCAACTCGCGAACGCTGGCCTACAACGCGACCCTCTCTCACGCCCGAACAGAACAGCTCAGCTACTTCCATATCTCCCCTTTATATTCTCTCCCGACGTCACCTCGTCGCTTCAGATCACACCACGTCCTCATCCAATCCGCAGCGCCCACGTGTCTCCCTCGTTCCCGCCGTTCCTCAGACCACGTGATGTATACACACACCTACAAGTCGACTTCAAGTTACCCCCCTTGTCACCCCGGGCAACTATTCGCTCTCACCAGTCTGTCATGCGCGAGGCTTGGCATCACACTTTTATTCTTGGAGAAGGGCCTGCACTAGAGGGCGCTATAGAGTTGGCTCCTCTGGATGGTGTTTGGCCGAATTTCATAAACATAAATTGTACATTAAATAAATTGTGATCATAAAAAAATACTAGATTCGACATAATTCAGATGCAATTGTTTTGTAAATTCTATTTTGATTGTGATAAATTCTGGTAGTTGTAATTTAAAACACAGGTTTACTTCTGTTGCATGTACATCAATTACAATGAAATCCCTTCTCTTCGTGCGTTTAAATTTCACTGAAACAAAAGGTTTCTTTCATATTTAAATTATCATGATGCCTATTTCAATTTCTTGTCTATGCCCGCTATAAAATAGGGTGAAATACGAATCACACAGGATGAGTATTAACATTTTGTTAAGATCTCAGAATGAAAGGTGAACATATTTGATATGACGGAAATGAATTGAACTTTCAATCCCATAGCACTCTCTTGCACAGACTGACATAGCCACAGAAAATCCACCATGCCAGGTGATGCCCAACACATAGTTTTTCATAGCTCCTCAGCTATTGCACCAGGTGAAATCCTTGTAGTTGCCGACCAAGTACTAACCAGTGTTAAATATTTTGCGTCGTTTCCAAGCTCTGATGTATTCATGGTGATTTGGACAACCCAGTAAACAGATAATGCAAGATCAATAAGGTATTTAAAGTTAAATTAAAAAAAACATGTGAAATTTTCCATCTCACTCAAGACCAGGAAACATGTTCACACATACATTTTTTTTCTGTTTTTATCGATTTATTGCGAACTTTGCAGCATGAAATCCGACATTTTACTCGATGTACTTGGCAGCTTCTTCAATATATGAAAAAATATCATCGTAGGTTAACCATTTTCCGAAGAAACTCCAAGTATATATAGTAAAACGTCAGACTTCGGGCCGAAAGACACAGATAAAACCCGAATACACATCGAAGAGCTACTCAAAAAATCGCAAAAAAAAACCGACGCAGTGAATGAGGATACCAAGTGTTCATGGTGTACGTGAAGTCATTCCTCCTCGGTCTAATTAGAAAGCAGTGTATGAAGCAGCCCTGCATAGTTTTTTTTCAGTGTAATGAATGATGCATAATGAATACATTGACAAACTTGTCCACATCAGAAGCATATCTGTTCCCGAATAATTATAAGCCCAATTCCTCCATATGACCATTTATGATGCCAGTATCAAATTAAGATAAATTATTGACAATAAATTATTCCTTATCATATCTGTGTATCAAATTAAGCTAAATTATTGTTAATAAATTATTCCTTATCGTATCATTGTACACATGGTATCCACATAATTGCACGTCTGTTTAAATCAGAATATTCAATTGACAATTAAATAGTACGATTATTTGAAAAAAAAAACTTCTTTAATTTGGTTGCAGATGGAGTGGGGATATTTTTCACAGTGCGAAAAAGAGAAGATATTTAAAATACGTTTGCAAGGGGTTAAATAAATATACGGGGTTTGGAGGCTGCAAACTTTTTAATTGAGGTGTTTGTTGGGCAAATAGTTGGATGATAAATACCAAGCAAGAAGAGGAAAACATGAACTCATTTAAAATAGCATTTGGTCTCTGGATTGTTATAAATGAATTGGATGATCGCATTGCAGACAACGTACAGCAAATTGACTGTTCAGTTCAGAAATGTATCAGTGATTGCTAAAGTTCTGTTTGTTCTTTCAGTGCAATGAGTGGAAATATCTGGCACAAGAGCGTACAAGTCAACAAAATCTGATCCCAGAGATTTCGACACATGTCACTGTTTACATGGGATGGAAATTATTTTAAAACCATCATCATTTTCAATTCCTCCTTAATCCTCTACATGGGGACCGGAGCCTATCCGGGCAGACAAAGTGTGGAAAGCAGGGCTATACCCACGATGTGACGTCAGTACATTGCAGGGCACTAGGGGAAAATTATTCAGCATACTAAATAATCAAGGCAGTTTCGTGTCTTGGATGGTGGAAGGAAAACAGAGTAGCTAGTGAAAATCCACGTGGACATGCGCAAGAACACGCCAACTCCACACAGAAAGCCATTCGAGCAGGAAACTGAACCCGAATCTCTGCTTGCTGTGGGGCGACCACGCTGCTCACTGTGCCACCGCCCTGCGGTTATTAAAAGAGATTTGAGGAAAATCAAATGTCTCGTAGTGACCATGACAGAGCATCGTCATATAAGAACTACCACAAGAAGTTAATTATGCTGCAGTGTTGGCCTCGGGCAGTCTAAAGGCTGTTGCAATGTAATACATGATTAAGATTGGATAACATTTCTTGAAATTTAGTTGGCATGTATAATGTGCATTGGTATTCTTTCTGTAGAGCACTTTATAGCAACCGTGTTCTCAAGATCAAAAAGGAGCTCATGCTCGTTTTGGTGCTTCTAAAAACAAATACGATGTGCTTTAGACACTCAAGGCTCAGACTTGAAGCTCACACACCTGCACTGTGCATATCATTAAATCTGCTACAAAAAAGGTGATCACCTTTGTTTATTTGCCATTTTAATAATAGTAATAATAATTGTAATCGACAACCGCTTGATATTATGCTATTCACATTAATGTAATGATGTAGGTTTCACGGCTTTCCAAAGCTGTTCTTTCAGGATAGCCGTGTCAAGCACACCTCCTCTCTCCTTCATGATGTATTATCCCCCACTTGGGATATATTCCGGTGTGCTGAAATTGAGCGAAGACTGAGTGAAGTTTGAGTGAAGTCTGGGTGAAGTCTCAACACGTCTGAAAGTGCCTCCAACGTGGGGAGCAAAACGTCACAAAGAAGAGAGGAGGAGCACTTGGCAATTGTATCCTGAAAGATCATATTTGGAAAGAAATCATCAATCTTAATATCAAGCAGTGGTATGTAGAACAGAGTAATGTAAACATCTATCACGCGTAGTTTATATAGATGAATAGATATTTATTATAACAGCAGAAAATACCCAGTGAGCTTGCAGGATTTGGATGCGGGATTCCAGCGAAACAACAAACATACGAAATGACTAAGGCAAACAAATACAATCGCAAGGCAATACAACCAATTCATAACATTAGCATTAGTTGACGTGCAGACAGCAATGTATGTAAGAAGATTGAATACTCACACAAAATGAGCAGAGCCTCAATTGGCCAACAAATTTGCTCACAAAATTTGGGAGCAGATCCGAACATAAGACACATTCACAAATTGTCTGCCAGTGCCAACATTAGGATTCGACGTTCACTTGCCAGCGTGTACATCAACTTGTGTTGGTCTGGCAAAACGTCTCGGACTATCAAGTATACCCGAACTACTTGCTACAAATTGGAACCCATGGGTCCAATCAATCATACATAGCATTCCACATAAAGAAATGTGAACCAGCTCAAGAAAAACTTTTCTACAATACTAATTATCCAGTGACGCCCGTTGTGAAGAGATTGGAGTGTGCGGGATATAAGAGGTTATTGATTGTTTTCTCGTTCAGGGATCTATTGCACTCATCCTCGCTGACTCGCTGCTAATACATCACCACATCGAACGCCAGCAAGATCAATGTCCTTCTAATAACTCACACACACCTGCACATACAACTAAAGGCCACCTTGTGCCACTAGCCACGTCAGGTTAGTTTCATGGCCATCTCATGCACGGTAATGACAAAATTCTGTCGGCCCGCATTATTAATTCTGACTTATGCTACAAATTTTTTTGGACGGTGGGAGCACAGTTCTAAATTTATCTCTATGTCTTTTTAGTACCTGCTTAGGTGCAATGCAGAACAGCTCAGTGGAGTATGCGGTGCTTTCCCGAACACCAAAGCGAAGTACTGTGTTGGTACAGTACCACGCTTTGGTGTTCGACACAATAAGCGTACCGTCTATTGAGCTGTTACTTTAAATAAAGTATAATTTCAACGTGAACATTTAAATATCGAGAATGAGACGAAGGTGCGACTATCCAGAATGAGCAGCTCTTAAGAGCGATTCTCAAACATGTGAAAACCCACATGATTACATCATATTATGTTCATTAAAGCATTTGTATAACATTTTGAGGGCGGCACGGTGGCCCAGTGGGTAGTGGTGTCGCGTCACAGCATGAAGGTCCTGGGCTCGAATCTCGGCTCGGGTGCCTTTCTGTGTGGAGTTTGCATGTGCTCACCGTGTCCGCGTGGGTTTTTGTCGGGAACTCCGATTTCCTCCCACAGGCCAAAAAACATGCTGCTGCATAGTTTAATTGGCTTGCAGACTAAATTGCCCACAGTGCCCGGTGATGGACTGGCGTCACATCGTGGGTATATCCCTGCCTTGCGCCCTGTGTCTACCGGGATAGGCGTTGGTTCACCGCGACCCTGTACAGGATTAAGCGGTTCAGACAATGAGATGAGATAACATTTTGAAAAAAAAAACCGTTTTTACTCCAGTGTGGTAAGTTGAGATGATATATTAGTTGTTGCATGAACATACCGTGGGCGGCACGGTGGCCCAGTGGGTGGCGCTGTCGCCTCACAGCATGAAGGTCCCTGGTTCGAATCTCGGCTCGGTTTCCATTCTGTGTGGCGTTTGCATGTTCTTCCCGTGTCCGCGTGGGTTTCGCCAGGCACTTCGGTTTCCTCCCACAGTAAAAAAAAACATGCTGCTGCATAGGTTAATTGGCTTACAGACTAAATTGTCCGCAGCGCTCGGTGATGGACTGGCGCCCCATTGTGGGTATATCCCTGCCTTGCGCCCTATGTCTACCGGGATAGGCTCTGGCTCACCGCGACCCTGTACAGGACTAAGCGGTTCTGACAATGAGGTGAGATGAACATGCCATATTCGCACCATCAAGGAGCCATGGTCAGTACACTGCTGGATAAAGAATTCCCCAAATACACCTGTATTTCATGATCCTGTGACGTAATTAAGAACCAATAAGCAATGCATATATCATAGTGTGCATATCTGGGAATGTATTTACACAGTATTGCAAAATGCAGCACGTAAATCTAAGTAAGAAAATTCTTTCTAAACGTAAAATTAGACTGCATTTTATAAATGCAGAGAATGCCTGCATATTATTAATGCAGGCTCGTAACTTTCCGCAAAATGCAAATACATATTGATCAACCGTGTGCTGCTCAATGAGAAACACAACGGGATGTTTTTTTCATTAACATAATCGCGCTACATTTCGCAATTTACATTTTCTCAGGAACTGTCAATTACAACCTTAAAGTGACAGCAAACGGTCGGGCGTATCGAGCAGGAGATATGTGCCTATTCCTTTGTGCCGGAGCATTATCGGAAAATGTCAGATGGTATTTAGTCTGCGATGGACCTGCAGGAGGCAGGAATCGCAGGAGCGTTGTGGAATCACGTGGTAATAACTAATGAGTTGCTAAAATGTCAGCGACAAATAGCATCCGTCATCATAGGCCTGAATGACAGACTCCTTTTATTTTATTGGAAAGCTGGTAATGCACTTATTTATAATGCATGTGGCTTTTTTGAGTGGTGGAGCTGTGGGTTGGAGCCAAACGCATGAAACCACACGAGTCTGCCCATCACATTCATTATAAGCGATTTCTTCACACGCATTCCCGATTTAGCACTGTACTGGGTCAAAGAGAGCAAATCATTTCCCTAGCCCATCTAAACTGAAGCTATATAACCGTATACACCACATCAAAGGATGTCTATGCAACACATCCTGCTTAATAAAATGTTGTTGAGATCTAAAAATTGCATCATTATCAACGATTCTGACATCAAGCTGAACAAACACAACTTGGTGGAATAGTGTGGACTCAGTTGACAGGTAGCGCGAATGCGCTACCTTTCAACCAAGTCAGCAATCGTATAAGCTCGTAGTTCAATCCAAACGGCTGCCCTAGTTAATATAAAAATGTATTAACTATAAACACCATGGCCTGTTTGCTAAACATTTGAAAATAACTAATTAAATTTAGGGCGGCGCGGTGGCCCAGTGGTTAGCGCTGACGCCTCACAGCAAGAAGGTCCCGGGTTCGAATCTCTCGGCTCGGGTGCCTTTCTGTGTGGAGTTTGCATGCTCTCCCCGTGTCCGCGTGGGTTTTCGCCGGGTACTCCGGTTTCCTCCCACAGTCCAAAAGCATGCTCCTGGATAGGTTGATTGGCTCGCAGACTAAAATTGTCCCACAATGCCCGGCGGTGGACTGGCGTCCGTCGTCGGGTGTATTCCTGCCTTACGCCCTGTGTTTCCGGGATAGGCTCCGGCTCACCGTGACCCTATATAGGATTAAGCGGTTTCAGATAATGAGATGAGAGATGAGATGAGAATTAAATTTAGATACTTAATGAACGATTTATGCACATGACCGCAAAGCGTTTTTAGAATTGTTTCAACTCTGCTCTTGTGGTTACTATTGTTGGATCATTTTGAGGCCTGTTGTCCTAGAAGGAGACGCCAATAAGTTTATGTTGGCAGCAATTAAAATGTACTCGCGTTAATGAATTTTCTTATCGAAAAAATCCTGCATCTTGTTTTATCTTTAATTTTCCACTGCACACAACTCGCATCCCTGCGTCTACCAGTATCTTTCAGTCAGAGCAGTAACTGCAGCCCACAGTAAGAAAGTCCTAACCTCGGCGATTCAAATCCTGCCTCGGGCTGCTTTTGTGGATGCGGTTGCTGTGTTCTCTACCCATGTTCCGTTGTGGATTTTCTCCGGGTTCTCCGTTTTCTTCCGACAACTAAAACGAACACATTAATTAATTGGCCGATATCATATATAGAAAGGCGGCGATGGACTGGCGTCCCATCGTCGGTATATCCTTGCCTTGCGCCCTGTGTCTGCGGGGATAGGCTCCGGCTTCACCGTGACCCTGTATAGGACTAAGCGGTTTCAGACAATGAGATAAGAGATGAGATATATAGCAAGGAGCGTCTGGCGGGCTGGCACTGGCTGACCTCCTGGCTGACTCCCCTCCTCTCTGCAGTTTTCCTCGCTGTGCCTCTGCATTTCGTCCATTACCAGGTTTGGAATTTGCATGCGTTATGATTTGTATTATTTTTTTTTACACATTAACTACTGTTATACCATAGCTCAAATAACCGAACAAATATATACAGACATATGACCATCTGTGGCTGTGCAAACGGTTGAACCGAGCATTATGTTCCTGCCGAATTCCCTTCCTAATGCCAACATCCTTTAGTCGGAGGGTCTTTGAATCGTAAATTCGTTAAGTTGCGTTCCTGGGTATCATCAAATACCGTCTCAAGACTCGCTTGTTTTGTAAGGCCTTGAAAGCCTCTGGCTAGGACTGTTGATGCTGCTCACTGTTGTGTGCTTGGATGATGACTCACTGTTGACCTGTGCCTGCTCAGGAACACTTATTCCTTCCTTTATTTGTATGACAATTATTGTTATTTTATACCCTCCATTGATTTATAGCCATTATTTTACTGTCATTGACCTGTGGTAATGTTGTTGAAAAGCTGTTCTCTCCACAGCTATGTGCAGTGCTTTGTGACCCTCGAGTGAAAAACGCTATAGAAGTGCAAATATTATTATTGTTATTATCCGGTAATGTTAATCAAAAAGAGTATATCAAACGTGCCGTGGTAAAATTTTAAATTTCTAAATTTTAAAGATTGGTTTAAACTACATGGTGATATCACAACCAAGCTTGAAATTACTGTGGAATATACTCAGTCTGTGCCACTGTGACTTCATTGCGCCATGAGAGTGGTATTAATAAGCTATTTGGTAAGAATTATTTGATCTACTGTTAATGTAGTGGCCAGCATATTTTAAGATTCCTTCACATGTGGTTTAGTATGCGCTATCTAACCAAGGCAAAGTGCTCCAGTAGGCACTAAATTTCTTTTTTAAAAATGTAAATTTCCCAACCCAGCAGCACACATCGACATCAAAGCAACTGCACCAACGCCCGTGGTAGTGACACGTGATACGGTTTCTTAACCTCTAATAGAGTAACCGACTAATTAAACTGGCATGAAGGTTACTTTCCAATAAATCAAGGATGTTCTTTAATACATAGCATGCAACATTAGTAGGATGGAGTGTGTCACGTTGTTTAGTGTACCGCGTTATAAAACCCAACAACGCCGGGGCCACCCCTAATCCACCTTGCACCTCTCAGCGTACTAAAGTAGTTAATCAACAACCATGACTAACTTTATGTGCGTCGACCTTCAGCCAGCAGCGTTCTTTCTCTTCGACATTGATTGAATATTTGCGCGTTAGAAAATGGAATTATTACGAACAAATTATTTTCTATATTACCGCACATAGGTAGAAGTTCTACACTGACTTTGCAATATGCAGTAAAGCATTATCAATACTTTATCCAGGTGCTAAATATTTGAATAAGGGAATCAGTTGTTCATTTTTTCACCCATACCCCACACCTTCTCTACAGTATCCTTTGGATATTGGCACTGTAGTTGTCAATTTAACATAAGGACTGTAGCGACAAATAATATACTTAATACACGATGTAAATTGGCTGGGTCATGTGTCATAAATCTGCCTCCCCCCAACACAGGCAATCATTGGAGTTTTGACAAGGAAATAAGGTATCCATACTTTACTATAGCAACAGGGCGGCGCGGTGGCCCAGTGGTTAGCGCTCTCGCCTCACAGCAAGAAGGTCCCGGGTTCGAATCTCTCGGCTCGGGTGCCTTTCTGTGTGGAGTTTGCATGCTCTCCCCGTGTCCGCGTGGGTTTTCGCCGGGCACTCCGGTTTCCTCCCACAGTACAAATGCATGCTGCTACAAAGGTTGATTGGCTCGCAGGCTAAATTGCCCCGCAGTGCCCGGCGATGGACTGGCGTCCCATCGTCGGTATATCCTTGCCTTGCGCCCTGTGTCTGCCGGGATAGGCTCCGGCTTCACCGTTACCCTGTATAGGACTAAGCGGTTTCAGACAATGAGATGAGATGAGACAATAGCAACAGCATACCGTTGTGTTAGAGTACAGCACACCATCATGTTTGAGAACAGCACACCAGCGTAGTAGAGAATAGCATACCAGTATATTATAGGAGAGTACGCCAGTATGTTAGAAAACAGCACACTAGTGTGTTAGAGAACAGCACAGCAGTGTGATAGAGAACAGCATATCAGTACGGTATATAACAGCACACCACACCACTGTGTTAGAGATAAGCGCCCCAGTGTGTTAGAGAGCAAACCAACATAGGTAAATTGAAGTGGCAAAGACTTAACACGTTCTAGTCCCATGACACAACCATACTGTTTAAGCCATGTCAGTGAAGGCGTGTCCACGAATTTTACTTTTATATGGCAAAAATCAACATCCTTTATTGTTGTCAGACTGCAACTTCCCAATACGGTGAAAAGTCCTCCCCCATGTTCTTTCATTTCCTACTCTGCTCTGTTGCCCCTGTCTGGCCGTGGTCTCTGGTAGAATTAAACCAGGACTTTGCTCCTTTCCTCCTCTCCTGACACACAAAGGTAAACAAGCTAAAGGACTGTGTGGCCCAAAAGTGTGAATTCCAGTTGCCAACTACAATCCATGCAATCTCTCTGCTTTCTCTGTACTCTGAAGAAAAGCGATTGCTTCAAAATAATCACGTCATAAAGGCATTGTCATTGCTAAATGTGGTGCATTATATATGTGTATCTCCATAAATATATATGACCATATCCTGTAGACAGCGAAAACTCAAAATTCCGATTTTAGGACTGCAGAGGATTGTATTAACATTTTAGAATAAAAACCAAAGTATTTATAGTCCCACATTACTGCTGAATTGAAGCAGTTTTCAATTAAAAAAATAAATTAACAAAATAGCGTTTTTTCGTGCATACAATGATCATACATTCCTGAATGCTAATGTAACCGGTGGCTATGGTAATGACTTGTACATATGCATGGTCGCACGTATTAAAATGTTGACGTGTCAGCATTGACACGCCCCCACATACAGTGAGCCACATCCACCCTTGTAGTTGCGTTTCTAAGTGTGAGTGAAGCATGAGAGAGGTGAGGACGCTTGCTCCTATAGCTCTGCACATATTTATAAAATGACATACGTAGAGGTTGTTTAATAATGAGGTTTTTGTACTATCTGCAGGGCTGTGGAGATTTGATGTGGCTACGTATGTTGGTGGGTGTGTTTGAAGGTATGTGGTGTTAAGCGGTTCGATCGAGATATTGTTATTTAGGAGAGGGGGGAATCTTTTGTGGGTTTGGGCGTGAAGTGCACATAGCTACACGTGGCAGCCATCTTAGATGCGCAGTTTTCAGTGTGAGGAAAGTCGGAGGAAAGACTGTGGAGATTTGATGCGGCTTCGCATGTTGGTGGATGTGTTTGAAGGTGCTGTGTCTGCAGAGTTAATAAATATAATCATTTCGAGAGAAGATAAGTGTGGAATAAAGTCCTTGTGGTGGAAGAAAAGTATTAAGTGTGACGAAGGATAAGCGGTGTATGCGGAGCACGAGAGGGATTCACAGAAGACACAACGCAGAACTTTACCATCAGAATACCCCCCTCGCCGCGTGCACTTGCACGCGCAGAGTTCACCTGGTTGTCTGACATTCTGGCTGGCCGAGGCGCCAGCCTGCAGCCTCTCGTGCGATCGGCGGCCGTATCGTTGGGTACAGAGAGACGGTGCAGGTTGGAGCTGGCTACACTAAACAAATGAGTTCAAAAACGTCGTGCAAAATAACATTCCACTCACAGAGTGTAATTTTAAAATAAATAGACTTCATATTTCTTCAAATCTCATTTCAAGACTCACTTGTTCCATAAGGATTGCAAGCCCTCTGGATTGGACTGTTGATGCGGCTCAATGTTGTCGTGAAGGGATGATGGCTTTCTGCCGACCTGCGCCTGATCAGGAACGTTTATTCATTCCTTGTTTTTTGAAGAATTGTTTTTTATTTCCCGCTTACTTGATGTCCTATAATTTATTACTACTATTTAACTCTCAGTTGCTCTGTCCTGATGTTGTTGGCATACCGTTCCCTCCACAGCCCAGATTTGTAAAAAAAAAAAACGTTATTGTTGTTGACTTTCCGTTCTTATGTCGTTATTGGTGACATGCCCTTCTCTCCACAGCTCTGTCCAGCGCTTTGTGACCCTCGGGTGAAATGTGCTCTTTATATGCATCCACTTCTTTTGTCAATAAACTCTTTGAGCTGCTTTATAATATGTGCTCCAGTTCTGAAAGGATCCTGATTCTGGGCGATTTCAACATCCATGTTGACTCTCCAAAAAGCCCTCTTGCAAGGGATGTCATGGCCACTCTGACCGCACTTGGCTTCACTCAATATGTGACATCTGCCGCTCGCAGATGCGGCCATACTCTTGACTTGGTTTGCTCATGGGGCATATCAGTTACCAACCTATCCATCACTGATCCTGGTTTGTTTAATCATTCCGCTGTGTGGTTTGATCATCAAGCACCGCCTCCCTTTTCCTTCTCCCAGCACCAAATCCAATTTCGATACCTTAGCGCTCTAACTCCAGACATATTCGCCACCGCAATCAATAGTACTTCACTCTCCGCCTCAGCTCACTCTACCTTTGATGCGACAGCAGAAACTTAAAACAATGTGCTATCAAGAATACGTGATGATTTGATCCCATTAAAATCTCGCTATGTCTCAGACAGAAAACCATCCCCCTGGTATACTGCTGAACTCTGGGATCTTAAAGCGAATGCACTCAGGGCTGAACGGACTTGGAGAAAATCTGGCCTCACCGTTCATGCTCAAATCTCTAAGGAACAACTCCGCCGTTACCAGAAGGCACTTGACTCTGCCCATACCAGCCATCTTTCCAGCATTCTGGCTGATACCAGCAACAAGCCCAAGATTCTTTTCTCGACCAATAATCAGCTCCTTCATCCTAATAGTCACTCACCCTCACCTCACTTCACTATTAAAGATCAGGCGGATCAGTTGATTCAATTTTTTCTGTGAAAAAAATGAAGCCCAGCCTCAATAACTAACCAAGACCTCAATAATTATTCCTCCACCTTCCTTGACCTCAAAACTCCTGAAAATGTCTGAATTAACAGAATCCGAGGTCCCCTCTTTAGTTATCAGATCCTGGCCCACAAACTGCTCCCTGGATCCTTTCCCATCCAAAATCATCCGGGCAAATTTCAAATTCCTTGCACGTTCATCACAAATCTGCTTCATAACTCATTTCACTCTGGTATTGTTCCCTCACTGTTCAAATGTGCCGCAGTTACCCCCTGCTTAAAAAACCTGGCCTCGACTGCAACATCCCTGATAATTATCGTCCGATCTCAAATCTACCATTCATCTCTAAGGTCCTTGAACGTGCCGTAGCCACGCAACTCCAGAAACACCTTCTTAACAATTATCTCTTTGATCCCTTCCAATCTGGGTTCAGATTCGGCCATAGTTCTGAAACTGCTCTGGTAAAGTAGTTGATGACCTACTCGTCGCTGCTGATGAAGGTTTGCCACGTATTCTTGTCCTCCTAGACCTGAGTGCTGCCTTTGATACCATTGACCATCTGATCCTCCTTGAACGACTGGAGGGTATAGGGGTCTCTGGCCGTGCTCTGCATTGGCTGAGCTCTTACCTGTCCGACCGGAATCAGTTGGTCAGCCTTGGAGGACAAAATTCTGAGATTCATCATGTTTTGTGTGGGGTTCCTCAGGGTTCAGTTCTCGGCCCACTTCTCTTCAGCATGTCTCTCCACTGGTTACCTGTTAAATGCAGGATTTAATTCAAGATTCTCCTTCTCACCTACAAGGCTCTCACTGGCGCAGCTCCGACATGCATCCGTGACTTACTTCAGGCACCCTCCTCAACACGACAACTTCGATCTTCCAATGCAGGCTTGCTGCATGTGCTCAGGTCGCACCTCCATTCGATGGGTGACAGAGCCTTTTCGCGCTCTGCTCCAAGACTATGGAATGCCCTTCCACAGGATATTCGTTCAGCTGAGTCCTTGGGCTTCTTCAAATCTCGTCTCAAGACATACTTGTTCCGTAGAGCTTTCAAGTCGTCCGGCTAGGACTATTGATGCGGCTCAGTGTTGTCGTGGCGGGATGTTGGCTCTCTTCCGATCCGCACCTGCTCAGGAACATATATTCCTTCCTTGTTTGTTCTGGTGTGTTTTACATTCTTACATTTTTGTTCAGAGCCCAGACGGAAATTACCTGTGCTCATCTCATTGTCAGGAACCGCTTAGTCCTTTACAGGGTCGTGGTGAGCCGGAGTCTATCCCGGCAGACACAATGCGCAAGGCAGGGATATACCCACAATGGGACGCCAGTCCATCACCGGGTACTGAGGGCAATTTAGTCTGCAAGCCAATTAACCTATGCAGCAGCATGTTTTTGGACTGTGGGAGGAAACCGGGGCGCCCGTCGAAAACCCACGCGGACACGGGCAGAGAACATGCAAACTAGACACAGAAAGGGACCCGAGCCGAGATTCGATCCCGGGACCTTCTTGCTCTGAGGCAACAGCGCTACCCACTGGGCCACCGTGCCGCCCTGTGCTTGTCCACCTTTATTGCATAAATTCGCAAACGTTACCAATGAAACGGAGGATATCACAGATAATGATGAATGGCGACGCACACACTGCCATATACACTCTAGGGATAAGGTGAGCATGGCAGGTGTCCCACTTCCACTCTAGCAACTCCGTGCTGCACTCCCTTGAGAACTGCTTTAGACTGCCTGGGACCTGATTGGCGTTGGGGAGTCTGGGAGGGCTTTCCCTGAGTCCTCCTGACTCACACGTAAGAAAGAATTACGTAGCATATACGGTGCTAGATGGGGCCGAGAGACACATAATAGGATGCGCGTGGAAGCGCTAGGGGCATTCTTACCTCTGGTCCGCAGAGCATCACCCAGCACGCATGCAGCGCATCACCGCTGCAGCGCATCACCGCTTGGCCCGCCAAGCCGCCGAGACAACATCCCCTCCGCGCGGCACTACCGAGCGAGATCGCCACAGACTGACGAGCGCCTGAGTAGTGCCACTGGTGGCACCAGCAGTCCGAACCGTGAGCAGTACGCTGGGGCGCACCGACGTAAGCCAGAGTGCAGCTTTGACCCTGCCACAGTGGTCCCTGCAGTCGCTACCGAGCCTGCGATGGCGATGCAAGAGAGCCTCTGACCACGTTGCAGGTGCCATGGGACAATCCATAAGCTCTGTCTGACACCACAATAAGCTACAGACTGTGCTGTCACATACAAGTGTGCGGCTTTTCTGTATTACAGTGCATTATTATATTAAGTATTAATTAAGATCTAGAACAAAAACAAATAAAAATGGTTATATTTATAAGGTGCCTTTCATCTGAGGGTCACAAATGCTGCACAGAGCCATGGAGGAAATAACATATCAACAATAATATCAATTGATAAACTAATTAAAATAATCAATGTGGTTTCGGTAGCAGTCGTGGCGGGGGGCCTCGACGACCCAATCCCTGGACCAAAACTCTGGCAATAGGGACATGGAATGTCACCTCGCTGGGGGG
>JAZEWT010000006.1:13153426-13163739 GCA_036362905.1 Mordacia mordax
GAGGAAATGTCTGGGGTGAGGGAAGTTTGGGCATCGCTGCTTAGACTGCTGCCCCCGCGACCCGGCACCGGATAAGCGGAAGAAGATGGATGGATGGATGGATTAAAATAATCACTATAACGCAGTGGACATCGAATAAACAATAAAATATATTTTTAAACTAACAAAGAAAGGAAAAAGCATTCCTGGGCAAGCACAGGTCAACAGTGTGGTATCGTCCAAGCAAACGGCAGTGAGCAGTATCAACAGTCTTAGCCAGAGGACGTCAAGGCTTACGGAACAGCGTGTGTCTTGCGGTGGCATTTGAAAATCTCCAGGAACTCACCTGACCTAATTTCCAATGTAAGCGCGTTCCAGAGTCTGGGAGCACTGTGCGAAAAGGTTTTATCACCCATGGGGCAGATGAGCAATCTGGCAATCTGGACACATGCAGCAAACTCGTACTGCTGGATCGAAGTTATCGTCTTGGGGAGAGTACCTGAGGTAGGTCATCGATGGATATCGGAGCAATGCCAGTGAGAGCTTTGTAGATGAGAAGGAAGGTCTGACATTCAATCATGTATTCAACTGGTAGCCAGTGGAGAGACGCCAGCACTGGAAATATGTAATCATAGATCGGAATGCGGGTGAGGACTCCAGCAGCCATCGATTGCGCACGTTTATGAGGCAGGCAGTGATGCCTGGAAGGGGTGCATTGTAATAATCTCTTTGTGAAAAAATGAAAATGTGAATCAGCTTCTGAGGGGTGGTGAACAGTATCAAAGGGTGCGCTCAGATCAAGGAGGACAAGAATACTTGACAAGCTATCATCAGAAACGATAAGTAGGTCATTAACTACGTTGATCAGAGCAGTTTTAGTTCTATGACCGGATATGAACCCAGATTGGAAGGGATCGAGGAGGTCATTGTTCAGGGCGTGTTTCCGGAGTTGCATGGATACTGCATGGTATATTGGAGTTGGGTCGATAATTATCAGGGATATTGCAATCGAGGCCGGTTTTTTGGAACAGAGGCGTAGCTGCAGCACATTTGTATAGCGTGGAAACGATGCTGAAGAAAAGTGAGTTGTTGAAGAGCTTAATGATGAAGGCGGCAAGGGATTTAAGTTTACCTGGATGAGAAAGGGTCCAAGGAGCAATTTGTATTTCAAGATCTGGTAATTAATGATGAAACATCAGATTACTTGAATTTGGAAAATTCCGTGAATTTTGAGATTAGGGTAGGAGAGGGAATAATTGTTCAGGTAGTGGGTGAAGTTTGAGACTGGGTAGAGATGCAATGGGCTTTCGTTTTGTCTGTGAAAAGCTGAACCAAGTGATCCGCCTGGTATATATTAATGAAGAGAGATGAGGGTGAATGGCTGAGTATATGAAGGAGCTGATGGATGGTCTAGAGGAGGATCATAGGCTTGTCCCAGATATCGGATAGGATGCTGGAAAGGTGGTTGGTATGGGTGCAATCAAATGCCTTTCGGTAGCGATTGAGCTGGTCCTCATAGATTTGGGCGTGGATGGTAAGGCCATATTTTCTCCATGTCCGTTCGACGCTGCATGCATTCACCTTGAGCTCTCAGAGTTTAACTTTGTACCAGGGGATGGTTTTCCACCTGAGACACAGCATAATTTGATTGGGGCCAAAACATCCAGTATGCGTAATAGCAAGCTGTTGTAAACTTCAACTGTTGCATCAGAGGCAGAGTGAGTCGAAGCAGAGAATGGTGAAATGTTGGTTACAGCTATGCCCCTTGAACAACCTAGATCCAGAGTATGGCCACCTCTGTGAGTGGCAGACGACACATGTTGAATGAAGCCAAACGAACTAAGAATAGCCATGAGATGCGTTGGAAGGAATCCCTTTGGAGAGTCAACACGATTGTTGAAATGGCCAAGCATTGGAATACTGCCATCACTGGAGCACAGCTTAGAAAGCAGCTCAGACAGTTCATTGACAAAATAAATGTAGGCTCCAGGTGGGCTGTAGAGCAGCATCAATGTCAGAAGTTGAACCGACCTCCAATCCAGAGACATTATCTCAATGATTGAAGGGTTGGCGACAGAATTTGATGGATGTTGGCAGCAACACGTGGAGAACTGCAAGGCTACCACCGCGGCCGTGGAAACAAATCTGAGTACGATGAGTGGGTTTTTTTTCTGGTGTCACAGAATTGTGAATTAAAAATATACATTTACAAACCCGGCTGTTGTCTTTGTAACACGAATATCACCCACATTAATGTATACTGACATCTATGCACATGTACAAAAAAGAGAACCATGTAAAGGAAATTGTTGAAATGCAATAAGGAACGTGAAAAAGCAGTTCGCAGTACCCATCAACAGAAATTAAAACAATGATTATGGTGTTTACAGACCATCTCTGAGATTATTATTTTAACATGCAAAATGTTCTTGTGATATGGACAGCGCAACGGGTAAAACTTCACAACAAAAGATATATTATTCGGAGAAGGTCACATGGATTTGAAACATTCAAATCAGGACTGCAGTTACATTTTCACTTGCAAATAACAATGCGTAAAAAGTGTACATTTTTGTTTGAAGGGGAAAATACACATCGCCCTGCAGCTCTTGCACACTCGAATAATTAGCAGTCTTGCCTGGTTTGCACAGCCATGCAGCGCACTCTCTGCATACCCCTCATGGCAGCTTGTTAACATTTCCACTAAAACATGTTTGATATGCCAAGGACACGTACTCCCTGTTTGCAGAGTCAACCCTACTTGGGCTGAGCCCTATGCCTTTGGTCCCATTCAGCGCACCGTAGTTGAATAATTTAGGTGCAAATCAACCACGACAAACTAGCCTCTTAAATGCGCCACGAAATTTAAATCAGCGTTAAAATTAAAGGATCTGAGAGCAATGTGAGACAAATTAACCTTATCAACTCACCTTTGCCTTTTAAATATGTCTGCGCTGGCATAAATATACAGAGTGTATATCCACACCAGAGGCAGAGAAAAAAGCTTTTTCGTTATTTTTAGACGAGACACAAATAGTCACACATACGTGAAACACTCGGTTCTGTGTACCTAAATTACAACGTACTAACCATGTGTGGTAATATATTGTAGTAATATGTCTGAATCTTTAAAAGCTTAATATTTTATTCTAAATAGCTTTGCCTGCTTTTTGAATGTATAAAGTGTACAATTGTGTATATATATATTTCACTCTGCCCTCTAATCTAATGCAGTTTAAGCTGCATGATCGAACTGACATATTTAACCTGCACATTTAACCCACACTATTTAGAATGCATTACAGAAATTGTTTAAAATCTCCAGAACTCTATTTCTTAATAAGACTAGAATTTATTAACTATAATGCAATGCATGATGGTTTTCATACTTCACAATACTGTCTGTATCCTTTGAGAGGGAACAGGTAATAGAATGGGACACAATTGTAATTCCTACACGATGTCTGCAGTATGAATTTGAACCTCATAGGAAATTGAGCCAATTGAACTTGGTAAAGAATGAAATATAACCCGTTCCATTAACGATTTATGACATGCAAAAATTCGCAGGAATTAGCTATATCATTTACCTGGATGTGAGGTTTTGAGGCGAACTGAGCTGGCACGTAACCCCGTTTGATAAACTTCAAACTCTCATTGTGTAAAGATCAAAGGAATGAAACGTAAGTGAATTTTAGGTAGTAAGAGTGGATTTATATAATAATAATGGTTGCACTTCTAAAGCGCTTTTCACCCGGGGGCCACAAAGCACTGCACAGAGCTGTGGAGAGAACGGCATGTTAGCAACAACAACAAGATCAGAACAGTTTAAGTTAGAGCCAAATCATGGCTATAATTTGGAGAAGGGCATAAAATAAGCGATAAAAATAATTGTAAAACAAACGAAGGCAGGATTAAATGTTCCCGAGCAGGCACAGATCGACAGCGAGCAATCATCCCAGCAAGACGACAGTGAGCCACATCAACAGTCCTAGCTAGAGGACTTCAAAGCTTTACGGAACAAGTGAGTCTTGAGACGAGTTTGAAAATTCCTAGGTACTCAGCTGTCCGAATCTCAAATGGAATGGCGTTCCAAAGTCTGGGAGCAGCACGTCAGAAGGCTCTGTCACTCATCAAATGGAGGTGCTATCTTGTGCAGATGCAGCAAGCCTGTATTGGAAGATCAAAGTTCTCGTGTTGAGGAGGGTACCTGAAGTAAGTAACGGATGTATTTTGGAGCAGCGCCAGTGAGATCCTTATAGGTGAGAAGGAGGATCTTGAAATCGATCCTATACTTAACCGGTAGCCAGTTGAGAGACCACCAGTACAGGAATATGTGATCATGGATGGGTGTGCGAGTGAGGTCTATAGGAGCCGCATTCTGCACACGTTGGAGACCATCAGATAGGCAGAGATGCCAAGGAGTCGTGCATTGCAATTATCGAGTCGTGAAGAGATTAAGATGTGTATTAGCTTCTCAACATCAGAGAGTGACAGGATGTAGGCAGTATGTCTATTAGTTTGAGATAATAATAATAATAATACATTTTATTTAAGGCGCCTTTCTGGGCACTCAAGGACATGGAAATAGGCTACCTACGTCACCGAGTTAATGTGTTTCTCGAAGCTGAGTGAGGAAACAAGAGTTGCTCCTGGACTCCGGGCTGCCTTAGCAACCTCAATGACCGGTCGTCAAACATCAATTGGATATTTTCAGCCTTGGACAATTGTTGCGGGGTTCTGACAAGCAAAACTTCTGTTTTGTCGCTATTTAGTTTAAGGAAATGTGAAATGAGCCACGCCTTCACAGTTGACAGTGAGCACGATATGCATAGACCAGAAGCCAAGCCATCAATGGATTGCTTTGCATGGATATAGATTTGGATGTCATCGGCAGAGCAATAGTAGCTAAGACTGAGGCTGCACAGGATATGGCCAAGATGTAGCTGCAAAACCAGCCTCTCTCATTCAAACTAGTCATTATGTCAATAAAACAAAATTTATGTTTTTCTCAAGAAAAACATATCCAAAGCTCCATCTCAGTTCTATACATTACATAACCGTCAAACTAAAACAGTTTGGGGTTAAAGAGTTTACGAGCGTACAGTGCGATTACTTGCGAGACCCGTGATTCATCGAACTCGGGTTGTTGATTTACATAATCCCTTGTTGGCGAGCCCCGGTTCACAATACACATTACACACGTGGTGTGTGACGCATTGGAACTCATGACTACGGGTGAGGTCATCCGGAAGGTGCGAAGGGGGGGGGGGCGGCACGGAGGAATATAAAGACGGAGGAGTTGGTCAGTTGGGGAGAGTTGTTGTTTGGAGACGGAGTCAGGGAGAGTTGGTCGTCAGCATGTAGTCGCCGCTCGAGTTCGTTATGCCCGGGCCCACGCGCGCTGTGCAATAAAATATCAAAAGACAAGAAGTCTCTGCTCGCTGGCTGAAAGATCGTGAAGTGAACGCTGATCCTCACCGTGGCCGTTATCGCCAAGCCGCCACGAGTCTGCGGTCCGATTCGTGGTGCCACACAGTCGAGGAATACAAATACCATGTCACCTTATTGGACTAAAAATAAAATTCAGACCTCACTCGCATTGACTATATTGCCAAAAAGATTAAAATGAAAATAGTCTCTCTTTCCAAACAATACGCACGTTCCACTTGGACTTGATGAAGTCGATTATCCTACCATTATTTGACTATTGTTAAATTGATGATTGCTTCGAAAAGCCTCACATGTTAGGCCTCTAACGTGTGAGGCGACGCCTCGCCTTACATATTAGAGGCATCGCCTGAGGATGACTCTAACGTGTGAGGCGAAACGTCGCGATGTGGAGAGAGGAAGTGATCGATGCGGCTGTCCCGAGAGAGTAGCTTTTCAAAGCAATCATCATGCATCGAGCCGTGAAAACCAACATCATTATTTTGTTAAATTATTTATCAATTGGTATCTCGTGCTATTTTAACTAAAACATAACCCACTATATCACTGCTTGTAGATTTGCGTTGGATGCCACCTATAAAACCAACCGTTGTGATTTGGATGTTGCCTCATGATTGACCTCTTTCACCAATCGAAGCAATGTCCATTGGGCTCTATTTATACTTAAGGTTGTATTTAACAAGTCGGCAAATATTTAATAGATGTGTTCTCCATACAAACAAACAAATCTAATTTTAGCAGCTTAATCTACTGCCTGCTTAATGGTTCAAAATGCACATCAACATTCCGTGAAGATGCTTTTATGCGGCTGCCCCTCACTTTTGGAACAATATTGGCACGAGCTTCGAGCTATAGTCACTACCATCGTTAGCCTACCTTAGATTAAAAATTACTATCAACATTTCAGCCCTACTGCGTTTGCATTGATTGATTGTGCTTTTTTGAAGAGCTGCATATGCTCATTACGTGTGTTGTGCAAAAATCCTTACGTTTTTCATATGCCACTGTTGCACTGTTGTTCTTCTTTGTCTATTGTTAATTTATTAAATGGTGTAATTTTGAGTGCTGCAGTTTGCTTCATGATTATGGTTGGGTTTATCTCTTTGTACACGTTGGAGTGCGTTTGTTTAATTGTATAAATTTGCAATCTTGCGTGTTATTGATTACCTTTATGTTTATGCGACAAAACAGAAGCTTTCCTTGTCGGAACCCAGAACAAATGTCCAAGGCTGAACCTATCCAACTGACGCTTGAAGACCAGACCATTGAACTTGCTAAGGCAGTCCGGAGTCTAGGTGTGACTCTTGATTCCTCACTCACCTTCGAGACACACATCAACAGGATGACGAAGGTAGCCTATATCCATCTCATAAATATAGGCAGACAGCGAATATCCTGTCACCCGCTGTTGCTCAGAAGCTAATACACATCTCCTCACGAATCGATTACTGTAATCGATTACTGCTCCCTGGCACCCCTGCCTACCTGAGCAATCGTCTCCAACGTGTGCAGAATGCGGCTGATAGAGCCCTCACTTGCACACCCATCCATGATCACATTTCCGCTTTACTGATGTCTCTCCACTGGTTAACTGTTAAATACAGGATTGAATTCAAGGTCCTCTTTCTCACCTATAAAGCTCTTACTGGCGCTGCGCCGACACACATCCGTGACCTACTTCAGGCACCCTCTTCAAAACGATAACTTAGATCCTCCAAAATGGATTGCTGAATGTGCCCAGGTTGCACCTCTTTTCGATCGGTGACAGAGCCTTCTCGCGCGCTGTTCCCAGTCTCTGGAATGCCTTTCCTTTGGAGATTCGATCAGCTGAGTCCTTGGACATCTTCTAATCTCGTCTCAAGACTCACTTGTTCTGTAAAGCTTTCAAGTCCTCCGGCTAGGACTCTTGAAGCGGTTCAGTGTTATAGTGCCGGGATGGTGGCAATCCTTCGAACTGCGCCTGCTCGGGAACATTTATTCCATCCATGTTTGTAACAGAATAATATTTTTTAATCGCTTATTTTTTGTCCTTCTGTGGTTTGTTGCTACTTTTTGACTTTCAGCTGGGCTGTCCTAATTTTGATGACATGCCGTTCTCTGTACAGCTCGGATTTGTATAAAAAAATCCAAAAGAAACGTTATTGCTGATATGCCGTTTTTATCTCGATGTGCCATTCTTTGCGAGATGTATTCAAACCTACGACCTCTCGACTGCAAGTGCAGTACGTTGACCATTCCACCCCACGGTGGTACTCCTTTGCCGAGAAAATACAATGCAATTTTTTGTTCTCACAACTTTAATGCAAACGAAAGACTTAATTTAGTAACTTAAATGTTATGTTAAATATCATTCAAGCAGAAAGGATCGGAAATTAACTAAGTGATTTCATCCATATTAACAGAGATAAGACAAGGCAATCTATTTTCACCGGATTTGTTTAATTTGTACAGTGAGAATAACGTGAGAGCAATTGAAGGTTTGCCAGGGTTGATAATTGGTGGACAAAATATGAATAACCTGCGCTATTCGGATGATGTAGTTTTCTTATCTGATTCAGAGGGGAAGCTGCAATAAATTCTGGATAAGGGTTTAGCTATTAATTCTAGGAAAACAGAATGCATGGCAATTTCAAAGAAGAAAGTGTAAAAAATAGAAAAGGTTCGTACCATTCCTGTGATTTATACAGGTGTTATACAAAAGTGTACCTGTATGCAACATTAAAATAGACAATAACAATGGAAGACAGGTTAAAAAATCAGATGGTAAATATGATCATGAAATAAAACAGAGCACAGGAATAATGATTGCTTCGAAAAGCTTCTCTCTCGGGACAGTCGCGTCGATCGCTCCCTCTCCTATCCTCGCGACGTTTCGCCTCACACGTTAGAGTCATCCTCAGGCGCAGTATGTGTGTGGTGCCTGTTGCTCCTTTATATATGTGAGTACTATGTACGTGTCGAGTCATCTTTTGTTGTATGAGGTCTACATCTGAATCACATTAACACTAATCTCCTTATCTTATTCACACCCCGGAACTGCGATAACCCCGCCCTGCTTTGTCTGTGGCTAGTCCCCTAATTTGTATCTCATGAAAGAAACCTCTCACATACCTGGCGATCCCCCTCTGATGTCCACACCCAATAGTTATATATCTGTGCATTACTGACTTCAATAACTGGCCTCCAGGATTGGCTGAGCCATGGGAACAGTCTGTTCAGATATCCTCACTATTATTAATAGTTCTCTGGCTACTGGAACAGTCCCCTCTTGCTTTAAACAGGCAATAGTTCAACCTCTGCTGAAAAATCCCAATCTGGATTCTTCTGTTTTAAATAACTACAGACCAATTTCTAAACTGCCTTTTCTCTCAAATTTTTTAGAAAAGGCAGTCTCTAAACAGTCATTAGTTTTTATGGAGGGAAATAACCTTTTTGAAAAATTCCAGTCTGGCTTCCGCACAAAGCATAGCACTGAAACGGCTTTACTTAAAGTGACCAATGACCTCCTCAGAAATGCTGATGCTGGTAATTCCTCTATTTTAGTTCTATTAGACCTTAGTGCCGCTTTTGATACATTCCATTCTACTGGACCGCCTTAGAAACTGGGTTGGTATCACTGGCATTGCTATAGACTGGTTTCTATCTTCTCTCTCAGATAGACAGGTTTGCGTCTCATTCGGGGATCATGCATCGTCCTCAGCCCAAATAACTTGTGGAGTGCCTCAAGGGTCAAGTCTAGGGCCAATTTTAATTTCTATTTATATGCTTCCTCTTGGCCATATGATACACATACATGATATATCTTTCCACTTTCATGCTGATGATACCCAGCTGTATCTCTCCATCAATCCTGGCGATTTGAAGAATTTAGTGGCTCTCCTTGCTTGTATGGATGACATTAAATGCTGGATGGCACTTAATTTTTTACAGTTAAATAAAGATAAGACAGAAATTCTCATTCTAGGTGACAAACAAGAATTTGAACGTATTCGTTCAAACATGAGCCCCCTAATCTCCAACGTGACATTGGCTTCCAAGAACCCTGGGGTTATTTTTGAGCCCTCTCTAAATTTTGATTTGCATACCAAAAAACTAATACAATCTTGTTATTACCAGCTGAGAAACATTGCGAAAATTAGGTCATTTCTATCTCTTGCAGACACTGAGAAGGTCATCCATGCATTAATTTCTTCTCGGCTGGACTATTGCAACTCACTTTTTACCTGCCTGAGCCAACGCAACCTGTCCAGACTGCAATTAGTGCAAAACTCTGCTGTTAGACTCTTAACTAAAACTGGTAAAAGATGTCATATTACCCCCATCCTTGCCACACTGCACTGGTTGCCAATCTCTTACCGCATTTGTTTTAAGGTTTTACTCATTACTTTTAAAGCAAGACAAGGGCTTGCCCCAGATTACATTATAGAACTCTTAACATCTTACTCTCCTAGTAGAGAACTGAAATCAGCCAACAAAGATCTTTTCATTGTTCCAGAGTCTAGACTTAGAACAAAGGGAGACCTTGCCTTCACGGATAGGGCCCCTAGGCTATGGAACAGTCTCCCTGACAAGATAAAAGCTGCCAAGTCTGTGTTTTCTTTTAAAACCATGTTGAAAGCTCACTTTTATACTTTAGCCTTTAGTTAAGTTATTTTTGACATATTACGATTGTATTTTGTGTCATTGCTTTATTCTGTTTCTGCCATGTTGATTTATGCCAACTGTAATGCACCTTGAGCTGTTTGCATGAAAGGTGCTATATAAATAAAGTATTATTATTATTATGAATCTCAATTGCTTCACGAATTAATCTTGGACCTTTATTGCGGATGGCTGCTAGTATTCGTATTTTATCAAAATCGATTCTATGTTGTTTATCTACA
>JAZEWT010000006.1:13164303-13174567 GCA_036362905.1 Mordacia mordax
GGTGTATTCCTGCCTTACGCCCTGTGTTTCCGGGATAGGCTCCGGCTCACCGTGACCCTATATAGGATTAAGCGGTTTCAGATAATGAGATGAGATGTTTGAAAATATACATTTCGTAGCTGCTGTATACAAGATCCAAGTCGTATCCATATTGTTCTGCTCACACGCACAAAGTGATATACATTTAAAATGTCAGCCTTCATGGCCAATACTCTTAGAAGACGATAAAAAGACAGAGCTAATGAACATCTAGTAGGGAAATTCATCTGAATTATTGCTGTGTGGCTCCATTTGTTTAGCACAGGAAAGCAGTTAAATGCCGTGAATATTTCTTGTGTGGCGGCATACAAGGGAAAAATTAAACGCATCGAGGAGAAGGCACTACTTGTCGTGACTCTTAATACCTACGTTGTGCTGGTTGAATGATGCTGAATTGACCCCATTAACATCTTACCCGTTTTCTAGGAGCCACATCGTTTGACGTATGTGCACTGCGCAAAATGTTGGTAATTTGTTCATCTGTGTCACGTCTCATTGAGTAGGATGACCCATGGGCGACTGCGATGTGAACCACTGAACCCTTTCAAACTGGCTGAAGCAGGCACACTTATGGAAATGTACGACCAATGTCAGCTTGTAATTAACTTACTAAAAAACACACAGCATTTGTAAAACTAGCACAGTGTTGAAAACTACAGTAATAAAATACCCTTTAGTTTTTAAAAAATTTCATAGTAAAAATTCTGGTAGGTCTTGCTTCGGGTAATTATGATTGGTTGGGCAACCATCATGTAGGAAACAGGTGTGGTAAGCCGATTGGCCAGAGCAGTAGCATCCATTATTCTGCACTCTTTTTCCACCTTCATTAGCCCGCATTTACCTGTGTGATGAAGTATGATAAAAAAAATAACCATGACTACCTGCATAACATGTGGCCCTGATCTTGCAGTGTATTTCTAAAAAACTATTTACACTCCATAGTAAACTCAATAGGGCGGCACGGTGGCCCAGTGGGTAGCGCTGTCGCCTCATAGCAAGATGTCCCGGGTTCGAATCTCGGCTCGGGTGCCTTTCTGTGTGGAATTTGCATGTTCTCCCCGTCCTGCTGCACAGGTTAATTGACACGCAGACGAAATTTCCCTCAGTGCCTTGTGATGGACTGACGTCCCATCGTGGGTGTATCCCTGCCTTGCACCCTGTATCTGCTGGGATAGGCTCCGGCTCACCGCGACCCTGTACAGGATTAAGCGGTTCTGACAATGCGATGAGATGAGTAAACTCAATGTGAAATATGCCATCATTATCAATATTCGCTTAATCCTATCAATATTTGCTTAATCCTATCCAGGGGTCGCGGGAGAGCCTATCCAGGCAGATACAGGGCGCAATGCGGTGTTATACTTAGGATGTGACCCCGGTACGTCTCAGGGCAATTTTTGGGGCAATTTACTCAGCAGGCCAATTAATGTTGGCAGCAGCATGTCATTGGCTGGTGGGAGGAAACTGGAATACCCGGAGAAAACCCACGAGGACATGGGGGGAACACGCAAACTCCACAGAGAAAGGCACCCGTGCTGGAAACCGAACCCGGAACCTTCTTGCTGTGAGGCAGTAGCGCTACTCACTGCACTACCGAGTCACCAAAATGAGATAGATTCCAACATTAAATCAAGATCCACTTCACTATCCTGAGGTGGTGTTCAATTACAATCATACAAAGTGACCAGGGATAAATGGAAGTTTGAACATATTGTTTTTTATACTCTGAACTCTTGAGTTATTTTTTTAAAGTTCCCCTTTCATTTGTTTTGCTTACAATCACCACAAGAATTACATTATAACAATATCATGGGTATAACGATGCATCCGTTGATCAAATGGCGTTATATAAATAGTTTGTTTTCTTTACAATTTACAACTACTGCTAACCACAGCGTACAAAGAGCGACGAGAATTGAGGGATGTTTAAGTGACCAACAAAATATCTCATCAGTGACCCATCTGACCCCTACATCGTTTCTCACGTCCCCGCAAACGTTGAACCTCAGGAGTCATTGCATCGCACCGGCCGATGCGTTCTTTTAATGTACACAAGTGAAAGAAATGTGAGTTCAACCCGCGACTGTGTAGTAGCACATGGTCAACTGCTGACCGCTCATCGAGATCATTGAACAGGGGCACCAGAGCAATTCATCAGCCCACAGCCAATGCCGATGAATGGGAAGAGTTTAGACATCAATTTATAACATTTTGTTGCTGTTTCAAAAACCAGTTGCGTATCTGCAGCACATTAAACAATAGAATATGTATTGATAATAATAATAATACATTTTATTTAAAGGCGCCTTTCTGGGCACTCAAGGACACCGTACAGAGTACGCAATTAAAAACACATTAAAAAGAAGCAACAATAAAAATAATATATAAATATAAAAACAATTCATATAAAAACAATTCAAAGTGACAGAGCAATTGGCATCAGATGAAATTACAATTGTGCCAATACCATATCATGAGCCAAAGAATTTACTAAAATTTGGAGTGACTTGTAGACCAGCAGAGGGCGCACGTTCACTACATTCTTCTATGAGAGTGCCCAGCGATGTACTGGCGTCATATCATGGGTATAGCCCTACCAGAGCCCTGTGTCTGCCGGGATAAACCCCTGTCCCCCGCGATCCTGTACGGGATAAACCAGGTATTGATACTGAACTATTGATACTAAACTGATCTACTATGAAAATATTTAATAAGTATATATATTAATTTTTCAGAGCTAGAATTTCCAAACAAGAAGAACAAAGCCAAATAAAGTAGTATTTTAAGTCGTACAGCTCAAAATTCCTCAAATCTCACGTGCAAATATCGATATTTTGATCGATATAAATTATACACAAATAATATGCTAATTATTCATTTACGTGAGCCTAATAGGGGTGAACACATCTGCACAAAACAAAACCATGAAAAGAAAAGAGTAGAAATTCGATAATGAAATACGACAATAATAGTACCGGCTAAGAGTATGGTCTTTAAATGCAAAAGATGTGTACCATTGTCAGAGTGTGATCAGCATCGTTTGCACAAGCTTTAGTCAAATCATTGCCAATGTTAATAAGAGAAGGCAGATAGGTCATTTGTACAAAACTACACACATGCACTAAGTTTTAAATTTCTTATTAAATGAGTTTTCCTTGCGGTGAATCACCTATTTAAGTTTAGATTTTTTAGAACAGTTGTACGAAAGAAAGGTTAATGCGGTGGACATGAGAAAATAGCTTTTCTCAGATATCAAACTTTCCAGGCTGCACCCTCAGAATTAAATTGCAGAAAATTGTTGCGAATGCAATGTCTTGATCTGTTAAGGGCTCTTTTTATATTAAACTTGTCAGATGCTGGAATAAAAAGTTAGACATCAACAATGCAAGGTTTTTAGTATATTACCGAAGATAACTTGTATACAATCCTCTCAAATCCATCTCAATTAAAGTAATCCAAGTTAATTACATGCAAATGACAGGAAACTGGTTAATGTCAAATTAGTTTAAACTTCACGGATGCTTTAATGAACAAAATTTACTTGTTACACAAGGCCACGTTTTTGTGTCAACACCGGAAACTGGTATAGCGGGGTTTTTTGTATTTAATTAAATTATGCCATTTTCTGAAAAATAGTTTAGGTGGCATTTCCTTTAAAAGGGGACATAACCTGCCTCCAAGAAATGAGGAAATAAGAAACGACTCGATTGTGATGCAGCACACGGTATGCACAAGCATTGTTGACAAATTTAAATTATGATTGTAAAAATATAATCATGGTCGGACAAGTTGTGGTAAATTAGTTTTCAGGTGGCCTATAAATTAGTTTTCAGGTGGCCTATAAATAATGTCGGA
Source organism: Mordacia mordax (assembly GCA_036362905.1). Lineage (NCBI taxonomy): Eukaryota > Metazoa > Chordata > Hyperoartia > Petromyzontiformes > Petromyzontidae > Mordacia > Mordacia mordax. The sequence continues at coordinate 13,168,198 of JAZEWT010000006.1, forward strand.
TTAAAGGCCTAATTATTTTAAAAAAATTGCGAAACTATTGAACTGAGTAATTTTTTTGGCAGTTTAAAACACCATTTCTTTATTACCATTTGCCGTGTTCGGCGTTTATAATTACAACTTTTTTGTATTTTTAGCTTTCATATTACTTACATTCATCTCATCTCATCTCATCATCTGAAACCGCTTAATCCTATATAGGGTCACGGTGAAGCCGGAGCCTATCCCGGAAACACAGGGCGTAAGGCAGGAATACACCCGACGACGGGACGCCGGTCCATCGCCGGGCATTGCGGGACAATTTTTAGTCTGCGAGCCAATCAACCTATCCAGGAGCATGCTTTTGGACTGTGGGAGGAAACCGGAGTACCCGGCGAAAACCCACGCGGACACGGGGAGAGCATGCAAACTCCACACAGAAAGGCACCGGAGCCGAGAGACTCGAACCCGGGACCTTCTTGCTGTGAGGCGTCAGCGCTAACCACTGCGCCACCGCGCTTCATCTAACTTAACATAAAATTCATTGAACTGATGTAGGTTTTCATGGCTCGATACATGATGATGGCTTCCAAAGGCTGCTTTTTCGGGATCGAAGCGGCTATCCCAAAAAATCAGCTTTTGAAAGCAATCATCATACATTTCATTTGTTGACCATGAATATTGAAACACAATTCCTGTCTTGTGAAATAATCTTAAATGTGTTGCTACAGAAACTTTTACAGTATTAGTGACATGACACATTTTCCATCACCCCTCCCACCTGAGGAACCCAGATTCTTCCATCAGAAAATGAGTTGAAAGCAAAGGCAGGTATGAATCAAGTGTGAAATCATGACTTTTATCTTGTGAACTGGTAATACAAAAAAAGTTGAACTCTTTATAAAGGGAAACACGTGTGCATTACATGATTAACATACGAACAATATTGAAGCGCAACACATTCACCCCTATAAACATTAAATGTTATGAACAGCAGGATGCTTTTATTAACGAGCCTGATAAGGCTGTTTGTAATTTTAAACAAAACGTATTACTATAATAAGAATTGCATTTATAGAGCGCTTCTCACCCGAGGGTCACAAAGCGCTGCACAGGGCTGCAGAGAGAATGGCACGCCAACAAACGACAGAGAACGGAAAATCAGCAACATTTTGTGGGTGTGGGGGGGGGGTTGTACAAATCCGAGCCTGGAGAGAACGGCATGTCAAAAACATCAAGACAGTTCAACTGAAAGTCAAACAGTAGCGATAAATTATAGGACACAGAGTCAGCAGAAAGTAAATAAAATGAATAAAATTATAAATTTTCAACGAACAAGCAAGGAACAAATGCTCCCAAGCAGACGCAGGTCGGAAGAGAGCCAGCATCCCGGAACGACAACACTGAGCCGAATCAAAAGTCCTAGCCGGAGGACTTGAAAGCTTTACGGAACAAGTGAGTCTTGAGACGAGATTTTAAGATGGCCAAGGACTCGGCTGAACGAATCTCCAGTGGAAGAGTATTCCAGAGACTTGGAGCAACACGCAAGAAGGCTCTGTCACCCATGGAATGGAGGTGTGACCTGGGCACATTCAGCAAGCCTGTTTGAAGGATCAAAGTTGTCGAGGAGGGTGCCTGAAGTAGGTCACGGATGTATGTCGGAGCTGCGCCAGTAAGAGCCTTGCAGGTGAAAAGGAGAATTTTGAATTCAATCCTGTATTTAACAGGTAACCAGTGGAGAGACATCAGTACTGGGGATATGTGATTGTGGACGGGTGTGCAAGTGAGGACTCTAGCAGCCGCATTCTGCGCACGTTGGAGAAGATTGATCAGGTAGGCGGGGGTTCCAGGAAGCAGTGCATTGCAGTAATCAATTCGTGAGGCGATGAAGCAGTGTATTAGCTTCCCAGCGTCAGAAGGTAACAGGATGTTGCACAGTCTGGCTATATTTATGACATGAAAATAGGCGACCTTCGTCACCTTGTTGATGTGTATCTCGAAGGTGAGTGAGGAATCAAGAGTCACACCTAGACACCGGACTGCCTTAGCAACTTCAATTGGCTGGTCGTCAAGCATCAATTTGATAGGTTCAGCCTTGGACAGTTGGTGCGGGGTTCTGACAAGCAAATCTTCGGCCTTGTTTCCATTTAGTTTTAGAAAATTTTAAACTGAGCTAGGCCATCACAGTTGACAGTGAGGATGACATGCAAAAACCAGACACATTGATGGATGGATTTACGTGGATATATATGTGGATGACATCGGCATAGCAATGGTAGCTGAGATTGAGGCTGCGCAGGATATGGCCAAGAGGTTGTAGGTAGATGCCGAAGAGGAGTGGGCCGAGAACTGAGCCCTGAGGAGCTGACAAACTGCTTCCGGTGGGACAGGTGGGAGATTAGCTAATGCAGGGCACTGCGAGAGACCCCTATACCCTCCAGTCGCTCAAATAAAACAGGGGGGGTTAATAATATCAAAGGCAGCGCTCAGGTCCAGGAGGACAAGAATACTTGGCAAGCCTTCATCAGCAGCGATGAGTAGATCATCAACTACTTCTACCAGAGCAGTTTCAGTACTATGGCTGAATCTGAACCCAGTTTTCAAAAGGTCGAGGAGTTCATGCTTAAGAAGGTGTTTCTTGAGTTGTGCGGCTATGGCACGTTCAAAGACCTTAGAGATGAATGGTAGATTTGTGATGGGACGATAATAATCAGGGATGTTCCAATCGAGGCCAGATTTTTTAAGCAGGGGGGTAACTGCGACACATTTGAACAGTGAGGGAACGCTACCAGAGTGAAGTCAGTTATTAAACAGATTAGTGACAAACGTGGCAAGGAATTTGAAATTTGCCCGCATGATTTTGAATGGGAAAGGATCCAGGGAGCAGTTAGTGGGCCGGGATCTGGTAATTAAAGAGGAGACCTCGGATTCCGTTAATTCGGAAAATTTCAGAGGTTTTGAGTTCAAGGAAGGTGGAAGAACAATTATGGAGGCATTGGTTAGTGATTGAGAATGGGTAGAGAAAAAAATACGATGGGCTTCAGATTTTTCAAAGAAACATTGAATCAACTGATTCGCCTGATCATTATTAGTGAAGGGAGGTGAGGGTGAGTGACTGGTAGGACGAAGGAGCTGATTTATGGTCAAGAAAATAATCTTGGGTTTGATGATTGCTTCGAAAAGTTTCTCTCGGGACAGCCACGTCGTTCGCTTCTTCTCCACGACGCGGCTGTCCCGAGAGAGCAGCTTTTCGAAGCAATCATTATGCATCAAGCCGTGAAAACCTACATCATTACAAATCTTGGGTTTGTCGCAGGTATCAGTTAGAATGCTGGAAAGATGGCTAGTGCAGGCAGAGTAAAATGCCTTCAGGTAACCGAGGGGTTGTTCCTTAGAGATTTGAGCATGAACGGTGAGGCCAGATTTTCTCCAAGTCCGTTCAGCCCTGCGTGTATTCGCATTAAGATCCCGGAGTTCAGCAGTATACCAGGTGGATATTTTTCCATCTGAGACATAGTGTGATTTTAATGGGGCTAAATCATCACGTATGCTTGATAGCACGTTATTGTAAGATTCTGCTGTCGCATCAGAGGCAGAGTACGCCAAGGTGGAGAGTGAAGGACTATTGACAGCGGCGGCGAATATATCTGGAGTGAGGGCGCTAATGTTACGAAATTGGATTTGGTGCTTGGAGATGGCAATGGGAGGTGGTACTTGAAGATCAAACCACACGGGAGAATGATCAGATAAGCCAGGATCAGTGACGGACAGGTGGGTTAGCGATATGCCCCATGAGCAAACCAAGTCAAGAGTATGGCCACATCTGTGAGTTGCAGATGTCACGTGTTGCGTGAAGCCAAGTGAGGTCAGTGTAGCCATGAGACACCTTGCAAGAGGGCTCTTTAAAGAGCCAAAATGGATGTTGAAATCGCCAAGAATGAGGATCTTTTCGGGATTGGAACACATCTTAGAATGCAGAGCAGACAATTCATGAATAAAAAAATGTGGAGGCTCCAGGTGGGCGGTCTAGCAGGACTAACGTCACAGGTTTAGCGGACCTCCAATCCAGAGACAAATGTTCGAATGATTTGAAGGTCGGCGACAGGGTTGGTCAGATGTCGGCAAACACATGGTGGAGAACTTCTGGGCCACCATCACGGCCATTTGAACAAGCCTTCGAATGGAATGTAAAGTCTCATGGTTGGGCCTGATTCAATGTGATAAAATCACTTTGAGGCCACGTGAAGTGTCGAAGGCTCTCCGACAGGTCACGAGACTAACCCAGGTGTAATGAGATGCTTTACTGAGATGACTGGCAGATGCACAGCCTGTGCTCCCTACTCTGCCAACTTGCTGTGTTTTAGTCGCCCGGCGCTCTGCTCATTGTTGTGAGTGTCGCTGCTCTGCCCTCCGTTGTTGTTGATGGGAGACTGCCTCCAACTGCCCCCGTAGAGTCCTTCACAACCCTCCTTCATACAGGCTGATCTTGACACCGCTGGCACCCCTGCTCGCTGTTTCCACATTGCACCACCCAGCAGCTAGATCTCTCGTACCGCCTCATCTCCCTTGCAATGCTCGCTCCAATGCTCGCTCCACTGCTGGTCTCCTCAGCCGCCGTATGCGGCTGTCGAAGCCCCGCTCACTCTACAGTCTCTGGCGCGAGTCCACATCCCAACCTCTGACACCAGCTGTGATACCCTGGCGGGGACGCCTCTCTCCAAGACTCAATTCGTCCCGCCGCCAGTGTATTGGGTTCTGACGCGTGCAGGAGACTACGTGGCGGGCTGCTTGAGACCAGCAGCGACACAACACACGCCAGCATTCACTCAGTGAGCAGGCCAGAGGCTTCTGATTTTCCTCTACTTTATTAATTCTAACATAACACAACACCATGCCGACCAGGTAACACCACAGATTGTATCCTACCGTCTCGTACGTTGCGCTCTAACCGCTCAATACTGTGCTACATCCGAACGTGGGTTCCTGACCATCTCTCCATGGGAAGTCTCTCTTGTGCTTGCGCACACCGCCTTATATCCCCCCAGACGTCACCTCCTTACGTCACATCACCCCACGTCTTCACCCAATCACCTCCTTCTTAACCCCTTTATGTTCACGCAGAATCTCCAGCCCACGTGATGTTTTCCCACTACCAAATCGTCCTCACCTGATCCCCCTTGATACCCCGGGCAACCCTAACCCCGCCTGCTCACTCTGACACGGTCGCCGCGACGCACTTGCCCTGGCACGGCGCGAGGCTTGACACCACACAACTATGTTATGCAGTTGTAGAATATAGGTGCAGTGAAAGTAATCAAATTTGTACTGTAATTAACTACCTCGCACAAAAAATCAATGCATTGTTTTACGTGGGATAAAATGTTTGAAACTTTAAAAAACCTAAATGTGTCCCTGCGTTATTCAGAGCATGCTATCAACGTAAAGCATGTAACATAACCAACGCTAGGTGAAGCAACACATCTGTACGTTACACATCTCGAGCCTTCTTGACTTGTTGCGATGCATACCACAAAAATGTGTTGCCTCCCGATGGTATTATTCACGTGCAAAATCAGCTAGGTCCTTGAAACTTTATTAGTGTATTTAAATTATATCACAGCCTCGTTTCGTGCTCACTGCAACACACTTTAGGCATTTTGCATTCGAGATGAACTCGATATGATATCACTGAAGGTTGCAAACTGCCACTCGTCTTTCCAGAATTGGATGGATGTAAGCCACACCCCTATTAATCTTCATATTGGACGAAAAAGTGTCCAGGGTATGCTCCCATGATTCAATATGCTCAGCGAATCATCCATTTTTTATTAATCAGGGCACGCACTATTTGCTGAATACCCTATGCGAATTGATATATCTTAATTTAATTTAAACCAAATTTCTTTAACTGACTGCAGATCTTGGTTTTTAAAAGTCTCTATACATGCCATTCTATTTGGCTTCAAAAGTTCAAAAGCAGAGCGCATAGGTTTATGTTACATGTTCTCCACAGCACATATGTTTAAAGTAATTCCACAACATTGCAATAACGGTGAGAAAACTGACACTGTTTCATGCGTATTTGAACATCAATAGAACGCATTCATGCAGTCATTACCGGCCTAAAACATCACACAGCCAGAAATTAACAGCACCATAAAAGCTGTAATTGACGACGCCGTGCTGGGTAGCCTGCTCTTTCCAGGTTTTAATCAACCGCTACTAAATACGTGCATTGCTTACACGGGGAAAACAAACTTTTTAAGCAATTTACATTTATATGTACTCAACACCTTCCAGTAGGCTCACCACCCGCAGGAAGGTCCGTGAGGGGCCGGTGCAATGTGGTTTAGGTAGCAGTCGTGGCGGGGGGCCTCGACGACCCAATCCCTGG
>JAZEWT010000006.1:13185978-13217263 GCA_036362905.1 Mordacia mordax
GGAAGACCCAGGACACGCTGGAGAGACTGTCTCTCAGCTGGCCTGGGAACGCCTCGGGGTCCCCCGGGAAGAGCTGGAGGAAGTGTCTGGGGTGAAGGAAGTTTGGGCATCGCTGCTTAGACTGCTGCCCCCACGACCCGGCCCAGGATAAAGCGGAAGAAAATTAATGAATGACATAAAATAAATGAATAAACGTGTTCGTGACAGCTGGATGATTAACACAGATCACAGCACAAATGAAAATCTTAAGAATCATATTGACCCTACAAAAAAGTCAACGGGCTTCTGCAGAAAACACTTAAAGACATGACGATTGAGCCAATGGAGAAAAATGGTGCCAGTGGTGATCACTGGAGAAAACATGACCTGGCGCGTCAATCACAATGCACGTGGTGTAATTAGTAGAGGTTATGTGCAAGATTGGTGGCAATGGATGGTAAACATGGTTCATGATACATTTTTCAAAAGTAACCATAGCACCATATTAACTGCACAAATAATCTAATGCAAAACACATTATAAAGTACTACATGAATATGGCAAAACGTTAATATTCATCAATAGAAGCAAACTTAAAAATATAAAATGTTCATGGTGTTAACCATTACTGTTTTGTCATGATCCATAATACTTTACATAATCTGGTGTTGAACAGTTTGCTAGAAATATGATTTAAAACCAATCTCACTTCACACGGAGGACAGTTGTGAATACTGATGATGCATGCTAACATTATACATTAGTAAATGACCGTGCACAGTTTCTACAGCAAATCGACTAACGTTTAGTAAAATGCACGTGGTGGACCTTTTGTTGTATGATAAAGCTTTCCATCACTTTTGCGGATCTCACTATGTAATTGTTGATAGTTATTCCCCCATAATGCAAAAGCTCAGCAATAGAAATGAGCAACTTAATTGTTGGGTGGTGGTTTATGAGTACCACTGCACAAGTAGTACTTTGATGCAGATTCTATGAAGCAACATTTTCTCTTCTAATTAAGTGAATACTGACCCGAGCACTCCTCCCTTCAATGAGCTGGTCATTCTCAGTCTGCACACTTGTTCGGCTGCGGACCTCAGTTTCATCCTCCATGTCAGAATCATCCAGCTCATCAGGAGTCTGTGAATAATAATGGGAATGTCATAAAAACTTTTTAAAAAAATACAAAACATAAATGGTGCTTAAGAAGTTAGAGCTGTTTCTGCATGTAAACTAAAAAAATCCACATTAGTCGAATCAATATAAATTATTAGAAAAACAATCCACAAAGTATGATGAATTCATACCCTAATCATAAGCACTGCCTTCCTGATATCACGAATTCCATCGTAAACCAGACGAGAAGCATCAATGAACTCATTCTCATCCACGGGTCTTGAAGGGTTTGAACTCAAAGCATCGATTGCATTTTCCACTTGCTCTGCAAATCTTGGCATCACTGCAAAAAGGAGTGATGGTTAATTGTAAAGATCATTCATTTGTGAAGTAACAAAAGGCTTCATATGAAATGTGTTTTAGACATTATAAAGAAAACATTTCACTAATATTGCCTGAATCACATCAACATACCATAGACCACTAACAGCCAATACATACACCAAGATAAATTATATACAATATTTCATGATTAAGTTTGTTATAATGAATTTGTTGGCATTAGTACAATGTCTCCTTTTCCAGAGCACTCACCGCTGTCGGCCAACATGGTTGTGCTTTCAAGCACCTTCTCAGTGTAGATACCCGGTTCGTAATTTTCCATTTCTCCATTGACCACATGAACCACACGCGCAGCGCGGCCGCGAATTGCACCAGCTGTGCGATCCAGAGCATCCACATCCCCCTCCTGCAGCGCCATCACACATTTATTCACATCCTCCAGGATGTGATTCTCTGAAAAAGCCAACCGTAGAAAATTTAAGGAATAAAATAATGGGGACAGTGTGGTATGCATAGAATGTTGCTGGTAACTGCAATGCCTTGACCATCACTGACAGATACGCCACAAATCATTCAATCAGTACCTTATCTGGTATAACTAAAAAAAACCCAATTACATTATGTTGTGTACACATGCTTACAGTGTACATTAACTGTTTGAAATATATCACCCATTATAACTGTTTTAGAATACCCTTACATATACCAAATGATGAAAAAATAATTATTAAGTGACAATGAACTTACAGACTTCAGAGAGGCTGTAGTTACTTGGTAGAATACTTTATAAAATCATGAATGCAATTTGCAAGACATCAGTTTGTAAATATGATTTTGGAAGGTCAAAATACCTGTTGATCATAATATTAAATACGAATATCCCACGAGAATCCTTAAAAAAATAAATGTTAATTTGTAATGGTGCTCAGATGACTGGGCTTTTGCATTAAATACACATTTGGTATGACAGCACTAATCTGTACATGTAAAATACAGTGAAAGTGCAGTTTGTAATACTCATGCATATAAAAGTCTGCATAGTTAACACAAATGTATATTGTATGTGTGTAACTGACTTCATGGGTGGACCGAAATGGAAATTGTGTTGGTAATTAATGGAATGCTCCTTGCCTTTCAGTGTATTTTTATTGGTATTATTCATGAAGTCTTGAGGTCACAGCAATCCATTACCTTTACGTCAGCATGGTCTATGTTTATAGCCTTAATTAGGATAATTTATCTACGTATAAAATGGCACATTGAGACAGCACATGAAAGTTGGAAAATTTATTAAGTGAGGCTATTTTATTGTAAGTGTAAAATATATAAAAACAATGGTAAAATGGGAGATTGCTTGTGGAGGTCATTAACATAAAAATCTAATAGTGTACATCAATAGGACTAAAAAATATACATCAGCTTACCAGACACTGCCAAGAAGTCATCAATGCTGGTGATATCATCTACCGCCTCAGTGAGGAGTCGAACTTGGTTTTCCCAAGTCTCCTTAAATACATCCATGTTGTCTTGAGCTATCTTGCTATTGGGCTTGGCAGCCAGAGTCAATGCAGCATTAATAACCTGGATAATTTGAGTTGGCACATTTAAAAAAAAAGGTTCAAGTTAGGTGTTGAAGGCTTCAAGGATTCATGTTGTAGTAAAGCATACGACCGGGTTATTTTGTTGTGGAATTTAAGGTTGTCATCATAATAATAATTGCATTTAAAGAGTGCTTTTCACCCGAAGGTCTCAAAGCGCTGCACAAAGCTGGAGAGAATGGTACGTCAAAAAGAAAGACGACATTAGAAGCGCAAATCATCAACAATAACTTTCTTTGTAGTGTAGTGGTGGTTTGTTGTGTGTGTGTAGTATGCGGTGTGTCCCCAGTGGCCACGCAGGGGTAACCTTTGTCTACGTGTCTGCTCACCGACAGCACTTGACCGTACAATCTGCTGAGCCTATAAGTGTGCGTAGTGTGGGCAACACCAAATATATACATATTCTAACCTGAGGGCACAGGGTTTCTATTTGCTGTGCTGCCATGCGGACAAGTTTCACTCCTTCCTCGTTGCTGGACAGAGAGCAGGCAAGATTGGCCACCTGCAAGAGATTAATATTAAAGTCACAAGGGATACAACAATAGCTTTCAGTAAAGCACTGCACTCTTTATATTTTGTAAAGCATTCAATAAACATTATCAATACTCGCTTAATGCTGTACAGGGTCACGGGGGGCCGCAGCCTATCCCAGCCAACAGATGGTACAAGGCAGGGAAATACCCAGAATGTGACGTCAGCAAATCATGTCACACTTTGGGACAATTTGCTCAGCAAGCCAAGAACACAAACTCTACAGAAAAATGCACCCGAGCTAGAAATCAACCCTAGGACCTTCGTGCTGCGAGGAGACAGTGTTACTCCCTGTGCCACTGTGCATACGTGAATCAAATTAAAAGGAGGTAGTAAAGCATTTAAATGTAGAATACTGTGTAATCTATGCGGTTTTTCGCTTTAGAATCAAGGATTCCACAAGCTGCAGTCATCTCTCATGCTCCTGAAATGTAATCTCACCTAGTTAATGTATAGCTTTTATTGCCCCATCTCCTAGGTGGATGTGTGCTCAGACATTCTATCCCAAGGCTGCCTCTCATCTGTTAATCTTGCTCATTGGTCACCATTCCTTGTAGCAACTTTCTGCCATGTGCATGTTATTTTCTCAAGATAAGATTAAGTCTTTAACCTATGCCACCTCTCATCCAAGTATTCCTTCTGTTGCTCCATGCAATTCCATGCAGACATCGTTTCATGGAAGCTGACATTTGGGAAAACATTAACAATAGTTTTAACAACTTCAGTGAAAATAAATTGTCCAACTCCCCTTTAAATATACATTGGTACTTTTTTCTTGTAAACTTCACATAGCAAAATAAACTTATTAAAAACGTGTTAAAAAGGCAGCTGCCATTAAATTTCCAAGTTATAATGTTAAGAATCACTATTGTCTAAAACAAACTTTGTTAAACTATTCTAACATTACAGGACTTCATTTCAAATTATGATTTATACATGATAAAGTAGTATATTTATGCTCAAAAAGCATGTGATTAATGAATTTCAGCAGTGTGACTAGTTCCACAATCTTTCATAAGTGCTTCCATTCATTCTCTTTGTGAAAAGCTCAAATGCACTAGCTGTTGTTGGGGCAAATATTTGCACCAAGCAATATTTTAAGAGATTTGTGATCAGGTTGGCCGCTTACCAGAATGTTGCCAGAATGAAAGGACTTGTCGGCAGTAATTACAGTCTAAAAGCTTGACTCCTTATATCCCAACAATAACTTTGCACCAATGCAGTGTGGCATCATGCATATTAACGCAGATGTACACAGTCCTTTGTCATCCACGGGTAGATGAGGGCCACCTCACATCGTGCTGCTTGTGGTTTATTGAATCATACGTCTCTACACTGGCCAGTGCAGTTTGGTAAGGTGGGAAGTGTAGACATGGAAGCACAATGGCAGTGAAAATTTATTTTGCTGCACTGCCCAACACTGCCACCTCTCGGTAAACAAAGCCCCACAACAAACTTGTGTGTATGGTGGCCACCTATTCAAGTACTATCAGAAAAGTAAATTACTAGATTTTTTTCAGGCTCAACCCTGCATTGCGTCCTATGAGAATCCGGCATATTCAAGTTAATTTGGTTGCAGGCACACATAGATGTGAGAAAATATTTTTGCATGCAATGAAGACCGCATTTAAACTGTGCACAAAATAAAACACTGCAGTGTACAGATGTAGATTTTCAGAGCTCAATGCATAATTGCTTTCCAAAGATGTTCTTTTGGGATAGCCTGTCAAGTGCTTCCTCTCTTCCTCACCTCCAGGTTGGAGGTATCCTCAGGCGTACTGATACTTCCAACATGGGAGGAGAAATGCCAAGGGTGAGAGGAGGAGAACTCGACATGGCAATCCTAAAAGAACAGCTTTGGAAAGCAATGAACATTCTCGAGTGTTAATATTTGTGCTGAACAAAATATAATGGAAATTACCTTATTTACACCAAAATCTGACAAGCGAAAATTTACAATTGTATTTCAGTCCACAGGTTCAGATTCTCTTGACAATCCACAGCCATCAAAAAAAGTAAGAACTCCTACTCAGAGCTTAAGGTGAGGGACTTGCAGATGATAAGAGGGACAGCTCACCTCCACCAGCTTGTTGGCATGCTCACGGAACACTTGTGCATATTCTTTCACTTCTTTTTCATTCCCCTTTTTGGCAGCCTCAATAAGCACTAGCAGTGGCACAGTGGTCTCCAGGAAGGAATCAGAAATGTGGTCCATCACAGCTTTACGCAGCTTAAAAACACAAGCCAAAAAAATATTAAAGCAACACTTTAGAGCCAGGCATGTATTTTTCTACCCTATGAAAAATGTCGAAGTGTGAGAAGGACACACACAAACATTATTTTTTACATATTATATTTTACATATGTTTTACATAACTCATCAGAACCTGAATTATATTTTCATGGCAGAAGCACTGAGCTCCACAAACATCCTTGATACATTTCTTGAAACAGTCAACTCTTTATAATTGTTAAGTTTGTGCTTTTAGGAATTAACGCCAGAAAAAATGTTCAATGCAACAAGCAACAAAGCAAACAAGGAATAATTAAATATTTATTTACACAAAGGGAGAGCTATAAGAGGTTGCACAGTCTGCTCAGACATACATGAGGACCTGGAGTGGAGTGGACTTGCTAGACTTGCCAGTGGTGTCAAGACCAACCTCTAGGGAGGAGGGTCGTGAAGGACGCAGTTGGAGGAAATTGGCCTCCAACAATAGCGAAGGGGACAGCAGCGACTCACATCGAGCGGAGCGCCAGGTAACAAACACAACAAGTTGGCAGAGTAAGGATGAGCTTTAACACCTGGGTCTATGCTATGACCTCCTGTTGGGGAGCCTTAGTGTGTTCAACAATTTTTTTTAGCGCTTATTTTAGGTCCTCTAACTTATAGCCATTTTTTGACTTTCAATCGAATTGCTCTAATATTAAATTTACAATAGGTTTTACCGTATTATGCAGGTTTTACCGTATTATGCACCTGCATAATACGGTAAAACCTATTGTAATTTTATATTTGTATAATGGCAAAAAAGTACCCATAGTGCTCTAATATTGTTGTGCCGTTCTCTCCACAGCTCAGATTCGTAAAAAAAAAATTCTGTTGATTTGGCGTTCATATGTCGTTGCTTACATGCCGTTCTCTCAACAGCTCTGTGCAGTACTTTGTGACCCTCGGGTGAAAAGCACTAAAGCAGTGCAGTTACTAGGACTTCACGTGGCCTCAAACTGCATATGGTAAACACTTTGGTGACATTACTACCACTTAGTGACGAATAGCAGTTATAGTGTATTAAAATGAACTTTGGTATGTATAAAACTGCCTTAATGTGTTAAAAATACACTCCGCCTTATGCGTACACCTTGATAGTCACGTTCCGAAGAAAAGTGAACGCGTTACAGTTCTTATCACATGTAATTATTGCCTATAACAAGACAATTCAGTAAATTTCTTTGTGCAGATTAATATACACCACCTTTATTTAACTGGCTATATAATGCTCAATAATCGAATTCAAAGAGCATTAATTTACAAGTTAATACTTGCACAAAATATTCAGATTGTTACCATAAAAGGAAAATAACTGTTGCTGCACAATGAGGCGCAACCAGCAGTGCATTTGCATATAAACAGTTGAAATGCAATGAACACTGAATAACGACACAATTTATATTTCCCAATGGTAAGATTACGTGCAACCTTTAACACTGGTTCACAGAATCACACAAAAGGAAAGTCCTCACCTGTCTGCGAAGGTCTCGTGTCTTCTGGCACATTCTGTCAATTGCCACATTAAGGACATCAGTGGGCTCTTTGCGACCGGCCTGAAAAAATAAAGGCCATGTGAATTCCCTTTTTTTTATTTTTCAGTCTTAAATGTCAATTAGCATACATTTAACACGACAAAAATACAATATAATCTGGAGACAGTGATGTAAGAATGACATAGAAACCAATACCATTTATGTTTTCTACTTATCACTTAACCTCAAAAGATTTTTGTGAAAACATTCTGAACCATAGTAAACGTGCTATCTTAAAATCGCTTAGTTGTGCCACTTCTGGTTGAAGCAACACCATTAGGAGCTCTAGACCCCTTCTCAAGTGTATTTTTGTCAACTCTTCTATATTGGCTAGATCATGGAAGGTGGGAGCGTCTATACTTCACCCCCATCAAGCAAGGCCTGCCAAATGGTGGTATTTTGCTGGACAGAGGCACTTAAAAGCATATTGTAGCTCATCACTTTAGAGTACCAGTTTAGTGTGCTCACCATGGTAGTAGCATTCCAACAAAATAAAAGTTTTTATTTCAACCGTTTTAACAAAGGATTTTGTATATACATTGAACACGAAGTGTTAATGCATACATCGTGGGTGATTAAACAATCTATTCAGCGTCAGTAAAAAAGTTAAATATATTTTGTTAGTGTGATACTATGAGAGCCATTTTCTATACCCGTGTTGGGGATTGTAAGCTGTCTTGACCGTAACAACTATCGTTTGCAATAACACATTGTGATAATTAACATGCCCAACAAACCAATTCCCTTCATACAGATATGCCGTTTTAATACTTCTATGCATATTGTACGGCTGGGGAATTATTGTTTTCTTATCAGTGCATGTTCATGCATTACTTTAATGTCAAACCTAATTTATTCTATTTTAAGTACCATGTACAGAAATCCTAAATCTATATTCAGCAATGAGCATGAAATAAAAAAAATATCTGTAATCCACAAATGTCATCATTTGTTCACATTAGCAAATAACTGTTATTATGTACTCTAGAAGGTAAATGTATTTTCATAAATTAGCATAACCTGAAATTAAAATATAACAACCAGTTTAATCCTTCATGATAGAATCCACATATAATTGGCCTCCTGAAAGTGAGTAGTGTGACAAAAGCATTAGCACAAAAGTTGGGCTAAAATGTGTCATTTTAATTGAACTATTCTGCCAACATTTTAACTTGTGCACTACAGATCTTAGTGCTGTACAGGCAGAATATACATCCTGAAGATATTTTGCAAGAAATCCACTGCTGGCATTTCAATTAGCCTAATATATTCCCAATATCAATCATGCATAAGGAGATTGTGTAATTTCAAAACCACCATGTACAAATAAACAGCACCAGACTTGTATGATTTCACCAATTCAAAACATATGCATTTCCAAAATTCAAATAAATACAATAATAATAATTGCATTTATAGAGCACCTTTCACCCGAAGGTTACAAAGTGCAGCACAGAGCTGTGGAAGGAATGGCATGTCAACAACGACAGAACGGAAAATTATCAATGTATTTTTTTGTACAAATCCGAGATGTGGAGAGAATGCCATGTCAACAACATCAGAATAGTTCAACTGAAAGTCAAACAGCAGCAACATCATTGCACACAAAGTAAGCAAAAAACAAAAAATGTCTTCAACAAACAAGGAAGGAACATATGTTCCCGAGCAGGTGCGGGTCGGAAGAGAGCCAACATCCCGGCACAGCACCGCTGAGCCGCATCAACAGTCCAAGCCGGAGGAAGGAATAAATGTTCCCAAACAGGCACAAGTCAAGTCCTCCTAGCCAGAGGACTTGAAAGTTTTACGGAACACGTGAGTCTTAAGACGAGATTTGAAAATGCCCAACGACTCGGCTGAACGTAGTTCTCGTGTTGAGGAGGGTGCCTGAAGTAGGTCATGGATGTATGTCGGAGCTGCACCAGTGAGAACCTTGTAGGTGAGGAGGATCTTGAATTGAATCCTGTATTTAACATTTAACCAGTGGAGCGACATCAGTACTGGAGATGTGATTGCGAATGGGTGTGCGAGTGAACTCTTAGCAGCCGCATTATGCACATTGGAGACGATTGATCAGATGGGCAGGGGTGCCAGGGAGCAGTGCATTGCAGTAATCGATTCGTGAGATGAAGAGGTGTATTAGCTTCTCAGCGTCAGCAGGTGACAGGATGTAGCGAAGTCTGGCTATATTTCTGAGAAGGAAATAGGCTACCTTCGTCACCTTGTTGATGTGTGTCTCGAAGGTGAGTGAGGAATCAAGTCACACCTAGACTCCAGACAGCCTTAGCAACTTCAAAAGTCTGGTCGTCAAGCATCAACTGGATAGGTTCATCCTTGGACAATTGGTGCGGGGTTCCGACAAGCAAAACCTGTTGTCGCAATTTAGTTTTAGAAAACTTGAATTGAGCCAGGACTTCACAGTTGACAGCAAGGATGACATGCAAAGACCAGATGCATTGATGGATGACTTCGCCTGGACATAGATTTGGATGTTATCGGTATAGCAATGGTAACAGAGATTGAGGCTGCGCAGGATATGGCCAAGTGGTTGTAGGTAAATGCTGAAGAGGAGTGGGCCGAAAACTGAACCCTGAAGAACTCCAGACAAAACAGGATGAAGCTCAGTTTTGTCCTCCGAGACTGACAAACTGTTTCTGGTCAGACAGGTAGGAGCTCAGCCAAAGCAGGGCACACCCAGAGACCCCTATACCTTCCAGTCGCTCAAGTAGAATCAGATGATCAACGGTATCAAAGGCAGCACTCAGGTCCAGGATGACAAGAATAATTGGCAAGCCTTCATCAGCAGCGACGAGAAGGTCATCAACCACTTTTACCAGAGCAGTTTCAGTGCTATGGCCGAATCTGAACCCAGATTGGAAGGGATCAAGGAGGTCATTGTTTAGGTGTTTCTGGAGCTGCGCGGCTATGGCACGATCAAGGGCCTTAGAGATGAATGGTAGATTTGAGATGGAGCGATAATTATCAGGGATGCTGCAATCGAGGCAAGGTTTTCTAAGCAGGGGGTAACTGCGGCCCAATTGAACAGTGGGAGAAGTGAGTATTAAACAGATAAGCGATGAATGTGGCAAGGAATTTGAAATTTGCCTGGATGATTTTGGATGGAAAAGGATCCAGGGAGCAGTTTGTGGGCCGGGATCTGGTAACTAAAGAAGAGACTTTGGATTCCGTTCATTCGGAACATTTTAGAAGTTTTGAGGTCAAGGAAAGTGGGGCAACAATTAGATGTATTGGTTAGGCTGGGTAAAGATACGATGGGCCTCAGTTATTTTAGAGAAAAACCGAATCGACTGATCCGCCTGAACTTTATCAGTGAAGGGAGGTGAGGGTGAGTGACCGGTAGGATGAAGGAGCTGTCAAGAAATTAATCGTCGAAAAAAGAATTTTGGGCTTGTTTGAGAGATCAGCCAGAATGCTAGAAAGATGGTTGGTACGGGCGCACTCAAGTGCCTTCCGGTAATGGAGGAGTTGTTCCTTAAAGATGACCGTGAACGGTGAGGCCAGATTTTATACAAGTCCGTTCGGCCCTACGTGCGTTCGCCTTAAGATCCCGGAGTTCAACAGTATACCAGGGGGGTGGTTTTCTGTCTGAGACATAGCGTGATATTAATGGGGCCAAATCATCATGTATGCTTGATAGCACGTTGTTGTAAGTTTCTGCTGTTGCATCAGAGGAAGAGCGAGCCGAGGCGGAGAGTGAAGTACTATTGATTGCGGTGGCGAATGTCTGAAGTGAGGGCGCTAATGTTACGAAATTGGATTTGGTGCTTGGAGATGGCAATGGGAGGTGGTACTTGAAGATCAAACCACACAGCAGAGTGATCAGCCAGACCACGATCAGTGACGGACAGGTTAGTTACCGATATGCCCCATGAGCAAACCAAGTCAAGAGTATTGCCGCATCTGTGAATGGCAGATGGTCACGTGTTGAGTGAAGCCAAGGGAGGTCAAAGTGGCCATGAGATCCCTTGAAAGAGGGCTCTTTAGAGAGTCAACGTGGATGCTGAAATCGCCCAGAATCAGGTTCGTTTCAGAACTGGGACATCTTACAAAGCAGCTCAGACAGTTCATTAACAAAATAAGTGGAGGCTCCAGGTGGGCGGTAGAGCAGCACCAACTTCACAGGTTAAGCCGACCTCCAATCCAGAGACATTTGCTCGAATGAACTGAAAGTCGGTGACTGAATCGGTCGGATGTCAGCAGACACATGGTGGAGAACTGCAAGGCCGCCACCACAGCTATTTGAACTAGCCTTCTGATTGAATGTAAAGTCTTGCAGTAGGGCCTGATTCAATGTGAGAAATCATCTTGATGGTGCCAAGTCTCTGTTAGGCAGAGGAGGTTCAAACTGTTGTCCAAGATCAGCTCGGCAATGAGTGGGGCTTTTTCTGCATTCAGAGAGCACACATTGAGCAGGGTAAGGTGGGTTTCGTTTGCAGGCAATGTTTGTCCTGCAGAGGGTCACTAACCAGCGGCATTTGAAATCAATTAACGTCGATTTACAAACTGTTGAACTTGTTGTTTCCTCGGTAGCCGATATATAGGGCTTAATACAGGAATGGGAGTAGGGAAATCAATTTAAGGCAGGTTAATGAGCTTTTTGTTGCCGGTGCCCCGATGGATGTACCGATGGCGTCTAAGTATCCTAAGCTCACGGCAAATAGCCAGAAGGCTGGGGTTACAAGGAACTGATGAAGGAATCAAGCTCTTAAGAGCTGCGGAAGTGTAGGTTATCATTTCGAACAGGGGTCAGAGCCCAACTCTGGGGACAATGGGCGTAAGGGCAACACCCAGGATGCAACACATCTCTACACTATACAATGTATGGATAGATTATATAGACTATAGACAGTATGTGTAGACTGTATGGACTATACCATATGTACAGACTAAACTTTAATATATACTCAAAAGACTACTCAAAAAACTATAGACTATGTATAGACTGTACAGTGTGTAAGGCATGTGTGGTATGATATGTAATGAGAAAATATATTTTAATAATACACTAAAAGACTATTTAAAGACTTTACACACGATGAATTCTGTATGTAAAGGACTAATAAAAGGCTATGTAATTAGAATATTTACTGAATAATTCACCAGACTTTATTTATACAATTATGCGATTACTTGAACAGACCTTGTGGAGACATAACCAGAATATTGACTTTAATACTACACTATAGGCTGTATTTAAAGACTGTATATAAAGATGGGAGTCACAGTGTTATATATCATTTATTCATTATCAATACCTACTTAATCCAATACTGGGTCGGGGGGGGCAGAGCCTATCCCAGCCGACCAAGGGTGCAAGGCTAGGGAATACCCAGCATGAGACACCAGTATATGACGAGGCACACTTTCTGGGGCAATTTACTCAGCATGCCAATTAACCTAGGCAGCAGCGTGTCTGGACGGTGGGAGAAAACAGGAGTACCCAGCAAAAACCAACGCAGGCATGGGGAGCACACGTAAACACTAATTCTAAACAATCATTACAATGTATTTCAAATTACAGCATCACTGACAAATTACATAGGCCAACATATTTTCATGCCATTTGGTAAAATGAATTCCAGTAAATTACACTTGACACGAAAAATGAACCAAAGTCCCGCTTAAAAATTAACCATTTATAAAATCTACGTATTGCACAATTTAGAAAAATTTAGGGAGGCATTTCTATGCCTAGTTACAGTGAGAATGTTGAATTAAATGGCCCAAATTAACTAGTCTTAGCAATATAGATTTCCACTGAATCCAATATTCAATTCTATTTGTTCCACTTCCCAGTTTAACAGAACATACAGAGAATTGATTGATGGCATGATGTGATGTTATGCATTGATGTACACATTTTAATCTACTTTATACATTGTAAACAAAACATATGCTTGGTGCCAACATTTGGTGAAACCTGCACATGCTACTAAGGTACTACAGGCAGTAGTAGTAGTAGTATTCAAATGTTTGACTTTTGTTTTTAAAACAACCAAAGATGAGTTGGAGATTTTAAAGAGCAAAAAGTGCCAACTACACTTATAGTGCAGCCCTTTTGTTTCTAATTTACCCACTGACAGCAAATTATATATATAGCACTTAATACTACAAATGAGAAATGCTTTTAAGAGCATGACACATGAATATGAACTCTGATTCAGTCACCATTAATCTTTGAAATTACAACGTACCATGTAAAACCTTCAGTGGATTATGCACCTTATTTATCACTGTATAACCAGGCAAACAGCCTCGTTTGCAGCTAAGCGTGACAGTCATTGTCTCAAGCGTGAAATTTCCTTTCCATGGATTTATCATCATGCCTGAACACAGGCAGTGCTGGAAAGCTGATTACACCAAGACATGAAAAATACTTTGCATCTGTAAAGCTGCCAATTACTTGTCTTACAGCTGCAATGCACATTTCAGTCAACCAATAATTTCATAAATCTGGTCATTTCAGCAGTATTATGGGAATTGTTCCCAAGGTTAGTTATTAACCATTCACAGTTTGATTAAATTCAATTCATTGGCCTACATTAAGTAACATTAAACCATAATTGTTGATTTTGAACAAATAAAAGTGTTAATTACTTGATTAAAAAAATATTTTGACAGTATGGTAGGCTTGAAAACAGAGTGGGGGGGTTAATAATTCATATAATTAACAGTCAACTATGTTGAAGCTGTACAAAACGTGTTCATTTTCTTCAAGCACCAGCCAGTATCCGTATTCACTTAAATCTTGTACAATCTGATATTACCACCTATTAGCCAAAAAAAAAAGCCTAAAAGTCATGCTAGCTTGCACAGCAACGAAGATGACACTACTAAACTCCACATCACAACGTAATGCCTTTTCACGTGAATAAAAATAAGTCTCCATGAAAACCAAAATGTTCACTAATGCATGTAAAAACTAATTTGGACGGTTTTAGTATTAAAACTACTTGGAAAACAGATTCAAAGTCCCATTGTAACACAAAACAATGAAATGTCTTTGCATCTTGTAAATAAAGTTTAGTCAGACTTACTCCACATTGCAGGTTCAGATTAAACTTCTTATCAAAATAATTCTATTGATTCTGAAAAACTTCTGAAAGAATCATAACACATCCTAGCTATTTGTCTATGGTATTCTTCTCATAGACAATGTACTTCCTGCTTTTGAAAAAGCTTCATTATAATTCTTGTGGGAATTGTTTGTCCGTGCCTCACAACGCTGGTCCATGGAGCGTAGCGATTAAGTGATTGGCCTGGCCAATATATCAGGCCGATGTTTGCATTTTTCACCAAGAGGACACCAATAAGGCTGATTATTTTTGGGTACTCCAGACGCTCCCTCTAATGTAAAATAACTAGACTTAATCACAATGTTAACACTTCCATTCGTTGTAAATAGCATTATATCTCTCATTGCAGATATAAGATAGTAATGTAACCTTGGAAATAGATGTTCTAGTAATGCATTGTAAGAGGAACTTTTTTACATTGCATACCAGGGAGGACCTTGTACAAATTGGAGAGCAAGTATGAAGTTTTAGTTTAGTAGAATATACTGTAAAAAGTTGGTAATTTAAATGCAATTATTTGGTGTAACTCACTTTTTCTGTTCTTAAAAAATATACAGGCATTTTAGAGAGCAAGTCTTCCTGCTCCTTAAATAGTTTGAGCCCTTAAAAATCCATATCGGTCACCCTCTAAGAGCATATTGGCATGGGGGGCAGGGGGTACAGTAGCTATCATTCAACAGAATATTTTGCCACGGCTGGGCATCCACCTCGAGTTGATAAATTTACTGCAGCGCATATTTGTGATTACAGTATACATTACTGTTGCTTCAACAAGACTTTTGACTTTTACGTCCGTATTATTGCTCTTCCGAGCAAATTTTTCTTCAACAAGAGAATGTAATTTTTTTACCCCCATCCGAGGGCACTGTCACTTTATAGCAAACAGGAATGTCAAATGTAAACGTTACCTTCCAAAACATAAAAAAATAGCTAATTACAATGTTCATTAACTTCCCAATGATAAATTTAGAGTCACTGTATTAACACAAACATGACTTACAAAAACCTACATCATTACAATAACACTGTAGCTCATTAAAGATCCGCATTAAAATATCCTGAAATGCATTGCACGCTGGTCTGTGCAGTGCTTTGTGACACTCAGATGAAAAGTGCTATAGAAGTGCAATTATTATTATGTTATAGAATATTTAAGCAATATCAAGATGAATTAAATTAGCATATGAAAGACGAGCGGCTCCTGTACCTTTCAAGTGAGGTTTAAATTTTAAACTCATGTTCGTTGCTACACAGCAATTTTACCTAACCCAGTGGTTCATTTGAAACACTTAAGATTTGATCAAGGCATAAGTCTGAATTCTAATTTATTTTTTAAACATATTACATGAACGTACCAACAGTGGCATAAATTGGTTATGTTAGTGTACATTAGTAAAAATATACAACTGCTCATAAAAAAGAACTTTGTATTTTTAAAATGTATATGCAATAAGATCGAACTTTCCAAACAGAATTATTTTAAAATATTAAAACGGTTAAGACATCAGTAATTTAAAAATGTTTACAATGTTAATATCATACAACTAAACGAGTTAATGGCAAGAATACAACTGTTCTTTCGGGATAGCCATGTCAAACACCCAACACAACTATCCCAAACAGCTTTGGAAAGCAATAATGCATCGAGCTGTGGAAACCTCATCCGTGTAAGAATACACGTAGTAAAATAGTCCATTTTTGAAAGCCAATAAAATTTTACATTTAAAACCCTCAACCGTTAAGGAGAGTCATATTGACATCAAATTACTGCTACATCTAAAAAAGAAGAACATTCAATGTAGATGTTCAACCCATAAAAGCAATTATTTTAAAAAGGCTATTTCGCAAATGCCATTTCTTTTAAAACGAGTTAGGTTCATTATTCTCTGAAAATAATATATATTTAGCAACCCATTTCAATGTCCCCTTTCCTTTATAATTCTCTCAACCACAAATAAAATTGAGGGGGGACAAAAAAAAAGGAAATGAGAAGGCTCATTTCTGCAGTCAATCAAAAACTCCACATGGGAAGAGCAGACACTGCGGTAAAGTAATAACGCTGGGCCCATATCGCAGAACACAATCACGTAATGAAAAACTCCACTCCTCGTCTCAATTGCCATCTTGCCATTTATTGAGCCCTCGGAAGCGACCGTACGAGCTTCTTCGAGGGATTTTACGGTGATAGATTTAAGAGGTGCAAGGTGCTTGCATTTTCAACCAGACGCTTTCCCTCCTCGGTTCTTAATTCATTTTTGTATACTAATGCCGGCTATGGGCACGTGGCTTTTCCATAAGATTAAATATTTCACACCTCCACCAGTTTAAGGCAGCAGTGCAATTTTAGAAATAAGGGTCATAAGAAACATGCACTTTTAAAAACTAGTGTCCTTGGCACATTTAACAAACCATATTGCAATGAACTGTAAAGCGGTGTAACTTAAAAAAAAGTCTACCTTAAATTTTAATATATAGGAACAGCTAAAAGTGCAATGTACTTACATATGTTAATAATCTTAGAGCATTAAACATTTTGAGCAGGTTATGGTACTTTTACATTAATGGGTCCAAGGGCATAATATTCAAGGCCTACTCTAAACCTTTCATAACCTTTCAAAAAGTAAAATCTTTGAAACATTGAAAACACTCTGAATTGATTGTAGAAATACCGCCTCAATGCCTCAGAGTAAAACATTACCAGGAAAATCTTCAGTGAGCTTCTATTGTTTTGTTACATCTCCATTTTATCCTGACATCGTTAACCATGGAAGAGCAAGGTTGATTAAACTTACATGGTGCACTCGACCATTGGAGCACATGTGTACTTACATTGTTCATGTATTCTGTCAGGAGGTCCTGCAGCGCCTGACGCACAGAATTGCACTCGGCCACAATTCTCTCGCGTCGATCATCACGAGTGCAGGAGGAGTCTGCCATCAGAGCCGCTCCACTAATGATGCTCTCCAGACGCTCCTCCAAGGATGGGCGCATACGGGCTTCATTGTAGGACAGAGGATCCAGCACAATCTTGTTCTGTAAAGTGTGCATTTATCAGATAAAACAGATTGGGAATGAGCTACCAAGAAAACAAGCACTTAACTTAGCCAATATAACCAGCCATAAGACGATATAATCTTGGGCCTGCACATTTTGCTTAGATATCAGATTAAATCAATACATTGTTTATGAATGTATTGCACAAGATTAAGATGAGTAGTAGTGAGGTCACCCTAAGGTATTATGGGAATGCACACAAGCATTAATTCAGTTCAAATCTCCAATATGTAACTCAAATCAAAAGGCATACTTTATGCTTGGGTTGTCAGAATAACAAAGTGTGTTCTTCCAGTTTAACACCATTCATCACATTTGTATTGCTAAGAATTTATATTTTGCACAGAGAATACTTTGTAATATTTCCCACAATAGATAAATTTAGAAGAGTTTTCATTGTGACTATACAGCTAGACACCCTGCATACTAATTTCAGTACCACCCCTTCCAAAAGGAATTAAATTACAAACTGTCAATAGCATTTAAGAATTAGAAAGCAATCTGTATAAAACACAATAGCTAGGAACTGATAATGGCACGTTTGTCCTTAAAGCTAAAATTTGCACAAATTACACTTTTCTGCAGCTAATTCTAGAGCGAATGTTAGCATAACTCAATAACAAAGAAAATTAATGGATGCTTAAAATACTGTGGTGCTTTCATGGCAAGAAATGTTTCACAAACATATTTGAAGGCATAAACATTTCTAATCGTTGTGGTACAAAGTTTAATGTCTCAGACAACACACCGTCACGTTTACTATATATTTATGACGTGAGTGCAAAAAGGGTTGTCCATATATTCATTACTAATATAAAGCATTCGACAACTGACGATGGTAGCACAGTATTTTACCAGCGACTTAATGAATCATTTGTAAACAGTGCCAGTGGGTAGCACAGAGTAGTTTAAACATGTTACACATTAGCTGCTATCATAAGGGATATTTATGCTGGAAACGTGTTTATAAGATTGGGACCTCAAATATGTAAAAGTCAAATAAATCACTGCTGTAAAACCCAAAACCATGATTTTCAAATGGAAAATAGGTGGTGAATCGAAGGGGACCAGTGCACTTGTAAGAGCCAAGTCAACAAAATATTACATCTGGAAGATCAAGCCGAATACAAATATTTTTTTATATTTAAAGGTTCCCAGAGGATTTGTTGTTAAGTTAAAATAAGCAAAGAGGAATAAGCCCACCACCAGTCATGAGCAATTTTGTAATTAGACAAGCGCTTAAATGTACAATTTCTATAAGTATATATAGTACTCCTGGTAGGGTCACCCATGGCGAACAGGTCTAAAGAGAGGTTCCAGACTAAGTACAGTCCACCCAAAAATCTTCATGATGGTTCTTAAAAAGATCTTGAGAATCCTGCCGGGACCAGGGTTACCGGGACCCAATCCTAGAGGTGGCATCCATCGGCAAGCACCTGGTGGCTGGGTGACCCACATAACCCGGTCGTCCTCAGCCTGAAATGAAAACGTGGAGCAGCGTTGTGGACCCACCACCCGCAAGGTGAAGCGTGAGGGTCGGGTGCGATGCCGTCACGGCAGCAAAAAGGACGGACTTAGACGGGCTAGACCTCTAAAATGGAAAGTGGCTGTCGGGATGTGGAAGGTCACATCTCTGGCGGGGAAAGAGCCGGAATTTGTGGAGGATGTGGAAAAGTACCAGCTTCAGATAGCTGGTCACCTCCACACACATAGCATTGGCTCTGGAACCAAAACTTCTCAATTGGGGGTGGCCTCTCTCCTACTCCGGGGTGGCCCCCAGTGAGCGGCTCAGGGCGGGTGTAGGGATATTCAAGCCCCTGGCTTGGTGCTGCAGTGTGGAAGTTTTTCCCGGTAGATGACTGTTGATTGTGCATACGCACAATCAACAGTCAAAGAATTCGGCCTGCTTGGACACAGTGGGTACGGTGCTCAATAGGGTTCCGTCAACTGACTCCATAGTCCTACTGGGAGACTTTAATGCACACGTGGGGAACGAAGGAGATATCTGGAGGGGTGTGATTGGGAGAAATGGCCTCCCAGATCTGAACCTGAGTGGTGAGTTGTTACTGGATTTCTGTGCTAGTCATGGATTTTCCATAACAAACACCATGTTCGAACACATGGAGGCTCGTAAGTGCACCTGGTACCAGAGCTCCTTGGGCAGAAGGTCAATGATCGACTATCGTTTTTTCAGCATACCAAAGGCAGTATGTTTTAGATGCTCGGGTGAAGAGAGGAGGGACAGAGCTGTCAACTGATCACCACTTGGTAGTGAGTTGGATCCGACGCACAGGGCACCTGCCCGATAGACCTGGGAGACCTAAATGAGCAGTGAGGGTGGCCTGGGAACGTTTGACAGTGCCAGGTGCAGAAGGATTTCAACTCGCACCTCCAAAAGAACTGCTCCTGTATCCCGGGAAAGATCAAAGACAGAGTCCGAGTGGCTCTTGTTCAAGACCTCAATTGCGGAGGCGGCTGCAAAAAGCTGCAGCCTAACGGCAGTTAATGCCTGTCATTGCGGCAACCCTAGAACCCGTTGGACACCATCGGTGAAGGAAATCGTCAAGTTGAAGGAAGCCTTCCAAGCAATGCTTGTGAATCGCTCTCCTGATGCGACTGAGAGGTATCGACTGGCCAAGAGGGGAGCAGCTAAAGCAGTTGTTGAGGCAAAAGCTCGGGCATGAGAGGAGTTCGAAGAGGCCATGGAAAACGACTCCGACATCTTCGAAGATGTTCTGGCAAACCATCCAGCGCCTTAGGACGGTCGAACGGGACGCCGCCCAAGTTGTATGCAGTAAGGGAGGGGAAACATTGACCTCTTCCGAAATAGTTGCAAGGAACACTTTGAAGAACTCTTTAACCCGGTGGACACGCCCCTCCTTTCAGAAGGCAGTGCTGGAAACCTGCAGTGGGGTCGGGTCCATTGCCGTGGCTGAAGTCACTATGGCGCTCAATGATATCCGGAATCGTAAGGTGCCAGGCATGGATGCGATTCATCCAGAGATGTTGAAAGCAATGTGTTGGGGTATCGTGGTTAGCCTGCCTCTTCAATGTTGCGTGGAAAGTGGGTTCCGTACCCTCTGGATTGGCAAACTGGGGCGGTGGTCCCCACCTTTAAGGGGACCAAAGAGTGTGCTCCAACTACAGAGGGATAACGCTCCTTAGCATCCCAGGTACAGCCTATGCCAGGGTTCTGGAGAGGAGACTTCGACCATTAGTCAGGAAGAACAATGCAGCTTCTGTCCTGGCCATGGAACCATGGACCAGCTTTTTGCAATCTCATAGATAATTGAGGGGTCATGGGAGTTTGCTAATCTGGTATACATTTGTTTTGCAGATCTGGAGAAAGCCTAGGACTGTGTGCCCCAAGCTTTACTGTGGAAGGTGCTCAAGAACAATCCAGTCTTTCTATTCCAAGAGCGAGAGCTATGTCCGTATACTTGGCGTGACGTCGAATCAATTCAATGTGGCCGTTGGTCTCCGCCAAGGGTGTGTCTTGGCTCCGCTCCTGTTCGTGATTTTCACGGACAGGATCTCAAGGCGCAGCCGGGGTATAGAGTGTGTGTCGAGTTTCGGGGGTGTGGAGGTGGCATCGCTGCTGTTAACAGATGACGTTGTTCTTCTCGACTCATCGAATCGTGACCTCCGACGGTCACGAGCGTTTCACGGCTGAGTGTGCAGCGGCTGGGATGTGTCAGCACCTCCAAATCTGTGGCCATGGTCTTCTCACGTAACAGAGTGGGTTGCCCTCTTCAGGTGAGGGGAGAGCAGTTGCCCTTAGTGAAGGAGTTTAAATATATTGGGGTCTTGTTCACGGGTCATGGTAAACGGGAACATGAAGTTGGCCAGCAGATTGCAGCAGCGTCTGTAGTGATGCGGGCACTGCACCGGTCCGTGGCAGTGAAGCGGGAGCTTGGTCCTCGGACAAAGCTCTCAGTTTATAGGTCAATCTATGTCCCTATCCTCACTTATGGTCATAGACTTTGGGTAATGACCGAAAAAACGAGATCGCGGATGCAAGCAGCAGAAATGAGGTTTCTCCACAGGGTTGCTAGGCTCACTCTCCATGATAAGGTGAGGAGCACAAAAATCTGGGAGAACCTCAGCGTAGAGTCGCTGCTCCTCCGGATTGAGAGCAGCCAGTTGAGGTGGTTCAGGCATCTGGTAAGGATGCCCCCTGGACTGCTGCCACCGCAACCCTCACCAGGAAAAGCGGTTTAGAATATGGATGGAGAGCTTTTCAATGGAGGGTCACAAAGCGCTGCACAGAGTTGTGGACAGAATTCCATTTTAACAACATCAGCATCGATTAATGAAAGTAAAATAATGACTGTAGATCAATGAAGGACATAAAATAACCAATAAAATAATTGTTAAAGGAAGGAATAAGTATTTTTTAGCAGGTGCAGGTCAACAACATGCTATCATCAAAGCATACAAATTCTTCATGGACAGTAGGGTGTTTACAGTGTTAACACCTATGCCTCACAAAAAGTCCTGCCCCAGGCAGTTCGATTCCTGCCTATGGTGCCTCTGTGGAGTTTGTGTGCTCTCCAGGTTCTGCGTGGCTTTCCTCCAGGTTCTCGGATTTCCTTCCACAAGTAGTGTGGAGTTTGTGTTATATAAAACTACAGATCAACATGGATAACTAATAACTAAAATTGAAAATAGGTTCTACAATTACAATAGCAATATTTACACCCTTTAACTATGTAATAATGTCAAGTATGAAAGTCTACGTTTTGTATGATAATATCTAAACAGCTGTATTAGCGTTCAGTGTGGTGTTGGAAGAGAATTAAGCACTTCACATCAACATAGACATAAATTCTCATTTATGCATGTTTCCAGATGTCCGTAAAAACTGGACGTTTTCATGACATTCATTATTAGCTGATAAAATAAGCTTTAAAATGGTTTAGTCCATCTCAACGACATGTGTGACTTTCCATGCAAAATCAAGCACATTTCCTCGTGCATTACTGGCACTGATGAATTTTTTAATATTATTTACATTAAGCATGATAAACTGACGGTTGTCCATGATCTTGACACTCGAATGTTTGTCCTTGTGATTTGAGAGAAAATGCTGGGATGATTGAAAACTGTTGCTGCTTCAAAATAAATGACGGGTTCCTTATGTTAATAATAATTGCACTTCTATAGCGCTTTTCACCCAGGGATCACAAAGCTGCATTAAATGGGAGCAGACAACTGATGACAATCACATGACGAAACGACGCTCTATGTCGTGAAGCCACGTAAACATTTGAATACGGAGGGGAGTGGCTTGGTACATGAAATAGAATGTATCAACTATAAAACGGTGTACAGCTTTTAAATTTAAAACAAATCTAGTTCAGTAAATATTATTGAACCAGAATTACTAATGCATGTTATAAAATGCAGATGCTTACAATTTATGTCCACGATAAATTGTTAATTTAATTATAAAAGCCCAAATGTTAAATTATACCCTCCTGTGATACGTGGTCCCTCCTACGCTACCATACCACATATGCAGCTCTTGCATAATACAATAACTGACAGACAAAATTATATTACATAATGAAGGTCATTAAACTGCAAATACATGACTAATGTAAGTAATAAACACTTCAATGAAGCATAAATTTATAATTTCCTATGCAGACTGCTGTCTACTAAGTAGTGAACAGCATCCGCTGTTTCTTCAGTCTTTTAACGCCAGGTATTTCTGTACACACAATTGCAATTACTAAAACTTTGTTGCATTAACAATGTCAATACATTCCGTATCAGGCAAAATTACTCCGAAGTGTCAATCGTTTTATATTTTCTTCTGAATAGTTGCGCATAACACGCTTATAACACAAAACCGAAATTCACACAGTTGACTTACATCAAAGTCATTTAGGGCAGCAGCCAGCTCGCCCACATTGTCAGCAGGCTGAGTGCGACTGGGTACAGAAGTTGCCTGAGCAGCATTGGAGATGCTGGCAATAGCCTCTTGGACCTGCTTGTAGACGTAATCTCGGTTGGCCTTTGTGGCAGCCACATCTGGGTGGTTAAGGAAGGCCTGGGAGGCTGTGTACAGCATGGTGGCATTCTTCTTTAGGCTTCCACGTGCTGCAGCCATCTCATCACGCAGGCGTGGGTCCTTGAGGTCCTGCACAGCCACGCATTATTTTTTTAAACAAGTGCTTTAATCATTTCATAATCTATTACCATTAAAATCCCAACAATTAAAAGCTCAAAAGTGAATTCACACGTCAACTCAATGAATGCGGTCATTATGGTTTGCAAAGCATGATACAAGCCAAGAAGCATTTTGCTGCTAAACAAAAAGTAGTACTGGAACGAAAAGCGTTATATTAACTAGTCCTTGCTTGTCACCGCTTTAAGAAGAATTACAAAAATCGCAATTGTAAATACTGTGTACTAATTCTGCTTCAAGTAAACCTATATCAAAGTAACGTGTGAATGTAGGGCTTTAAGTAAAACTGTGTGTATTAGGAGTAGCAGTCACATGAAAAAAAACTTACTAAATGCAAAATAAATTCAAAAGCAAGACCATTACAGGTAAAAAAAGGCAATTAATCACCCAAACATGCACAAAGTAGTACACATCCTACACCAAGTGTACGTTTGTCAGCTTTTAACAGGCAATAAGTAATAAAACAGGCATAACCAATTTGTGCATTGTCGAGCAAGTTCCGTAATTCATGCTTGTTTTGGAATGTGTTGACCTTAACACGTGTGACCAATTTTTTATTGATCTTTTTAATGACAAGTTAATTTCCAATCATGCTCAGACACGTCACATACGTTTCATGCTGACCTAGGCATAAACAATGGTGCAATGGGTATAAGTACATCTGCTTTACTTCAACTGCGAACCACTAATCTTAAAACATTTTAATGTATTGCCACGTATTATGTATGTGAATGCTTCTACTGCTCGTTTTAATTTTTGACATGGTAAAAAATCACAACGCATTGGCCTTCATGTTTATAAATCCAGAAGCAAGCTTACATATATTTTGCCACTTCAAATTAGTTCATCTCTTAAAATGCAACCTATGTTCCGTTTTCCACCCACTTACCTATCCCCTCACCCCTAAAACCTTCTGGGTTTTTTTCAACCTGGCATTGCATGAATTGAACAGTTGCAGAATAAGATTACCATTGCTTGATATGAGTAATTAATGTAAATAGGCAATCGTTTACTACTCTCACCTCATCTCATTATCTGAAACCGCTTAATCCTATATAGGGTCACGGTGAAGCCGGAGCCTATCCCGGAAACACAGGGCGTAAGGCAGGAATACACCCGACGACGGGACGCCGGTCCATCGCCGGGCACTGCGGGACAATTTTAGTCTGCGAGCCAATCAACCTATCCAGGAGCATGCTTTTGGACTGTGGGAGGAAACCGGAGTACCCGGCGAAAACCCACGCGGACACGGGGAGAGCATGCAACTGCTACACGTTATTGAAGGGCCTCCACTACAGGGAGTTCTACAGACCTCCTTGAACTACTATGCAATGTAAGAGACGGTTTCATAGCAGTTGGATTAGTCACACTTCCCAGCACAACCTGCCAATCCAGAGAGATTGTTATTATCCAGCCGGGTGGGTAGAGGCAGTGGGATGTTAAAACATTGCCATTGCTTCCACTGTCCCACCAGGTGACCTCTGGTGTGCTGACCAATACACCACAAAAGCATTCCATGTATTGCACTTGGGACAATAAAAGTGGCTAATCTGTATGCAAATGTCTGTGGATAATTTTTCAGAAGACTCCTCTGGAACTTATCGCAATTTTAATGAGGTATAATATGAAGGCGTATGTTATTTAGTTTGAGATTGGAACCATATTATAAAACATGTTGACTGATCAATTCGGCTTACCAGCCCTATTGCTGCTTATCTTGTCTACTATTTAAAATGATCCCCAGTTGACTAACAAGGCCCACATCCTAATTACAAAATCATAAAATGAGTAGCGAGTAGTTTCCCACTATATTTGTATGAACTGGTACACGATGGTTATGCGAGTTGATAGACGTAACAATTATTGACCAAGTCACTGGGTCTATAACTGGTTATTTCAATACACTATTAAACAAAAAACATTATTCATGGGACTTTATACATGTTACCTCAACAATTGACCATACGTATAGTCTATCCACCTGTCCCCTGGCAAAATGGTTATCGCACATATTATAGTTGCATTTATAAAGCGCCTTTCACCCGAGGGCTACAAAGCGCTGCAGGGAGCTATGGATAGAATTTTTTTTAGCAAATTAAGACGAATTAAAATAATGACTTACTGTAAAGGTTGAGTTTAAAGCCCTGATCGGGTCGAATAAGCCCTACAATTTATAGATAGGGTGGCACGGTGGCCCAGTGGTTAGCGCTGTCGCCTCACAGCAAGAAGGTCCCGGGTTCGAATCTCTCGGCTCGGGTGCCTTTCTGTGTGGAGTTTGCATGTTCTCCCCGTGTCCGCGTGGGTTTTCGCCGGGCACTCCGGTTTCCTCCCACAGTCCAAAAAGCATGCTGCAGCATAGGTTAATTGGCTCGCAGGCTAAATTGCCCCGCAGTGCCCGGCGATGGACTGGCATCCCATCGTCGGTATATCCTTCCTTGCGCCCTGTGTCTGCCGGGATAGGCTCCGGCTTTACCGCGACCTTGTATAGGACTAAGCGGTTTCAGACAATGAGATGAGATGAGAATTTATAGATGGCACACAAAAACTGTTTTACTTTTGAAGTGGATAATGGTGGGCTTTCCAATGATTATCTTGCCCCTGCCAAAAGCATGTGTACTTCCAAATCCTGGTTTGGCTCTAAAAAAAAAGAGAGACCCGAGCCCTTTTCCACACTGGTTTGTGTGCTAGATTTACTTTAAAAATACATAGCCCATCCATCCGCTATCATGCCACTTATCCAGGTCCAGGTCGTGGAGACAACAGGCTCAGCAAAGCAGCAAAGACGTCCATTTCCCGAGCAACTTCCGAGAGGTCTTCCAGAAGGATTCCAAAGTTTCCAGTCCATTTGAGATAAGCTCTCCAACGGGTCCTGGATTCGCCCAGGTGTCTCCTCCCAGTTGGCCATAACCCACATCTCCAGAGGGAGACGCTCAGGAGGCATCCTTGTTAGATTCCCAAACCACCTCAATTGATGCCTCGCAATGCGGAGGAGCTACGGTTCTACTTTGAGATCGTTCCGGATCACGGAGCTTGCCACACTCTCTAAGGCTGAGCCTAGTAACCCTATTGAGGAACCTCGCTCAGCTAGCCATATCCAGGAACCTTACTCTTTTAGTCAATACCCAACGCTCATGACCATAGCTGAAGGTTATAACGGAGACTGACTGGTAAATTGATAGCTTTGTCTCCCGACTCTACTCCCTCTTCACCACGACGGTCTGGTACAATGCCTGCATTACTGCAGACGCTATCAACATCCATCTGACAATTTCACGCTCACTTTTACCCTCACCTCATGAACATGAGCGGGATACTTAAAACTCCTCCACTTACGTCAACTGCACACACCCCACCAAGATAGGTCAAGCCACCTTTTTTGGGGCGAGAACCATGGCTTCGGAGGTACAAAAAGCCAATGCCATACCCCAAATTGAACACACTCCAGTCGTCGGCTATGTGTTGATATCCTGGCCATCAAAATAACAAACTGAATAGGAGAAAACCTACACCCTTGGCATTGTCCAACGCCCACTGCAAAAGGGTTTGACTTAATGCCAAAAGATGCAAACTCTCACTCTGGTTGTACAAGGACCGCAATAGCCTCGGTACCCCCACAGAACCCCTCATGGCACACCGTCACAAGCCTTTTCCAAGTCCACAAAACACATGTTGACTGGTTTGGCAAATTCCCATGACCCCTCAATAATCTGAGTGTAAAAATCTGGTCCACTGTTGCACAGCCAGAACGAAATCTGCATTGTTCCTCCTGAATCCGAGGATCGACAATCAGCCGGATCCTCCATTCCAGCATCCTGGCAAAGGCTTCCCCAGGGAGGCTGAGCAGTGTGATCCCTCAGTAGTTAGAAAACACCCTCCGGTCCCCTTTTTTTTTGAAAATGGGAACCACCCCCCATGTTCTATCTAATCCACTGCTACTGTGTAACAAAAAAAAGCAAGTTTTAAAATGCATTACCTCCATGTATCACGTACAAGAAGATCTATGTGTATATTATATAGTAATTTCAGGGCCTACACATTTTTACACGGATAATTAAGAGTACCTACATACCTGCTGTCGTCTGGCTGCCAAATGATTCAGTGTCACCATCTCCTGGCCAAATTTCTTAAAAGTGTTGGCAAGCTCTTGCTGACTTCCAGCCATACGCACTTTCTCCAGAGTTTCTTCAACCTAATAAATACAGCATGAAAAACACTTCAAAGTTTTTTTTATTCTTATGGCCTATAACAATGTTTAGGCAATTCTGCAGAACATTGTGCCAGGGGCTGCGAGTGCATATCTCATGGAGCAGCCACCGATTCACATACCAAGAGTGCAATAAGTACTCTACCTACTTGCGAGCAAATGAATCCAGCACTGTGGTGAGCAAATAGCAAGATGACACACACATCTTTACCATTAGGAATGCAACATTTATGTTAATAGCATTTATAGAGCGCTTTTCACCCGAGCGTCAAAGCGCTACACAGAGCTGCAGAGAATGGTATGTCAGCAACAAGGAAAAATAGGAAAATCAGCAACCATATCGTTTTTTGTTGCAAATCTAAGCTGTGGAGAGAACAGTGTCAACAACAACATCAAAGCAGTTCAATTGCAATGCAAAGAGTAGCAATTCATTATAGGCCAAAATAAGCGGGAAAAAATTCTTCAACAAGGAATAAAGGTTCCAGAGCAGGCACAGGTCAGCAGAAAGCCATCATTCCTGCATGACAACATTGAGCCTTATCACCAATCCTAGCAAGAGAGCTTGAAAGCCTTACGGATAGAATCTTGAGACAAAATTTGAAGATGCCCAAGGACTCAGCGGTTCGAATCACCAATAGAAGGTTATTGTAGTGTCTGGGAGCAGCGCAAGAAAAGGCTGTCACGCATCAAATGGAGGTTCAACCTGGGCACATGTAGCAAGCCTGTATTGGAGGACTGAAGTTGTCGTGTTTAGCAGGGTGCCTGAAGTATGTAGGAATAGCGTCAGTTAGACCCTTGGTCGGTGAGGTGGATCTTGAATTCAATCCTGCATTTATCCGGTAGCCAGTAGAGAGACATCAGTACTGGGGAAATGTGCGAGTGAGGACTACAGCAGCCACATTCTGCACACGTTGGAGACTATTGATCAAATATGCAGGTGTGCAAGGGAGCAGAGCATTGCAGTAATAGATTAGTGAGGCGATGAAGTGTATTAGCTTCTAAGCATCAGCAGGTGACCATATGTTGCACAGTTTGGCAATGTTTCTGAAATGGAAATAGGCTATCTTGGTCAACCTGTTGATGTGTATCTCAAACGTGAGCGAGGAATCAAGAATCACACCCAGACTCCGAACTGCCTTAGCAACTTCAATGGTCTGGTCGCCAAGCATCACTTGAATAGGTTCAGCCTTGGACAATTGGTGCAGAGCTCCAACCAGTGAAACTTCTATTTTGTCACCATTGTTTCAGGAAATTTGAATTCAGCCAGGCCTTCACAGTTGACAGTGAGGATGACATGCAAAGACCAGCCGCATTGATGGATGGATTTGCTTCGATATAGATTTGAATGTCATCGGCATAGCAATGATAGCCGAGATTGAGGCTGCACAGGATATGGCCAAGTGGGTGTCTGTAGATGCTGAAGAGGCACAGGTGGGAGCTCAGTCAATGCAGGGCACTGCCAGACCCCTATACCCTCCAGTTGCTCAAGTAAGATCGGGTGGTCAACGGTATCAAAGGCAGCGCTCAGGTCTAGGACAAGAATACTTGGCAAGCCTTCATCAGTCATGACCAGCAGGTTAACTACTTTCACCAGAGCAGTTTCAGTACTATGGCTGTATTTGAACTCCGATTAAAAAAAAAATCGAGGTCATTGTTGAGGACGTGTTTCTGGAATGCAGTTACTGAACGTTCAAGGACCTGAGAGGAATGATAGATTTGAGATGGGGAAATAATTATCAGGGATGTTGCACTTGGTCAGGTTTTTAAAGCAGCAGGGTAACTACAGCACATTTGAATAGTGGGGGAGAGATACCAGAGCAAAGTGAGTTATTAAAGAGATTCGTGATGAACGTGGTAAGGGACTTGACATTTGTCTGGATGATTTTAGATGGGAAGGGGATCCAGGGAGCTGTGTGTGCCTACATCTGGTAACTAGAGACCTCGGATTCGATTAATTCATAAAATTCCAGGATTTGAGGTCAAGGAAGGTGGAGGCACATTTATTGAGTCATTGGTTGGTAGTTGAGGCCGAGAAAAACTGAATCAATTGATCCATCTAATCTTTATTCGTGAAGAGAGGTGAGGGCGAGTGACTGGTTGGACAAAGGAGCTGATTAATGGTCAAGAAAAGAATGTTGGGCTTGTCACGGGTATCAGCTAGAATGCTGGAAAGATGGCTGGTACGGGCACAGTCAAGTGCCTTCCAGTAGCAAAACTGTTCCATACGTATTTAAGCATGAACGGCGAGGCCAGATTTTCTCCAAATCCATTTGGCCTTGCGCACATTCGCCTTGAGATTCTGGAGTTCAGCAGTATATCAGGGGCATGGTTTTCTGCCCAAGATGTAGCATGATTTTTACGGGGCCAAATCAGCCCATATACTTGATAGCACGTTGTAAGTTATTGCTGTCACTTAAGAGGCAGAGTGAACCGTGGCGGAGTGTGTCGATTTCTGCGATGGATATGTCTGGAGTGAGAGAGTTAAGGTTTTGAAATTGGATTTTGCACTTGGTGATGGAAACTGGAGGTGGAACCTGAGGATCAAACCACATAGCAGAGTGCTCAGACAGACCAATCTGCTTTAGACGGCCAGGTTGGTTACCAATATGCCCCATGAGTAAACCAAATCGGAGTCTATGGCCACATATGTGAGTGGCAGATGTCACATGTTGAGTGAAGCCAAGTGAGGTCAGAGTGGCACTGAAATACCTTGCCAGAGGGCTCTTTAGAGAGTCAACAGGGATGTTACTAGCTCAGACAACCAGCAGACTAGCACAGCTCCACTCTCAATCACAATAGAATGCACCCACGCTTTGTAACTAAATATATGGCAGGCAAATCAATTAAGAGGGTATCTATTTTATAAGGGTCAATTCGCTGTACTAAGGTTAAACGCACACATATGTAGATGTGCACGCTAAACTAAAGACAGTAATATTTCACGAATACTTGCTTACCATGCTGGTATATTGCATGAGATAATTTTAAAAACCTTTATACAATCTAAAACATTTACTTGGCATGCTTGCAAAAAATATTTGGGCAATGGTATTAAGCCATGCCTTTCACATTAGAGGTTATGGCACATTAGTTTAACGTGGATTCCAATGCATGAGATATTTTAAACATGTGGAAATAAGCATTCGTTTGCATTACCAATTCACCAGCAGCACACATTCGCAATAAAAACAGTACAAGCAACGCACAATGCGGAGGTGTCGTAGGAGCTTCATAACGTCTGCCATATCAGCAAGGATGAGCAGTCGTGTGACAGCCGTGAGCAGGGCACGAGCAGCTCGAACCATCGCCCCACGCTTCATGGATGAGCATGGGTCATCGGCAAACTCTCCGGCTGCCGAACGCA
>JAZEWT010000006.1:13218278-13236053 GCA_036362905.1 Mordacia mordax
ACATCAATGTAAGCAGACATGACCAGATTTTTTTGTGGCTTTAACAGATGTGAGCAATGGAAACAGCTACTAAAGCTCTTTCAATATCATGAAAGCGATAGCACTTAACTATGCAGTGACTAATATACTGTATTATGGTGGCACAACTGTAATGCATTGACATCAACATCAATGCAAAACAACAAAACACCACTTGCAAGGTTGTCATCTGCACAGCACTTAACATGTCATTTTCCTCCACTTTCGAGATGGCACACTTAAAAGATGGTGACAATTCATTTCACTCTGCGTATTGCTCAATGACAGAATGATGCAAATTAGGTGTTTTTGCAGTTTTAATTGGAAATATATCATACATTTAACCGTTGCTTTGGGACCCGTGTTTGAACTAGCTGAGGACAGTAGTTTAAACATGTCAATCATATTAATTATTTATAACTGTCGGAATTGTGTTCAATAATAAACATGTTTCACCTGTTGCACTAAAGGTTCCAAGGTTTTTTCCACAGACAAGGTGCGGATTTCGAGGGTTTTCGGGTCCCATTTGAACTGGATGTTTGGAGAGGTGATGGAGGACATTGTTCTGAAAAAAAACAATTGAGGGTAAAACTATTGTTAAAGTCTGAAAACCATGCACACAAGACAGAGACCAGAGACGCTCAATGACATGACCGACATTTTTTTCGTTCTTCACGAAAGGAAATGTTCGTAACTTAGATTATTTTTCACACTTTTTATCAAACATTGGACTTTAAAAATAGTGGGAAAATGTACAGACAAAAAAGTTATTGTTGATTTGCCTGACATGCCATCCTATCCGCAGTTCTGTGCAGCGCTTTATGACCCCCCGGTGAAAAGTGCTCCAGAAATTCAAATATTATTAAAAATAATCCTTAATAAGAACTTGCGAAAACACACACTTTAACACATTTCTAACCTTTACAGATACACCACCAAATCAATTACTTAAATTAATCTACACAGAAGTCTCTGTATAAAATCGATCATTTCTTAAAAGCCAAACAGAACAAAACTAAGCATCTCATTAACTTGCAACTACGATTAAGGAGCGTGTGGTTTGTATGCTCAGGAATACTTCATCCTTCCTTTTAGTTTAACTCATTTTTGGGTTTTTTGAGGTCCTTCATTAATTTATAGCCAGTCATTCATTATTTATACCCGTTAATCCTGAACAGGGTCCGGGGGGGGGGGCAGAGCATATCCCAGCCGACAGAGGGTGCAAGGCAGGGGGATAACCAGGATATGACGCCAGTACATGCAGGGCACACTTTCTAGAGAAATGTACGCAATAGGCCAATTAACCTCGGCAGCAGGGTGTATCTGGAAGGCGGGAAGGAAACCAGAACACCCAGGGAAAAACCACGCGGGCACAGGGAGAGAACTCAGAAACCCTACACAGAAAGGCACCTTACCCGGGACGCGAACCAGGGAGTTTCTTGCTGTGATGCTACAGCTCAAGCCGCGACACCACCGCGCCCCCTTTTTTTTGCAATTATTTTAATTGCTCTAATCTGTTGTTGACATGCCGTTCTCTCCACAGGTCTGTGCAACGCTGTGACGCTCGTGAAAAACGCTAGAAATGCAAAACATTTGTTTCAAAAATATAGAAATATACTTACCGCCGATAGATTAGTTCCTTAAGGTGTCGTCTGCGCGACTATTAAAGACCCTAACACATTATAAAGTTTGATATTAATTTATGCTTTTAAGTTTCTTTCGCAGGAAGACGCGTATATATTTGCCTGACGATCAGAACAATCTTAAATCATCCGTGCACACAGGTTTAACGCCAAATGAAAGGTTCTGACCTCCAGCTGTGACGTGTGAAGACACCACACTAGCTATAGGGAAAATACTAAAGCCAAGTACATGTGAAGCTCTTTAACCTCTCAAGCAGAGATGTTCAGGTCCATATTGCAGAAACTTCATAAGATGGATTTCTCATGATATACCAAAACGTAAGCGCATACAAAAGCGCTGCGTTCACATAGCAAACAGGAGGAAGCAGACTGATGTTGAGAAGGGTTTCGGTTTTGCATGTCTACTGTGCAAACAGAATCACGATAGCCATGCCTCAGCTGGTTAAATATAAATCACCAATCTCGCACCAAAGCACTGTAACGGTTGGAAACACGCAAGACAACGTAGTCTCAAGCATGGGAATACATGTTTAACGTTCCAAACAACTCATGTGGTTAAACGACAAACTCTGATCGAAGTACGGTCACCAAATCGCAAAAAAGGCAACAAAACTGTATGTACACTTTCATGACTTATTAATAGGGACGTCTCACCTGGTTAAATACCAATTAACCCTAACCAAAGCACTACGTTGTAATGGGACAGACGTCAGCAGGGGAACCGGTAAGCTTTCAAGACGTTGAAGTTTATATTTTCAAAATATCCACTGATGTATGTCCGCTTGCTAAACAAGGCATACATTTAAACTAGCCAAAGAAACAGTATATGCAAGGCACAGTTAAGACGAAGCGACACCCTCAAGTGACAACTGCGAACCCAAAACTGATATCCTAGTTAAAACAAAAAAATATATCAGACCTCAGCACCACAGCCACAGTTTAAGTAAATTCAAGTAGCCTCTAAAGGCCCACGCATACGTGAGCAAGTCTATCTTGCAAACGGAGCTTGAAAACAAAAATAAGCCTATGACCAAATCACCCAGGAATCTCTGCAATTCTCGGACGCAGGGTTGAGTGTACACAATTTCGGGAAATGGGTGAGCATCATCCGTGAAATCAAGATGTTACGGGCAGTTGCGAGGCTGTTATCCACAGGCAGTATTGCAGAAAATTCCATTGTTGTGTAGGGCAATGTTCCAACGTGTGTACACCCCAATTTCAAACAGCAATGACCTACGTGGTGAGGTATTGTCAAATAACCCCACATTTTGAATAAACACAGCTCTCATCGAGCAACGGGTGATAACATTCTTACGAGGATATACAGTACTATATTTACAAAAAACACACACACACACAATACTGCATGACAAAAAACCTATCAACAAACTTGTTTCCCGCAGTATGTAAGGATACAAGTCAAATAACCTTAACTGAAAAAGTGGCGCAGGTCTACCATAAGAGATTAATTTCCACAGCCATTTCATGTGGTAGAGTTAAATAAAGGGGTACGGTCTTGTGAAAAATAAATGTGCACTTAACACCCCGTGAGTAAAGAGCAGTGCTCATGGGCGTGGACGGGCTGAGACAGAGGCCTCAACTCAACACTGTACATACACAATGGGTATTTCCGCCCTCAGTGCCGCACCAAAGCTACAGTTAAAACGAAACCAGTCATCATATTCTTAAAGAAGCAATGTTAAGAAGCACAAACATATTAAGTATGCACAACGTTTCAAAGTCTAACTAAAACACAATAAACCCGCAACGAAAGCCTCCACGCAGGGCCTCGAAACCCCCATATAGCCACACATCGGCTGAAAAACTTTTGTCGTTTTTACGACGTTTAAACAAAGCACGTAAGCGCATTTCAGCCCCACACGCTCAACACAAACCAAACGAGTTGTAATCCTAAACAGATACGCGTAAACACAACCGGTAGGTGTTTCATTAATTTCTGCAAATATGAAAACACATTAAAGTATGCATGGGAAAAACCAGCGCCCAAACATGGCCGCCCAGTACATACGAGGCCACCACCCGCCGCATCACAAACCTTGATACAATCTTTACACAACCTCGACGCTGAACAATACTGTTAAACACAGCGACGACGTACACATTTCTAAGGGGTTTGTGCGAGAGCCGACTAATCCAAACGCTACGAGGCCCACCTACCGAATCAAAGTTGAGCGATATGACGGCGAAGACAAGCGCAATGGACGCTGAGAGCAGAGGAGGCTGCTGTGAGGCGGGGCTTATGTACGGCTGGGAAGGGCTGGTGGAAATGGGCGGGGCTGGAGGCGGGTCTCCGAGGCCCATATGGTTTGCGTGCGGCGATGCGAAGCCTGCCCTCGAGTTTAAACCCCGCTCAGAGTCACCAACAGCGGATAACGAGTTTCTTACACCGGGCCTGGGCCTCCTCCCCTAGGTCTACTTAGCCTGAAATGGTTACCGGTGCGTAAACATCGCCACTAAGGGCGATACAGGCGTGCGGACGTAGGCTGGCCACGTCGTGTGCCCTGCTGGCCTCCACAGTTTCTCGCTAACGTCACTTGACCCTTCAGTGTTAAGAGGTTCTATTACCCTCGGGTGAAAGGCGCTCTAGAAGTGCACATATTATTATTATGCGTGGGATATTTGGCTTTGCATGAGGGTTGGGTTCGTTGCTCTAAGTGGACTGCCGGGTTACCAGTTAGGCAGGGATTAATATTGCGTGTGGCTTAAATAGTGGTGGGCGCGGCGAATGCGAGGGAATAACTTGTAAAAAATTACAGAAAACCCGCATTCATCAATAACACTTGATTTAAGAGGAAAACATATACGGCGATGTTTCGGGCAATAGCCCTTCTTCATGTGTTATGAAGCAGATATGTCATAAATTATATGATTGGTGACGTTTGAGGTAATAAACCATCATGTGCTATAAAGCATATATAACAGTCTGTAAAACGTAACGTATCGGACAATGACCCTTTAAGAACTATGGAGTATTTCAAATATATAATAAACGGCATTTTTAGCGACACATAAAAATGACCATTGACCGAGACGTGGGATGTTCTAGATTATTCGTTATAACGCAGTGTTGACGAATGTGTGTTTCTCCTACATGAAAAAGGTCGCGCCCCCACCCACACACTTGTTGCTCATCACCATCCATAATTAACCCACTGCTGGATGAAGTCTTTCCCAAGCCGTCACCACCATCTCACGATCTTGCGATGCAGTCATTCACCCAGTGAACAGATTGTATCACTGTATCACATCTCCATAGAGAGCGTATTCTCGGACACATTCCATTCCTGGGCTGCCTAACCGTCACTACTCTTTGCCACGAGCCGTCATCCTGTCTTGTACTGGGTTCTGCTCACCACTTTTAACAGTTCAGATGATGTCATTAACCTATGTTTTTTCTCCAATCCATTTACTGTATTCTTAATAATCTCTATGCTTATTTGCGAACTTATCTGGATTTTTTTTGTTCCAGGAGTATCATTAGGAATACCACAAGTGGTTCGCGATACACGCATGCAAAGGAGGGGTCCCATTGCAGACTGTAACCCATGAGCCTATTCCAGTCGTCTTACCATCTGTTTGTAAGAATTTTCCATGTTTAACTGACGGCTGAGTGCCCGCTTCAGCACGAATTGTCGCGGTCAACCGCCGACACCCGTGCCACGGCTAAAACACGCAACCAAAATACGTGCCAGTTTCTTTTCAACTGTAGCAGCAGGAATTAAACTCGGATTGTCACCTTTTCTACAGATTAAACCTAGACATGTTTTAGTCAACCTGCATTTTATCAATATGGTGTAGCTTACCGCATGCCTACTGCATGAAGTACAACACAACATCACGAGATCTCGGTGCAAATCAATTCCTACCTCCTGAACATAGTTGCCCGTTCCCAGGCTGTCCAAGTCAAACTCGGACAGGTGGCAATCTGAATTTAAACGCACAGACAGGATAATGTACTGCAGTTATTTGATGGCGTAAAAAATATATATGCACAAGCACAAGGTATGTTGGGTATTATTCTAAATTGTATTAATCAACCGTGTACATGCCAGTGATGGGTGATATCTGAGCCGGTTCTGGGGGTCCCTTCACCAACCTGCAATAACCAGCAAGGCGAGGTATGCTAAAAAACTTCATGATAGACACGGCGTCAATGGCATTCATCTCATTATCTGAAAACGCTTAATCCTATATAGGGTCACGGTGAGCCGGAGCCTATCCCGGAAACACAGGGCGTAAGGCAGGAATACACCCGACGACGGGACGCCAGTCCATCGCCGGGCATTGCGGGACAATTTTAGTCTGCGAGCCAATCAACCTATCCAGGAGCATGCTTTTGGACTGTGGGAGGAAACCGGAGTACCCGGCGAAAACCCACGCGGACACGGGGAGAACATGCAAACTCCACACAGAAAGGCACCCGAGCCGAGAGATTCGAACCCGGGACCTTCTTGCTGTGAGGCGACAGCACTAACCACTGGGCCACCGCGCCGCCCTAAAATAACATTTTATAAATTGAAATGATAAAACTTGCATCCGTGCGGTGCAGTGCCACAGTG
Organism: Mordacia mordax; assembly: GCA_036362905.1. Taxonomy (NCBI): domain Eukaryota; kingdom Metazoa; phylum Chordata; class Hyperoartia; order Petromyzontiformes; family Petromyzontidae; genus Mordacia; species Mordacia mordax. The sequence continues at coordinate 13,224,520 of JAZEWT010000006.1, forward strand.
AGCACTGCTGCTGCCTCACGGCAAGAAGGTTCCAGGTTTGGTTCCTGGGTCGGGTACCTTTTTGTGTGCAGTTTGTGTGTCTCTCTCTCTCCCTCGTGTCTGCACGAGTTTTTTGCCGGGTACTCGGGTTTCCTCCCACCATCCAAAGACACGCTGCTGCCGAGGTTACTTGTCCTTATGAGTAAATTGCGCCGAAGTACCTTGCGATATACTGGCGTCATATCCTGAATATAGCCCTGCCTTACACCTTGTGTCTGCTGGGATAGGCTCCGGCCCCCCTTAGACTCTGTACTGGATTAAACAGGTACTGATACCGAAACGAACAAAACTTACATGAATGCTGAAATGAAAACAGGTTATTTTTTGATTTTCTGTAAAATCATCAATATGTTAGTCGAAGCTGATTCGACGAAGCAGACACAGTAGGGAAAGTGAATCAAATGTGTCGTGACACATTGTTATTCTCTGAGCGTATTTAAATCCATTTCAGCTAAGAAAAAGCATTCTCTGTAGCAATGATTAAGCATGGCGGCACGGTGGCCCAGTTGGTAGCGCTGCCACCTCACAGCAAGAAGGTCCCGGGTTCGAATCTCGGCTCGGGTTCCTTTATGTGTGGGGTTTGCATGTTCGTTCTCCCCGTGTCCGCGTGGGTTTTCGCCGGGTACTCCGGTTTCCCCCCCACAGTCCAAAAAACATGCTGCTGCATAGGTTAATTGGATTGCAGACTAAATTGCCCTCAGTGCCCGGTGATGGACTGGCGTCCCATCGTGGGTATATCCCTGCCTTGCGCCCTGTATCTGCCGCGATCGACTCCGGCTCACCACGACCCTCTACCGGACTAAGCGGTTTCTGACAATGAGATGAGTTACTGAGCATCAATGAGAGAAATATATAGTGCGATCTTTATATTTGTAAATACAGATTGTATTCCGTCTTTCACTATAATGTCATGAAGCTCAGAGGACTGAATTTCTTTTTCCGCTTTCATTAAACTTTGCACGCACATAACAGTGTAACTGCCATAGTCTCTCCGCAGAGATTCATGTTGAAGTCAACAGGGTATGAGTTATTGGGAACCTTGTCAAAGACCGGTGAAAAGCGATTGTATATTGTTCTGCAATGATAGATAATAATAATAATAATTGCATTTATAGAGCGCCTTTCATCCGAGGGTCACAAAGCGCTGCACAGAGCTGCGGAGAGAACGGCACACCAACAACGACGGCAAGAATAGAAAGGAAAATCAGCAACAATAACTTTTTGGTTTTGTTTTTTACAAATACAATCTGTGGAGAGAACGGCATGTCAACAATAACATCAGAACAGTTCAACTAAAAGTCAAACAGCAGCGATAAATTATAGAACATAAGGTCAGCAAAAAATAAATAATTTCTAAAACAAACAAGAAAGGAACATATGCTCCCGAGCAGGTGCGGATCGGAAGAGAGCCAACATCCCGGCAGGGCACAACTGAGCCGCATCAACAGTCCAAGCCGGAGGAAGGAATACATGTTCCCAAACAGGCGCAAGTCAGAAGAGAGACAACATCCCGGCATGACAACACTAAGCCGCATCAATAGTCCTAGCCAGAGGACTTGAAAACTCTACAGAACAAGTGAGTCTTGAGACGAGATTTAAAGCTGCCCAAGGACTCAGCTGAACGATCCTCCAGTGGAAGAGCATTCCAGAGCATTGGAGCAGCGCGCGAGAAGGCTATGTCACCCATCGAATTGAGGTGCAACCTGGGCACATGCAGCAAGCCCGTATTGGAGGATCGAAGTTATCGTGTTGAGGAGGGTGCCTGAAGTAGGTCACAGATTTATGTCAGAGCTGTGCCAGTGAGAGCCTTCTAGGTGAGAAGATAACCAGTGGAGAGACATCAGTGCTGGGAATATGTGATCATGGATGGTTGTGCGACTGAGGACTCCAGCAGCCGCATTCTGCACACGTTGGAGACGATTAATAAGGTAGGCAGGGGTGCCAGGGAGTAGTGCATTGCAATAATCGATTCGTGAGGAGATGAAGATGTGTATTAGCTTCTCAGCGTCAGTAGGTGACCGGATGTTGTGCAGTCTGGCTATATTTCTGAGATGAAAATAGGCTACCTTCGTCATCTTGTTGATGTGTGTCTCGAAGGTGAGTGAGGAATCAAGAGTCACACCTAGACTCCGAACTGCCTTGCAACTTCAATTATTTGGTCGTCAAGCATCAATTGGAAAGGTTCAGCCTTGGACAATTGGTGCGGGGTTCCAACAAGCAAAACTTGTCTTGTCTCCATTTAGTTTTAGAAAATTTGAATTGAGCCAGGCCATCACAGTTGACAGAGAGGATGACATGCAAAGACCAGACGCATTAATGGATGACTTTGCGTGGCTATAGATTTGGATGTCATCGGCATAGCAATCGTAGCTGAGATTGAGGCTTCGCAGGATATGGCCAAGAAGTTGAATGTAGATGCGAAAGAGGAGTTGGCCGAGAACTAATCCCTGAGGAACTCCAAACAAAATAGGATGGATATTTGTGTTTTGTCCACCGAGGCAGACAAACTGCTTCCAGTCGGACAGGTAGGAGCTCAGCAAATGCATGGCACTGCCAGAGACCCCGATACCTTTCAGTCGCTCAAATAAGATCGGATGGCCAACGGTATCAAAGGCAGTGCTCAGGTCCAGGAGGACAAGAAAACTTGGCAAGCCTTCATCAGCGGCGATGAGTAGGTCATAAACTACTTTTACCAGAGCAGTTTCAGTGCTATGGCCAAATCTGAAACCAGATTAGAAGGGATCAAGAAGGTCATTATTAAGAAGGTGTTTCTGGAATTGTGCAGCTATGGCATGTTCAAGGACCTTAAAGATGAATGGTATATTTGAGATGGGACGATAATGATCAGGGATGTAGCAATCGAGGCTGGGGTTTTTAAGCAGGGGGGTAACTGTGGCACATTTGGACAGTGGGGGAATGATACCAGAGTGAAGTGAGTTATTAAACAGATTACTGAGGAATAAGGCAAGGAATCTGAAATGTGCCAGGATGATTTTATATGGGAAAGGATCTCGGGAGCAGTTAATAGGCTGGGATCTGGTAACTGAAGAGGAGACCTCGGATTCCATTAATTCGGAAAATTTCAGGAGTTTTGAGGTCAAGGAAGATGGAGGAACAATTATTGAGGTATTGGTTGGTGATTGAGGTTGGGTAGAGATACGATGGGCTTCAGTTTCTTCACAGAAAAACTGAATCAACTGATCTACCTGAGCTTTATTAATGAAGGAAGGTGAGAGTGAGTGATTGGTAGGTCGAAGGAGCTGATTAATGGTCGAGAAATTAATAATTGCCATGCTGCAGGTATCAGCCAGAACACTGGAAAGTTGGCTAGTACGGGGAGAGTCAAGTGCCTTCCGGTAACGGAGGAGTTGTTCCTTAAAAATTTGAGCATGATCGGTATGGCCAGATTTTCTCCAAGTCCGTTCAGCCCTGCGTGCATTCGCTTTGAGATCCTGGAGTTCACAAGTATACCAGGGGGATGTTTTTTTGTCTGAGATATTGCGTGATTTTAATGGGGCCAAACAATCACGTATGTTTAATAGCACATTGTTCTAAAATTCTGCTATCGCATTAGAGGCAAAGTGAGCCAAGGTGAAGAGTAAAGTGCTATGTTTGCGGCGGCGCATATGTCTGGAGGGAGGGCACTAAGGTTTCTAAATTGGATTTGGCGCTTGGTGATGGAAATGGGAGGCAGTACTTGAAGATCAAACCACACAGCGGAATGATCAGACAAACCAAGATCATTGACGGACAGGTTGGTTACCGATCTGCCCCAAGAGCAAACCAAGTCGAGAGTATGGCCGCATCTGTGAGCGGCAGATGTCACGTGTTGAGTGAAGGCAAGTGCGGTCAGAGTGGCAATGAGATCTCTTGCAAGAGGGCTCCTTAAAAAGGCAACATGGATGTTGAAATCGCCAAGAATCAGGATTCTTTAAAAGCTGGAGCACGTCTTAGAAAGCAGCTCAGACAGTTCATTAACAAAAAAAATGGAGGCTCCAAGTGGAGGGTAGAGCAGCACCATCTGCACAGGTTGAGACGACCTCCAAGCCAAAGACATATGCTCGAATGAATTGAAGGTCGACGACGGAATCGGTCGGATGTCGACAGACACACGGTGGAGAACGGCAAGACCGCCACCACGGCCATTTGAACGAGCCTTCTGATGGAATGTAAAGTCTCGAAGTAGAGCCTGATTCAATGTGAGAAAATCATCTTAATGATGCCAGGTCTCTGTTAGGCAAAGTAGGTCTAGACTGTTGTCTGAGATCAGCTCGGCAATGAGTGGGGCTTTTTCTGTGTTCAGAGAATGCCTATTGAGCAGGGCAAAATGGGTTTCAGTTGCAGGCAATGTTTGTGCTGTAAGAGGAACACTAACCAGTGGTATTTTAATCAAGCAACGTCGATTTACAAACTGTCTAACTTGTTGTTTCCTCGGTAGCCGATATATAGGGCTAAATATGGGAATATGGGTAGGGAAATCAATTTTAGGCAGGTTAATGAGCTTTTTGTTCCTGGCACCCTGATGGATGTAACGAGGGTATCCAGATACCTGGACAACAGAAAAGACGAGAAAAGTTGAGCTGAGTTACACTTGTCATCTTTCCAAATCGTCATCCTCGTCCATGCAAAGCAACATCCTGCTATATTTGTTACATTTTGTCACAAACAACATGGCTACCACCACTAAAAAAATTTGCGGTCCTCGAATTGTTGGTGCCTTAAGCACGTGCTTTGCCTCCAATTGGGTTATTCAGCACTGATCATACTTCACCTCACTAGTCGGTGTGGTTTGATAATGGAAATGCATAACTATGGCATTTTCTGCGCTACAGTCCGCTGCCCATAACGCAGCAACAAAGTAACCTATAATACCTATCATGCGTGGTTGTCACCATTGGAGCCAAATCTAAGCCAAATATGCTGAACGTCTGAGTTATGATGAGATTGGGTACAGGCTGGGTGATTTGATCTCTTATTTACAAACATGTGTGGAGGCCTACTTCGTGGACCTCGGAACCATCAGGGACGCTGGCGGTGTTTTGTTATGTCCGCCCCTGTGACCTCCCCCCATTGAAAGTGTGTTGTGTCACACGGTCACTCGCGCAATCATCATTCCTGCACACCACTTGCCTGATGCCTGCGCACATCTGTTGTTCGGGCGGACATTTGACAACAGCATACTGTTCCACACTGATGGAGTGTCTGCACGACACGGGGTTCGGGGGGTAGCAGAACGACGGTGGACCTCGGCCCCAGCGTCGGAGGTTTTGTCCATAGACCCTGTTGTAGAACAGGTTGGTTTGTGGTTCCTTTGTCAGCTGGAATTTGGCCTAGGGGGCGCCGGGTTCCGCCTACCAGTTCTGCCGGGGAGAGCATCGCTTCCCCGGATAGAAAGCTGCAGACATCTGTGGGCGTGGAGCTTGTAGGCCGGTGGGTGAGTACAGTAGGCCTAGGCGGGGCATTGGCAAGTTGGGCGGAGTTTTCGGGAGACGACGGGGATTGGTGGAGAGAGACACGGCCGTTAAAAGGGGCGTGGCGTCCGGACAGCGGGAGTATTTGAGCAGGCGCGGAGCAAGGCGGAAGTCCTTTTGTCTGGGAGCGAGGAGGGTGGACGGTCGAGCAGATCAGGCTGCTTGGGAAGAGAGAAGTCGCCGCAACGCGCCTGTCTGCAGCAGTAAAATTCTTCAACTCGACACAGCTATCCGGTATTTTGTATCGAAGCGTTGCGTGGGTGAGCATGGTGTGATCGGGGCGTTTGAGAGCGTGGAGTAAGGTGTTTGCGCCCGGGTGAGAGTGAGCGGGATACCGCGTGTCGCCCAGAGATAGGGTTGCCCGAGCGGGATACCGCGTGTCGCCCAGAGATAGGGTTGCCCTAAGCATGGGTGTGGGTACTAACAGAAGAGAGCTACTGTAGGGATGGCCACCAGACGCCGGCTTCAGGAGCCATGCCGAGCCCCTTAGAAGTGGAGACGGTTGAAGCACTAGGAGAAGAGATGGATAGAGTGGTGAAAAGGGACCCCACACATGTCTGTAATAAAACGTGTCACTATATTTTTGTGTCATGAGTATACATGTTATGATGCAATGAAAACGGAGTAGAGATTCACAAAATCCTACCTAGGTTAATTGGTCTGCTGAGTAACTTGCTCTAAAAAGTGCACCCTGAGATGTCCTGGCGTCACTTCCTCGGTACCACTGCCTTGCACCCTCTGTGGGCCAGGATAGGCTCCGCCCCCGCGACCCTGTAAAGGATTAAGCGGTTCTGACAATGAGATGAGATGAACTACAGGCGACGCTAACCAAAGATTTCCCCGTGTGAATGACCTTTTCGACATGCCATGACTAAACAATGCTCAGATGTTGTAATCAGGATTACCCCCACGCATACTCTGTGAATGGGTTTGTTTCTTTATGTCCAGGAAAAATCGACTGCCCACTTGCACAGTACAGTACAATGTGGGTTCATAGAGCAGTATCTTAACGCAAACCACATCTCACAGTCGACTGTGAGATTTGTTTGATCATACATCACCACACTGGTCAGTATGGGGTGGTGACGTGGCTAGAGTCTGTGCAGATTCTTTTTTCCAGTGATGTTGGCGTTAATACCGCGGCCACGAATCGATCTCAAGTTGCCGGGTTCACAGCTCAGTGCTCTGATCACTGTGCCCCTGCTCCATCCCAGTTATTATACTTATTAACTGAGCAAAAGGAGGAAAGATTAAACTTGAACAGCGGTAGGCAGTTAACAGCAGACTGGGGAAGGACGTTTCAAACTGCGTGCAGGAGATAAGAATTCGCGACTGGCACTCAGGGACGATTGACGAGGGAATTAGACAAAACCCTTGGCAAGCCAGACCGGAAGGTGTGTGGAAAGCGGTAGTGATGAGAGAGTAGGAGGGGAAGAGCGGGGGGGGGGCTCTTAAGTCCATGGAGGTTCACATCCCAGTGAATTAACTAAAAAGAGCAAGACCTCACTGCGTATCTCACGTAACCATGTCTTATATACTTTAATACTCTCGATATGGATCAGGTACAAATGTTTGGACATTCGCCGAGCCATTGTTTCCATGAAGACAATAACCCAGCAGAGCAAGGCTTACATGTTCCCAAGAAATAACTCACAGCACAGGAGCGTGTTACACTCATATTTGCTAGTACAGTAATACATTTTGTGGTCGCTGTTGTCGAATTTAACTTACTTGAATTGGTCGCATATTTTAGGCGTCAAAACAGCTCAATAAAATATTTTTTCCCATTTCTCAATAATAATTATTGCACTTGTAGAGCGCTTTCTCCGGAGGGTCACAAAGTGCTCCACAGAGCTGCGGAGAGAACTGCATGTCAGCAATAACAACGATATAAGAACAGCAAATCAGCCACACTAACTTTTTTTTTGTTACAATTCAGAGCTGTGGAGAAAACAGCATGACAACAACGATAATGCTGATTTAACGTATAACTACGTACAAATGAATGTTTAATCATGCCTGCACATAGACAGAGCTTTCTCACGCGCTACTCCCAGACTCTGGAATGTCCTTCCACTGGAGATTGTCAGCTGAGTCCCTGGGCATCTTCAAATCTCGTCTCAAGATTCAATTGTTCTGTAAGACTTTCAAGTCCTCTGGCTAGGACTGTTGATGCGGCTAAATGTTGTCGTGCTGAGATGATGGCACTCTGCAAACCTGTGTCTACTCGGAAACATCTCTTGTTTGTTGAACTATTTTTTCCGCTTACTTTATGTCCTATAATTTATTGCCACTATTTGACTTTCAGTTGAACTGTCTTGATGTTATTGATATGCCGTTCTCTCTACAGCTCTGTGAAATGCTTTGTAACCCTCGAGTGAAAAGCGCTGTAGAAGTGCAATTATTATTATATATTGCATGCATACCGATGTCTCCTGTCGTACAGTTGCTTTGCTTTGGTTTCCAATTGCTTTATTGTTGTTTATTATTTGTAATGATGTAGGTTTTCACAGCTCAATGCATGATGATTGCTTCGAAAAGCTGCTCTCTCGGGACAGCCGCGTCGATTGCTCCCTCTCCTCTCATCCCTTGCAGCAACTGTGAGGAAGTATACATCGGACAAACAGGAAGAACAATAGCCACAAGAAAAAGAGAACACGAGGCAGCAGTACGTCTGCGGCACACGGATAAATCAGCAACAGCAGCACATAGTGCAGATAAACAACATAAATTCGATTTTAATAAAATACGAATAGTAGCAGCCATCCACCATAAAGGTCCAAGATTAATTCATGAAGCAATTGAGATTCATAAGACTAAAAGGATCATGAACCGAAAACAAGAAATGAATATAAAGCTCAGCCAATCCTGGAGACCAGTTATTGAAGTCAGTAATGCACAGATATAGAACTCTTGGGTGTGGACATCAGAGGGGGATCGCCAGGTATGTGAGAGGTTTCTTTCATGAGATGCAAATTAGGGGACAAGCCACAGACAAAGCAGGGAGGGGGGTATCGCAGTTCTGGGGTGTGAATAAGATAAGGAGATTAGTGTTAATGTGATTCAGATGTAGACCTCACACAACAAATATGACTCGACACATAAATAGTACCCACATATATATAGGAGCGACAGGCACTGCACACACATACTGCGCCTAAGGATGCCTCTAACGTGAGGCGAAACGTCGCGAGGAGAGGAGAGGGAGCGATCGACGCGGCTGTCCTGAGAGAGCAGCTTTTCGAAGTTCATTATTTGATTTCATCTCCTATGTGACCCATGTAACTTCTGCAATTGAAGCCACCCTTGCCTTTTGAGAGCTCAACTTCTAAAATAAATACACTTAAATACCCATCCAACTATTAGAGCTTTTGCAAGTGAGATGAATATACCTATCCAACTATTAGAGCTTTTACAAGTGCGATGAATATAGATTGTGTCATGAACAATAGTCCACACATACACTCTATTTAAAATTGTGCTCATAATCTGCACTCCCTCCTATCGATAAGCGGTCTCGCCTGCTATTCAATCATATTCCATTGCTTTAAACAAAAGTGGTCTGACCATATACGTATTCATCGATAATAATATTTAGCAAATAATTTATCCCTTTTCATTGATTATCAATCCTGTACAGGGTTGCGGGGGGCTGTGGCTATCCCAACCGACAGAGGGCACAAAGCGTGGGGATACCCAAGATATGACACCAAAACATTACAAGGCACACTTTTTAGGGCTCGTCACTCAGCACGCCAATTAACATAGGCAGCAGCGTATCTTTGCACGGTGGGAAGAAACCGAAGAACCCAGCGAAAACTCATACAGGCACAGGTAAAACACGCAAATTCGACACACAAAGGCACCCAAACAGGGAATCGAACCCGGGAATTTTTGCTGTGAGGCGACAGCACTACCCATCCACTGCGCCACCGTGCCACGGGTCACAATGCACTGGGTAGAGTTATGGAGAGAACGGCATGTCAACAACATTAAAATAGATAAAATATGTAAACTAATCAGAGCAATATTTGCACTTCTAGAGCGTTTTTCACACGAGGGTCACAAAGCACTACAGAGAGCTGTGGAGGAAATGGCATGTCAGCAACAACAACGACATATGAAATCGAAAATAATGACTATCAATGAAGGACGTATAATCACAACTAAAATCATTGATAAGCAAATACCAAGGAAGAAGTGTTCCTGAGCACTCGCAGGTCAACAGCGAGCTATCATCCAAGCACAACAACAGTGAGCAGAATCAATAGTCCAAGCCAGAGGACTTCACTGCCTTACGGAACAAGTGAGTCTTGAGACGGGATTTGAAGATGCCCAGGGACTAAGCTAACCGAATTTTCGATGGCAATGCGTTCCAGAGTCTAGGAGCAGCACAGGAGAAGCCTGTCACCCATCGAACGGAGGTGCGTGCGATCTGGGCATATGCAGCAAGCCCGTATCTGTGGATCGAGGTTGTCGTGTTGAAGACGGTGCCTTAAGTAGGTAACGCATGTATGCCGGGGCAGCGCCAGTGAGAGCCTTGTAGGTGACGAGTGATGTTAACCTCACCATACATTTCATGATTACGCTTTAGTAGGGCGCAAATGTTTTTTGATTTGGGTATGTCGAGTATATGTGGTGGGCGGCACGGTGGCGGTACAGTGAGTAGCGCTGTTGCCTCATATCAAGAAGTACCCGGGTTTGATACCCGGCTCGAGTTCCTTTCTGTGTGGAGTTTGTGCGGTCTCCCCGTGTGCAAGTGGGTTTTCGCTGGGTACTCCGATTTCTTCCAACCGTTATAAGACACACTGTTCCCAAGGTTAATTGGCTCACTGAGTAAATTACTCCCTCTGTCGTCCGGGATAGGCTTCAGTGCCCGTGACCCTGTACAGGATTAAGCGGGTATTGATAATTATTGAATTAGTAAATGTGGTTCATGTAACGCCCCTGTTCACAAATTAAGAGTTAAAGGTGCAACCTTGCAATTACTTAATGCTCCTGATCGATGAGGTACTTGTATCTCAATAGCTCCTGCATGAGTTGATCTCAGTGGCAACTAGTCATGCATGTTCTTATTTATTTTAAGATTAACATAACAATGAACCCAATATATTTTTCCTCTTTGATGACTGCTTTCCAAAGCTGCTCTTTCGGGATAGCCGCGTCGATCGCGCCTCCTCTCTCCTTCGTGAAGTTTCACCTTCATCTCCCACGTTGGAGGCATTCTCAAGCATTCTCAATGTGTCATGTGTACGACTACAGTTCGTATGTCCAGAAATCCCTTATACAGCGTCACTCACTCCCTTTCAGGGAAAATGAAGGAGGGAAGGGGGGTCCGTTTGAATGGGTTCTATTGTTTTCCTCGAATATTCGAATTCAAATTAACTTAATCCAATTCCGCCTCTGACTCACTGACCAATTTGCATTTCATGAACGCCTGCCCAGTTATTCAAGCACGTGTTAATAATAATAATTACACTTCTAGAGCGCTTTTCACCCGAGGGGTCACAAAGCACTGCAAAGTGCTGTGGAGAGAATGGCATGTCAGCAACATCAGGGTACATAAATTAAATAACATAATAAATATGCATTAAAGAAGGACATCAAATACAAATAAAATAAAAACAAGTAAATAAAGGAAGAAGTCTTCCTGAGTAGGTGCAGGTCAACAACGAGCCATCATCCAAGCACACAGTGAGCAGCATCGGCACACCGTGAGCAGCATCAGTCCCAGCCTGAGGATTTCAAGGCATTACGGAACAAGTGAGTCTTGAGACGGGATTTGAAGATGCCCAGGGACTCAGCTGAACGAATTTCCAATGGAATTTTTTGAGTCTGGGAACAACACGCAAGAAGGCTGTCACCTATCGAACAGAGGTGCGATCTGGGCACATGCAGCAAGCCCGCATTGGAGGCTCGCAGTTGTCGTGTTGAGGAGGGTGCCTGAAATAGGTCATGGATGTATATCGGACCCGCGCCAGTGAGAGCCTTGTAGGTGAAAAAGGTCTTCAATTCAATCCTGCC
>JAZEWT010000006.1:13257670-13282471 GCA_036362905.1 Mordacia mordax
TCGCTGCGCCACCGCTCCCCACGGCTACGGCGCGAACCGCCGTGCCACCACTCCCCATGGCCACTGCGCTACCCGCTGCGCTACCGCTCTCCACCGCGGCTATGGCGCTAATCGCTGCGCCACTGCTCCCTGCGGCTACGTCGCGAACCACCGCGCCACCGCTCCCCGCAGCCACTGCGCTACCTGCTGTGCTACCGCTCTCCACCACGGCTACGGCGCTACCCGCTGTGCCACCGCTCTCCCCCCCGCGGCTATGGCACAAACCGCTGCGCCACCGCTCTCCACCGCGCTACTGCGCCACCGCTCTCCACCGCGGCTATCGCGCTACCCACCGCGCTACCACTCCCCGCGGCTACTGAGCTACCACTGCACCACCGCTCTCCCCCCCGCGGCTATGGCACAAACCGCTGCACCACCGCTCTCCACCGCACTACTGCGCCACCGCTCTCCACCGCGGATATCGCGCTACCCACCGCGCTACCACTTCCCGCGGCTACTGTGCTACCGGTGTGCTACCGCTCTCCCCCACGGCTACGGCGCTATCCGCTGCGCAACTGCTCTCCCCCCCACGGCTATCGCGCGGCCCGCTGCGCGTCCGCTCCCCGCGGCTACTGCACTACCACTCTCCCCCGCGGCTACGGCGCTAACCGCTGTGCCACCGCTCTCCCCCCTGCGGCTATCGCGCTACCCGCTGCGCTATCGCTCTCCCCCGCGGCTACGGCGCTACCGCTGCGCTATCACTCTGCACTCACTTCCATCTGGGGTGTGACGAGCCGGGCAACCACAATGGGCCCCCCTCCCCCGGCTCCAGCGTCGATGGGGTGCCACCACAACGGCAGCCCCACAACAGCGATGGCTCCCAGCGGCCTCCGGCACCACGCGCGGCCTGCCGAGCAACACCAGGCTGGCCCGCCGGACTCTGCCACAGCTCCGACTTCTCTTCCCGCCTTCGCTGCCATCTCCTCCCGGGGTGTGATGAGCCGGGGGCCCCCAACGGGCCCCCTCCCCGACTCCAGCGCCGATGGGGCGCCACCACAATGGCAGCCCCACATCGGCTCCCGGCGGCCTCCGGCACCACACGCGGCCCGCTGAGCAACGCCAGGTCGGCCCACTGGATGCTGCCGCAGCTCCGACTTCTCCTCCCGCCTTCGCCGCCATCTCCTCCCGGGGTGTGATGAGCCGGGGGCCCCCAACGGACCCCCTCCCCGGCTCCAGCACCGATGGGGCACCACCACAATGGCAGCCCCCCATCGCCGATGGCTCCCAGCGGCCTCCAGCACCACGTGCGGCCCGCCAAGCAATGCCAGGCTGGCGCGGCTCGCCGAGCCACACCAGGCCGAAGCGCTGAGCAGCCGCAGCTCCGACTCCTCCCGCCTTCGCCGCCACCTTCTCCTGCCTTCGCTGCACTCCGAGTCGCGCCACCACCATCCTGCAACTCTCCTCCACGGCTCGCTCTCTCGCCGCACTTCGGAGTCGCGCCGCCACCATCCTGCGAATCTCCTGCGCGGCTCGCTCTCTCTCCGCACTCCGGAGTCACGCCGCCATTATCCTGCGACTCTCCTCCACGCCTCGCTCTCGCCGTCACTGCCCCTCCCTCCGGCCCGCGCCACTCGTTCCACTGCTGGCTTGTTGGCATCCCGCTCGCTGGCTCCGCCGTTAGACTCCTCGCCGCTCTCCCAGCCATCACTCGCTGCAGCGTCCGACGTGAGTCCGTATTCCACTTCTGACACCATCTGTGACACCACGGCTTCGACTGCGGACTTGTGAGGGCTTACAGCGGTAACACCACGGTGAGGACAAGCACCCACTCCGTGATAGATCAGCCAGCCAGCAGGGACGAGCAGAGGCTTCTTGATTTTGATGCTATATTGAAACCAGCAGACACGGGCCGGAGTGTAACGACATACGGCGAGCAGCCTACATCCTGACGATCCTTCTCATTCCCCCAGGAGCCTCTGAATCCTCCCTCTCCAAACGGCCCTCCTTATCTACCCCCACAGCCCCCCCCCTCCAGCACCCCCCAAATGACATCACCCCTCTACTGTAAACATCACGAGACCACATCACCAGTCCAGATCACGAGTCCACATCATGAGACCACCGCGGGATGAAAACAGGAAGCTGACGCCCCCTCACAGCCCGTACTGTCCGTCCGCCCCCCCACGTGGCCCCTCCAGAAAGCCCCAACTCCACACGTGGGAAAGACAATGGAACCCTTTCAAAGGGAACCCCTTTCATCGTCTCGGGAAGGGAGTGAAGCGAAATGAGGAGTGATGTGAGAGAAAGAGTTAACATATAAACAGCACAGTCACACCAAGAACTCACCCACATAATGCTTGAGAATACCTTCATCACGAGAGGCAAAACGCCACGAATAAAAGAGAACGAGCGATTGACACGGCTATTGCAAAAGAGCAGCTTTTGGAACACACCATGCGTTGAACCGTGAAAACCTACATCAGATTATTTACACTGTCGTGCCGGTGGACAGAACTGACAATGTTTGGATTGTAAGTCGAGTGGGCTAACCCTTACATCTCAGCAGCATCCTTGCTTGCTTATCCTGCATTTGCAAAAAAAGTAACAAGCTTCAGTGAGACGCAATCGCAGACTTTGCACTGCATAATACAGTCGCTTGTCATTCGGTCTTGGGGCAATATATCTTTATTTGCATGACCATTCAATTGCTACATGTGCCGTGCTATGCTTACGCAGTACTTTTAAATAGTTTCGGGATACCTTGTCTAAGTAAGCATTAAAGTGGTATGTAGTATCAAGGTTTTATTTAATGCTTGTTCATTACATTTGGGATCATGTGCCATTCCGAACGTTCAAAACCCCTTTATGTGCTTACCACAGGAAACATAAATACAATACTTTTTCAACACAATTGCCTCTCTTCATTAAACATTAAGCATTCGCTAGAATAAGCTGTTTATGCAGCTTGTCCCACTTCCACAGACAGGTCTCATTTAACCAGGGCATGTGGCAGAATAGGTTTAATTGGCTTGCTGACTAAATTGCCCGCAGTGCCCGGTGATGGACTGGCGTCCAGTCATGGGTATTCTCCCTGCCTTGCGCCCTGTGTCTGCCGAGATAGGCTCCGGCTCACCGCGACCCTATACAGGAATAAGCGGTTTCTGACAATGAGATGAGATGTGGCAGAACAAGCACAGCTGTTTGAATTGATTTTAGTAGCTTTCACCGTAAAACTGCGATGGGTTTCCTGGGACTGATATTGTAATGACCAACGCCAGAAAAGTGTTTACTTCATGGCATGTTCACATTCCCTCATGGCAGTGCTCACATACTGAGGGTTAAGGGAATGCGGGTAGTTGCAGCTTTAAAACACCTGGGCCCCAGGGCGAAGAAAATCCTAAGTCATCAAGGGACGTTGCTAGACCTTGCCTAAGGGCAGCATCCAGGTGACACAAGGGGCTCCCGTACAGCACCATTCTTTTTGTTTCAAGACCCCGAAGCCCTAATTAAGAACCAAATACTACACTGACAGAGCTTCTCTATTTAGTATTCCTTACACTCAGAGCCTCTCGGCAATACTGCCGAATGGGGTGCATTAAACCGAAATGCAGTCTTACAGTGCTATGCCTCGACACCCCAACCACTCGTGTCTACATCTCAAGCATGTGTGGCAGCTCAGCAAGAGGGATTAGCCCTGAATCTGTCACAGCTGTGTTCTGTGGAATGTTGGGCTGGGCAGCTCCCCGCATGCTGTGCCAAATACCTTTAAGGAGCTGTTGCTGTGCCGGAGTGTGCCTGACACCAACCAGAGCCCATAAAAATAAGGAGAACGCATACATTCCGTTCCCAGCACACAATGTCATGAAGAATATATTTTTGCGTGAAATATTCAACTGTTGCAGTATTATGAATGTGTACTTTCACTGTGCTCATTCACTTTGTACATCATACATTTTGTAAAAGTTACATAAAATTGTACGTTTTGTAGACACTCATAATTCATATCTTTATTATTAATGTTGCATATCAATAGTGCACTTTTATTTAGGAGACAAGTCAAGCATGTTGTTACGCTTCATGTAGACTGCATGCATTTTTATTAGTTGTTTGAACTATAAACAGGAAGAACGACTACCTCCTCGACCAACACAAATATTTTGTGGGCATGATTACAGCATTACAAAGATAAATTGCATCATTGTGGGTATAAAAACACAATTCTTGTGCGATGTTAATGCTTTATCAGCAATGTACAGTACGACGCTGGGTTTGAGGCTGGGAATATATGTGCTTGTTAAGATACTTAAGCATTTTGCTGTATACAGTAAATTAAAAAGGTCCCAATTTAGCCTTAAGAACTGTTGAGCGAAGCATTATTATAATAGAAGACCTCTAAACTTTCCAAAGGCTGCCAAGGTGGGGGTGGTGTGGTCACTCGCACAGCCAGTTGCTTTTGTTACCCACGATACTAATGTTGACACTTGGTGGTTGGGAGGGGAGCCGTTAGGTGGTGATGCGTTTGTTCGCTTACTGCCCCATGTACCCAGAAACCTGAGTTTGATTCACAGATACACGACATTGCAACTGGAATTGGGCTCCCTTTATCACCAATGTACTTTAACCAGCGTGGTGAAGCATGGTCAAATAACCCCATTAAACAAAAGGCACGGGGAGGCCTCTATATTTCAGTGGATATGACAACGGACTGTATATTTCTATTATCATTAGTTTACTCAGTTTAGACATTTGACCTAGATTGGTCCAGGCATAGTTAATGTGACAGCTCCGTGTTAATTTCCATCTAGACATATCTTCCTTATGATTTGAATTACAGTACACTACTGTTGACTGTACAAAATTGATGCAATCATATGCCATAGTATCCACATTATCAGCGCTAAAATAGTAATATAATTTTAACCTGCAAGCACCCACAATAAAGTGTGCCCTTTTGATAAAAACAGCGATGCCTCACCCATCAGTAGCGTAACGTCAAGTGGCTACTTAGCTAAAGAGAAAATGAAATCTTTTATAATGTGAATGTTCACATCTTAAAAACGAAGTAAAGTTACTGGTACTTGCAACGCTTTTACTCATCTCTGTTACATATCTGAAGGCAAAGGACATTTGACTTCAAATATTAACATGAAATGCACATAAACATTCGCCTTAAACATGTTTAGCTCCAAGATCATGACACGGTTGTGCTGAAAAGGTGATGCATGGTTAAATACTATGTTCCTCACTTTGACATGCCCATAGGACTTTCACAATCACAATTTTTATATTCAGTACACATATTAAACAGAATAACGAGCAAATGTATAGTAGAGTTAAACTGATCATTCTGACTTCAAGTGTAAATACATGCATTTTAAGCTGCATTTTTACAGTAGCTACCTCTATCCAAACTACACGGTGGTCCAGATAGCTTGTGACCCCCATTTCATCGTGTTTGCCTGTTTGTGATCTTTTATAAGCCCATACGTTCACTGCAAGCCACTTTCCAATAGGATATGCCCTATATTCAGCAATCTGAAATACATGAGTAAAGTTTATTTAAAACAGAAATAAATGAGCAAAGAAAAACAAATGTAATGAGTCAATGAAAAGGGTGTCACAAAACATCTGAACCACACTGTACTCTTCCATTGAGCTACACCGTAGCGGACTTTGAACATGTGAATCGTTTATTATGCTTGGAGCACGTTGCTTCAGAACCACAACACGTCAGTTTTCTGTCGGGTACCTTTGGGTGTACAATGCTTGATAGGAGTGTAGTGTGGTACTGAAGGCAAAGGTGAGTCTCAGGTAATGGGTGTGAATCCTTTTTTATTGGGTTGTGAATATATCAACGAGTTAAATATGCATGTAAGCCACATCAACAGTTTAAAATATTTTGTTGGATTAAGATTACTGAGCATTTATATTCTTGTAGGAATATTGTGAGAAAACATTTCGGTATTTTACTCACTTTACCAATAGTCGAGACTAACAAACTTGAGTGACAGGTGTAGGGGAGACTGTTGGGATGCAGGACTGCAACAGGCCGTCATTCAGTAATTGATAGGCAGAGCAGGGTTTAGTAGTAATTCAGTTGCATGATTACAAAATTTAACAAGTTACCTCCCCAGCGATGCTTCAATGTCTGTCACGATTTGTGGTCTTCATTTAATTCACAAATCCATTATTACTGTCTTATTTTTACCATAATGTGACCCTCGGGTGAAAGGAGCTTAAGAAATGCAAATATTATTATATAATATCTGCCTTGTGTACAATTAATTTCAATTATTTGGCCCAACTGTGTAACATTTGCTATCATTTGCATGTACTTTCAAGAGATCACAATTATTCCTCACACCTGTGACACCACGGCTTCGACAGCGGGCTTATGACGGCTTACAGCGGCAACACCACGGCGAGGATCAGCACCCACTCCGCGATAGATCAGCCAGCGACCACGGATGAGCAGAGACTTCTTGATTTTAGATACTTTATTGAAACCAGGAGTGCACGGGGCCGGAGTATCGGCATACAACGAGCTGCTACATCGTGACGCTTCCTCCTTCTCATTCCCCTAGGAGACTCTCTTCGCCCTCCAACACCCCCGCCTATATATCCCCACGGCCCCTTCCAGCGAGTTCTAACCGACGTCACCCTTCCACCTTAAAAGTCCCTCCCCGCAGCCCGTGCTGCTGTCCGTCCCCCCACGTGGCTCTTCTAGAAAGTTCTAACCGACGTCACCCCACGTGGCTTCCCCCCCTCTACAGTAAAAGTCCCCACAGACTGCCCCGCCCGTCCCCCACGTGGCGCCGGTCCCCCCTCTACAGTAAAAGTCCCCCCCCTCCGTTATTCCTTAACTCTGCACACCGATGATTCAATACATGTACGAAACAATTCTTAACACTGAAGCATCATTGCATATAATATTCTCATCTCATTTCATTGTCAGACATCACTTAGTCCTGTACAGGGTCGTGGTGAGCCGAAGCCTATCTTGGCAGACATAGGGTGCAAAGCAGGGATATACCAACAATGGGATGCCAGTCCATCACCGTGCACTGCGGGCAATTTAGTATGCAAGCCAATAAACCTATGCAGCAGCATGTTTTTTTGGACTGTGGGAGGAAACCGGAGTGCCCGGCGAAAACCCACGCGGACATAGGGAGAACATGCAAACTCCATACAGAAAGGCACCCTTGCCGAGATTCGAACCCGGGACCTTCTTGATGTGAGACGACAGCACTGCCCACTGGGCCACCGTGCCGCCCCTCTCAGTGTTAATAATACATATATTGGGAAATGGTTTAATGTAACATTTATCGTATTAAAATAATTGCATTCTAGAGTGCCTATAACCGGACAGCCAAAAAACGCCACACAGAACTACGGTGAAAACAGCACATCAACAACGAGATAAGAACGGCAAATCAGCAATAACGGTTTTTTTGTGTATTTTTTCACAAATTCGAGCTATGTAAAAAACGGCATGTCAACAACAACATCAGGGCAGTTCAACTGAAAGTCAAATAGTGGCAATAAAATATAGGACATAAAGTAAGCGGAAAAAATTGTACTTCAACAAACAAGGAGTAAATGTTTCCGAGCAGATGCAGGTTGGCAGAGAGCCATCATCTCAACATGACAGCATTGAGCCGCATTATCAGTCCTACCCAGTGAGCTTGAAAGCCTTACGGAACAAGTGAGTCTTGAGACGAGATTTGAAGATGCCCAGGGACTCAGCTGACCGAATCTCCAATGGAAGGGCATTCCAGAGTCACCAATTAGATGGGTGACAGAACCTTCTGTCACCCATCTAATGGAGGTGCGATTTGGGCACATGCAGCAAGCATGTAGTGGAGGATCGAAGTTGTCATGTTGAAGAGGGTGCCTGAAGTAGGTCACGGATGTATGTCGGAGCAGCACCAGTAAGAGCCTTGTAGATAAGAAGGAGGATCTTGAATTCAATTCTATATTTAACAGGTAACCAGTGGAGAGATATCAGTACTCGAGATTTGTGATTGTGGATGGGTGTGCAAGTGAGGACTCTAGCAGCCACATTCTGAACACGTTGAAGACGATTGATCAGGTAGGCAGGGGTGCCATGGAGCAGTGCATTGTTGTAATTGATTCTTGAGGAGATGGAGATGCGTATTAGCTTCTCAGCATTAGCGATTTGCACGATGTTGCGCAGTCTGGCTATATTTCTGAAATGGAAATAGGCTACCTTCGTCACCTTCTTGATGTTTGTCTCGAAAGTGAGTGAGGAATCAAGAGTCACACCAAGACTCTGGACTGCCTTGGCAACTCCAATAGTCTGGTTGTCAAACATAAATTGGATTGGTTCAGCCTTGGATAAATGGTGCGGTGTTCCAACAAGCAAAATTTCAGTTTGTTCACCATTTAGTTTTTAAAAATTTGAATTGAGCCAGGCCTTCACAATTGACAGTGAGGATGACATGGTAGCTGAGATTGAGGCTGTGCAGAATATGGCCGAGAGTTTGAATGTAGATGCGGAAGAGGAGTTGGCCGAGAACTAATCCCTGAGGAGCACCAGACAAAATGGATGGATATTTGTGTTTTGTCCAAGGAGGCAGGCAAACTGCTTCTCGTCGGACAGGGAGGAGCTCAGCCAATATATGGCACTGCCAGAGACCCCTATACCCTTCAGTCGCTCAAGTAAGATTGGATGGCCAGTGGTATCAAAGGCAGTGCCTTCAATAGCAGCGATGAGTAGGTCACCAACTACTTTTACCAGAGCAGTTTCAGTACTTTGGCTGAATCTGAATCAAGATTGGAAGAGATCGAGGAGGTCAATGTTAAGAACGTGTTTCTGGAGTTGCACGGCTATGGTACATTCAACGACCTTAGAGATGAATGGTAGATTTGAGATTGGGCAATAATTTTCTGGAACGTTGCAATCAAGGCCAGATTTACTCAAACAGAAGGGGTAGCTGCAGTACATTTGAATAGTGGGGGAACGATACCAGAGTGAAGTGAGTTATTCAACATATTAGTGATTAATGTGGCAAGGAATTTGAAATTTGCCAGGATGATTTTGGATACAAAAGGATCTATGGAGCAGTTTGTTGGCCGGGATATAGTAACTAAAGAGGAGACCTCGGATTCCATTAATTCGGAACATTTCAGGAGTTTTGAGGTCAAGGAAGGTGCAGGAACAATTATTGAGGTATTGGTTGGTGATTGAGGCTGGGTAGAGATACGATGGGCTTCAGTTTATTCAGAGAAAACTGAATCAACTGATGTGCCTGATCTTTATTAGTGAAAGAAGTGAGGGCAAGTGACTATTAGGACGAAGGAACTGATTAATTCTCAAGAAAAGAATCTTGGGCTTGTAGCAGGTATCAGCCATAATGCTGGACAGAGGGCTGTTATGGTCACAGTCAAGTGTCTTCCAGTAGTGGGCGAGCTGTTCCTTAAAAGATTTGACCATGAACGGTGAGGCCAGATTTTCTCCAAATCCGTTCGCCCTGCGTGCATTTGCCTTGAGATCCCGGAGTTCTGTAGTATACCATGGGGTTGGTTTTCTGCCTGAGACATAGCTTGATTTTAAAGGGGTCAAATCATCACGTTTGCTTGATAGAACGTTGTTTAAAATTTCTGCTGTTGCATCAGAGGCAGAGTGAGCCGAGGCAGAGAGTGAAGTACAATTGATTGTTGCGGCGAATATGTCTGGAGTGAGGGCGTTAAGATTTCGAAATTTGATATGGCGCTTTGTGATAGAAATGGGAGGTGTTACTTGAAGATCAAATAACACAGCAGAATAATCAGACAGACCATGATCACTGACGGACAGGTTTATTACCAACATGCCCTATGAGCAATCTGTGATTGGCAGATGTCACGTGTTGAGTCAAACCAAGTGAGGTCAGAGTGGCCATGATATCCCTTGCAAGAGGGCTCTTTAGAAAGTCAACATGGATGTTGAAATCGCCAAGAATCAGGAACATATCAGAACTGAAGCACATCCTACAAAACAGCTCAGACAGTTCATTGACAAAAGAAGTGGAGGCTCCCGGTGGGCGGTATCGCAGCACCAACTTCACAGGTTGAGCCAACCTCCAATCCGAAGACAAATGCTCAAATGAATTGAAGATCGGTGATGGAACCAGTCGGATGTCGGCAGACACATGGTAGAGAACTGCTAGGCCATCACCGCAGCTATTTTATGGAATGCAAAGTCTTGCGGTAGGGACTGATTCAATGTGAGGAAATCATCTTGCTAATGCCAGGTCTCTGTTAGGCAGAGTAGGTCCAAACTGTTGTCCGAGATCAGCTCAGCGATGAGTGGGGCTTTCTGGGTGTTCAAAGAGTGCACATTAAGCAGGGCAACGTGGGTTGCTGTTGCAGGCAATGTGCGTGCAGAAAGTGGAGAACTAACCAGTGGTATTTTTAGCAAGCAACGTCCAGCTGCAACTATTCTAACTTGTTGTTTCCTTGGTAGTCAATATGTAGGTATAACCGGTGGCTATGGTAATAAGTTGTACATATTCATGGTCGCACATTAGATGCTGGCATGTTAGCATTGCACACACCCCCACGTACAGGGAAACATGCCCACCCTTGCGGAAGCGTTCCTCAGAGTGAGTGAAGCGTGATTGAGGTGAGCGTTTGCTGATAGAGCTTTCCACATATTTATAAAATTATGTTCGCAGTTGGTTAATAACGGGGTGTTCTGTATTTTCCGCAGGGCTGTGGAGTTTTGATGTGATTCCGTGTGTTGGTGGGTGTGTTTGAAGGTACGTGGTATCAAGCGGTTCGACTGACATATTATTATTTAGGAGAGAGGGGGGAATATTTTGTGAGTTTTGGCGCGGAGTGCACGTGGCTGCACGCGGCGCCCATCTTAGGTGCGCGCGGTATTTTTTTATCGAGTATGAGTGCTGGCGTGAGAGGGCTGTGGAGTTTCGATTTGACTACGTGTGTTGGTGGGTGTGTTTGAAGGTGCTGTTGTCTGCAGAGTAAATTAACATAATTTCGAGAGAAGATACTTGTGGAAGCAAGTCCTTGTGGTAGAAAAGAGAGTATCGAGTGTCGGCGAACCAGGAGCGGTGCATGCGAAGTGCGAGGAGGGATTAAACAAACACACAACGCAGAACTTTACCATCCGAATCTCCTCCTCGCCACGTGTGCACTCGCGTGCGCCGAGTTCACCTGGTTATTGGACATCTATCTGGCCTAGGCTTCGGCCTGCAGTCTCTCGTGCGATTGGCGGCAGCATCGTGGGCGTAGAGAGACGGTGGAGGTTGGCGCCGGATGCATAGGGCGTAATACGGGGATGGGGGTAGGGAAATCAATTGTATGCAGGTTAATGGGCTTTTTGTTGCCAGCACCCTGACGGATGTAATGAAGGCATCGAAATGTCATCAGCTCATGGCATATGGCCATAAGGTTGGGATTACAAGGAACTGATGTTGGAATCCAGCGACAAGATGGGGGGAAAAACGAATCACTTGCAAGTTGAAGGGCATTGGAGGCGTGAGGAATACACATCTTCCATTAAATGTGTGGCTAGTTTTGTGTTGCCTCAAGTTAAGCTGAGATCATAGTGCTCACTCACACGGTGACACCAACACCAACCATTTCCAATTGACTAATTATATACTCAGACAATTGCTACTCACCGTTTAATAACTCCGAGACATTGTGTGTAGTTTCCCAGAGACGGATGTTGTACCGCTCCAGGTTAGTTTGTCGCGATAACTCTTCTCAACTGACGTATACTGTACCACATTGGCTATAATTACCCATCATATTATAGCAAAGTTTAGTCAGCACACATGTGTGCAAGTCATGAGAAAAGAGAACATTTCTATTTCATACCATTAGATCCCAAACTTCCAAATTTGCATGGGGGAGCTAATGTATTCTTCTGTCGGGGCAGCTCGCCAAGTCCGGTCTCCAACGCAGACTGCCCTTTGTCACACCCACCAATCCTGGGACGTGTATGCACCTCTCCTCACTATCGGTGTCAGGGACGAGGACAGGAAGCTTCTCAATATGCAGTAGCTTTATTAACTCAACACCATAAACCTTGCACCGCACCAGCACCGAAATGCGTGTTCCCGCCCGAACAGCTCGTTGTTTTGGCTCCCTATATGATTTCGAGCCCCTCAGTACTGCGACTGGCCATCACTCAACTCTCTGTGCGCCTCCTTTATATACACCTCCCGGTGCGGAAGCAGCTTTCTCCGTGTCCCCTTTCTTCAAGCCATCCGGTCCAAACTAGTCCATCCTGTTTACCGCACACATGCACCACATCTTACTCTTCTTTATATGATACCCCCTCGACTATCCCGTCGACGACAGCACCCCGTAACCCATTATCCTAGCCAATCACATGGCAGCTCTCTCCTGGCTCAAACCCTGGGAGTGTGTGCCAAGGTGCACCCAGCCTGGCACTGTGCGGAGCCCGGCACTGCTCATCACGCACGACACCCCCCCCACCCCATTACATCACAACCCCTCTCTCTGCCCTATCGCTGGGTGTAGGTGTCGAGGTGCACCTAGCCTGGCAGAGCTTGGCACCACACTTCAATACAAATATTGAGCTTATATTCAGCAAATATCTTGCCCCTTAGAGGATGAAAGTAGAGTCGTGAAGGGGGCCCATTCGAAACAGAAATATTTAATAGAGTCGAATCTGTATGGAAGCACACCCACTGAGATTAAATTATTTGGTGACACTGCACTGGCAGTGGTGCACAAACACAACCAAAAGCCTACACACATTCGTCAATAACAATGTTTTTTAATTAAAGTGCAACATGCAACGGTTTGAGAAAGGGCCCTTTTTTTCTTAGCACACATGCTGTGAAGACGGGCTATTGCCAAAAACTTTACCATCTGTGTAATTTTCATTTTGATGTTGGAAGCAAGCATATGTTTTATTTGTGAAGTTGTGTGTTTGTATCAAAATATGCTCATTGTGAAATAAACATTTATTGTTTATACCAAAACGTATTACATGAGGTGTGCTTATAATACGCTCATATTGCCTATAAATTGGTGTCGTGAGATTCTTTTAAGTATGACTTAAAATTTGGGTTCATTGTTAAACAAAACATTATTACAAAAACACTGCATTAAAGTCACAAAGTCAGAGTGATAAATGCATCACATTTATAATAATAAAATATTTATGTGACAGTTCGTTTAGGTACAATGTCATCACCCATTCACTATCCACTGCTGGATGAAGGCCTCCCCCTAGCCGTCGTGAGGCAATAATCTATCTAGCCCCTGCACATGAGCATATTTCATCTCTGCAGTGGACGTCCTCTTGGGCGTTCCGTCACTGGCCTACAGGCTCCGTTTGCTGCAATCCTTTGGCTGTCTCTGCAGTTTATATCAATTTTAGCTCATTCATTTAAATACGTACATTGGATGAATTATTTCACATTTTAAATAAATAGTATGTTTTTCCTGTGTACTGATTTTCACGACTTGTTGCATGAGAATAATTTTCCGAAGAGGAACGTGTCACCTCCCACGTTGAAGGCAAAACGTCGTGAATGACGGAGAGCACTTGACACTATCACGAAAGTTTGCTTTGGGACGCAATCAATCGTTTTTTTCTTTCCCTAAACTGTATTCCCATTGCTTTACCAGCATTGTGTCGTCACAAGGTACATGTGGCACCACGACTCGCACCGCAGACTCGTGGCGGCTCGGCGATAACCGCCACGGCGAGGATCAGCGTTCACACCACGGACTTTCAGACAGCGAGCAGAGACTTCTTGTCCTTTGATGGTTTATTGAGCAGTGTGCGCGGGCCCGGGCATAACGAACTGGAGCGGCGAGACTACATGTTGACGACTGATGACTGCCCCGTCTCCGAACAGCCACTCCCCCACTCATGACCTCCGTCTTTATATTCCTCCGTCTCGCCCCCCCCCGCACCTTCCGGATGACCTCATGCATAGCCACGTGCTACAATGAGTCACGCACCACGTGTGTAATGTGTATTGTGAACCGGGGCCCGCCAGCAAGGGATTATGTAAATCCACAATCCGAGTTCGATGAATCACGGTACGCAAGTAATCGCACTAACGCTCGCAAACTCTTAACTCCACAGTTCCCCCCCCTGGGCATTAGGCCCGTCCTCGGGCCACAACCGCCCGCCAGCAATCCCCCACAAAGCCCCCCCTCCCCCCACATTCACACCGCGCCAATATCTGCGCCGCTCTCTCCCCGTGGCCACAGCGCCAATCGCTGCGCCACCGCTCTCCACAGCGGCTATGGCGCGAACCGCTGCGCCACCCGCTCCGCACTCACATCCCCTTGGGGTCTGACGAGCCGGGCGACCCAAGGGGCCCCCCCTCTCCCCGGCTCCAGCGCCGACGGGCGCCACCACAATGGCAGCCCCACATCGGCGCAGCTCCACCACGCTACTGCGCCTCACCGCGGCTATCGCACTAACCGCTGTGCTACCGCTATTGACCGCACCATTGCGCTACCCCGCGGCTATCGCGCTAACCGCTGTGCTACCGCTATCCACCGTACCATTGCGCTACCCCGCGGCTATCGCGCTAACCGCTGTGCTACTGCTATCCACCGCACCATTGCGCTACCCCGCAGCTATCGCACTAACCGCTGTGCTACCGCTATCCACCGCACCATTGCGCTACCCCGCGGCTATCACGCTAACCGCTGTGCTACCGCTATCCACCATACCATTGCGCTACCCCGCGGCTATCGCGCTAACCGCTGTGCTACCGCTATCCACCGCACCATTGCGCTACCCCGCGGCTATCGCGCTAACCGCTGTGCTACCGTTATCCACCGCGCCACTTCCCTCTGGGGTCTGACGAGCCGGGCGACCAAAGGGGCCCCCCTCCCCCGGCTCCAGCGCCGACGGGCGCCACCACAATGGCAGCCCCACATCAGCGCGGCTCCACCGCGTTACTCACAATACACACGCAGTGCGCTAACCGTTGCGCCACCGCTCCTTAATCACTACCACACAGTGCGCTAACCGCTGCACCACAGCTTTTTCACCCACACAGCACACTCAACCGCTGCACCACAGTTTTTCACTCACACAGCACACTCAACCGCTGCACCACAGCTTTTTCACTCACACAGCACACTCAACCGCTGCACCACAGCTTTCTCACCCACACAGCACACTCAACCGCTGCACCACAGCTTCTTATTCATTACGCACACAGACACAGAGCGCTTCGCACGCTCACAGACACAGAGCGCTTCGCTCGCTAACACACACTGACACAAACGTACTCACACATCTACATCTACACACACACGCATGTACTTGCACACACACGTGCCGACACACACACGTGCCGACACACACACGTACACCTCTACACCAACTGCCGTACAACGCAGGCCCGCCGAGCCACGCCGCAGATTCACCTTCTCCCGCCTTCGCCGTCATCTCTTCTCGGCTTGGGATGCGCCGGGGGAGACGCCAGCACAATGGCCCCCAGCGGGCTCCAACACCACGCGCGGCCGCTGGACAACGGCCAGCCCGCGCGGCGCGGCCGCCAGACAATGGCACGCCTGCGCGGCGCGGCCCGGCGAACAATGGCGATCCCGCCATCGCTCCGCCGTCGTCGTCGCCAACATCGCCGTCCACCGTCGTCGCCGCCACCATTGCTGTCCGCCGACGTCGTCACCATCGCCGTCGCTCGCCAACACGCGACTCTCGAGTCGATCCGCCATTTTGCTGCGGCGACTCTCCCCCGCGCCTCGCTTTCGCCGTCGCTGCAGCGATTTCTCCGTCGCTCGCCATTCTCCGCCGCTCGCCATCGCCACCATCATCGCCTTCCTCCTGCGCGATTCTCCCCCATGGCTCGCTCTCTCGCCGCCACCGCCCTGCGACTCCTGAGTTGCTCCACCATTTTGCTGCGGCGATTTCCCTCCTCCGTGCCTCGCTGTCGCTGCCCCGCCCCCCGGCCCACGCCGCTGCTCCGCTGCTCGTCTGCTCGCTCGCTGGCTCCGCCGCCACCCGCTGCAGTCTCAAGTCACGGCACCATCCTCCTGTGTGAGTCCTCATCCCACTGTCTGACACCATAACTGTGGCACCACGACTCACGCCGCAGATTCGTGGCGGCTCGGCGATAACCGCCACGGCGAGGATCAGCGTTCACTCCACGGACTTTCAGACAGCGAGCAGAGACTTCTTGTCTTTTGATGGTTTATTGAGCAGCGCGCGCGGGCCCGGGCATAACGAACTGGAGCGGCGAGACTACATGTTGACGACTGATGACTGCCTCTCCAAACAGCCACTCCCCCACTCACGACCTCCGTCTTTATATTCCTCCATCTCGCCCCCCCCCCCCCACCTTCCGGATGACCTCATGCATAGCCACGTGCTACAATGAGTCACGCACCACGTGTGTAATGTGTATTGTGAACCGGGGCCCGCCAGCAAGGGATTATGTAAATCCACAATCCGAGTTCGATGAATCACGGCACGCAAGTAATCGCACTAACGCTCGTAAACTCTTAACTCCACATACACATTTCCACATATAACTCTCAGAAGTACATCACCGGGCAACCCTGGAAGATAATAAAACGGAACTGCTTCTGAAGTGACTTAAACACGCATATTCATCAACAGTAGCATACACTTATTATTCACCTGCAAAAAGTAGTTATCGCATGTTAACCAAACATACATTGACTCCGATATCCTCATTAAATGGACAGAAAATGGAGTCTAATGGGATTTTTGTGTGCACGCACAGACATTCGTGATAGGGCTGCGAATATCAACTCACAACACTCGCATACGGTACCTGATATAATCACATGTCGGCAACAGTTACATTTCAACAGATGCTTTCGGCATGGTGCTTGGGCTCTCGGTCATCCATCACATAATTTATAACCGTACCCACTTGTCGTCTTAACCATTGGTTTAAGCAGTGAAAACTTTCAGTAAGAGCCTTCATTTCACACTACCCATTCTTATGACTGTTGAAAGGTAGGCAGGAAGATTTAATAGAAAAGTGAAGAGCCACAGAAGTTGATTAGGTACACAAAGATAATGATGTCCAATCGATATCAGCAGCACACAGGAGCTGATAAATGCGATGTAAAACTATAAATATGCAGAGCCAAGGAGGCAGACAATAGACTATTTCAATAACATAAGTGCAGCTCTGCTTAGGTGCGCTATCAGTTCATTCATGTTTATAAAATGGCTGAACTGTGCTTTGTAGCATTTTTTTATTTTAAAGAAAATAGCTATCAATTCTCCACTCCCCCACCATTACACCATCATATTATTTACAAAATAATAAAAAATTAAGTTAGTTTCTCATCTCATCTAAATCTCAGAAACCGCTTAGTACTGTATAGGGTCGCGGTGAGCCAGAGCCTATCCCGGCAGACACAGGGCGCAAGGCAGGGATATACCCACGATGGGACGCCAGTCCATCACCGGCACTGCAAGCAATTTAGTCTGCAAGCCAATTAACCTATGCAGCAGCATATTTTTTGGACTCTGGGAGGAAACCGGAGTGCCCGACGAAAACACATGCGGACACGGGGTGGACATGGAAACTCCACACAGGCACCCGAGCCGAGATTCGAATCTGGGACCTTCTTGCTGTGAGGCGTCAGCGCCACCCACTGGGCCACCGTTCCGCCCTTAAATAAGTTTCAAATAAATCATATGAAATAAAAAATATATAATTTTACGAGTGAGGAATGTGATTACAGCACATTACTAAAATTGGAGCACAGTGGTTTCAGCAATTAGCACACAACTTATGAACTCAATTAATTAATGTAATGATGTAGGTGATGTAGGTAATGTAATGATGTAGGTCAGGCGAAGGATGCCTCCTCAGGCTTAGCCTGAGGAGGCATCCTCAGGCTTCGCTTCCTCAGGCTTCGCCTCCTCAGGCTTCGCCTGAGGAGGCATCCTCAGGCGAAGCCTGTGGATGACTCTAACCTGTGAGGCGAAACGTCGCGAGGAGAGGAGAGAGAGCCATCGACGCGGCTGTCCCGAGAGAGCAGCTTTTCGAAGCAATCATCAATTAATTAAGTTTTATTTTGCCAATAACAGCTATTATCCATTGCGAGTGATACCTGGAGAAATCATCACCCACAATCATGATTTATAATTAATTAATGGTGCTATCCATCCTAATACTGTGATGCCATTAGGCATCTTTTGCGCTTGAAACTATAATTACCTTAAACAATAGTCTTTTCGGTCTTGTTCCCCCTGGTAGCTTTCTTATTGGGTGCACTTCTCTTAAAATGATAACCAAAATGTGCATTTTGTACTCCGAACCATGTGTTCATCTGTTTTTCTTTGTCAGTCCTCATGGTTCCAATCCATGTTGCAGTAGGCAATAAGTAGAAATTGAAAGGCATTCTATCTATTGACAATTATTGTATTTATTTTATATCCTTCATTGATTTATAGCCATTACTTTGCTTTAATTGATCCACTCAGATGTTGCTGTTATTGACATGCGTTCTCTCCACAGCTCCGTGCAGCGCTTTGTGACCCTTGGGTGAAAGGTGCTCTAGAAATGCAACTATTTTTATTATCTAGGTGCATTATATGTTGCTTTTCACACAAAATCAACTTAACTTTCCAAAATATTTCTTAACCTACTCTAAATCGCCTCTATATTGTATAATTGTGATCTCTGCCTTCTTTCAATAATTTCCCTACATATATTCTGAATTGTTTTCACTTGTGTCCCTCAGACAAGTTTTTATTTTAATATATTGACTTGTAGTACATGACCTCTGTTCTGCTCATTTATCTTTAGTCCAACTATTAATCTTTAGCATATGAGTATGATGATGAAGTATGGTCAAATGTCTCTCATGACCAGTATTATATGGAGAAGCACCTTCAGCCCACAATAAATTCACAATGGGATGTAATGTATTATTTAATGAAAAAGTATTATTAAAATACAAACCAGTTAAATGCACTATATAATCTCTAGTACATAGATACAATTGGTTTACTTTATAGACAACTTCACTCTAAGAAAACAACTATTCTCTGGGGTATGAATTAAATGTTAACATTCTAAATTGTAACAATAAAATCTAATGCTACCTATTGACACTATTGATTGCTTGATTTCTGGATGTGTTTTATTTTTGTACCAATTAACCTTATGAATTAATTCAATTTTCATGGTCAAAATAAACATATATATATATATTATGCTTGTTTCTTGGCACTAGTTACGGATTAATTATATTTCAATAGTACACCTTGCTAAATGCGCAAATTGTTCCCATCTTTGACGCGCCTGTATTTGTGTATAAATGTTCACAAGTCCAACCCTTTCACATATTCACCTTAAGCTCAGTGCATAGTGAGCTAAAATACGTCACACTACACTGAAATATTGATAGAATTATGCAAAATATACGGCCCATTTTTGCATTTGTCCACTTCTGGAAGAGAGCCTTTACACACCATGTGGGTCATTGGGGTTAGTTGACCATACTTCACCATGTCAGCCAGTGTAGGTTGTAGGATTTACACTTTTTCCACAGACAAAACCCAGACATTTGTCAATTGGCCAAGGGCTTTTAAAACTATGCAGCACACAAGATCTCGGTCCAATCAATTCCTATTACCAAAACCCCAATGCCAATTGCCAGACTGTCCAGGTCAAATCCGGACAACTGGCACCTAGTTGGGTTGGTGAAGGTAGGGCACATACATAAACTTCGTGGCATCAGTATAGTAGAAGTATGCTGCACTACACTGTTCTGCCCTCCGTAACAGCATAGCCCCGCAACAACCTACCGCATCTGTTTTATATATCATGGACATCCAACACAAGGCACTACTATATGCTCACGTTGAGAAAAAACACAGATTGTATATAAAAATTAGAACCTCCGTGTAATTGTTCTCATCTCATCTCATTATCTGAAACCGCTTAATCCTATATAGGGTCACGGTGAAGCCGGAGCCTATCCCGGAAACACAGGGCGCAAGGCAGGAATACACCCGACGACGGGACGCCGGTCCATCGCCAGGCATTGCGGGACAATTTTAGTCTGCGAGCCAATCAACCTATCCAGGAGCATGCTTTTGGACTGTGGGAGGAAACCGGAGTACCTGGCGAAAACCCACGCGGACACGGGGAGAGCATGCAAACTCCACACAGAAAGGCACCGGAGCCGAGAGACTCGAACCCGGGACCTTCTTGCTGTGAGGCGTCAGCGCTACCTTAATATAATAAATGTTGCGAGGGCTTATGTGTACTTCTCTCATCAGTATATATACACACACACATACATGTGTGTGCTTTTAAAATGGTGCTCGCAAAGCTAGACAAACCATAGCTAAAGGTTATTTGCTAGAGTTGATGAAAAATGTGACAGTAGCATACGTCGCTCCAGGGTGCGTGCAAGCTGGAAGAACCATAGCAGATCTGCTCTCACTAAAAAACAAATGCTGTAGGATATGGGTTTGCTAGGGATCCTTGCTACATCCAGCCACTAGCTATTAAGGCTATTTCCTATTTTGCCAGTGCAAGCCATACTGAAATTATGTTTGTATTTTCACTAACGTCCACATGATTTACTTTTGGGTACAAAAATAACCATTCATGTAATAAGTTTAATAAGGATGAAACGCATCCAAGGGCATGCCAACTGTGGAGACAGAGCGACGAAATTAGCTTGTGTGCAGACGTTGCGTGGATCATTATATTGCGGGAGAAATCTTGTTGGTTTAGGAAGGATTTCATTTGGTAGGGGATTGATCACGGCTGATAATGGTTGAATGAGCCAATTCATTAACATCCTTCATATATTATTTAATTTCTGTTTATGGCACTACTGTGTTCATGCTATCTGCCGAAATAATAATAAATGGATCAAGTATCAATATAACTGCTATATCCTGTTAAACTATGAAAGCATTATGATTGCTTCGAAAAGCTGCTCTCTCGGGACAGCCGCGTCGATCGCTCCCTCTCCACTCATCGCGACGTTTCGCCTCACAGGTTAGAGTCATCCACAGGCGCAGTATGTGTGTGTAGTGCCTGTCGCTCCTATATATATGTGGGTACTATGTATGTGTCGAGTCATCTTTTATTTTGTGAGGTCTACATCTGAATTGCATTTACATTAATCTCCTTATCTTATGCACACCTCGGAACTGCGATAACCCCCTCCCTGGTTTGTCATGATCCTTTTAGTCTTATGAATCTCAATTGCTTCACGAATTAATCTTGGACCTTTATGGCGGATGGCTGCTAGTATTCGTATTTTATCAAAATCGATTATATGTTGTTTATCTACACTATGTGCTGCTGTTGCTGATTTATCCGTGTGCCGCAAACGTACTGCTGTCTCGT
Organism: Mordacia mordax; assembly: GCA_036362905.1. Taxonomy (NCBI): domain Eukaryota; kingdom Metazoa; phylum Chordata; class Hyperoartia; order Petromyzontiformes; family Petromyzontidae; genus Mordacia; species Mordacia mordax. The sequence continues at coordinate 13,279,012 of JAZEWT010000006.1, forward strand.
GTTCTCTTTTTCTTGTGGCTATTGTTCTTCCTGTTTGTCCGATGTAAACTTCCTCACAGTTGCTGCAAGGGATGCAATATACGCCTTCTGTCTGTAGCAGTAGTCGGTCTTTAGGTGATTTGAGTACGTCTTGTGTCTTCTGGTAGGTTGTGAAGACTGTTTTCATTTTATATTTTTCTAGGTATTTGCTAATTTTCTCTGTGGTGCTTTTCACATATGGCAGGAAATTGCGGGTCTTGATTTCTTCCTCCTCATTTTGTTGCTGTTTCTGTCTACGTTCTCTTGTTATGGCATTGTTGCATTGTTACAATTTAATCATTAACATGTTAATTTTTGCTATAAGATGTCATGCTAATACGTTTTAAAGTGTGGGCTAAATAATTGTAATGATGTAGGTTTTCATGGCTCGATGCATAATGATTGCTTCGAAAAGCTGCTCTCTCGGGACAGCCGTGTCGTTCGCTTCCTCTCCCTACCTCGTGACGTTTCGCCTCACACATTAGAGGCATCCTCAGGCGCAGTGTGCGTGTCATGTTTGTGACTCCTATTTATATGTAGGTACTATGTATATGTTGAGTCACCTCCACTGTCGGGGTCCACACCCCAGAATTACATTAACATCCTCCTGCTCCACCTGTGACTAATCTCGTTGTCTTGCTCACACCCCGGAGTCACATTTACCCCTTCCTGCTCCACCTGTGACTAATGCAAACTAGGAGTATAAAAACGAATTACTGAACTAGTGCACTTACCATACTGATATTTTCAGTCTTGACAATATGACTAATTGACAATGGCACAATAACAAAAGCACTAGAGAACAACTCTGCTTTAAGCAATATATTATTTCCTGGTCCCGCTATAACATGTTATTGAATTGGTAAATAGGTATACTCCTAAAAGGATTTTGATAAAGGTGGAGGGAACCAGGCTAATTACATCTGTACATATTCATGGTCTGTTCGCCATAATTATTTTGACACTTTGTTCTAGTTTTAGGTCTTTGGATAGCATTAAAGAGTGGATTAGTGCCAAATTAATAGATTTAACTTGGAAATGGGTTCGATACACATAGATAGTGAAGCATCCTGATAATTTGGTCCAAACTTATTGTTTTCCTACAAGAACCCCAGTTTGATATTGCTATCGTACCATGCTATTATTCATCTCATTGTCTGAAACCACTTAGTCCTATACAGGGTCACGGTGAAGCCGGAGCCTATCCCGGCAGACACAAGGCGCAAGGCAAGGATATACCGACGATGGGACGCCAGTCCATCGCCGGCTATTATTGTGTTCAGAAATATCAAATCAGTTGTGGGCATATTTGTCCAACCATAAACTGTTAAGATTAATCCTATTCCAAAGAAATGTTATAACCTATATTGACTGGGACCACCAAAATTCTGTCCCCACCTTAAACGGAACACTGCAGGGGTTCTAATTGTGTGCATGATACTTATCCTGGAGGATATGTTATAAATACGTCTTCTAGAGCACCTCTTTGGTTGAGAAAATGGCAGAAACTCGAGCTAAGATCCATTTAATCTTGGCCATAAAAGGAAGCACTATTTCCATTGACAAGATTGATGGTGAAAGGAGTCTGAATCTGCACTCAACTGCCCAAACCCAAAGATAACTATGAAGGGACTTACCTTGATTCAAAGTTAAGTTTCAAAAATGGGGAAAATACAATTAATTTTGCCAAGCCTTATTAATATTAAAAATAAAATATACAACAGCTGCCTCATTCCTCAATGTGAAACATTCTCTTCATCAATATATCCATCCTGTTAACGTCCATTAAGACAGTGGTATTTCATATGAGTGGGTTCAGCCATACTTATGCATACTTATGCATGAAGGCATTTTATATGTTCAGTTTATGGTGTACAGTATTTTTTAAAGTGTTAGCGCAAATTTAACATTTTGAGATACATCCAAGTTCCCTCATGTGCTTATGTTCTTTATATTTATGATGCAAGAGAAACAGTATAATCCATAATACCTTTAGACTTGACAGTATTATATGGATGGGATAATTACTCACTCTGCCAATAAAATGTAAGGCGAGTAATACGCTGAACCACAAACATTTTGCGAGCTCACATTTCCTAAGATTACGATTAACCTGTCATTCAATCACAATGCTTGAAAACAGCAAAGAATCATGAAAATTTGATATTTCAATGATGAATAACTAGGGAGCAATACAAAATTACTGCAAACACTGAAAAAGAGACAGTTAAACAAATTAACCTCAACAATAAACATTTGCATTTGACAAACATCACAGTGGTGGATGTTGTAATGAGATTCAAAGATGTTATTTCCTATATACGATAGCTTTGCAGTATCAGAGTAGTTCATCAATTTAAGAATAATTCAAAACTCATATGGGAAATATTGTGCAATTGCTTTTGCCACAGTCCTGGCAGGTATACAAATCCCATGCCTAATTTCCAATTTTAGCAGCATCGTAAATGCAACCATTTTTGGTATCACTCGGCAGGCATGATTGCACCGCAGTGCCGGCAATGGGGCGGCGGCCATGACATGAACGCAGCTGAAAAATATTTTGTTGCCACGCTTATTGAAGCCTTTATTATTTATTTATTCACTTTGTAAGAATTCCATAGACCTCAGGCGTGCCCACGAGCGCAATAGAACATTCATATTAACGAGACCCAGGCAGAATCTCAACAAGACTAAACAGATATATAAATATTCTGCACAACAGACACCTCAAATATTAGCCAAAAATAGCATTCGTCTACATTCTACAAAAAGGAACGGTTGCTTCGAATAATAAAGAGACCTTACTAAGTGGTCTGGTTGTTTTTGATATATTTGTATATTTCCTGTAACATCTGTTTTTTCTTACTTTCATATGTATATATATCGCTGTCATGATGAAACCGCACAATCACAGTCTTGCATTTATATTCAATATGCTGTACAAACAGATTATTTTTCGCATGAACATTGCAACCTAAGTCGAGACTTGGTGAAATTGAAGAAGACATCCTTTATTTATCAAGTTATTAGTATACGATATGATGGAATAATAATATTATCCACTGCTGAACTAAGGCTTCTGCACATTGTCAGTTATGAGAATCAAGTGGTCATGATTTACCAGCCAGGCCGATGCAAGATCGTGAATCAAGGATCTGTGGTGCCCAGCCTCGACCGTGCCAGGCCACGTGCAGGTGGGGAGTGCATTAGGCTTCTCCCCTCCCCCGTGTCCATGCAAGTTGCCAATGAGTCACAGGGTGTGGGGCCGGCGGATGAGGTAATGTGTTTGTCACCCACGCTGGGCAGCTAATGAGTAACCAGGATGGCAGTTAAAGCGGGTGCATAAGTGATTATAAACACGGGCGTGCATACACTAGGGGAGACCTCGCTGGGAACTGTTGGAGGAAGCTGCATGAAGTGAAGATCTAGGGGAGCACTGATA
>JAZEWT010000006.1:13288300-13304408 GCA_036362905.1 Mordacia mordax
AGAGTTTTGGTCCAGGGATTGGGTCGTCGAGGCCCCCCGCCACGACTGCTACCCAAACCACATTGCACCGGCCCCTCACGAACCTTCCTGCGGGTGGTGAGTCTACTGGAAGATTTTAACCATTATTTACATTGCATATCTGTAACGTAATAATAATAGTAATAATTGTATTTTTATAGCGTATTTCATCCGAGGGTCACAAAGCACTGCAGAGAACGGCATATCAGCAATAACGTTTATTTGGAGGTTTTTTTATTTTTACAGATCTGAGCTGTGGAAAGAACGGCATGTCAACAACAGCAGGACCGTTCAACTGAAAGTCAAATAATAGCAACAATATTTAGACCATAAAAGAAACGATTAAAAACAAAATTCTGCAACAATGTTCCCAAGCAGGCGTAGTTCGGAAGAGAGCCAACATCCCGGCACAGCCCACTGAGCTGCATCAATAGTTGTACCAGGAGGACTTAAAAACCTTAAGGAACAAGTTAATCTTGAGATTTGAAGATGCCCAAGGACTCAGCTGAACGAATCTCCAGTGGAAGGGTGCTCTAGAGACTTGGAGCAGTGTACGAGAAGGCTCTATCACCCATCGAATGGAGGTGCGACCGAGGCACATGCAGCAAGTCTGTGTTGGAGGATCGAAGTTGTCGTGTTGAGGAGGGTGCCTGAAATAGGTCATGGGTGTATGTCGGAGCAGTGCTAGTGAGCGTCTTGTAGGTGAGACGGAGGATCTTGTATTCAATCCTGTATTTAACAGGTAACCAGTGGAGAGACTTCAGTACTGGGAATATGTGATCGTGGATGGGTGTGCAAGTGAGGACTCTCGCAGCCGCATTCTGCGCACATTGGAGATGATTGATCAGGTAAGCAGGGGTGCCAGGGAGTAGTGCATTGCAGTAATCGATTCCTGAGGAGATGAAAATGTGTAATAGCTTCTCAGCGTCAGCAGGTGACAGGATGTTGCGCAGTCTGGCTATATTTCTGAGACGAAAATAGCTACGTAATAATGTAGGTTTTCACGGCGAAGGATGCCTCCAACGTTGGAGGCATCCTCAGGCGAAGGATGCCTCCAACGTTAGAGGCATCCTCAGGCGAAGGATGCCTCCAACGTGTGAGGCGAAACGTCGCGAGGAGAGAAGAGAGAGCCATCGACGCGGCTGTCCCGAGAGAGCAGCTTTTCGAAAATAGCTACTTTCGTTGCCTTGTTGATGTGTGTCTCAAAGGTAAGTGAGGAATCAAGAGTCATACCTAGACTCCGGACTGCCTTAGCAACTTCAATGATCTGGTTGTCAAAAATCATTGGATATGTATGGCCTTGGACAATTGGTGCAGGGTTCCAACAAGCAGAACTTCTGTTTTGTCACCATATAGTTTTAGGAAATTTGAATTGAGCCAGGCCTTCACAGTTGATAGTGAGGGTGACATGCAAAGACAAGACGCATTGATGGATGACGTTGCGTGGATATATATTTGGATGTCATCGTCATAGCAATGGCAGCTGAGATTGAGGCTGCGTAGATATGGCCCAGAGGTTGTATGTAGATGCTGAAGAGGAGTGAGCCGAGAACTGAACACTGAGGAACTCCAGATAAAACAGGATGAATCTCTGAGTTTTGTCCTTCGAGGCTGACAAACTGCTTCTGGTCAGACAGGAAGGAGCTCAGCCAATGTAGGGCAGAGCCAGAGACCCCTATACCCTTCAGTCGCTCAAGTAAGATCAGATGGTCAACGGTATCAAAGGCAGCTCAGGTCTAGGACAAGAATACTTGGCAAGCCTTCATCAGCAGCAACGAGTAGGTCATCAACTACTTATCACAAGAGCAGGTTCAGTACTTTGGCCGAATCTGATCCTTATTTGGAAGGGATCGAGGAGGTCATTGATAAGAAGGTGTTTCTGGAATTGTGCAGCTATGGCACTTTCAAGGACCTTAAGAGATGAATGATAGATTTGAGATCGGGCAATAGTTATCAGGGATGTTGCAATCGAGGCCAGGTTTTTTAAGCAGCGGGGTAACTGCGGCACATTTGAACAGTGTGGAAACAATACCAGAGTGAAGTGCGTTATTAAACATATGAGTTACGAACGTGGCAAGGAATTTGAAATTTGACCGGATGATTTTGGATGGGAAAGGATCCAGGGAGCAGTTTGTGGGCTGGGATCTGGTAACTAAACAGGAGACCTCAGATGCCATTAATTCGGAAAATTTCAGGAGTTATGAGGTCAGGGAAGGTGGAGAAATAATTTTATTGGGGTATTGGTTAGAGATACAATGGGCTTCAGTTTTTTCAGAAAAAAACTGAATTAATTGATCCGCCTTATCATTATTAATGACGGGACTTGAGGGTGAGTGACTAGTAGGACCAAGGAGCTAATTAATGGTTAAGAAAAGAAATATTGGGCTTGTCGCAAGCATCAGAAAGAATGCTGGAAAGATGGCTGGTACGGACACAATCAAGTGCCTTCCAATAGTGGAGGAGTTGTTCCTTAAATATTTGACCGTGAACGGTTTGGCCCTGCGTGCATTCCCTTTGAGATCCCGGAGTTCAGCAGTATGCCAGGGGGATGGTTTTCTGCCTAAGACACAGCGTGATTTTAACGGGGCCAAATCATCACGTATGCTTGATAGCACATTGTTGTAAGTTTCTGCTGTCGCATCAGAGGCAGAGTGAACCGAGGTAGAGAGTGAAGCACTGTTGATTGCTGCGGCAAACATGTCTGGAGTGAGGGTGCTAAGGTTTCGAAATTGGATATGGCTCTTGGTGATGGAAATGGGAGGTGGTACTTGAAGAACAAACCACACGGCGGAATAATCAGACAGACCAGGATCGGCGATGGACAGGTTGGTTACCGATATGTCCCATGAGCAAAGCAAGTCAAGAGTATGGCCGCATCTGTGAGTGGTAGATGTCACATGTTGAGTGAAGCCAAGTAAGGTCAGAGTGGCCATGATATCCCTTGCATGAGGGCTCTTTAGAGAGCCAACATGAACATAGTATCACATGTAATTCTGTTTTATATGTCCAAATTCAATTTTAGTTTATGGTGAGTCTGCCACATTCTGATATGTAATATTTTATGCAGTCCCTATTGACTATGTGGATACGTAACCTGCAGTTCTATAGAAAACAAATACAAAGATCTTGAATCGACTCTTGGGGCAAATCTTGTTAGTGAGCCCCTTTTAAGGTCAGCACTGTCTGGTTTCTTTCTTAGTGAGTGCCCATTAAGGTCAGCCAAATCCATTTCCTCAATTCCTCAGTGGTAACGCTGACGCATGGCATCAATAATAATGTTAGGCTGTGTTGACATAGGAATGAGCCAGGGCAGGATCCAGTGGTGCTGAGCATAATAACCAGAAAATAAGTTCAAGTAATATGTAAAGCAGATTATACTAAGCACGCAAAAAAGATACGCACACATGAGTATACTGGAAATAAATGTGCTATAACCATCAGTGGGAATAATCAATAATATTTTAGGTCATTTGTGATTATGGCAGGGCGGCGCGGTGGCGCAGTGGTTAGCGCTGACGCCTCACAGCAAGAAGGTCCCGGGTTCGAGTCTCTCGGCTCGGGTGCCTTTCTGTGTGGAGTTTGCATGCTCTCCCCGTGTCCGCGTGGGTTTTCCCCGGGTACTCCGGTTTCCTCCCACAGTCCAAAAGCATGCTCCTGGATAGGTTGATTGGTTCGCAGACTAAAATTGTCCCGCAATGCCCGGCGATGGACCGGCGTCCCGTCGTCGGGTGTATTCCTGCCTTACGCCCTGTGTTTCCGGGATAGGCTCCGGCTCACCGTGACCCTATATAGGATTAAGCGGTTTCAGATAATGAGATGAGATGAGGTGATTATGGCATTCATGGGAAGCTTATTATAACGAATGCACAAGACAATGACTGCAATTAGTTTGGATTCTATATATATGCACTGTAATAACCTCAGGTCAGTATCAGTATCTGCCTAATTCTATACAGGGTCACAGGGGGATGGAGCCTATCCCCGCAGCCAGAGGGCACAAGGCGGGGCTCTGCCCATGATGTGACGCCAGCATATCGCTGGGCTGTAATAAGTGCCGTGTACTAATTTTCACCGTAATTAAACTGAGGCATTTGAAAGAGTGATGATCATTTAACAATTATATTTCCTTTACTTGGACAGAAGTAGGGGAAAGGGGAGATATCATACAATTAAAATATATATTCCAAAAAATGTAACATCATATACTCCATCGGCAATGATGTTAATTAGACAACGGAAATGCATTTGTATTTGGTATTCACAGCGATTACCAAGCATTGCCCCTACTGAAAGCAACTACTGTGGACCAACTGCACTTCACTGCTGCAACTTTAATGAAGGAGGCATTAAGCCCCGCTTCCCGTGTTCAAATCATCCAAACGAGGCGACTGGCGGCGCTGCCGTGAATGTGACTGTTAAGGGCAACTCACAGCAGCAATTTGCAACAAAGCAATTATACCCCGAATCCGCATGTGCGTGGCATTTCAATGGTTATCTGCACGCTATGCGTATAAAAAATTAAAATGGTTTAAGTGTGCCCCCTGCTGAGCGTGTACACAAATCCGTTGTTGTACATTTAGTAAAACATACATTGTTGGCTCTCAATTTCTGTTCCGCATAAAGCCTCCTAAAGTCACGCATTTGTTTTGTTATGTTTATTCATTCGTTCTTTATAATTACCTGCTTGAACTTGTAGGGCTGGATTCTATCCTGACAGACAAAGGGCGCAAGGTAGGGTTATACCATGGAAGGGACGACAGTCCATTACAGGGCAACGTGGCGCAATTTAGAGCCAGTAGGACCCACGCAGAGCTAATGGACGCGACAACATACCTGATTGCGTGCTGAAGAAATGTACATACCAGCTAGCAGATGTCCTCATTGACATCTTCAACATGGCCCTGCGGCCAAGCTGGGCGGGGCTTTCGGATGACAGTGCGGCATATTCCTGCCCTGTTGTAACGGCCAGGTTTCACCATGTGATTGGTCCACTCCCGAGAAAAATTGGCACCAGTTGTTTACAACGGCGGAGATTGGTTGGTAGAGAGAGCCGACGCTTGGAGACAAGGGAAGGCGCCGCTGATTGGGGGAGAGGGACGGCGTCCGGGCAGCGGGAGTATTTAAGGGAGCGCGGAGCAAGGAGGAGGGCGAGTTGCTAGTTGAGTGGAGGCAGTCAGGGAGGGCAGCCATGTAGAGGGACGAGGGCAGTGAGTAGCGGGGTTAGTTAGCGGGGTTAGTTAGGCATGTTAAGGGCAGTCGAGTAGCGGGGTTTAGTTAGTCATGTGCGAGAGCTGTGCCCGGAGCCATGCGAGGCTGTGCCGAGCGGCTGTGCCGGACGGCTGTGTGCCGCGTAGCGAGTTTGGCTGAAAGGAGACCTCGTCGCGGCGCGCACGTCTGCAGCAGTAAAAAGACTTCAACTCATCACCATTGTCCGGTATTTTTGTATCAAAACGGTTGTATGGGTGAACGTGGTGTGAGCGCGGCGGCGAGAGAGAGCGGAGTGTGGTGTGCGAGAGTTGAGAGTCCGGCCGCGCGCTTGCTGGAGGCCGGTGTGCGCGCGCACGTGGCGTGCGATTGGAAGGTCATGTGAGAGCGCGCGCGCCGTGTGAGGGCGCGCGCGCCGTGTGAGGGCGCGCGCGCCGTGTGAGAGCGCGCGCGGCGCGTCATTCAGGGACCTTCGCAGATTGGTGTTAGGAGTTGGGGATCGGTGGGCTCGAGAGTAGATATTTACGGAGGTGGGGACCTTAGGAAATTAGGAGACCCCCATAGTAGCTCATGTCGAGCTGTTTACTGGCAAAATTGCCCATATTTTAAACAGCTCGACCTGAGCTACTTATTTCGGTTTTGACGGCTCAATGCTTGATAATTGCTTACCACATCTGATCTTTTGGGATAGCCATGTGAAGCGTCCCTCCTCTCTCCTTCTTGATGTTTCACCTCCAACGTTGGAGGCATGTTCAGGCGTTATGAGATGCCTCCTGAAAGAACGACTTTTATAGGCAATCAAAAACCTAATAAATGAATTGTATTGATGGAGGCAGGAAAGACGTTGGTTTTCCTGAGAGGAGAGCAGGCTTCCCAGACATTACATGGTGAAGGACTCACGGAAGCACAGAAAAGGCCTGGGAAGAGATGTGGGATGACAAAACATCAAAGGATTGCGGGCAAGGCAGTGATTTACCTTTGACATCAGGCAACATAAGCCACCACACTTATATTCACTCAGTCTCGGAACGCCTGAGGATGCCGCCAACTTGCGGCATTAAACGTCGTGAAGGAGAGAGAGAGAGTGTTTGACACGGTTAACCCGGAAAAAAATAGCTTTGGAAAGCAATATCTCATTGTTTAATTAGCTAACAACATTATACAGGAAGCAGTGTCTGGCGGGTTGGCGCCGGCTGGTCGCCCAAGTGACTCTCCCCCTCTGCGCTTTCTTGTAGACCTGTATCTGTGTCTTATCCATGACCAGGCGTGGAAGTTGTAATTGTTTTAAATTTTATTATTTATACTATGTTGCTAAGTACATTGTCAAACAGTGTAAGTGTAAGAAGATCTCCCATCTCATCTCATTGTCTGAAACCGCTTAGTCCTTTACAGGGTCACGGTGAAGCCGGAGCCTATCCCGGCAGACACAGGGCGCAAGGCAAGGATATACCGACGATGGGACGCCAGTCCATCGCCGGGCACTGCGGGGCAATTTAGCCTGCGAGCCAATCAACCTATGTAGCAGCATGCTTTTTGGTCTGTGGGAGGAAACCGGAGTACCCGGCGAAAACCCACGCGGACACGGGGAGAGCATGCAAACTCCACACAGAAAGGCACCCGAGCCGAGAGATTCGAACCCGGGACCTTCTTGCTGTGAGGCGACAGCGCTAACCACTGGGCCACCGTGCCGCCCGTGTAAGAGGATGTTTAATTGTAATCTAATTTTGTGATTGATAGCTTACGGTGTGCAAACAATTTGTATGTGAGGTAAGTTCTCCAATTTTGCACACTGCGCCAGTTTTTATAAAGCACTCTCCCACCCCGACAGACCCAATCACGGATGATTAATGTTTACAAAGCACTTGGCAAAGTCGCAAAGAACAGCATACAGAACACAGTGTTCACAATCATGCATCATTACAGAGCACACAGGTGGGCTGACTAACCTGGAATGTTTTGACATAATAAGGTTTAACCTTCATTTAATTTCTGATAATAATGTGTAGGTTATACCTTACCAAACACATCTCAGGATAAATTGCATGACAGGCACGGCATGCGAAAAGCATTTTTCTACAAATTTCACAGCCATTTCATTGTGCTTTCACAACTGTGATAATGTACACAGGCAAATCAGTGTATTAAGTAGCAAAAAATCACTACGTTTTGTCTGTTGACATCTTACATGTATCCTGCTTCAAATATCTCGTAAATATGTCATCTCATTATCTGAAACCTCTCATCTCATTATCTGAAACCGCTTAATCCTATATAGGGTCACGGTGAGCCGGAGCCTATCCCGGAAACACAGGGCGTAAGGCAGGAATACACCCGACGACGGGACGCCAGTCCATCGCCGGGCATTGCGGGACAATTTTAGTCTGCGAGCCAATCAACCTATCCAGGAGGATGCTTTTGGACTGTGGGAGGAAACCGGAGTACCCGGCGAAAACCCACGCGGACACGGGGAGAGCATGCAAACTCCACACAGAAAGGCACCCGAGCTGAGAGATTCGAACCCGGGACCTTCTTGCTGTGAGGCGTCAGCGCTAACCACTGGGCCACCGCGCCGCCCTCTCGTAAATATTTTACGTAAATTAAACATTGACGCAGTACTTATATATGTTTGCACGGCTCAACACGGCTGTCCCAAAAGAACAGATTTGGATAGCTATTCTCACAAGACTAAATTACAATATTTACAAACCATCATGTCAAAACATATATTCATTAAAAGCTATGCATTTATCATTATCATAATACCACACATGATGTAAGCATTTGTTTGTTCATGCCAAAGGCATTGCAAATGTTTTTGAAGCTTTCAAAGTAATATTGAAAGCTTTTATGCGTCAGTTCCGTTATCAATAATGGGGCAGGAGCTGCAAGTTCCATAAAGATGGTCCAATATGAGCAAAACGTACACTAACGCTCCTTAAAATCAATTTTGTTCAGTATCAGTACCCGCTTAATTGTGTATAGAATCGCGAGGATCCGGAGCCTATCCCGGAGCCTATCCCAGCAGACACAGGGCACAAGTTGGAGCTAAACCCAGGATGTGATGCCAATACATCGCAGGGCACTTTTGGGGGGCAATTTACTCAGGAGGCCAATTAACCGAGTCAGCAGCGTGTGAGAGTAAATCGGAGTATCTGGAAAAACCCACGCGAACGTGGGGAAAACACGCAAACTCCAAATAGAAATGCACCCGAACCAGTAACCGAACTCAGTGCTTCTTGCTCTGAGGCATCAGAGCTACTTAGTGTGCCAACAGCGCCACCCCTCATTAAAATCAGCCAATTGATAAAAGCGATTCCCAAAGCATGGAGACCCAAACCAGACCAAAAATGACTGCTTTCAAATATGCAAATGCATTTGCCCTGATAGCTACATCTATTGCTAGGTTAGTACTTCCAAAGAGACTGACACTTGTAAAATGTTACGTAATCCATGTTTATTCTTCTTCTAGGTACTATTTCCAAGAGGACGTTGGTGACAATGGTCTTCCACAAATCTCTGCTCTGTGATGTTGACATGTTCATCCATTTTGATAGACTCGACAAAAGTGAATGTCTGTTGTCCACTGTCTCTCTTTCCTTCAAATTTTCCAGTTATAACCAGATTTTAAATTTCCTCTTTGCCCATATGCCCGAGAAACTTGAACTGTCTCTTTGTAATGCTGTTCAAGATCTTCCTTCTACATCCCATTATTAAGTGTCTATATTTGAGGTGTGACTTGTCCAAGAGAACCACATTTCAGTTGATTCAATCCTCTTTTCCATACTTGGTGATATTGTCCAACATTCTGATGCATACGTGAAACTGGTACAACATAGCAATCTCTAACTCTTAGTTTCGTTCCCAAACAAATTTGACTATTTATCAGTCTTTTTTAGTTTGAAAAATATATCTTGGCCATCCCTATCACATTTACCATCTGACTTTATCCAGCTTTCCAGATAGTTGAATGTATCAACCAGTCTTATATGTTCTTTAACTATTTTGGTGTTACATACGAAAATAATTTCTTCTTTGAAATTACCATGCATTCTGATTTCCTTGAATTCATCGTTAAGCCCTTCTCCTCACTTTTACTAGCAACTTTTTCCAGAATTTATTTTAACTTCCTGTCTGAAACCGATAAGAAAACTACGTTGTCTGCATAATGCAGGTTATTCAAAATTCTGTCCAGCAATTATCAACCCTGGTAAACCTTCAATTTCTCTCAAGATGTTGTCACTGTACAAGTTAAATAAGTCTGGTGAAAATACACAGCCTTGCCTCGCTCCTCTTTTAATTCGGAATAAATCACTTGGTTAATTTTCCATCTTTACATCTGCGGTTTGATTCCAATATGTGTTCCTTAGAATTATCATAAATGTCCAGTTTCATGGAGTATTTTCATTAGCTCCTCGTGTTTTTTGTACTATCGAATGCTTTGTTACAGTCAATAAAACAAGCAGATGTCTTTCTTCATTTCAGTTATGATTTATGCATTCGGATGATGAAACTTGCACTTCTTTTACCTTTTTCAACCTCTGGTTTATTCTGCTTCTGGCTCTAAGTGTCACCACTCTTAATATGATCTTTGTTACATGGCTCATTAGACTAATGGTTTTATGGAGGTCACATTCATTAGCTCTATGGTTTTGTAGAGTACAATAAAGATCGATTTACTGAGATCCTCAGGTAACTATTCACTCTCATGAATCTCGGGGAAAATATCTGTACATTTCTCTGAGCCAAGCTTTTTCAAACATTTTATTATTATTCTGCGATTTCCTTTGCCCCTCTAGCTTTGTTATTTTTCATTCTATTAAAAACTATTCTTACTTCTGACTTAAGGGTGTTTAACCCATCCATCCGTTTTTTAATCGATAGCTTCTTTCTCGGTTGTCCTAAAATACATTTTCAAGATATCCTCTCAATCCATGAGTATGTTACAATTTTAAGCTTCCAGGCATACGCTATCAGCGTTCCCTTATTTACCTGTAATATATTTGATCTTTCTAAACAATGATGCAACATTTTTGTTCTTTTGCTGTGCATTTTTCATGAAGCCATTTTTTGTCTAGCATAAAAATCTAATTTTATTTTCGCTACTGTTTTCATCTTTCCTCTGCCTACCATTACTTCCAGGATCTCCCCCGTCATCCATTGCTGTTTTCTTTGTCGTGTTTTTACTGGTATAACCTCTTTAGCTCTTCATACTAATGCTTCGTTAAAAATTCCACATTTCAATACATTTTTTTCCTCTTCAAGTTCTTTAAATCTTTTAAAACTGCAGTTGCATATCCTCTAATCAGGTCGTTTTCCATTAAATCTTTATAATTGAGCCTCTTTGTAGTATTTGGTTGTTTAAATTGCTTGAGCTTTATCTTGATTGTGCATACTACAGGTAACTGATCACTTACACAATCAGCCCCTGGGTAAGATTTTGATTGTTGAACTGCATTCTTATATCTTTTGTTGATTATAATGTAATACATTTTATTTCTAAATTTATCTACAGAGCTTTTCCAAGTGTACATTATTCTCAGATGGTGTTTGTAATAATCTGAGCATTCTCAACACTACAATATATAAATTTTTCTCCTCTGTAATATTTCTCCCCGAGCCCATGAGGTCCAACAATATTATCTATTCGCTCACTCCCAACTTTTGCATTCAGATCACCTATAACTAGCACTACTTCTTGTGGTTTACACTGTTTTTTTGCTTTGTCCAGATCTTCATAGAAATGCTCCATATCCACTTCTTCAATTTCTGCTGTCAGTGTTTAAACTTGTATCACTGAAATATTTAATAGTTTAGCATTTATTTTCACTAGCATAATGCTATCAGCTATTATCTAAAAACCAGGTACACACTTTATAGATTATTCATATAATATTTAGCCAACACCTCTTTCGTGCCTCTGACATGAAAAAAGAAATTTTCACACCCCTTGATACAATCTTTCCCTCATCCTTTCAATGTGTTTCACACGTACCTAGAATATTGATGTTTAGTCTCTTCATTTCTTTCTTTACACTGCCAAAATTCCCGATTTGATTTAAAGTTCTAACGTTCCAAATTGCAATTCTAAGTTGTTTCTTATGGGTGCGAACAGTCAAAAGCTTTGTCCGCAGTCATCTGTTGCACGTGCCTATCCTTACTGGGCGAAGTCTCATCTCATTATCTGAAACCACTTAATCCTATATAGGGTCACGGTGAGCCGGAGCCTATCCCGGAAACACAGGGCGTAAGGCAGGAATACACCCGACGACGGGACGCCAGTCCATCGCCAGGCAATGCAGGACAATTTTAGTCTGTGAGCCAATCAACCTATCCAGGAGCATGCTTTTGGACTGTGGGAGGAAACCGGAGTACCCGGCGAAAACCCACGCGGACACGGGGAGAGCATGCAAACTCCACACAGAAAGGCACCCGAGCCGAGAGATTCGAACCCGGGACCTTCTTGCTGTGAGGCGTCAGCACTAACCACTGGGCCACCACGCCGCCCTACTGGGCGAAGTGTCCACATGATTGATAATGAGGACCCCTTTCACACCGTTTTGGTTATTAGTCGATATATTTTGACCATTGTTTTTCTTGGCAAAACATTGCAGTAGGTACAACTTCTTTCTGCAGGTTTCAGTGCTTCGCTGACTAAAGAAGTCTCCTCTGTCGTTTTCTCAGTAGCACTGGGCAGATGATCCACCATTCTTCGCCCCCAATGGCTTCAACTCTAACCCTTGTCAAAGAGACTAAGAGGTGCTATTCCTTACCGAAGGACAACCCAGAGACAACAGTAACCGGAAGGAACCTGCCTCACGAATAACATAACAGTTGTGACTGCCTTTCTGAAGTATGTAGCATAACGTCATACCCAAGACAATCCAGTCATAATCATGATTTTTCCAGACTTCTACGTATACTATGGTTATTCATGTCATCCTCACTGTCAACTATAAAGGCCTGACTCAATTCCATTTTTGCTAAAACTAAATGGCGACAAAACAGACGTTTTGCTTGTCAGAACCCCACACCAATTGTTCAAGGCTGAACCTATCCAATTGATGCTTGACGACCAGACCATTTAAGCTGCTAAGGCAGTCCGGAGTCGAGGTTTGACTCTTGATTCCTCACTCACCTTCGAGACACCCATCAATGCAATTATTATTATTATAAAGTGTGCTACGTTAACTGAAGTGTCTATTAAATCCCCACTTGAATAATTTTTAAATCCTCTGATAAATGTCTCCTGCCAGTCGGTAGATGTGGTGCAGTTCACTGTGGGATTTCTAAATAGACTATGCATCTCAATGAGTTGTCGCTGAGGGCACAATTGTTATATATTTTTGTGATGGGGGGGGGCAATATATATCGCACGTTAAAATAAAACAATGATAACGGTCATTTGTTTTTGTTGTCATCATTCCACTTACTACCACCTGGGTGGCTTTCCCTGGGATGGTCACGAAAGATCATTTTCGAAGATGGACAAAATGCAGAACAGTTTGTTAATGTGGTAATATCTTCCAGAGTTTGCTGTGGTAGAACTGCTTCCACCAGCAGTGGCATGGGAATTCATTTGCTGCACCTGCACCCTGTTATGTCAAATGAAACGTCACAAAAAAGCATTCATTTAGCTCTGTAAACTATTGCTTATGCCGCTGCATGTGGAAAGATTTATAGGACAACTCCGTGGGGGAGTTTGGCCTACTATTCCAGGATGGTGTGGATTATGCTGCTCATGTTTTACACATTAAGGGTCCCAATTTGTTATGGGCTCTGTAATTTGATCACTACAGTACATCTCATCTCATTATCTGAAACCGCTTAATCCTATATAGGGTCACGGTGAGCCGGAGCCTATCCCGGAAACACAGGGCGTAAGGCAGGAATACACCCGACGACGGGACGCCAGTCCATCGCCAGGCATTGCGGGACAATTTTAGTCTGCGAACCAATCAACCTATCCAGGAGCATGCGTTTGGACTGTGGGAGGAAACCGGAGTACCCGGCGAAAACCCACGCGGACATGGGGTGAGCATGCAAACTCCACACAGAAAGGCACCCGAGCCGAGAGATTCGAACCCGGGACCTTCTTGCTGTGAGGCGTCAGCGCTAACCACTGGGCCACCGTGCCGCCCTCACTACATTACAGTCACCACTAATATTTTTTTTAACGCTTATAGATACAAATTTACAGAACCATGCATATTCTGTGGATCGACTAACTATGTTTATGAATATATGGCATCATTCATTGATTATCAATACATGCTTAATCCTGTACAGGGTCGGGCGGGGAGGGGGGGGGGACTGGAGCCTATGCCGGTAGACACAGAGCGCAAGGCAGGGGAATACCCAGGATGTAACACCAGTACATTGTAGGGCACTTTTTTGCGGTCATTTACTCAGCAGACCAATTAACCTATGCAGCAGCGTGTCTTTGGATGGTGGGAGGAAAGCGGAGTACCCGAAGCAAACCCACGTGGGCATGGGGAGAAGACGCAAAATGGCACACAGAAAGGAACCCGAAATGGGAACCAAACCCCGAGCCTTCTTGCTGTGTCACTGTGTCAAATTGCCTTAACTCACCTTGAAAACATTTAATTGAGAATAATAATTGGATGTCTGATAAGCTGCGATATCTGCTATAATAGTGAATACTCAGCCTTAGTGTATATAAAATAATGACACAACGCTTTTTTCAACATTTCCAGATAAATAAGATGTGTTTTTCGCTCATGTTTAAGGATAACAGGGCAAACATTTACATATAATTTAGTTTTATAACGCAGCAGGGATACAAATGCACCTCATATTACTGTACAAATCGGGTGTTACTTAATGTAATATGTGAGCAGATTGTCGAAACTAATATTCAGAAAAACGATCTCATATTCTTTACACAGCAAAACAAGCAAGAGGCACTTAGATATTTATATATGAAAAACATACACAGTAATACAAAACACCATAGACAACAGTTGCACCCCAATTCATTCAGATAAATCTGCATTTGTGTGGGGAGCTATTGCGGTGTGTGCATTGGGAACACCTGTGCATTATGGGAATCACAAGTGTTGCTCATCTCAGAAAATCTTTTAATTTCAAAAGGTACAGGTGTAGGCTTGCAAATTCTTATTTGCGCCACTAATGGTAGAAGTGCCTCCACTAGCGCAAGCTCTGGAAGAGACATTATACAAGTTGTTTGGCCTTCTGTTCACTTTTCGCCAAATGCCTTGGAGGTACCCAGATTTACTCCAGCACACGTGACCACCCAATCAACCACAGCATTCCCATTTATACAGCCAGATGAACCGAGGTGGGCAGATAAACACATTGTTAATAACACTGACAATATTATACAACCATGAGATGTTAAGAAGTAATTTCCATGGAGGTGGCCCAGTGGCTCTGTGATCACACACTATACCAGCACTGCTGAAATTTTACGTTTAAATCTGTGCAACCATTTGTGATTAAGCACTTCAGTCATGCATAACTGCAACAATAAAAAATCATACTTGGTCCTTTATACTTAGTTTTATGAAAAAAAAATACTTGCTCTTTGGGAAAAAAGTCGGTTCTTTTGCCATGTGATGAGCTGCTCTATCGCCGGCTGCATTGGGAAAGTGTATACCTCCCTCATGCGGTGAAGAGGTCTCTTCAAGGTCAACTGATGTACAATTTTGCAATTTCAATTCCACCAGCAATTCTTTACCGTGGGTTGATGCGCTGCCCCGTGAAAGATCGGAATGGAAACTGTTCCTCATGGCATGGCACCAGCAGCACAATTGGATTAAAGTTTGGAAAGAAGACAAAATATATATGTTTTTTTTCTTAAATTGAAGCTTGCCATGGTGCCATGGCGATCCTCCAAGTTTTTGCGCTCACATTTCCAATTCCATCTCTTTAGTATTCTCACCCCACTCCGCATCACAACTCCTCTGCAGACATGTCCCCATACTCACATCCAATGTCTGCTCTTCTTGGCACCTGTCAGAACTTGCCAGGTCATCAGAAATCTGTTCAAAAGTCTTAAATTGAAACTGCTCCATATTATGCTTATCTCGCATTACCTTGCGTTTTCAATAAACTGTAAACTATACCAATGTTCTATTGATAACAAAAACTACTGATATTCGTTTTTTTTTCGAGGCAAGAGTTAGTTACATTACAGAGATGGGACTGGCTTAAATAGGCTTTCATCAGGACATGTAGAGATAATGGCTGATGATAATGGTTTTGACAATTTTGCATTGAACTTCATAGTTAATCATAGGTGTTCTTTACAACGATTTAACTTAGATACTTTTTTTTAATACACTGCTGGATGAATGTCGAATTATTGCCATGTAGTGCCATTAAAACTGGTTAGTTACATATGAAGGTTTGTGGAGAATGGAGGACGAAACATTGACTTCGATATCACTCACTGCTTATATTAAGCATAGATGGAATCGAACTCGGGTAGCCTAGTTCATAGAGCTGCGCGCTGACCAATGTACAACTATTTCCCTTGGTATGCGCCTACAAAACGAATTTACCCATATTGTTCAGTTCACTACACTGCCACGAGAGGGAAATGCAACGACGTCTCCCGACAGAGAATCACAGTTAACAAATTCGCAATTGTCATGAGCTACTTTTAGGTTTCACAACGGAAAAACTTGTTGACAGTGACTTATTGACAGTGACTGCAAAGTGGCTTTGCAGTAGAAGGACATCACGCAGATTTAGGAGAGATGACAGGTATGTATCACCAATTGCGAATCACTTACACGATGTTGAATACCTGGAAAATGTTCTAGTGACATTATTGAACACGTTATACAGTATGGGTACTTTTTTTGCCAGTATACAAATATAAGATTACAACAGGTTTTAC
>JAZEWT010000006.1:13313727-13332543 GCA_036362905.1 Mordacia mordax
GGGCGGACGGACAGTAGGGGCTGCGAGGGGACGTCAGCTTCCTGTTGTCGTCCTGCGGTGTTTCCTGTTTTCGTCCCGCGATGTTTCGTGACCTGGTCTTGTGATGGTGACTCATCTGGATTCGTGATCTCCTCGTGATCTGGACTCGTGACTCGTGGTGTTTACGGTAGAGGAGTGATGTCATTTATCAGGCGCTATAAGGGGGCTGCGGGGGAATATAAGGAGGGCCGGTTGGAGAGGGGGAGAGAGGAATCGCCTGGGGGAACGAGAGTGACGTCAAGATGTAGGCTGCTCGTATGTCGTTACGCTCCGGCCCGTGTTTGCTGGTGTTCCAATAAAGCATCAAAATCAAGAAGTCTCTGCTCATCCCTGCTCGCTGGCTGATCTATTGCGGAGTGGGTGCTGATCCTCGCCGTGGTGTTACCACTGTAAGCCGTCACAAGTCCACAGTCGAAGCCGTGGTGCCACAGGTGCACGTTGCAGTCCCATTGGTGTTGGTCTACGAAATACATTAGCTTCCCCGCAATGGTCTAGTTAAATTGCTCAACCATCCTGTTGGCCTCTGGCTGGTAAGTGGTGGTTCTTTCCCGCTGGACTCCCAGCTCTTGGCAGAGGTTTCTGAAAATCTCCTTCCCATGGTCGGTGATGACCCTTTCAGGGATCCCGTGCCAGAGTATGTAACCCTCCAAGAAAACCTGGTCGACCGTAGCAGCCACCTTGTCTGGGATTACTACTGCTATCAGGTAGCAGGTGAAGTACTCCACCGCACTATCACATAGCGGTTGCCATGGTGTGAAGGGGGAAGTGGCCCCTGCAGGTCAATCCCAGCCAGCTGATTCACCCAGTTTACCTGCAATGGTCATAAAGGGGCGGTGTGTTGTGGTGGCCCCTTTGCTGTTTGCTGGCACCGTTGGCATCCTTTAATCCAGGTGGTCACATCCCCGCCCAACCTGGGCCACAGGTATTCTTGATGCAGAGTCTCTCGGGTATGTCGCTCGCCACCATGCCCCTCCATGGTGTGGTCTTGGACCAGGCGCAGCAGCTGCGGACGCACCGCAGTTGGCACACATACGCTCCCGGCTCCGCCGTCCGGTCTCCGCTTCCGGACCACGCTCCCAGAGCCTGAGATGGGTGTAGAGGGTCACCCAGGGCCCCTTGACGGCCGCCTGGCCTCTGGCGAGGGCGTCTCTTACCCACTCCAGCTTGGCATCGCACCCCTGAGCCTGTCACAACTGCTCCTCCGTAATCCTCGTGAACTCACAGCCTTCCTCCTCCCGGATAGGCTTCACCCAGGACTCACCGGCCATTCCCATGTGTCGCACGATGGCGCGGGACTCTGCCACC
Source organism: Mordacia mordax (assembly GCA_036362905.1). Lineage (NCBI taxonomy): Eukaryota > Metazoa > Chordata > Hyperoartia > Petromyzontiformes > Petromyzontidae > Mordacia > Mordacia mordax. The sequence goes on from JAZEWT010000006.1 coordinate 13,315,072, forward strand.
GATGAGGTGTGACCACCCTCGGGCAGACGGTACCGATCCCCCATGCATCAGGGGCACAGCCTGTCTTGCAGGGTGTCGAGGTGTATCGCCGGTCAGGGGGAGAGGGCATCTGCGTTGGCATGCACCCACCCTGCCTGGTACTCGATCTGCAGGTCATACTCCTGCAGCTGTGAGAGCGATCTGACCATCTGACCCCGCGGCTCCTTAAAGTTCAGGAGGAACTGCAGAGCGTGGTGGTCTGTTCGGATCCGACAAACCCGAGCGTGTAGGTATGGCCAGAACTAATGGCAAGTAAAGACCACCGCATGCAGCTCCTGTTGGGTGACGCAGTAGTTCGTCTCGGCATCACTCAGCATATGGCTGGCATAGGCAATCACTCGCTCGTTTTTCCCTTTGCTCTGTGACAACGCTGCCCCTAACCCGCAACCATTGGCGTTGATGTTAGCCACGAACTCCTGGGCGAAGTCCGGAAAGGCTGGTATGGAGGTATGTGTCAACTGGTCTTTCAGGTCCCATCGGCATCACAGTCCTCAGTCTATTCGAAGGGCTGCTTAGTGGACATGAGCTAAGTGAGGGGTCATGCAATGGTGCTTAAGTGCGGCACAAAACGTCGGTAGTACATGGTGAGGCCAAGGAAAGAGCGCACCTTGGCTGACGTGTGGGGTCGCGGCCAGTCGGTGACCACCTGTACCTTGTCGGGGTCCATGTATAGACCTTTCTCACTCACCCGGTATCCTAAGTATGCCACCTCCCCCTGGGCGAGGTATCACTTGCGTGGTTTGAGCTTGAGGTTGGCCTCCTTTAACTGTCATGCAAGCACCCCAGATGCTCCTCCATTGTCCTACCATACACGATGACATCGTCCAGGCAAATGAGGCACTGTTCCCACTGTAACCCCCTCATGACGTGCTCCATCAGCCACTAGAACATAGCCAGCATTCACAGTCCTGGCGGAGTAATGAACGCTGTCTTGTGGTGGTTTTCCTCGGTTACCCCAATTTGCCAGTGCCCAGAAGCCATCTCCAACATTGAGAAATACCGGGCCCTGCTCAGTCCATTCAGTGTCTCGTCCACACACGATATCAGGAACATATCCCCACCGTCACAGCATTGAGGCGGCGGTCTTCAACACATAGCCTAGTCGACCAGTCCTTTTTTTACTAGGACCACGGGGGTGGCCCATGGACTGGTGGATGGCTGAATGATCCCGTCTCTCAGCATTTCCGTTGCCGCCTGGCTGACTGTCACCCATTCGGGAGCCCCCATGTGGTAGGGCGGAATCTTTTGTAAGGGTAGGCAGCGCGACGAATGAGTGGATTCTGTTGTGCGGCGACGACAGCAGGAGGCAAGCAGCAACTTTAGGAAACAACAGTGTTCTTTATTAAGAGGACCGGCGTGGGGAAGTACAGCCGACAGGAGCAGTTACCCTAATGTACGACAGCGCGGAGTGAGGAGAAGTTCCGGCACCGCCCCTATGGGGTGGGTTGGTTTGTATAGGGCCTGTGGTTACCCTGATTTGGTGCCCGTGCACAGGTAAGTGGATTATTATGCACCTGTGCACAGGGAAGTGGATTATTATGCAGGTGTCCCAATCAGGGCGGAAAGAACCGCCATACAACCCTTACAGTACCCCCCCTCTTAAGGGACGACTCCTGGCGGACCCCTTAGGGCGGTCCGGGTGTTCAGTGTGGAAGGTGCGGATGAGCTCTGGGTCCAGGATGTCCTGCGCTGGAACCCATGAGCGTTCCTCGGGCCCATACCTCTCCCAGTCCACCAAGTATTGCAGGCGACCCCGCACCCAGTGGGAGTCCAGCAGCGTGAGGACTGTGTAGGCCGGCTCGCCCCCTATTAGACGGGGAGGTGGGGGCGGGCGGTCAGCGGGAGACAGGGGTGAGGTGGACACCGGTTTGAGGAGCAACACGTGAAAGGTGGGGTTTATTTTCATGGATGATGGAAGGCAGAGGCGAATGGCTACTGGGTTGATGATTTTGGTGATGGGGAAGGGACCGATGTAGCGAGGAGCCAACTTGCGTGAACCCCCTCGGAGGGGAAGGTCCTTGGTGGACAGCCATACTTGTTGCCCCACCTCGAAGCAAGGAGCTGCTGTACATCGCTTATTGGCTTGACGTTGACTTTCCCGTGCAGACGGCAGCTTAGGCGGCGGTACCAGGTGACACGCCTTAGAAAACCGGTCCACCATTACCAGTATGACCGTGTTTCCACGAGAGACCGATAGTCCCGTGATGAAGTCCATGGAGACGTGTGACCAGGGTCGAGAAGGTATGGGGAGGGGGTGGAGCAGTCCCATGGGCTTGGTCCTGGGAGACTTGTGGCGTGCACATGTAGTGCAGGCTGCTACGAAGCAAGCGGGGTCGGCGTCAACTGAGGGCCACCAGAATCTTCGCCGCAGAAATTCTCGTGTCCGAGCGGTCCCGGGGTGTGCCGTCAGATTGGACGCGTGAGCCCAGGTAAGGACTCGTGAGTGCACTGATGTTGGCACGTAGAGCAGATGGGGTGGACACGACTCCGGAGCAGGTTCAGAATGCAGGGCTCGCCGGATGACCGCCTCGATACCCCACTGCACCGGTGTCACGATGCGAGAGGAGGGGATGATGGACTCTGGGAAGGGGTCGTGCTCAGGCGGGTTGAACACGCGGGAGAGCGCGTCCGGCTTTCCCGTTCTTTGACCCCGGGCGGTAGGACAGCACAAAATTGAATCGGTTAAAGAACAGGGACCATCTTGCTTGGCGCGAGTTGAGGCGCTTGGCGCTCTGAATGTAGGCCAGGTTCTTATGGTCCATCCACACTATGAATAGTTGGGCGGAACCTTCCAGCCAATGCCGCCACTCCTCCAGGGCCAGCTTGACGGCTAGGAGTTCCCGATTCCCGATGTCGTAGCTGCTCTCCGCGGGCGATAGGCGGCGCGAAAAGAAGGTGCAGGGGTGCAGCACTCAATCCCCTGGACAGACTTGGGAGAGCACTTCCCTCACCCCCACATCCGACGCGTCCACTTCCACAATGAACGGGAGCATGGGATCTGGAAATAGCAGCACTGGTGCAGACGTGAAGTGGTACTTGAGGGAATTAAACGCGGCCACTACTGCCTCTGGGGTTAGGCAGTAGGACGCGTTAATCCCCTTGGTGAGAGCAGTGAGAGGTGCAGCCACCAAGCTGAAGTTTTTGATGAATCGCCGGTAGAAGTTAGCGAAACCCAAGAAACGCTGCACCTGATTGACCAAAGTAGGAACCGGCCAGTCGCGCACGGCCTGGGTCTTTGCTAGGTCCATCTGGACCTTCCCTTGAGAAATGATGTGACCCAGGAATGAGACTGTAGCGACGTAGAAATCACACTTTGAAGGCTTCACAAACAGATTGTTCTTGAGCAGAGTGCTGAGCAACAACCGGACATGTTGTACGTGTTCCTGAAGACTGCGTATTCGTCATAGACGAAGACGAAGCGATGCAGCATCTCCCGCAGAACATCATTGATGAGAGCCTGGAACACCGCAGGGGTGTTAGTCAGGCTAAATGGCATTACCAGATATTCGTAGTGGCCGGTTGGGGTATTAAATGCCATTTTCCACTCGTCGCCCTGTTGGATCCGAATGAGATTGTATGCGCTCCTCAAGCCCAGTTTGGTGAAGATAGTTGCCCCCTGCAGGAGTTCAAATGCCGTTGTCATGAAGGGGAGGAGGCAGCGGTTCTTGACGGTGATTTGGTTAAATCCACGGTAATCCACACAGGAGCGCAGGCTGCCATCCTTCTTGGCCATGAAGAAGAAACCAGCCCCTGCCGGAGAAGTTGAAGGGCGAATGAAGCCCGCGTCGAGCGCCTCCTTTATGTAGTTCTCCATAGCCGCTGTCTCAGGCGGCGACAGGGAAAACAGCTGTCCCCGAGGCGGGCAGGTACTGGGCAGAGTGTTGATTGCGCAGTCGTATGGACGATGAGGAGGAAGAGTAGTGGCATGTCGCTTGGAGAATACCTCCCGGAGATCAGCGTAAACCGATGGGACACGAGACAGCTCGGACGAGGCGTCGACGTTTGACAAGCCCATTGGCGTGTTTGCTCCAGAGTAGTCGAGGTGACAGGATGCCCCCCATTCTCTGATCGTGCCCCTCCTCCAATCCATCACTGGGTTGTGACATGCCAGCCACGGATAGCCCAGGACTATAGGCTGATCACGGGAATCGATAAGGAGGAAGGAGATCCACTCAACGTGTCCTGACTGCACCTGCATGTGGAGTGGCTCAGTCCTAAGGCGCACTGTTCCTGCTCCCAGAGGCCGTCCATCTAGACCGGTCACCGGTATGGGGTTGGGCAGGGAGGTGCAAGGGATGCCCCAGCGTCGGCTGAGCCCCTTGTCCAGAAAATCCCCCGCCATGCCGGAGTCGACGAGAGCTCGGAGCTGCAGGCACTGAGACCCCCAAGACAGAAACACGGGCAGTGTCAGCCGATCACGGGTGGATCTTAATGTATTTACTGAGGCCCTCTCAGTTCCACCTATTCTGGGAGGGCCGCGGCATTTCCCAACTTCCTCTGAAGGTTGTTACCATGGCACACACAATTTGTCTGCACCCCACGACCTCCCCGTTGCTGGTTCTTTCCTCGGTAGGACCGAGGTAGTCCAGCATCCCCGAGGTCCATAGATTCTGTCCCGAGAGGGGGTTCTTGGAATTGATGCCGAGCCACAAATTCTTGTGTCAAAGGAGCATGGCGAGAGTCTGATGGTCGCGTAGGGCCCGGGTGCCCCCCCTCACGAATCCTCTCCTGCCAGCGATTATCGATCTGGATGGCGAATGCGATTGTTTCCTCGAGGGAGGTGATCTCGGGTCGGGATGCCAACTCATCTTTACAGGAGTCAGACAGTCCATTATGGAAAGCCAAGATGAGTGACGGCTCATTTCACCCAGTCTCTGCCATGATCGTTCTAAATTCTAAAGAGTAGTCTGCAGCGCTCTGGAGTCCCTACTGTAGATGGTACAGTTTTGAGCCTGCTTCGCGGGCCCCGACTGGAAGGTAGAACACCTGCTGCATCTCGTCCATGAAGGACTCCGATTGAGTGCAGAAAGAGACCTGCTTCTCGTACACTGCAGTTGCCCAGGCCAGAGCCCTCCCTGACAGCAGCGAGATGATGTGAGCCACTCGTACCTCATCCGACGGGAAGGAGGAAGGCTGTCGCCAGAACGCCACAGAGCACTGCAGTAAGAAGCCGCGGCAACCGCCTGTGTGGCCGTCACATCTGTCGGGTGGTGGAAGATGCGGTTCGCGTCTAGGTGTTGCTGCAGATATGTCCACCCGCAGTGCAGCGAGTCGGTCCGTGAGGCTGCGTAGTGCCTGCTCATGGAGCATGAGTATTGACTCGTGCTGCTGAAGAGAGACGTGAACCTTGTTGCCGTCTGTGTCACCCGCTGAATCCATGTTGTGGCCGGAACTTCAGTAAGGGTAGGCAGCGCGATGAATGAGTGGATTCTGTTGTGCGGCGACGACAGCAGGAGGCGAGCAGCAACTTTAGGAAACAACAATGCTCTTTATTAAGAGGACCGGCGCGGTGAAGTACAGCCAATAGGAGCAGTTACCCTAACATAGGATAGCGCGGAGTGAGGAGAAGTTCCGGCACCGGCCCTATGGGGTGGGTCGGTTTACATAGGGCCTATGGTTACCCTGATTTGGTGCCCGTGCACAGGTAAGTGGATTATTATGCACCTGTGCACAGGTAAGTGGATTATTATGCAGGTGTCCCAATCAGGGCGGAAAGGACAGCCATACAACCCTTACATCTTTACCGGTCTTGCGCCTTCCGTGTGCATCCTTTGCTGCGTGCAGTTCATTCTCTCCACGCCCGTGTCATGCCAGTTGAATATGTCCCCAAATTCTCGCAGCAGTCTCCGTAGTTGGATCTCCTCACTCTCCGTTTGGCTCTCTCAGTCGATATACAGCTCGTCCAGAAGAGGGGGGCCCTGTTTGTGGGTGTTCGGGCCCACTCGCCAGGCGCAGTCTTGCTAATCCTCCTCGGGTCGCTCCGCCGTCCCCCATCCAGGGTGTACACTGCACCTGGGCTGGCCTGTTTGTTCCAGCGCGGAGGAGTATTGGCATATTGTGTGGGTTTACAACACTGAGTACCATTCCCCGCTCCATGACCACCATTGTAGCTGCACCGATTCGACCGAACCACTGGGAGTGTTCGGAGTGGGGAGTCAGGAGCACTTTACCTGTGGCCGCGCCATCATCGCCACCATGGGCGGCAAAGTGGAGCAGCCCCTCTGAGTTTAGCTCAAGCCATAATCTGTGGCATAGCCGGATGATGCTATTGCTCCCCCAGGCAGGTGCCATGCCCAACACCTCAGAACTGACGTCATGTCCCCCCTACCCGGATGTGACATCAGAGTGGCTGCCCTCGACACGACACTCCCACCTGGCAAGACCGTCCCCTCCCACCCACAAAACGGAACTTCCTCCTGCCCTGCCCCAATCTGCGTGCACTTCCATAGGACGTAAACTGTCAAGTCCAAGGCCTCGAGTGAGTCTGTGCTGAGAATGCATGGGTGGCAGAGTTGCGCCGCTATGTAAACCACGTGGCAGTACCTCGCCGAACCTACCCGGATTGCCAGGGAGACTCGACCAATGATCCTGAGGTTGCTGCCATTGGCCTGCCCCAGTTTGTGGCCTGGTGGTCAAAGGCGTCGGAGGTCGACTCTGGTTCACCGACAGGGTTCGTAGCTTAGCGCTGACATGGTGGCCACCATGCCGAGCAATATCTGGGTCGGCTGCCCCTCTATTGTCCCTTGTTCTCTGCGGCCTCCCCCCTCACTGCTGGGACGATGCCTTTGATCGCTGCTTGCCTTCCATGTCCACCTCCAACCTTTCCCAACCCGGGATCCCGCAGTGGCCTCTCTGCACTCCCACCTACCAGTGGGAACGACCGTTTAAAAGCCACCGAGAAAGGTGTGGGGCCTCCAGTGGGCAGTCCTACCATATACGCCCCCTCCGGTCGCATCTGTAGCACTAAGATCTCCCCCGGACATGAGGCGATAACCTTGTGTCACCCCCGTGGCCTTCATGGGACCTCACCGGCCGCTGGTTCTCCAACGCCCGTAATTGCTGCTCCGACGCATCCCTTCCATGACACATCCCCTCCAGCTGGTACTGGATATCCTGCACGGTGGCACCCAGATCCGACGGGCCCATCTCGTGGTCGTTGCAGTATACCACCGCCATTCCACCATTAGGCGGCGCCCCGTCCTTCTCCTTTAAGTCACTGCAGGCCAGCAGCACCCCCTTGCATTGGCGGGCCTCGCCGTGTGCCGCGCACTTGCAGGCCAATGCCCAAGCCTGTATCTGCACCATGGAGAACTCGGGGCGCTCCACGTCCTGCCACCAATCCGTCCCCCAAAGGTACCTGAGCACTTCTGCCTTCGTCATTCCCTGGATGAAGGATCGCTCCACGCTAGGGTCGGCCCACTCGACGAGCATCTCCAAGCTCTCCATATAGTTCACCAAAGCATTGTCCGGCCGCATCTGTCCCCACATCAATTCCTCATGCGCAGCCGCCGGTGCCACTTGAATGAACCGCTTTCGGGTGCCCGTCTGAGACCAAGGACCAGTCGTCCTGAGACCAAGGACCAGTCGTCCTGTGCTGTACATTCTCGCAACTGTAGCAAGACACGCACACCGTTTTCGCGTCTGACCAACCTCCCAGACGTTGTGCACTGGCCACGTGTCGCTGGACGTCATCCCAGGACTCCGAAGCTCTGCCTCCAAACGTCAGCGCAATCTCGACCTTGCTTCTCTGACACCAAATTGTCAGGCCGCATGCGGACCTCTGTCTCTGGGACATCCTCACCATGCTCCTGCAGTGACCGCGCTGATGTGGGGTATTCCTTCTCTCTCTCTGGGACAGGCATAACAGGGCTCAATGCTCTCTTCATTATAACCCTAGAGGGTTAATTAACTCCGCCAAACTCGTAAATACAATGAGTACCTCTCCGTAACGTGTTGACTCCAACAACAACTGCACAATACAGCTGCAGAGTTAAGGAATAGGGGAGGGGGGACTTTAACTGTAGAGGGGGGACAAAGCTACGTGGGGTGACGTCGGTTAGAACTTTCTAGAAGAGCCACGTGGGGGGACGGACAGCAGAGGCCGACGGGGGGGGGACTTTTACGGTAGCGGGGTGACGTCGGTTAGAACTTGCTAGAAGGGGCCGCAGGCATATAAGCACGGGGGTTGGAGGGGCAAGGAGAGTCTCCTAGGAGAACGAGAAGGAGGAGGGAGCGTCACGATGTAGCAGCTCGTTGTATGCCGCTACTCCGGCCCAGTGCACTGCTGGTTTCAATAAAGCATCTAAAACAGTGGTTCTTAACCTTGTTGGAGGTACTAAACCCCACCAGTTTCATATGCGCGTTCACCGAACCCTTCTTTATTGGAAAAATAAAATGTGATCACCTGCAGCCAGTGATGGCCAAGCGGGGCGTGTCATCACGAATCATATGAGTGAGGTGTGTGTCTTGACCTCCACCGAACCCCTGAGACTGACTCACCGAACCCCTGGGGTTCGATCGAACCCAGGTTAAGAACCACTGATCTAATATCAAGAAGTCTCTGCTTATCCGTGGTCGCTGGCTGATCTATCGCGGAGTGGGTGCTGATCCTTGCCGTGGTGTTGCCATTGTAAGCCGTCACAAGCCCGCAGTCGAAGCCGTGGTGTCACACAGCCACAACGAAATCATCCCCAATTACGATACCAACTCACGCCCAGTTTGTACTCTCCTTTTATACTTCCCGACCTTGTGCGTGCGTGACGTGCGACATCCTGTTTATCCCCAATTAAGCACACCTGTTGCCCCCTACAGACATCCGGTCTTTTGGCCGCTTCGCCTGTTTACCACTAACTAGGCTTACCTGGCTTCTCATTGGACATTCGGTCTTCTGGCCGTAAAACCTGTTTCTCCCCAATTAGATGCACCTGGCGACTCCTTTACGGAACTGATCGCTGAGCGTGGTCGCGTAGGCGCACTCAGCCTATCGCGGAGCGAGGCTTTAGCACCACACACCCACCACCCTCCCTATAGCTCCCTGTTTCTCTCACCTCTCACCCATGCTCTCTTTATTCCCACCTCACCTTTTCCCCCATCTCAGTCTCTCTTGCTTCTGCGTAATTTTCTCTCCCCAGTACGTGTCGCTTTCACTTACTCTCCTCTTTCCATTTTCCTCTGTGTTTTTCCTCCTCGTTTCACACCTGTCTTCTTCGCCCAGCTCCAAGTCTCCCTTCTATATTGCCATACCTCACCTATCTCTCTCCCCTGACACATTGTGCGTGGGATTCACGGCTGGAGTGGGGAGTGAAGGGGGTCCTCGAAGCGGTGGGGGACAGGCGGAACGTCAGAGCAACGAACGAACCAAGCTCAATATTATAGGATGCAGAAGACGTTATCAAGCAGATTTATGGGATATCCCCACTGCAAATGTGCCATTTAGGCAGGAATCCTGGCAGCATTCCAACCAATAAATCTTTGCATTGAAATAGCATGATTACGTTTAAAGCCCATGCACCGATGAAGTAGAGCCTTAGAAGGTATCAATAACAATGGGCCTAATTTATATTCCCCAGTGCTTCTGCAGAAGCAAGGTCACATTTTGCCAAGTCCATTAAACTTTAAGATGAATCTCACACTCTCCATAAACATAACGACAATCTGGTCCATCATAATAGTTTGGTGTTACTGCTCCTGACCTTGCTGTAAGTACAATGTAAAATGTTTGCTTTGTTGTATAGTCACAACACAGCCACATACCCGCATAAACCTTCTAAATGTGTACTATTTTGGCCTCCGTAGGGCTGTTTCCATTCCAATGGAATATGGTCTCTCAACCCAGTACAATCCAATATACTAATCCAACAGTGAGTAGCTGTGATGGACACTTTTTTAATCTGCCAAGAATGCAGTCAAGCCAAACCAAATAATTACAAGTGGCAGAAACCTTACCATGTTCAACAACTACTAACAAACGTAATTAAGAGCAACACTACATTATTTCATTCTTTTCAGTAGCAAAAATAGCAGTAATAATTAACTTTTAAAAACGGAATGTGCTCGAAATGTATTGCATTTTAAAGTAGAATTTTACGTTTGCACCGGTGTGTATAACTGCACAGAATAATAAACCATCTTTTTCGACATAAAGGCTTTGGTAACCAATATTATCTGTAATAAAGCCCTTTTGGATTGTTTGACAAAAAATAAGTGTTGTAAACCAACCTCTATGGGACACGGCCAATTAGTAAGGTGTGTGGAGAACAAATTCAATACACCCGATGTGCAGTCATAAACAATTGACACGTTTTGTTCACGTGACAAAGCTCACTGATTGGCTGTGTTTGGTGGGGATGGGTAGACGACAGTATATTTTTGCGTGATCCAATCCAAAAGGGCTTTATTTATGGACAGATAATTCGAAACAAGATTTCTATAAGTATGGAAGTTAAGCGACACTTTGGTGACATTACGTAGCGAAGTAGTGCCACGATTTATTTGATACATTTCGTCTCAAATTTCTTCTCAATTAATAAAAAGCAAAGTATTGCTTGTATATGAAATGTCAATCCAACAGACGTCAAACCGTGTTCAATCTAATACGTCTGTTCATTTTTTACAGTAATGATTACAAACGTTGATGCTAAATTGTGCATATAAACCAGTATGGTCCACAGTGGCACCATATGGGATGGATCCAATAAAATATTAGGGCCCCAGTACCGACAGCGTTTGGAATGTCACGACTCTAATGGCAAGCTAGTGACACGGTCCAGCGGTAGCATGTTTACCGCTTGTCTTAGTGGTATTTACTTTAAGCCCATCGGCTGCTCTGGAAAATACTGCGGGTGTATCAATTGTATATATGCGCCATCTGCTTCACCAAGGACGTTGAAAAGATATCATGACGTTGTCCAAAAAATAGGAGTCAAAATCAAAACTTGCTGTTTTAAACTAATTATCGACAAAATGCTCAATTGACAAACACATAGCATCCGTCGCCCCCTATGATGAAAACCGAGGACTCTCCTGAAAGAGACAGGTAAACAAATATAATAATAGCAATGCAGTAATTAAAAGTGAACAAATACATATAAACATTAAAAGAAGTGCTACGCAAGTATGTATTGAACATACAACAGATGTGGTTTAAATATGACCAACGTTAAAAATATCGCTATCTAGTTTCTCAATATACGAGTTGATATTTAGCTTCACACTGCATTAGTTTCGGTACTGGTTGCAATGATTATGGCTGCAAAACTAAATGTGAGCTCCACTAACACTGACATTTGATTTGACGTTTTAGCAAAGGTCAGGCTTGCCAAAACGTGCACTGTTGTAAATGCACCTGTGTGTAACCGATTCATCATATTTCCTATGGATGATGCATGGAAAACAGGAACAGTGTTACCATGGTTAGCACATTGCGCTATGAACACGGTGACCTGAATTTGATTCCCACCCGTGGCTAATATCAGTAGCGAGTGATATCTGAACCAGTTCCGGCTGTGGAGTTAAAGAGTTTACGAGCGTACAGTGCGATTACTTGCGAGAACCGTGATTCATCGAACTCGGATTGTGCATTTACATAATCCCTTGTGGCGGGCCCCGGTTCACAATACACATTACACACGTGCTGCGTGACATATTGTAGCACGTGGCTATGCATGAGGTCATCCGGAAGGTGTGTGGGGGGGGCGAGACGAAGGAATATAAAGACGGAGTTCGTGAGTGGGGGAGTGGCTGTTTGGAGACGGGGCAGTCATCAGTCGTCAACATGTAGTCTCGTCGCTCGAGTTCGTTATGCCCGGGCCCGCGCGCGCTGCTCAATAAACCATCAAAAGACAAGAAGTCTCTGCTCGCTGTCTGAAAGTCCGTGGAGTGAACGCTGATCCTCGCCGTTGCCGTTATCGCCGAGCCGCCACGAGTCTGCTGTCCGAGTCGTGGTGCCACACGGCTGTTGTACTCCTATGCTTGCCCGCTGCCCACCTCCCTTCAAGAGTGCTGTTTTGCCATTGCAGGCCTTCGTCGACTAAGGGATTGACAAAAGGCTGTAATTTTCATGCAGTGAAGAGGAGCTAATGCAATTCAGCCACAGGTTACGGAGATTCGGATGATTATACCACCACTTCTGGATGATGACTTAATGGGATGAATTTAGCACTTCCTGAAGACCAATTAAAGGTGAATCTTTAGCTGTGGATTGTTGTAGATTTTCCGAGGTAAGAAAAATCCACAGATAAGACTGGATTATGATTTGTAATGATGTAGGTTTTCACGGCTTGATGCATGATTGCTTCGAAAAGCTGCTCTCCCGCGTCGTTCGCTTCCTCTCCTCAGCTCGCACACTTCCTCTTCCCTCCTCGCCGAGGAGAGGAGAGGAAGCGAATGACGCGGCTGTCCCGAGAGTGGGTTATGATTCTCACCAAAAATAACTTGGTGCTGCAGAATTTAGTTCAACATCACTTCCGAGCAACTTCTACAATTCAACATTAATATGGAGAATATTAAGTCTATCCATAGATAATAGGTGTTGATGTGAAGCAATCGGGGTAACATATGTTAGGAATAACTGAAGATATGGGGGCAAATAACAAGCGATTCACAGCCAATGATGAACAGAATGGCAGTCAAGGAATGAGTGCGTCACAGAACAGATCCACCAAGGCGATGGAGCAATCGGCTACTGTGCAGATGATGCGTGGAGAATTGTATTGTAGTACTGTGAGAAATAACGACTTCCTCGGGAGGCCTTCATGCAGGACTGGGTTGATCGTGGCTAACGGTGACAATAACAAATAGTGTAATTGGAAAATCCATCAGTGGTTACAAAACAAGCCTTTTCAAATGAAATGCATTTATTTGCATACACCTTACATATATACAAATAAAAATTATAATTGTTATATATATATAAAATACACGTTCAGCAATAACATCAAAGTTAAAAGCAGTCCTGCCTATATTATTCCCATGGCTTTGAAAAACCGATGGGCACGGTGAGCAAATTATGGCACCGAATAACCTCACCCCTCCCCTACTTTCATTTTATCTAGGCCTGCATTTCGTTACTTGTCAGTCCGGAATGGAAGAAACACTAAACAGAATTTGTGTGGGAAAGAACGGCATTTCACTTGCTACTGATTTATCTACTGGCACATTAAGCTAGGCATGTTGCCTACCTACCAATTATCGGCGTTAATCTACGACAGCATAAGGTGTGTCAAGTTTCATCCCCATTATCGTTATCATTATGGAGAATCGTCTATCCATTGCTGGATGAAGGTCACACCCTTCTGTGGCAAGTTGTAGTAGTCCGGTGATGCCAAAAACATCTTCATGGCACCAAAAACGTTTACATATATATTACAGCCCTCAAAAGCTTTAAAACTTCATTACAAGTGCCAATTAGGCAAAGGAAGCCTTGAGCAATTAAACCCATGGCTTCAACGTTTTGAATTAATTTCCTGTACTCATGAAACAAATACCAGACAGAATAAAAGTATTGAGTCTGGAGCTGCTGTGTTCAGTTACAAAGAGTCCTTTCATGGCTCCCAGCATGTCATGCTTAGAGGAATTTCACCGGCAAAAATAACGTAAATCGTTTTAGCTTTTAAATGCAGTGTATTCTGAAAGTGAAATAATTGCCACTTCTCGCGATTTAATCTTTGATTAATGCACAGGGTTATGATTCGATCCAAAACATTTTTGGGAGGGTTGTGTGAACAAATTACATGAAGCATATAGGAATCCAAAGTGGTGGGGTAGCACAGTGAGTACCGCTGTCGCCTCAAAGCAAAAGGCTCGGTTCGATTCCCGGCTCAGGGGCCTTTCTGTGTGGAGTTTGCATGTTCTCTCTGTGTCCGTGTGGGTTTTCGCCGGGTACTCCTGTTTCTTCTCATCGTCCAAAGACACGCTGCTGTCTAGGTTAATCGGCCTGCTTCTTTAAATTACTCCAAAAAAGTGTGCCCTGCGATGTGCTGGCGCTACATCCTGGGTATCCATCGCCTTGCACCCTCTGTCGGCCGGGTTAGGCTCTGGCCCCCGGCGACCCTGTACAGGATTAAGCGACTTTATATAATTAAGGATTCTCGGAATCGAAAAACATTGATTTATCCATGTGATTCAATGCATGTACTTTGAGATTAAGAATCAGTATACAATGGATGACTTGCATTTTTACACCCCCGTGGTTTACCCGTCAAAGAAACGTTAATTCATTTTAATTTTCTCAAACAGATTTAACTGTACTACAGTACGGAAACCTTTACTGTAATTATTGCTTTCACAAGCTGCTCTTTCCGGAGAGCCGTGTCGAGTGCTCCACCTCTCTCCTTAGGTGGTATGTGACCAAGTGCTTCTGAACTTTACTATATTAAATAAAAATGTCAGAATGTTTCTCAATTGCAACTGTGTTAAAGTTGATTTAGAAGGCGGAGTACAAAATGATTTTAAAAAATCCATCTTCATATTTATAAAACTCAATATGTCAACGAAACTGAAGAAAATCTGTTTAATGTGAATGCGTGTATATATGCATTACAGCCAGTGTTTATTTGACTATGAAAAAAGCTCGGCTCCCATGGCCCGGCTGTGAGACTGAACTCCAGTACTCATTCTTATGTCCGTGATGATTATACATGTCACGCGGTTTCATATCCAGGGCAAATGCATGAAAGATAGGTCTATGGCTGCCTTTTTGAAGGGGGTTGGTGTTTTGACATCTTAGTATAGAAACCCAGCCACATTTCAGAAGTGGGGTGTTTCCTACTCGTGTGTATGCGTTGACTGTGGCTGTGCATGTGCGGCGTGTGTGTTGTCAAAAGGTTCGTAGCACACTGCGGAATGTATTCCAACTGTGCTATCGGAATATCGAAATTAAACTACGAATCCATTTTTCAGGGCAGTGCGTTCCTTGTGTTAAAAAATAGTTGCGGAAAACATTTTCACCACACTTCTAAAATAATACCTTTGTCACCCACTTTTCCTCTTCAGAGTAGGGGGTGCACTTTCCATACACTATGTTATATTGTCATGTAACACACTAATTTTTTTACTTCTCCTGATGTTAATATAGCCAAATTTATTTCAAAACCAATGTTATGCGATATATATTGTTCAAAATAGCTGACCAGATTGAGACAATGAATCACTGCACTTGAGACCTTTGTATAATCACGGGCAACTGAAACCTAAAATCGAATTCAACGTCTGAGCACTTCCAACACAGTTCCCTAATCTCTGGCTGATCTGTTCACCTGTGTGCATCACATTTTTAAAGGTCGTTTCAAAACAACTTCTATACTGCCCAATATTTGCAAGTGAAAGGATTGGAAGTAGATCTCCTGGTGCGTTTATATATATATTGTATTCAATCCCAGAATTAACAAGGGGCTTGCACGTCAAGCAGTTCACTTTCCCAGCTCTAACATGCTTAAAATATCACTACATGGACAGGGAGAAAAATACTTGACTACTTTCCATGAATCCAAGTTTGGCTGTCCTGAAGGTGCTGGCAACAGCTTGGGAGTAGAAATATTCAACATCCAGCCCAACCCAAAAAAAGCTTACTAGGATTACAAGTGGCTGTGACATCTCACGTGTTGTATTAACTTTGCATGAAGGAAAAACACAGTAAGAGCTTTTTATTTCCCGACTGCAATCTTACAAGTGCATACACAAACTCTCTCCACTAGCATACAGTACAATACAATACATTTGAACATCCACTAAAAACAGTTAAGGTAATTACGTTGTAAGGCGCTACACCAATATGCATCCACACTGACCCAGTGTGGTGGAGCATGGTCAAGCAACCCCCAAGATTGTTATAGGTAGGGTGCAATCTTAATACAACAGTGGATTGACAAAGGGTTTTGAAATTAAAGAAATGATGGATATTCAGCTACTGTGCATATATGCATTCATGCATCATTCATTTCCTGTTTATCCAACAGAGTAGCATAATAAATATACACATCATCCATGAATAATCAGTTGTATAATAAACCATCTTAAGCAGGCTGCAGGATTAAGGAAGGTAAATAAATTTGCTGACAGCAGGGTATACGTTGAAAATCGCAGTTGCATTAATAGAGTTTGATCCGATTACTTGCCCCAAGCTCAGTGTATTTTTTTTCATCAAATAACCAAAGCCACAGTTTATCAGTATGCCACAATGACAAATGGCAGTTTACACAAGCAACTGGAAACATTTTCTTAGTTTATAATGGTATATCTGGCCCATGAAAATATATTTATTGCCCGTTAAAATCACCCCATCAAGCTGACTTTTCTGCTTTCTTTGTCAGCTATGGGTTTTAAATGCCTTTAACTGGTGATGCCGTATTGACCAGCATACTTGAAGCATAATAAATCCACTTTCACGTATTTTATTCGCTGCAAGGGAGTTAAGCATGATTGGCATGATAGAAATATTAATTGGATTTAAAAGATTTAGTGCAAGGAAAATTAAAATTGGATTTTATATTGCTGTACTTATAACAGCAGTCATTTTAACTGAAACATTAGTCCACAGACTGGGTGCACCATACGCACAATTTCATAATATATTAAAGAGTTCACATTTACCTACTTACAGACGTTTTCTCATAGCCAAAAAATATTCATTGATAGACAAATTTTATGAGTACCCATCCTCTCCATAGTCACTCCGTTTTTATTTAAGTTGGGAGGGACAGTTGAGCAATGAAGATTTTTTACAGTTATCTAGCGGGAGGGGGCAAGCAAGTTACAATATCTCAGGGCAGAGGCGGCAATTTAGCCAGGCCAAGTGTCAGGGCACACCAACCACCCGCAGACCACCCGCTGACGAACCCCGAGGATCTCGGGAGGTGCGCAACAGCGCTACTCCACACGCGGCAGCCACACCAACGATGAGGATGGGAGACTTCTTCCTTGAGGCATCTTTTATTAACACTCTAACAAAACAACTGAACGTAACAGCAAACCACTACAACACCACGCTGTGTGCGTCAACTCAGCAATAGTGCTCTAAGTATCGACTCTCGTCATGGGCGTGCCCACCCACGTGCACCAGCCTTAATGGGCCGTCTCTGCTACATCACGGCTGCTCAACTGTCACGTTCCCCATACGACCGTCTTCCTCCTCTCTGCGTGTCTCCCTTATATTCCCCTCAGCACCCTTCCAGAAGGCTCTATGTGGCCATCACCCAGTTGTTTACTAGTTCGGGGTGAGTCCCAGCTTCAGCCATCCTACTTCTCACTAACCTCACCTCGTATAACCTCTCATAACCATGCCTAGCCAACCCGACTAGACCCGCTTCCAATGGCCCAAGCGTCGGTATGTGCCCAGTCCGGCATGACATGGCATCCCACTTAGCCATCCTCATTACACCACTCGGCACCGCTCATCACCATCACTCGTCAATCGGCAACGCTCATCGCGCACAAGCC
>JAZEWT010000006.1:13332572-13346010 GCA_036362905.1 Mordacia mordax
ACATCGCGACCCACCCCCTCACGGCCCGATCGCTGGGTGTGGGTGTACAGGTGCATCTAGCCTGGCACAGCACGGGGCTTGGCACCACACAAGCGATGTAGGCAGCATATATTTGGACTATCAGAGGAAACCGGAGCACCCAGCGAAAACCCACGCAGATATGGCCAAACCGTGTAAAATCCACACAAAAAGGGCACCCGAGCCAGGAATCGAACCCAGGCTCTACTTGCTGTAAGGCAGCAGCACTACTTACTGCACTACTGTGCCGCCACCATATAACATGTGATGGTCATTGAACTGGGCGGCGCGGTGGCGCAGTGGTTAGCGCTGACGCCTCACAGCAAGAAGGTCCCGGGTTCGAGTCTCTCGGTTCGGGTGCCTTTCTGTGTGGAGTTTGCATGCTCTCCCCGTGTCCGCGTGGGTTTTCGCCGGGTACTCCGGTTTCCTCCCACAGTCCAAAAGCATGCTCCTGGATAGGTTGATTGGCTCACAGACTAAAATTGTCCCGCAATGCCCGGCGATGGACCGGCGTCCCGTCGTCGGGTGTATTCCTGCCTTGCACCCTGTGTTTCCAGGATAGGCTCCGGCTCACCGTGACCCTATATAGGATTAAGCGGTTTCAGATAATGAGATGGTCATTGAACTTTCAATTCTAAGGTTTCTTTGCTCATTTTCCTGACACAGCAGTTAAAGCAATGGACCAAATTTCTTAAATACCTCTGCCTCATAATCGACCCAGCAGTATGAATTGGTACACCACCGTTTAGTCAATCAGCTGTCCCATGCAGTGGAGGAAAGGGTGGGTAATCCAACCTATTCCATGATACATGGCCAGCATGGAAGAACAGGCCAAATAACCCACTGGAAGAAGATCTAAAGTGCTCTCTCTGGTGGAGGCCATTCCACCAGCAGTGGCATGTAGAAATAACAAATAAAATGTCAGTGTCAAGTGTAAGTCCAAATGTCAAAACAGTAAGTGACCAGTAACAGACAGCACTGTTACAAGTCCAGAGTCATAAACAACTCATGGTCGGTGACAAAATTGGCAGTTAGCACTCACTTTGATTGATCGGTGACAAAATTGGCAGTTAGCACTCACTTTGATTGATCGGTAACAAAGTTGGCAGTTGTGCACTCACCCGGATTGGTGGGTAACAAAGTTGGCAATTGCACATACGGGCGTGCGAAAACACATATAAGCGTGTGTATGTGAGCACTAGAGAGAACTCCAGGGGGAATGTGAGGAGGAGGCCACGCGGTATGTGATCCATCAGAATAGCGCTAGATAGCGCGCTGAGTGCGAGGCGGACGTTCTGTAGTGTTATTAATAAAGCTTTGAAATCTCCAGAAGGGCTCTGCTCATCTATCACCGCTGAGTGAGTGTGGATGACGCCGGGCTGCCACTACAAGCCGCGAGAAGCCGAGCCGCGCCGAGTGGTCGCCCGCGCACTTCGGAACCCGGGTATATGCGTAGAAGCTCTGCACCGAGGGGTCTTCGTTCAGGCACCACAGTTTGGTGTCAGAAGTGGGATGTGGACTCACGTCAGAGATTGCAAGGAGTGCAGTGCAAGGGCAGCAGCGGCATGAAGGCAGCAGCAGCGCGAGCACAGCAGAGCCATGAGAGTCGCAGGGGAGCTGCAGCGTATTGCATCGGCCGCGGCGACTGCATAGTCGAGCGGAGCGGGGAGCTCGGGCTGCGGCACCATGGCTGGAGGCATCCGGGGAGTACGGAGTCAGAGCTGCATCAGGCTGACCGGGGGCCAGCGGTGTGACTCGGTAAGCCGCCATCATGGTGGCGCAGAGCGCTCGAGCGTAGTGCCCACCCCTGTTGTGGGGGGCAGAGCCGATGCCGCCCAGCTGCGGAGGAGCTGTGGGCATTGTGCCTCGGTAGGGAGGCCGTGGGGCGGTCCGGGCCGCGGCTGCTGGTGAAAATGCGGCGGGCGAGGCCGTGAGATCCGTCTGTGGTGGGGAGCTACCGAGGAGGTAGCACCCTCGTTGGCACTGGAGCCAAGATGGGGGGGGGGTCTCTTTTCGAGGGCTCCCGGCTCATTGGAGCCCAGAAGGACTGATGGCGAAATCAGGGGCCACCGAGAGCTGTCTGCGACAGGGAGCAGCCAGGGTGGTAGCGCCCTCGTCAGTGCTGGAGCCGGGATGGGGGCCTCTCTTTTTGAGGGCTCCTGGCTCGTCGGACCCCAGAAAGGAGTGACGGCAGAAGCAAGAGCTGCGCTGAGACCATCGGAGGTGGTGGCGAGTGTGCGGTGTGTGTTCCCCAGTAATTCATATTACAAGGTCCATGCAGCCAATGCGTGCTCTGGGAATTAAATGAACAAGGCTGCCACATTGAACAATTCATCCATTACCCATACAGGTGATCCATGTGCTATTTGACCCCAGAGTGATCTCTGACGGTGCCATTTTTTTAATTCCCCAAAGAACCCATTCGATGTTTTGCAAGGTTGTATGCCACAGTTCATGGTCACTATTGATAAGGTGAGCAATAAATTATGGAGGATCTCAAAAGTATGCTAATCCTACGAGCAGTTCCCTCACCCTGCCTATGGTCCAAGTCTCTTAATGCTTCAGTCTACACCTTATATTAATATAAACGTATGAGTATGAGCTTATGCACTTAATATTGCGATAACTGTCAAGTTTCATGTGAACTGACTTGTATTCTGCAAAACTTTGTATGCATGTAGCAGTGATTTAATTTCTTGCTTCATATACGAGTCAGTTCGGGTTTGTGAAGTGGGTTGTATGGCAGGGTCGCAGAAATCTCGCATCCAGAGCTTGCAAGCTCACTGGGTATTTATAATAATACAAATCTATCCATTAGGTGAGAAAAGTGTTGATATTTATGCACGCTATAATCCAACCTGGTTCATGGGCAGGGGTGAAGTGTGGTATAAAACCTCCATGACTAACATGAAAAAAGGGTGGGCCTCTATCTATTGATGGATTGAGAATAGTTAGCATGTATTGTATTTACTGTGTTGTTTATGAATTAGGAATGAATGTTATTCCCCTTAAACCATCAATGTACATGCAGAGTTTGCCGACATCATTGATAAATGGTGAATATACGTATTTTCTTAAATTATATTTCAGATAGAAAGCTGCATACCATATGTAATGCATAGTGTATATTTGTATTTGTTGGCACTTCAATCATCTCCCTATTTTCCTCACCTTTTCAGCTCACTTCACTCTCCCCTCATCACCTTCTCATCTTCCTAACCCTCTATTAACCACCTCGAACCACCATGTCACCCACTTCTCACCATCCACCTCACCTTTAACCACTCTCATCACCTCTCACCACATTTACTTAATCACCACTCTGATGATTGCTTCGAAAAGCTGTTCTCTCCGGACAGCCGCATCGATCACTCCCTCTCCCCCCATCGTGGCATTTCGCCTCACGTTAGAGACAGCGCCTGAAGGTGCCTCTAACGTGAGGCGAAACGTCGCGATGGAGGGAGAGGGATCGATCGACGCGGCTGTCCCGAGAGCAGATTTTCGAAGCAATCATCATGCATCGAGCCATGAAAACCCACATCATTACAATCACCACTCTTTTCATTAATTCTCTCACCACCATTTATATTCAAACCACGTATCACCTCACCGCCTTACCACTCACCACCTTCCTGTTACACTAATTGTCATTCCATTACTGCACTACCTTACTACTCACCACTTCTCCTTAACATGACAACTTCGATCCACCAGATCGCACCTCCATTCGATGGGTGGCAGAGCCTTCTCGCACACTGCTCTCAGGCTGTGGAACTCCCTTCCATTGGAAATTCTGTCAGCTGAGTCCCTGGGCATTTTCAAATCCCCTCTTAAGACTCACTTCTTCTGTAAGGCTTTCAAGTCTGCGATGCCGCTCACTGCTGTGTGCTGGGATGATGGCACGCTGTACGTCTTTGCCTGGTTAGGAACACTTCTTCCTACCGCTATCCGTTATAACATTAACTTTAATTTGGGGTCCTTCATTGATTTATGGTCATTGTTTCACATATTTGATATATTCAGCTGTTGTTGACATGCCGTTCTCTCCTATAACTCTGTGCAGCGCTTTGTGACCCTTGGGTGAAAGGTGCTTTGGAAATGCAAATATTATTATTAAAGGGGGCTTAGGATATGTGAATAATTGAATATGTATGATCATCTAACCTTAATTACAAAACACTATTCATTAATGTGCCAATAATTAAATGTCACAAAATGCTCCCAGTCTCATAAAAATTCAGAAACTTTGCAAGATTGAGCCTCGATCACGCTTGAGAAGGCAGCCACCATGCAAAGAAACAGGCACTATAATATTCTAGGGAAATGTGTTGTGGGCTGCAGAAGGAAATTGACCTAAATCCCTTGTAGCATTGGGCAAGCAACCCCTATGAATGACACAGTATGGAAAGTAATGATGTAGGTTTTCACGGCTCGATGCATGATGATTGCTTCGAAAACCTGCTCTCTCGGGACAGTCACGTCGATCGCTCCCTCGCCTCTCCTCGCGATGTTTCGCCTCACGTTAGAGGCATCCTCAGGCGCAGTATGTGTGTAGTGCCTGTTGCTCTTCTCTTCGGACAGCCGCGTCGATCGCTCCCTCTCCTCTCCATCGCGACGTTTCGCCTCACACGTTAGAGGCATCCTCAGCAATCATCATGCATCGAGCCGTGAAAACCTTCATCATTACAACTGCATGAGATTTTTTTTTTCCATAGGGGAAGCACACTTCTCCAAGTCGGTTATGCCCAGAGATACCAATGTTAATTCTGTATGGTCATCTGTCGGGAAATGCAGTATATCGATTTGTTTACTGGTGCATCTCTTTCAGAATACCCTGTTTTCCATTATACTTGAGAATTAGAAATGCAGCATTACACAAATGTGTATACACATATGCGCCACTCTATTAATAGGATAGTTAGCACGCTGCCCATACAGTCTTTATCAGCCCGTCTCTCCACTTAAATTGCACTCCCAGGACTTGTCATGTAAAGTTTCTAGGTTCAAAATTAAGGCGTTTTTCTGCCATTTGGTTATTATGAAAAGGGCCACCTCTAAATTGCCACCACCTTTCCTGGCTAGATACATTTGTCATATTCTCCAGAACTAGCTATTATGCAAGAACACTTTTGGCATTATTTACAAACTAAAAAAAACAATATCTGACTACATATTTATACTTAACCATACCGTTATGACGATATTGTAGGAAGATTATCGGTGTCCATGTGATTATCAAAAAAAGAATCGAATACTGATGTAAGTTTTCATGGCTCGATGCATGATTGTTGCTTCCAAAAGCTGCTCTTTCTGGATAGCTGTGTCGATCGCTCCTCTTCTCTTCTTTGTGACGTTTCGTCTCCCACGTTGAGGGCATCCTCAGAGTGAGTTCTGTGTGTGGCTCTGCTCTTCATGTCGAGTCTTGCTGTCATTCCGTGTGACTCCCTTCCAGGGACAACGAAAGGGGTTCCATTTGAAAGGGTTCCATTGCCTTTATCGCATAACTTGAAGCCAAATTAATTTAATCCGATCCCACCCCTGATTTACCAATTCATTTCAATTATATTTCCTAAATGCCTACCGAGTTATTTGCAAGTGCGTTTTTTTTTTGCAAGCTCAAGTGTGTATGTGTAATAGTCTCTCATCTATGTGGTAAATAATGTCTGCATCGGGTATTTTTCGTTTGTTTAAGTCTTATTTAAAATGTTAACGGTAGTTATTCTTTAGGGCCATTTACTGTTGATTTTAAAACTGACTGCCACGTTTGGGCTGAGTTTTATTCTTATTTGTTTGCAGTTCGTGTGTTTTTTTCTGTCTAGTGCATCTGTATTGCTTCCCAAATTAAACTTGGCTCTTTTGTTCAAAATCGATTGTGTGTTCTCTGTCTACACTGTGGTCTGTAGTTGCCGATTTCTCCAAATACAGCAGACGTTGTTCTTTACATCGTCAACCGTCATCAGCTTGCCGAGCTCCCATCACCGATTATCTCTCTCATCTCCTCGAACCGCCTTTTACCTATCTGATGATTGCTTCGAAAAGCTGCTCTCTCGGGACAGCCGCGTCGATGGCTCTCTCTCCGTTGGAAGCATCCTCAGGCGAGGATGCCTCCAACGTGTGAGGCGAAACGTCGCGAGGAGAGGAGAGAGAGCCATCGACGCGGCTGTCCCGAGAGAGCAGCTTTTCGAAGCAATCATCATGCATCGAGCCGTGAAAACCTACATCATTTTTACCTATCTGTCACCCCCCCCACCCCAGGTGCCCGGATGCGTCCGACTAGTCCCCCGGCAAACCGGCTCAAACCGGCCGAAATTGGCCCACATCCGAAGTTGCTTATCACTGGTACACTCCTGCTTAGTCTTCCGTTCCTTGAACTTCCTATGACCCCCCTCCAGCCGACCACCCCTTAGCAACAGCGCCAAAGCCAACCACATATAACCCATGCTCGCCCAATCCCAAAGCAGCTCTCTCTCTCGACTCAAACCCTGGGCGTGTCAAAGTGCACCCAGCCTGGCACGCACAACACCCCACTCAGCCATCCACACCTCCATAACTCGGCACCGCTAATCACGCACGACATCTCACTCACCCCATGACATCACGACCCCCCTCATGGCATGATCGCTGAGTGTGGGTGTCTGGGTGCACCTAGCCTGGCACGGCGCGGGGCTTGGCACCACAGAGCAATGTGAAGGGGTGTACATCAGGCAAATCACGAGGGGGCAGTGCTTCGGCTGCATATGGAGAAATCAGCAATGGCAGCCCACACTGTAATCAAGCAACACAATCGATTTTGACAAGATGTGTTTACTGGCTGCTATCCACCAAGAAGCAGGAATGTTAATCTGTCAAGCATCAGAGATTCACAAGAGAAAAATCCATGAACTACAAAGAAAAAGAGAAAATTCAGCCAAACGTGGCAGCTAGTTTTAAAATCAACAGTAAACAGCTCTAAACAGTACCTCCATTTAGCATTATAAATAAGAATTTTTTACAAAAAAAACAGTGCAAACATCACTTATGACATTGATAAGAGACTGCACTTGAGTTTGGCAAATACACCCCTTTATAAACAACCCGGCAGGCATTCATGCAGTACAAATTCAAAGTAATTGATAAATCAGGGGTGGGATTGGATGAAGTTAATTTGGATTTATATATGTGAGAAAGACAATAGAACCATTTCAAATGGAACCCCTTCCATTGTCTCGAGTAGAAAGTATGGAGTGATACAGAGGACTTGACTTGACATATGAACAGCACAGCCACACAAATAACTCACTCGAACGTGGAAGGTGAAACGTCACAAAGGAGTGAGGAGCGATTGACGCGGTTATCCCGAAAGAGCAGCTTATGGAAGCAATGATCAATTTTCAAATATGCAATTATATATATCTTCTTGATCTTCCACCCACGTGACAGATGTCATTCGCAAAAACACAACAAATATACTATTTTAGTGTTTTGTTTAAAAATTATTGTGTCTGGTATTTTATGTCCATTCATTTATAGTCATTGTCTCATCTCATCTCATTATCTGAAACCGCTTAATCCTATATAGGGTCACGGTGAAGCCGGAGCCTATCCCGGAAACATAGGGCGTAAGGCAGGAATACACCCGACGACGGGACGCCGGTCCATCGCCGGGCATTGCGGGACAATTTTAGTCTGCGAGCCAATCAACCTATCCAGGAGCATGCTTTTGGACTGTGGGAGGAAACCGGAGTACCCGGCGAAAACCCACGCGGACACGGGGAGAGCATGCAAACTCCACACAGAAAGGCACCGGAGCCGAGAGACTCGAACCCGGGACCTTCTTGCTGTGAGGCGTCAGCGCTAACCACTGCGCCACCGCGCCGCCCTATAGTCATTGTTTTACTCTAATTGATAAACTCTGATATTGTTGTTGACGTGCCATTCTCTCCACAGCTCTGTGCAGCGCTTTGTGACCCTCGGGTGAAAAGCACTCTAAAAATTCAAATATGATTATTTTTCCTACTGTAATGATATAGGTTTTCATGGCTCGATGCGTGATGATTGCTTTGAAAAGCTGCTGTCTCGGGACATCCACGTCGATCGCTCCTCAGGCGCAGTGTGACAAAGCACCTGAGGATGCCTTAAACGTGAGGCAAAACGTCGCGATGGAGGTAGAGGGAGCGATCGACGCGGCTGTTTTGAGAGAACAGCTTTTAAAAGCAATCAAAAAATGTCCTACTATCGCGCGTTTATTATGGCTCACATTTTATTCACGTCATTTTATTTCCATTACCTTACTAACGATGGACTTTCTGCTTAACGTAAACAATGAGCTGTTTCAAAATTGATATCAACAAATGCTGGCAGCTGTACCTGTGCAAGCAAAAACAGAATATTTCTTAAACATATGCCTGAGATGTTAAAGCTTTTATGGGCACACTTTTAAACACTTGTAGGGGTCACTGCCCCCAGCCCCCTAAATCCCTATACCATCCGTAATGAGTGGGGCAGCGGCAGGAGGAGGAAGCAGAGGGGTCTGACCGTCTGCTGCTGCCTCCCCACTGCTCGGGCATCCTGATCCCTCAGAGGGCGACCCGACCCGAGCGGAAGGGGGTTCCACCGTGACGGGACACGGCGAGGCCCTGCTGTCCCGCACCTCCCCACTCTCCATCCTCGCCGCAAGTTCCACCTGCTTAATGAGGGTTGCCCTTGAAACGATACGTGCCATCCCAATATGCGAACCCAGGCCGATGATCCCTCTACACTCTCACACGCACCGCTCACCACGAGGTGCTGTCCGTATGCATGCTAACTGCTCCCCCAAAACGCACAGCATGCTAACCACTGCGCCACTGAACCTCACCCACAGTGTGCCAAGTGTCGTGCCACCGGTCCTCACTCACCGAGCGCACGAACCACTGCGCCACCACTCCCC
Source organism: Mordacia mordax (assembly GCA_036362905.1). NCBI lineage: Eukaryota > Metazoa > Chordata > Hyperoartia > Petromyzontiformes > Petromyzontidae > Mordacia > Mordacia mordax. Next base: position 13,341,499 of record JAZEWT010000006.1, read on the forward strand.
ACACACAGCACACTAACCTCCACGCCACACTCACACACACAGTGCACTAACCGCTGTGCCACCATTTCACTCACAGTATGCTAGCCGCTGCGTCACCACTCACCACACAGTGCGCTTACTGCCACGCCAACGCTCCACAATCACCCAGCGCACTAACTGCTGTGCCACCGCTCCCCACACTTACCAGCGATACATTTACCATACATACGATAAGTGATGTAGATAAACATCGCCGCCGTCTGGTCCATCTTTGGGCTGCCTCCTCGCCTACCAAATGGTGGTCGCTTCTCCCGTTGACTCGTCCCACTACAAAAATAGCGGCGGCTTCTCCCTGCATCTCCACGTGTCTCTCCTCTACACATACGCGTACGTCTCTAAGTCTTCCTCTGCCCCATGTCTCTCTCTCTCTCTGCGTCTCCCACCGTGGCTCTCTTCCCACTCAATACCTCCCCTCTGTGTCAGCGCGCTCTCCACGAACAATGGCCGCCGCTCCCGCTTGTCTCTACATCTCCCTATGCCCACACACAGCCGTCTCTGAAAGCCATCCCTCTCACTCTCCCCGTGTCTCTGCCTCCCAATGTCTCTCTCTCCGTATCTCCAACAGTCGTCTCGCCACTGCCCAAAAGTGGCCATCTCTATCTCTCCATTCCCACACCCACGCAGTGCGCCTCCCTTCCCCCTCTCCTTCCCAATAGACCTCCAAATCATGTGCTCCCCTCTCCCTCTCTCATTCCTCTCGACTATTGTCAGCATCTCCTCTATCATTGGTCTACCTGCTACCCCCCTCATCTCCACTGCCCCCACCAGTATCTTCGCTCCTGACTGGTCAGGCCCCCTTCATCACTACCATTGCAGATTCACTGGCTCCAGGCACAACCGTGCTTGCTGTAACCTGACCCTTGGCAATGTCCCCGGGCGAACCAATTCCCACTCCTTGGGAAAAACCTTGGAAGGTTATCCCGTCTACCCAGGGTCGTGGTCTAAAACCCATAGTCGTGGTCTCAGAGTGCACCAATGCGGGCCTCTCTGCTACATCATTGTTGGGTGTGGGGTGCGTGAGAGCCATGGTATTACACACTGTTTGCATCTGACGTTATAAGAATACAACAAAGTAAAACGCTTGGCAATGGCTTTTGTAAAATTTGGCAGCCATGTAGGAAAACAGAATTCTGTATAACCTTTTTCACCATTTTAGTTGTGTTTTTGTTGGTACATCTGTTTATATAAATGTAAAATTGTGATTTTGGGAACACTGTCTAACTCAGTGTAATGGTTGGTACACTTGACTTGCAACCCAGAGAATGCAGATTCGATATCCTGCTATCTCTATTGAAACAGTGTGCGAGAATTTACTTTTTTAAATCACCCATCAGCATAAATGTAACCCATTAAGTAGACATGTGAAGAACAACCCAATGGGCCGCTTCCTCTCCATTAATCGGCCGCCCGCTGGCGCGTCATGTTTGTCTCGACGGCACACGCGGAACACTGCGGTGGCAACCCCATATTCTCCAGCATGCATGCGGCTGCCACTCCAGTGGAGAGACGGGAGACTTCTGTTTTTCCAGCTATTTATTAACACACCCAGGAACACTAACACACAACTCACTACCCACGCCCACGCTTCCCGCGCTATCGATTCACCTCTCTACATGCCCGTCGCTCCACTGCTGAATTACCATGCAGACTCTCCCCCTTCACTTCACACACCTCCCCTATAATATCCCCTCAGATATCACCCAGCCATGCGATATCACTCCACATCCGCGAGCCAATCCCATCACCCCACGTCTCACCTTATGTCCTCCCCCCCAGACGACGTGTTGTTTATGATTTTGGGAGGGAGGAATGCCACCACACTTTCTGTCGCCCTCACTTTCTCATCCTCACCTCGCCTGACTCTGTCACTTGGGATGACCTCTCGCCCGCCCGATATCCCATTCACACCCACATCAGCACAACCCCTCCACGGCCCGATTGCTGGGCCTGGGTGTTCAGGCACACCCAGCCTGTCACGGCGCGAGGCTTGGCACTACAGATGTCATTCACACACGGTGCACTGATATGTAGATAAACCCACCTCTTTCAAATTTCGAGCCAGTGGTATAAATGTAGGTCAAATCTCTCTGGAGGGGTTGTCTAGAGCTTCTGTGGGGTCCCTTTCCACCACTCTATCCATCTCTCCCCCTAGTGCTTCAACCGTCTCCACTTCTAAGGGGATCGGCACCGGTCCCTGAAGCCGGCGTCTGGTGGCCATCCCTACAGTAGCTCTCTCTTGTTAGTACCCACACCCGTGCTTAGGGCAACCCTATCTATGGGTGACACACGGTATCCTGCTCACTCTCACCCGGACGCAAACACCACTCTCTGCGCTCTCAAACGCCCTGATCACACCACGCTCATCCACGCAACGCTTTAATACAAAACACCGGACAGCTGTGTCGAGTTGAAGGCTTTTACTGCTGCGGTCAGGTGCGTCGCAGCGACTTCTCTCTCCCTAGCAGCTTGGTCTGCCCGACCATCCTCCCTCCTCGCTCCCAGACAAAAGGACGTCCGCCTTCCTCTGCGCCTGCTCAAATACTCCTGCTGCCCGGACGTACCGCCCCTTTTAACAGTCCTGTCTCTCTCCACCAGTCAGCGCCGCCTTCTCTATTATGCTGCACTGTCCTCCGAAAGCTCCGCCCCGCTTGGCCCTGCAATGCATGCCAGTTGGATGGCCCCCTTCCGGCCGGCAACTCGCCGGAACACAATTGTCTGCAGCTTTAACGTTCCGGGGGAGTTGTTCTCTCCCCGGCAGAACTTGTAGGTGGACCCGGCTCCCCTTGGCCAAATTCCAGCTAACGAAGGAACCACAAACCAACCTGTTCTACCACAGGGTCCATGGACAAAACCTCTGTCGCTGGGGCCGAGTCCATCGTCGTTCTGCTACCCACCGAACCTCGTGTCGTGCGGACATTGCATCAGTGTAGGACAATATGCTGTTGTCAAATGTCCGCCTGAACAACGGATGCGCGCAGGCATCAGGCAAGTGGTGTGCAGGAATGATGAATGCGTGAGTGACCGTGTGACACAGCATACTTTCAATGGGGAAGGTCACAGGGCGGACATAACAAAAACACAGCCGGCGTCCCTGGTGGTTCTGAGGCCCACAAAGTGGGCCTCCACACTTCCATTAGTAGCAGTATGAGCAAATAATTGCGGGGCTACTTCTTTACCTTTTGCAAATAAGCATTGCTTTTTCACTACTCTTCATACAGGCCAGTTGAAGCTCAACAACTGGCTCCAATGTTTTCACTGAGTTTGTAAGTTATTAGTTGGGAATAAAGCTTAGACAGGTCAGGACCTATTGGAATATGTACTTACACATGGAATCAAGAGGTCCTCTATTTAAAACACACCTCCCGGAAAAGAATATATCCCAGGACCCAACAATTTCTGCTCATTTACCTTGCTTGTTTTTTGTAGTGTTAAAAGTGTACATTAACAAAGTAATCAAGACCAATATAAATGGATGTATTGTACATGGGGCGGCGCGGTGACCCAGTGGTTAGCGCTGACGCCTCACAGCAAGAAGGTCCCGGGTTCGAATCTCTCGGCTCGGGTGCCTTTCTGTGTGGAGTTTGCATGCTCTCCCCGTGTCCGCGTGGGTTTTCGCCGGGTACTCCGGTTTCCTCCCACAGTCCAAAAGCATGCTCCTGGATAGGTTGACTGGCTCGCAGACTAAAATTGTCCCGCAATGCCCGGCGGTGGACTGGCGTCCCGTCGTCGGGTGTATTCCTGCCTTACGCCCTGTGTTTCCGGGATAGGCTCCGGCTCACCGTGACCCTATATAGGATGAAGCGGTTTCAGATAATGAGATGAGATGAGTATTGTACATGTGATCAACAGCAGGTGTGTTGAGGCTAAGCAGTTGCTGTATGCGAACATATTTCCAGACGTACTTAATTCTTCTTCGGTTTTAACTGACCGGTGTTTTAACGGATTATTTTTTCAGATGTGCTCGCCCAGCACCTGTGCAAAGAACATTAGGGCACCATGAGTCACTCAGCTGCCCTGAGCCTATAGCATAAATCTACACGCAATTCCATTAATAAAAAAACTGTATTTTCTTTACGTTTCTCTGTTTTTGGGATGGTTGAGTATTCAACGCAAAAGGCCATGATGGGCCCAGATGTAAAGTACACATGCCCAACATTTTCGAGGGCCACAGCATTTAATTTCGAGAAAATTAATATCAGGATGAGATTTTAGGCCAACCTCTGACATCACACAGCACAGTACGATCACTGCAGAAATGTAGGAAGTACAAACACGACGAAGCGACTAACACGATGGTTTTACGCAGTAGAAACTGAATAAACATGAGCAATTTAACACATTTCCTCTCTTGTTTGGTCTAACTTTTTAAAGGGACAAACAACATCTAAGAGAGGAGCTACAACATCTACAACAAGCACTGGCGAGTAATGGATACACGAAAACAGAAATCCAACGTGCCATAACAAGAGACCG
>JAZEWT010000006.1:13349797-13367936 GCA_036362905.1 Mordacia mordax
GGGCGACTGAGCGCCCGTGGAGCACTGGGAGAATCGAGTCACTGCGTCAAGTTGGCCGAGGGCTAGCCGCGTGTCTTTGCGAGACGCCATTTTGGTGGCACAGAGCGGAGGGGCGTGGTACTCCACCCCTGTCACGAGGAGTGGAGCTGATGCTGCTCAGCTGCGGAGGAGAAGCCGTCAGGAGGCAGCCCTTCAGACGGAGCTGGCCTGGCCGCAGAGGAGGAACTGTGGACGGCGTAATGCGGTGGGCATCCCGTGGGGCAGCCCGGGGCACGGCTTCGGCCGCTGGTGAAATGCAGAGTGCGAGGCCCGTGTGTTGGCCCATCTGCGACAAGTGGCGGCGGAGACGAGAGCCACCGAGAGTCATCTGCAACAGGGGTTTGGGGGGCGCCTTCGAGTGCCCCACCCCATGGTGAGCCTCGGGAGCAGTGTAGATGCAGGCGCAGGGGCCGCGGGAGACACGATGGGCCAGTTGGTGTGGCACAAGTCAGTGGGACGGCGAGTCGGTGATACGGAGTGAGTCTTGGTGCAGCAGCGGCAAAGGTCTAGGGGAACTTCCCCGCTGGGCATGGAATTGTGGTGTCCAGCCTCGTGCTCTGCCAGGCGGAGAGATACAGGGAGACACGTGGAGGAAAGGGCAGTGACCATTGTTCTGGGCGAGTGCGGGTGACGTAGTGTGGAGAGGGGAGACTCAGATGGTCCGTGTGGGAGAGAGAAATAGGGGAAAGAGGGGGAGACAGGGAAAGAGAGACCAAGAGAGGTGTAGTGTCAAGCGTCGCGCCGTGCCAGAGCAAGTGCATCATGTCGACCGTGCCAGAGTGAGCGGGCAGAGATAGGGTCACCTGGGGTAACAAGGGGGGTCAGGTGAGGACGATTTGGTAGTGGGAAAACATCACGTGGTCTATTAGCGCAGGAACGATAGAGTGGACGTGGATGAAACGGATTGGGTGTGGTGTGATGTGATGAGATATAAAGGTTGAGATGCGAAAGCGCAAGAGAGAGTTCCCATGGGGAAATGGTCAAGAACCCACGTCGGAATGCAGCGCAGTATTGAGCGGTTAGAGCACAAAGTACGAGATCGTAGGATACAGTCTGTGGTGTTACCCAGTCATTGTTGTGTTATGTTACTGAAGATTAAATAAAGCATCAGAAAATCAGAAGCCTCTGGTCTGCTCGCTGAAGGAATACTGGCATGCATGGTATCACTGCTGGTCTCAAGCAACCCGCCCACGTGGTCTCCTGCGCACGTCAGAACCCGATACACTGGCGGCGGGATGAGTTCGAGTCTTGGAGAGAGACGTTCCGCCAGGGTATCACAGAGGTATTTAGCGGGGAGAGAGATATGGGAAGTGAGGGGGCTGAGAGGGACGAAGGCATGCAGTGTGTAGAATTATTGGAGGGGTGAAAGAAGCAGCCGCCATTTGGTAAGCAAGGGGTCAGCTCAGAGACAGATTGGACGGCAGCAGAGAACAAAGTTTGTCCACATCACTCATCATGTGTATGGTAAATGTATCACTATGTGTGGGTGGGAAGCGGTGGCGCAACAGTTGGTGTACTGTGTGAGTAGGGAGCGGTGGTGCAGTGGTTAGCGCGCTGTGTGCGTGGGGAGAAGTGGCACAATGATTAGTGCGCTGTGTGGGGAGCGGTGGCGCAGTGGTTGGCTCATAGTGTGTGAGTGGGGAATGGTGGCGTAGCGGTTAGTGGGCTGTGTGAGTGGGGAGCGGTAGCGCAGCGGTGGGCGTGTTTTGTGAGTGGGGTGCTGTGGCGCCCTGGTTAGCACATTGCAAGTTAGGGGAATGGTCAACATGCACACTGGGAGCGCCGCGTGATGAGCGGTGAGCGCAACAGTGCAGCAGCTAGGGCGCGGGGTACGTGTGCGCATAGACAGTGGAAACCAGTGCCATCGTCACGCGCGCAGCACACGCTAGGCTGGCAGAGGTCACGGTCAGGATGGAGCAAGATGGCGGGACACCCCCGGGCGTCCTCCGAGTGGAACGGGAGCGAGAGGCTGGGGGCAGCGACCCCTACAAACCTCTAAAAAAAGCGTTGTTGTTGCTGATTTGCCGTTCTTATGTCGTTGTTGTTGACGCATCGTTCTCTCCGCAGCTCTATACAGCGCTCTGTGACCCTCGGGTGAAAAGCGCTCTAGAAACGCAATAATTATTATTACAGGTGGGACAGAGACGTTGGGGGCAGCGACCCCTACAACTCAATAACATATCCTTGTGCATATAATGAACTATAGTGTATTAACTATCTGCCTCGAAAGTAACCACCTGTGCCTTATCAAACTCTCTACAGAATATCTCTTGGAATATATGCTAATTCCTGTATACATTAATGCACACTCATCTCACTGTTGTCTGATCCTTATTCTTAACCGAACAATAACACCAGCATTTTACGAACTCGCTTCACGTCAAGTAGCTGTCTGCGAATATATTCAAAGCAATGTTAAGCATTGTAACTGATTAATATCTATAAATAACAATCATTTTCTACGTATCTTCCAACGATGTGTATATTTAAAAAAAAAACCCAATTTTTTTTATTGATGCTGATTTTCCGTTCTAGTGCCGTACGGGGTTGTTGACGTGCTGTACTCCCCGCAGCTCTGTGAAGCGTTTTGTGATCCTCGGGTGAAAAACGCTATATAAATGCAATTATTATTATTAACCATAAATGTCAGCAAATGACAAGAACTGCCAGACAATGATCTAAAATTCCTGACGACTTATTTAAGAGGGTAAGAACACGTTGCTTCTTCAGCTTAAACACGCAGCTCCGAATCTCGATTCGATCTCATGAATCGAATAACTATTACCAACTTTCGATTCTCCCTGTACAAGCATTGGAGTTGAATAGCCCTTATCAACCCTGGGAGTTAATTCGCCGCAAGCCTTTACGTTACGGGTTGTGTACATGCATATAATCTTCTGCTCCTTCTAGGTAGCATATCCTACAAGACGTTGGTGACAATGGTCTTCACACATCTCTGTTCTTGGCACCTCTAAGAATGTCCATTGTTCATATGTTCATCCATCCCGAGAGACTCATTATTTAATTAAATCTCTGTCATCCACAATGTCTCTTTCCTTCAAATTTTACAGTTATATAACCAAATTTTCAATTTCCACTTTCCTCATAATATTACCGAGATATTTCAACTGTCTTCATAATATCATTCAACACCTTCTTTCTACATCCCATTCGTGACAAAATGTCTTGATATGAGGTGTGACTTTTCCAAGATACCTTCAAGATGCGTCTAAAAAAACACATATTAGTTGCTTCAAGTCTCAATTCTGTAATTGCTGATACTGTCCAACATTCTGATGCACACGTGAATACTGGTGTAACGTAACAATTGAGAAATCTTAGTTTCATATCCATAGATATGTTATCAGTTATCAATACCTTTATCATTTCGCAAAAGCTATCTTTGGCCATCCCGATCCTCCGTTATATTTCATGACCACAAATACCATCTGCTGTTTGTTAGTTTCCTAGATAATTGAATGTATTAACCAGTCTTACATTTTCATCACTTATTTTGATGTATATGGTACACTTTTCTCCTTTGAAATAATTATGCATTATTTTTTTCTAGACTTGATAGTTAAACTCTTCCCACTTTTATTAACAATCTTATACATAATTTTTAGCAGCTTCCCCTTTGAATCCTATAAGAAAACTACATTATCTACATAACGCAGGTTATTCATATTCTGCCCACCAATTATCAATCCTGGCAAACCTTCAAATTCTCTCAAGATATTCGCATTGTACAAGCTAAACAAATCCCGTGAAAATACATAGCCTTGCCTCACAACTTTTAAAATTTGGATGAAATCATTTAGTTCATTTCCGATACTTACTGCTACTGTTTGATTTCAGCGCTTTGTGACCCTCAGATGAAAATCGCTCTATAAATGCAAATATTATTATTATACGTTCCTCGGAATTCTCAAATCTTTGCCATAAACGTCCAGTTGTGGAATAATTTTCATTAGATCCTCGTATTTTTTTTACTATAGAATGCTTTGTTATAGTCAATGAAACACATTCAGAAATCTTTCTTTATATCAGTTGTTCTTTCTGAACGTCAGGGACCGCGATTCCATTACCACCCAAAGGAGCTATCTGAAGAACTGCCTGCAGTTATTAACCCATGCAAGATAAGATACCTAGAGCCACTACATGCTACTGCATTCACGGCAATAAATAAAAAAATGCTGCAATAACTCATGATCACGAATCATGGCAATTCCTCATATCGCCAGAAGTGGATGAATCTCCCCCCACTCAGCAGATTGCCCGTTTAATTCACAGACTGGGCAAATTAACTCTTAACATTGCACGTGGAGCTGCTACGTCACTGGTGACTTGTAAAAACTACAGTCGTCCGACTAATTGTAATATGCGGGTTGCCGTTTGCATGCTACATGCCATCGCATGCACTTGAGATGTGGTTATACAATACCACTCACATCAAAGCAACCACTCTTATAAGGGTTGCCAACGCGTGGAAGTCAAAATGTCCTTTGGCATCTGACAATGCTATCACTTACTGCACTATGACTTTCCACAACTGAGGGTCATATTACCTAATGAGTTTCTTTTTTAACTCGGGCCATTAACACACACAGCATTGCACACAATGAAAGAGCAAACGTCAATTCATGAAAATGCTTAATCAGACAATATAAAAGGTAGCTCCTTCTACAACCGCAAAGCAGAATAATGAAGCACATTATCTACTTGTGGCCATAATCGAAAACTGAACTGCCAAAACAATTCATGACCTCATAACTTAAGACTTTCAAATGACTAAAGAGCTGAGACATCAATATATAAAATTTGTTGCAATTATAGAAATAACATCCTTATCTATGAAACATAGTACACGAAAGAAGAACAACCGGATACTATTATTTATAAAACGAATCATTCACAGCCTCATGCCCGTCCCCTACTGGATTAAGGCCTCTCTGTGCAGTGCTTTGTAACCCACGGGTAAAAAGCACTTTAGAAGTGCAATTATAATTATTATTGTATCATGTAGGGGAGAGGGGGTTGGGCATACTTCACCACGCTGGTTGGTGCAAGTGGATGTCACGACCAGTCCAGATATCACAAGCCACTGATGCTCACTGTGGCTGGGAATCATATTCATTGCCGTGGGAAATATAACACATAGCGCTAACCACTGCTTTACCGCTCATACTCTCTAAATATATACAACAGTAAATTGAATTACTGTCGTGTAAATTAGCATGTTGAAATGTTCAACTAGCGTGCTCCGAAATATCTTTTTAAAATTTTCAGGTGTCAAATCAGCTTCTGATCAAGCTACATTTTAAGCAAATGTCAAATGAATCACTTTCCAGCATGGAAGAGTAGGACAAATACCCACTTAAGGTGCTTTCTTTAACTCTGTCTAGTGGAGGGCCTTCCGTCAACAGTGGTATGGGCAACTAGTCACAATTGTGCACTTTCACCTTTTCCTTCATCCATATGGCAATGTAACCGTCATCCGGCTGCACAAATTTCCTGTTCTATAACATGTTCATTGTAATGATGAACACACAAAAACAGAAATCCAACGTGCCATAACGAGGGAACCTAGACAGAAACAGCAAAAAAATGAGGAGGAAGGTATCAAGACCCGTGCTTTCCTGCCATACGTGAAAGGTACCACAGACAAAATAAGCAAATACCTAGAAAAATATAAAATAAAAACAGTCTTCACAACCATACAAGACGTACTCAAATCACCTAAAGACCTACTACCGTTACAGACAGAAGGCATATATTGCATTCCTTGCAGCAATTGTGAGGAAGTATACATCAGACAAACAGGAAGAACAATATGTAATAAGTAGAACAGGTTTTTACCATTTCTGGCAATTATGTGGTGTTAAGATCTTAAAACACCAAAATAGACACATTTCACAATGTGTCTAGTTTGCAAAAGCCACACATACTTGTGGCAAAATATGCAAACAGGACACTTTGATAACATATGCATTGTCCTTCAAACTGATTGGCCTACACCAGACATGGCTTTCTTTTGAGCCACCATAAAAAGAGAACACGAGGCAGCAATACGTTTGCTGCACACGGATAAATCAGCAACGGCAGGACATAGTGTCGATAAACAACACAGAATAGATTTTGACAAGATACGAGTACTGGCAGCCATCTGCCATAAAGGTCCAAGGTTAATTCGTGAAGCAATTGAGATTCACAAGACAGAAAAGACTATGAACCGCAAACAAGAAATGATGATAAAGCTCAGCCAAACCTGGTGGCAGTCATTGAAGTCAGTAGTGCATAGATATAGAGCTCTGGGGTGTGGACATCGGAGGGGGACCACCAGGAGTTTGGGAGTTTCTTTCATGAGGTGCAAATTAGGGATTAGTCACAGATAAAGCAGAAGGGGCTAATTGCAGTTCCGGGGTATGAATAGGACAAGGAGATTTGCGTTAATGTGATTCAGATGTAAACCCCATACAGCAGAAATGACTCAACACATACATAGTACCCACATAAATATATATATATAGGAGCAACAGGCACTACACACGCACACTGCACCTGAGGATGCCTCTAACGTGTGAGGCGAAACGTCACGAGAAGAGGAGAGGAAGAAAACGATGCGGCTGTCCCGAGAGAGCAGCTTTTCGAAGCAATCAACATGTTCATTTTCGATATTGTAACTGGCAAAGCATTCGCCACAGGGTTTGCAACAGGTCTGTGACAGGTTAATATAGAGGAATGTTCGAGTTTATCTTACTCAAGAAAATGTGATTTTCATATTATAGTATGAATATAGCTGGTTTACTGCTCCTCAAGGTTTCACATGTACAACTCCATTTCACTATTACTAATAGAGGCAGGGAGAATTGGTGACTAAATCGCATTTGAAACATTTAATGCTTCTTAGATGTAAGTGAAAAGCTCAAACGATTAAATAAAATATTTAGATATAGTTCTCCTTAGGATAAACAAAACCCAATGAAGCATACTTTATACGGCAGAGGCGCAGCACACAGTGTAGACAAACAACACAGAATAGATTTGGACATGATGCAAGAACTAGCAGCCATCTGCCATATAGGTCCAAGATTAATTGGACCATTATCGAGATTCACAAGACAGAATCGAGATTCACAAGACAGAAAAGACTATGAACCACAAACAAGAAATGAGGATAAAGCTCAGCCAAACCTGGAGGCCAGTCATTGAAGTCAGTAATGCATAGATATAGAGCTCTGAAATGCGGACATCAGAGGGGAATCACCAAGTGTTTTGGAACTTCTTTCATGAGATGCAAACTAGCATATTCGTCACAGGTGGAACAGGATGGGGTTAATGTGATTCCGGGGTGTGAACAGGACAATGAAACCCTTTCAAGTGGACCCAGACAGTCGTCCATTGATCCTAGAATGCAGCAACTCTTTGGAGGTGACTCACCACATATACAGTACCTACATATAAATTGAAGTCACCCACACGACACACGCACACTGCACCAGAGGATACCTCTAACGTGTGAGGCGAAACGTCGCGAGGTGGAGAGAGGGAGCGATCGACACGGCTGTCCCAAGAGAGCAGCTTTTCGAAGCAATCATCAGGCATCGAGCCGTGAAAACCTACGTCATTACAAGTTTAAAATAAATTAGATATTAATAAGCTTTCTATTGGTTTGATATCCTGTTCCCTAGGAAATGTATAAAACTTGCTGGTTAGTTTTTCGTTTCTGATAATATAAAACAAAAATAGCATACGTATGAATATTTTCCGATATGGTATTTCATTCCACTTTCCAAGCAGCACATGGCACGAGTCGACATATGTTAACGTTTCTACAGTTTGTTATTTGTCAGCATCTACCCTGGAAGAGAACGTGACGTGTGGCACGGTGCCAGCCATGAAGTCAGCCAGCAAGCGTGTCTAATCCAGTGGTGTGCTCACGAGGGAACATATTCCTTTCTAACCAACCGGCTCAACCACGCAACGATGCAGTCTGGGATATTACTCTCCATGCCTGACTCATGAGAGGCCGGATGCATTAACTTACGAACACTTTATCAGATGCAGCCTGTATCACAGAGGTTAGCGTAGGTATTGGGCTATAACTGAATAAAATAAAAATATATATTATTTTTGGCCAAAAGACTCAGCGATAAAATGAGCTCCTTGCAATTAGGAGGTTGATTGTTCAAATCCTATTTTGAAGTTGACCTTAGCCATTTAGTTCTATTTTATTGGACAACCACTAATACATCCCATACAAAGACTTGTCCCCAATGTAGGAATGTGCAGTTTCAACCAGCGCCTTAAGGCATGTGTAGTATAAACCCAAAGCATCAGAACTGAAATTCTTCCTAATAGTGCACTCACACATATGTGACCTTATGACTGCCTTGGCTCACATTGCGTACCACATTTGGTTGCATCTGCTGTCAATTACTTAGTCCGTAGGATTGTGATTTGGTTCCAAGGTTAAAATAAATCATAATTTACAACACCAACAAAAGCAGCAAAATTATGCAGTAGAAACAAATCTGCATTACTAAGAACATTTCGGTATAGGATTGAAAACAGTGGTACTGTGATTGGTGCAATATGCTAATGAACCTGGTGACATGAGTAACAATTGCAGCCACTGCTAACATTGGTGCGGAATATCTAAACCGATTCCTCTTCACCAAGCCACACTGACAATTGTGGTGAAATATGGTTAAACACCCTCTAAAACTGACATGATGTGGGGTGGTCCTCATGCAGTCGTTGAGTGAAAAAGGGTTGGGATTATAGAAATGTAGTTCTTAAAATAATCTGTATGGTATACCAACAATGCATCATATAAAATGCAATGTAATATGAAAAAAAACCTTTTCCTTGGTCCATTCCAGATAAAGGCATTCAACATATTGCTTGTAAGTGTAAATTTTCATACTGAAACATATATTATTGTCATTGGGTTATTTCTTAATACCAGAAAGTTAACTTTAATGAAAAATATTTATTTATTGTATTCCAACATGTCTGAAAAAAATAAATAGAGAGAGGGTGATGCTGACGTCATCCGACACACAAACCCGCCTCCAGTTGTGGTATGTGTTGTGAGTGATGGCATCGCGTAGATGTGCAAAGTCACGCAATCACTGTGCTCTTGCACATCTGCATGCCAGCCAGCAAAACTTTTTGCCGTAATATAGCATGATATGCGGAGGCATGCGGGGACCTCCTCCTTTCACCAGAAAGCAAGACGGTTCCATCCAACGCTAGGTACTTCTGCCAGTTCATCTAAATTTAATCTGATTGTGCTATAAGTATAATGTCATGAGACGATATATTTGAAAGTTTCCTGAGCAGGACACTGTGCTGTATTAATAGTGCTTGTGTAGAGGCCTACTTCGTGGGCCTCGGAATCACCACGGACGCTGGCTGTGTACCCGCGATGTTCCCCTTGTGAACCCCCCCCCCCTCGGAAAGTATTTTATGCCACACAGACACACATGCAACCACCACTATCGCACTCAACGCTAGATGCCTGCGAGCATCCGTTATTAGAGCGGACATTTGACAACAGCATACTGTTTCACACTGACGGAGTGTACCGCACGACACGAGGGTTTGGTGGGTAGCAGAACGACGATGGACTCGGCCCCAGCGGCTGAGGTTTTGTCCATAGACCCTGTCAGTAGGACAGTTTGGTTGGTGGTTCCTCAGTCAGCTGGTATTCGGCTTAGGGGGTGCCGAGGGCCATCCACCAGTTCTGCCGGGGAAGAATAACTTCACCGGAACGTTAAAGCTGCAGACAATTGTGTTCCGGCGGGGTTGCCAAGCAAGGCGGAGCATTAGCGAGCTAGGCGGGGCATTAGCGAGCTAGGCAGGGCTTTTGAACGGACGTTGCGCGCTATCTTCCTGTTGTTCCACGGGGTCGGGTGGCCTGGGCTCGGCTGGACACGTGGCACATGGTGGCGTGAGCGGACCCAGACAGGGTGGCGCCAGTTGTAACGGTCAGGCGTCGCCATGGGATTGGCCGATTCTCTGGACAGGCCGGCGCCAAGGTGTTTACGACAGCGGTGATTGGTAGGAGAAAGACACGGCGCCCAGAGGCAAGGGGGAACGACGAGGATTGGTGGAGAGAGACACGGCCGTTAAAAAGGGGCGGTTCGAACCGGGGGGCAGGTATTTAAGGGAGCGCGGAGCAAGGGGGCGGGGTAGTTGTGAGTGGAGTCGAAGCGGTTAGGTTGGCAGCCATGTAGAGGGACGAGGGCAGAGAGTAGCGGGGTTTAGTTAGTTAGCGGGGTTAGTTAGGCATGTACGAGAGTTGTGCCCGGAGCTGTGCGAGGCTGTGCTGAGCGGCTGGGCCTAAGCGGTTGTCCCGCGTAGCGAGTGATGTGGAGGAGCAGTTGGGGCTTCCAAGACATCTGCTGTTGGGTATTTTTGTATCAGAGCGGTGGTATGAGAGAACGTGGTCTGTGCGCGGTACGTGTGAGAGAACCTGCGCACGCCGTGTGTCGGAGCGCTGCGCGTGATCACTCAGGGACCGAGAGAGATTGGTGTTAGGAGTTAGGGATCGCTGGAGATCTAGGGAAGATATTTACGGAGGTGGAGACCCTAGTTTTGGGGACCATCACACTTACAAATAGATACTATGGAACTACGTCGAAGATCCCTTTCAATAATCTCTTCGCCATTCTGTAGGCCAGCACATACCTAGCCACATTGCTACAGGGGATTGCTTTTACTCATTAAAGGCTCACGAATCCTTTATGTCTAATTCTCAGGAAATGAAATTTTATAATAATTATAATTGCACTTCTAGAGCGCTTTTCACCCGGACGTCACAAAGCACTACACAGAGCTGTGGAAAGAACGGCATAAAGTTAAATACAAAATAAATTGAATGTGTTTAGTCGTTGGTGACCGGATTGAACTCATCAACTCACTTAATCTAAAAATACAATTTCATTGAACATGGCAGCCCAGAATTGAACCCAGGATCTCAGCAGGTACCAACCCCAATCTCCAAACCATCTGGCCATCTCCACAGTTACTTTCATTCAGTCAATATAACGTCCCTAATTTATGTTTTCCTCCGAATCGTGTGCCACTCTGGCAGTGTCCCAGTTAAATTCCCTTCAAGAAAATCGTTCCATGCTGCTCAGATTTGTTAAGTTTTAGTTGTTAGTGCCTATGACTTTTTTTATTCACGTTTCACGGCAGGATATATTCTGGCAATACACACATATGTAAAACGTTCCTGTGTAGGTGCATAGCCTAGTTGCTTTTGACGCTCAAATGAATGCTTCTAAAAGCACTCAATCGGGCTCTTACCTGCCAGTATTACATACATTTTATCCTGATTCACATTAACCAATGTCTCATCTCATTGTCTGAAACCGCTTAGTCCTATACAGGGTCACGGTGAGCCGGAGCCTATCCCGGCAGACACAGGGCGCAAGGCAGGGATACACCCACGATGGGACGCCAGTCCATCGCCGGGCACTGCGGGGCAATTTAGCCTGCGAGCCAATTAACCTATGCAGCAGCATGCTTTTGGACTGTGGGAGGAAACCGGAGTGCCCGGCGAAAACCCACGCGGACACGGGGAGAGCATGCAAACTCCACACAGAAAGGCACCCGAGCCGAGAGATTCGAACCCGGGACCTTCTTGCTGTGAGGCGACAGCGCTAACCACTGGGCCACCGTGCCGCCCATGCTGCTCAGATTTGTTTATCTCGGTATAATTTATCATGATTGCTTTCTAGTTGTCAGGCAAACAATTATTTTCCTTTTACACTGATTTAGGCTGAATATATGAAAATTGCTCTCCATATTGGATCTATCGGGATAGCTGTGTTGAGTTTTCCTTCTCTCTCCGTAGCTAAGTTTCACCTTGGAGGCATCATCAGGTGATGTGAATTAATTTGAATAGTTTAGCTGAAAACTTGTGGCTTATATATGTGCAGTGCGTTGAACGTGTGTTCTGTATGTTCTTCTGATGTTGAAAGTAGTTCATTGCCTTATCTGCACTCATCTGATCTTCGCACATCCTCTTGTCCCAGATATTTTCATTCTTCAGCAAAACTGAATATAGCTTTTGTTTTCTCATATTTACCTTCTGCCTATCTCAGTCAATTTAAATCATACTTTCCTCTTATATCAGTTTCCATGCTTGTTATAATAAGTGCTTTCTGACCCTCAGGTGAAAAGCGCTCTATAAATGCAATTATTAATTGATGATTGCTTCGAACACGTTAGAGGCACCTCCAACATGTGAGGCGAAACGTCGCGAGGAGAGGAGAGAGAGCCATCGACGCGGCTGTCCCGAGAGAGCAGCTTTTTCGAAGCAATCATCATGCATCGAGCCGTGAAAACCTACATCATTACAATTATTAATTATTTTAATGTATTTGCGTTAATACAATGTAAATCCATTTTCTCTCATCCAAATTTAACCAATCATCTTATATCATTGTGAAGAGTCTAGGTAACAGAATATCGCCTTTGCAGACTGTTGTTGGCAGACTACTCTTAGTAATGATGTAGGTTTTTACCACTCGATGCATAATGATTGCTCCGAAAAACTGTTCTCTCAGGACAGCCACATCGATCGCTCCATCTCTCCACCTCGCGACGTTTCACTCCCACACGTTAGAGGCATCCTCAGGTGCAGTGTGCGACTCAACCTACATGTTGAGTCCCCTCCACAGAGTTACTACATTCCTGGATCAATGGACGATTGTCAGGTTCCACTTGCAAGGGTTTCATTGTCTTGCTCACACCCCGGAATCACATTAACCCCATCCTGTTCTGCCTGTGACTAATCTCCTAGTTTGCATCTCATGAAATAATGCCTGGTTCCCAAACACTTGGTAATTCCCCTCTGATGTCCGAATTTCAGAGCTCTATATCTATGCACTGCTGACTTCAATGACTGGCTGCCAGGTTTGGCTGGGTTTTATTCTCATATCTTGTTTGTGGTTGATAGTCTTTTCTGTATTGTGAATCTCGATTGCTTCACGATTTTTATGGCGGATGGCTGCTAGTACTCGCATCTTGTCAAAATCGATTCTGTGTTGTTTGTCTACATTGTGTGCTGCTGTTGTTGATTTGTCCGTATGCAGCAAGTGCACTGCTGCCTCATGCTCTTTCTTGTGGCTATTGTTCTTCCTGTTTGCCCGATGTACACTCCCTCACGGTTGCTGCAAGGAATGTAATATATGCCTTCTGTCTGTAACAGCAGTCGGTCTTTGGGTGATTTGAGTACATCTTGTATCGTCTAGTGGGTTGTGAAGACTGCTTTGTTTTATAGTTTTCTAGATATTTGCTAAATTTCTCTGTGGTGCCTTTCATATATGGCAGGAAAGTGCGGGTTTTGATTTCTTCTTCCTCATTTTCGTGCTTTTCTGTCTAGATTCTGTCTTTATGGCACGTGTGAGCAAGACAATGGAACCCTTTCAAGTGGACCCCAACAGTTGTCCATTGATGCTGGAATGCAGTAACTCTGTAGAGGGGAATCAACACATACATAGTACCTACATATAAATAGGAGTCACACACACGACACACGCACACTGTGCCCGAGGATGCCTCTAACGTGTGAGGCGTAACGTCGCGAGGTGGAGATATGGAGCGATGGACGCGGCTGTTCTGAGAGAGCAGCTTTTCGGAGCAATCATCAGACGACTCTTAGTATTTATTTACAGTATACATTGCATCTCAGCACCGTTTCTCGTTACATAAAGTGGAAAAATATTGTCATGGAATAAGATATATATCAGCATAATAACAGAAACAAAAATAGCACTCATAAGAGACTCAAATAAGGCAGCTACAGTATTCTGCACCTGTCTCATTTGGAACTGCCCTCTCCATGTCAATATGCGTTGCCAAAATGTGTTTAGACTGATGCCTTGACTGATTAAAAACAATAGCTGCTTAAACATTTGTCCAATACAGTGTTTATCTCAGATTCATCAAGTAAAATGTAGTCCACTGTTTATAGATGTATGCTTTCAATTTAAATATTCTTAAAAAAGAAGTAAAAATACACATTATATTGTCCACAGTAACATAGCTGAGAGCGTTTTAGCCTTAATGGGGAAACAGGATAGAAATGCCTCTTTTTGGTACCACTTTAATATTCCATGTAGGAGCTCAAAACTCCAATTACTCAAAAACTAACTTGTGCGTAAGAAGAAAGATGCTGCCCACGCAAACACGGTTGGAAATCTGTAAGACCAGGCAGCCTTGATTGGTCCAATTACTACTTTTGTCCCCTGCCATCATGCTGTTCGATGTAATCAATACGCAGGCATTCAAACCACTTAACGGTAAATCCAATCGCTTAACGGCAACGGACAGCGATGGGGCCTCGCGTTGAAGAGCGCAGATGGGGAGAGAATGTGCGAGGCACATTACCTATTACTCTTGTTGACCGTCAACAGTCTCTGCAGCTTCAACAGCTACTGATCGCTTTGGGTGGTCTACAAATGATGTACTGAGCTGGTAAAAGCGAAATGCTAAATTACAATTATTATAGTCGATTTTCGATTTCCTCCAACTGTGAATTGTGACAATTCATAGAATGATCTGATGTGACGAACTGTCACATGTCCTTTGCATGGTCATCAATATACTTTTCAGGAGTGTGAGGCTGCATGTATACAGATTGAAAAAAGGAGCTCACCCCTTAATATCATGCTGAATTAATCCCCAATTTCTTAATATCTGTTGGTTTAACTTGAAGAAAAAGGCTATCCAAGGCCTCCAATGAAAACTGTTTTGATATTTACCCCCTCACTGTCACTTTTAAAAAACCTTCCCATTTATTAAACGTATACAAATATTATTATAATTGCTTCGAAAAGCTGCTCTCTTGGGACAGCCGCGTCGTTCGCTTCCTCTCCTCCCCACGCGACGTTTGGCCTCACGTTAGAGGCATCCTCAGGCACAGTATGTGTGTGTAGTGCCTGTTGCTCCTATATATATGTGGGTACTATGTATGTGTCGAGTAATCTTTTGTTGTGTGGGGTCTACATCTGAATCACATTAACATTAATTGTCCTATTCACACCCGGAACTGCGATAACCCCCTCCTGCTTTGTCTGTGGCTAGTCCCCTAATTTGCATCTGATGAAAGAACTTCCAACATCCTTGTGATCGCCCTCTGATGTCCACACCCCATAGCTCTATATCTGTGCATTACTGACTTCAATAACTGGCCTCCAGGTTTGGCTAAGCTTACTATTAATTTCCTGTTTTTGGTTCATTGTCTTTTTTGTCTTGTGAATCTCAATTGCTTCACGAATTAATCTTAGACCTTTATGGTGAATGGCTGCTAGTTCTCGTATTTTATCAAAATCGATTCTATGTTGTTTATTTACACTATGTGTTGCTGTTGCTGATTTATCCGTGTGCCACAAACGTACTGCTGCCTCGTGTTCTCTTTTTCTTTTGGCTCTTGTTCTTCCTGTTTGTCCGATATATACTTCCTCACAGTTGCTGCAAGGAATGCAATATACGCCTTCTGTCTGTAGCAGTAGTCGGTCTTTAGGTGATTTGAGTTCGTCTTGTATCTTCTGGTGGGTTGTGCAGACTGTTTTTATTTTATGTTTTTCTAGGTATTTGCTAATTTTGTTTGTGGTGCCTTTCACATATGGCAGGAAAGCGTGGGTCTTGATATCTTTCTCCTCATTTTCTTGCTGTTTCTGTCTACGTTCTCTTGTTATTGCACGTTGGATTTCTGTTTTTGTGTATCCATTGCTCGCTAGTGCTTGTTGTCGATGTTGTAGCTCATCTCTTGGATGCTGTTTGTGTAAAATCGTTTTTGACCGGTGGGCTAAGGTGTGCAGTATCCCCCGTTTCTGTTTCGGGTGATGGTGAGACTCCGCGTGTAAATACCTGTCCGTATGTGTTGTCTTCCTGTATACAGTGTGGCTGAGCGTCCCCTCTGCGTTTATCTTCACCAGTACGTCCAGGAACGGAATTTGGCCGTTTTCTTCTATTTCCATGGTGAACTTGATGTTCGGGTGTATGGAGTTTAAGTGACCAAGGAATTCCTCTAGCTTCTGTCTTCCGTGTGGCCATATGACGAATGTGTCATCAATGTATCGATACCAGTGGGTAGGTTTTAGTGCACATGAGTTCATGGTTTCTTCCTCAAAACTGCTTAGATACAGGTTGGCTGCTGCGGATGAGACTGGTGATCTCATTGCTGCACCCTCTTTTTGTTGGTAGAACTCCCCATCGAACTTGAAATAGGTTGTTGTCAGGCATACCTTTGCCAGCTCTGCTAACCTCCGGTCGAACTGTTTTTCAATCATCTTGATGGTTTCTTTGATGGGTATTTTTGGAAATAAAGAGACCACATCAAAATTAACGAGCAGGTCCGTTTCGTTGAGTGTGATTTGTTTCAGCATTTCGATGAAGTGTCTTGAGTTCTTGATATATGAGGCTGCGCACTCCACTGTGGGTTGTAGTTCTTAGGCTACGAATTTGGCGAGTTTGTAGCTTGGTGAACCTATTGCACTTACTATGCGTCGGTACGGGGTCCCCTCTTTATGAATCCTCGGTAGTCCGTAGAGTCTGGGAATTCTGCTATCTTGTGGCTTCAATTATTTTCTTTTCTCTTCACTTTGAATATTCTGCTTGATGATGGCCTTTGTTCGGATTTCGATTTTCTTGGTTGGGTCCCGTTTCAGTTTCTCATATATTGTGGTGTTGTTGACTTCCCGGCGAATCTTCAACTTATAATCATCTGTGTTGACGATGACTGTAGCGTTTCCTTTGTCCGCTTGCAGAATGAGAATGTCTTCATTCTTGTTGAGTTTGTTAAGCTCTCGCCGTTCGTCAGCCGTACAGTTAGATTTTTGTGGTTTAGATTTGCGTATGATTCTGCACACATCTTGGCGGATTTCTTCAACATTTACTTCTGGGAGCTTGCTGTTAAAAATTGCACATTCTACTCCTGTGACTATTTCTTCTACGGGTATATTTCGTGGTGCTAGAGCAAAGTTAAAGCCTTTGGCTTAAATTAACAACAACACGTTGAGGTGACAAACACTGTACGTTTTCTGCCTATGGTTTGTTAGATCCCGGCGATGGACTGGCGTCCCGTCTTCGGGTGTATTCCTGCCTTACGCCCTGTGTTTCCGGGATAGGCTCCGGCTCACCGTGACCCTATATAGGATTAAGCGGTTTCAGATAATGAGATGAGATGAGATGGTTTGTTAGATGTTCATACTTTTTCTGCTGTCTCTGTGTGCATTCAGTATGTTGTCGTTCTGCTCTCCTGTGTGTTATATCATCTAGTTTGTTGATCAAGTCTCTGGTGAGTGTTTCTGCTAAGCGTAGGTGTATGCTGTACAGTCTCTTACCTGTGTCGTCCAGTTGTCGTCTTGTATCCGCGATGGATGCTCGTAGAAGGTCCATGCTTGCACGATGTAGAATGCGTTCAGTCCTCCTCAGCTCCTCAACTCCAGTGTGTGTTAATGTGATTCAGATGCAGACCCCACACAACAAAAGATAACTCGACACATACATACTACCCACATATATATAGGAGCAACAGGTATTACACACACATACTGCGCCTGAGGATGTCTCTAACGTGTGAGGCGAAACGTCGCGAGGGGAGGAGAGGAAGCGAATGATGCGGCTGTCCCGAGAGAGCAGCTTTTCGAAGCAATCATCATGCATCGAGCCGTGAAAACCTTCATCATTACAATATTATTCTAGTTTGCAACTCTTTATGAATTTATTACTGGGAAGTTATCTCTCAAAAATATGTTTATAAATAGCTGTAAATACATTGCAAGCCAAAGCAGTGCTTATCTCTTAGACAAGCAATGCTATCAATAATAGCTGCTGCACATGACCTAATTGCATCGTTCTAATCCAGGGTGAATATCCGAGCAAGCCATGTTCCATAGCTTGGTTGCCACTCCTTCGTCGGTCTTGAGCAGTAGCAGTCATCCCTTTCATTATTATCTCATGTATTATCCAATTCACTTTTGTTCTGATATAGGTTTTCATGGCTCGGTATATGAGAACACGTGTTCTCGACCGGAAAAGGGTGGCGTGCCCTCTCCGGGTGGGTGGAGAGGTCCTG
>JAZEWT010000006.1:13393341-13423151 GCA_036362905.1 Mordacia mordax
ACACATCCGTCCATCTCCCCCCTCGCGTAAAATTAATTATCCTTGTTAGCTCGTTTCGGAAGCATTCTTTGGTCTCCCGAGAACCGTGACTCGGTCATGTAACATTCCCACTGAGTTCTCGTTTAACCTTTCCAAGAATGTACAAGTAAATAAAGCCATATGAAACAAAAACATGTAAACAAACACTTGCGACGGCTCATCACACACACACACATTATACACTGGATTTATATTCAGAAACATTTGTTTTTGATACCCAAAACGTTTTATGATGCTGCCCTTGTGTGTGTGCGTCTATGTAAGGTACATCTCAGTTTTCATTGTTGTCGATGTTATTGGTTCCACTCGTGTGAAGCTACAGCCGTTGGGATTCATTACTCATCGCACCGTAGGAGGGTGTAACGTAAGGTGAGCTCTACAGAGTTCTTGGCCTACTCTTCCATATTAGCCAGATATATTGAAATAGGTGAGAGTACCCACACGTTTCCCCACCACAAGCAAACTGTCAATCCTTTCAATGCAGAGCAACGATTTAATCTGCTGGTAGGAAGATTTAGATTAAACTTGCCGATGTTTTGAAGCGCCCCGCTGTGAGATGGAATCAAATTGTTGACATTTACATGACAAGTAGAGTGCACTTCCCATATATACCGTACCATGCAACATTAAAAATGCAGCATTCATTACGTTTTGTTATTATGGTTATACTTGTATACGAAAATAATCACTTGTGTAAGTTAATTTGACTTTTAAATCACTTTCATCATTAATATTTACGACCGAGCTGCGGAGTGGGGGATAGGTGTTGTTGCCACACCGCTCTGAAAGTTGGCACCAGTACTACTGCTAAGTGTTTAACTAATTCTGCGGGTAATGAGGGACACGTGCCAAGGGATAGAAAGAAATTGGGTCACACAACCTATTCATCTTGCCTCAAACGCTGTTCACAGTATTTCACGGTCATTGGTGCAGTGTTGATAAAATCCACTCATGTTTGTATATTCCACGGCGAATTGCCTCTAGCTTGGAAGCAATTTTGTAATAGAAAAATATAAATTCAGTGTTGTGCAGATTTCAGGGCTCAAAATGCAGTCACAAGTCACAAGTTTGACATTATAATGCTATAACTAACTGATTACAGGTCCCATTGGAATTATTTATTCCATCCATGTTTGTAGCAGAATTATCATCATTTTTAATCGCTTATTTTTTTGTTCTATACTTTGTTGCTATTTTTCATCTTTCGGTTGGGCTGTCCTGGTGTTGTTGGCCTGCCGTTCTCTCCACAGCTCGGATTTGTATTTCAAAAAAAGGGTGTTACTGATTTGCCGTTCTTATCTCGTTTTTGATGTGCCGTTCTCTAAATGGCTCTGTGCAGCGCTTTGTGGCCCTTGGGTGATAAGTGCTCTAGAAATGCTATCAGTATTATACAATAAATGTTAAATTTAACCATTTCCCAATATATGTATTATATTCAGTGATAATTTTGCATTTTAAAATTATAGTTGAATGTCTGATCGTATTTTACTTGTTGTTTTGCAACGATGTGTATATATATTTTTAAAAATGTTATTGCTGCTGATTTTCTGTTCTGGTGCCATTGTTGTTGACGTGCTGTTCTCCCTGCAGCGTTGTGAGGCGCTTTGTGACCCTCGGGTGAAAAGCACTCTAAAAATGAAATGTTTATTGTTATTATATGGACATCTTTATATTTCGATCAGGTCCATTGCCAATAAGAAAAACATTCTTGAAAGCAATGTCAGAACAACCATGTCTTCTAGTATATAAATGAATGTCGTATTCTTGAATGTTTTTCATATGTTCTTTTCGAGTTAAACATATTTATGCAACTGCTACAGTTTAGATATAAACCTCTATTGTATGTCATTGTAATAATATTAATAGTGGCATTTCGAGCGCTTTTCACCCGAGGGTCACAAAGCGCTGCACAGAGCTGCGGAGAGAATGACACATCAACAACAACGATATTAAAACGGAAAATCGGCAACAATAACAATATTGTTGGGTTTTTTTTTATATATATACATCGTTGCAGAACATGTAAACTATGATATATGACTTTCGGCTATAATTAAAAAATGCAAAATTATCAGTGTTAATAATACATATATTTGGAAATGGTTTATGTAACATTTAGCGTATTATAATAATAAAAATTGTATTTCTATAGTGCTAATCATCCGAGGGTCACAAAGCGCTGCACAGAACTGTGGAGAGAATGGCACATCAACAACGCAATAAGAACAGCAAATCAGCAATAACGGTGTTTCTTTGGAGTTATTTTTTTTACAAAATCGAGCTGCGGAATGAACAGCATGTAAGCAACATCAGGACATATGTAACGAGTAGAAAAGGTTTTTTTACCATTTCTGGCAATTATACAGGTGTTAAGGTCTTAAAAGACCAAAGGAGACCTTTCACAAAGTGTCTAGTTTGCAAAAGCCACACAAACTTGTCGCTAAATATGCAAATAGGAAGCTTTGATAACATATGCATTGTAAAAAAGGAAGAGGCTTTACCCATTTTTCTGGCAAGAAAAGTGTTAAATTCTTAAAAACACCAAATAGATCGGTGTGCAAGTGAAGACGAGGCAGCTGCATTCTGCACACATTGGAGATGATTGATCATGTAGGAAGAGGTGCCAGGGAGCAGTGCATTGTAGTAATCGAGCTGTGTGGAGATTAAGATGTGTATTAGCTTCTTAGCATCAGCGGGTGACAGGATGTTGCGCATTTTGACTATATTTCTGAGGTGAAAATAGGCTACCTTGATGATTGCTTCGAAAAGCTGCTCTCTCGGAACAGCCGCGTCGATGGCTCTCTCTCCTCTCCTCGCGACGTTTCGCCTCACACGTTAGAGGCATCCTGAGGCGCATCGAGCCGTGAAAACCTACATCATTACAATAGGCTACCTTGTTGATGTGCGTCTCGAAGGTGAGTGAGGAATCAAGAGTCACACCTAGACTCTGGACTGTCTTAGAAATGGTCTGGTCGCCAAGTGTAACCGGTGGCTATGGTAATGAGTTGTACATATGCATAGTCGCACATTAAAATGCTGTCGTGTCAGCATGGACACACCCAGCCTTGCGGAAACGTTACTGAGTATGAGTGAAGCATGATAGAGGGCTGTGGAGTTTTGATGTGGCTTCGTATGTTAGTGGTTGTGTTTGAAGAGTGAATAAATATCATCATTTCGAGAGAAGATACGTGTGGAATCAAGTCCTTGTGGTGTAAAAAGCGTATCGAGTGTCGGCGAACCAGGAGCGGTGCATGCGGAGCGCGAGGGGGATTCACAAAAAACACAACGCAGAACTTTACCATCAGATTCACCCCCTTCTCGCCACGTGTGCACTCATGCATGCCGAGTTCACCTGGTGTCTGACATCTCGCTGGTCTCGGCACCGGCCTGCAGTCTCTCGTGCGATCAGCGGCCGTATCCGTGGGTGTAGAGAGACGGTGAAGGTTGGAGCCAGCTACAGTGGTGCCGTGACTCGGATCTTCTGTAAATAGACCACTGTCAATTGGTCGCCGAGTGTTCTGTGTAAAGTAGAGCGGGAGACATCTATCCTATTGTCTGTTGTGTCAGAGTGATGGTGGACGAACAGCTGGAAGCGCAGAAAGATGAAAGTGAGTGAGGTGGTAATCAGAGTGAGTACAGCGGTGAGCAAGAGGGTGAGTGTAGTGGTGAGCAGGGTGAGTGCAGCAGTGAGCAAGGGGGTGAGTGTAGCGAGTGCGAGGGGAGCTGTGGTGCAGCGGTTAGCGCGTTGTGTGTGAGGTGGTGAGCAGGGTGAGTGCCTGAGAAGATGTTAATGAGTTTAATTGTTTAGTAGAGTTCTTATTTTCGGGACCGTGTTGGTTGGTTCGGTCGGGGAGTTCGACGCGGAGGTTATTTCGGTTTAAGGAATACGAGTAGTGGGAACTGTAGGTGATAACATAGTACAGACGGAACTCCGTACAAGATAGGGAATAAGGTTTGGTGGCGAGAGGAGTGGCGACTTAGGCGGTTGTTGGGTTGTGATGGAAGATTCGGCAGGTAATGGTTGGATTGCGAAGCTGGGATGCAGATTGATCTAAGAGTAAGATAGAGTATTTGGTGATGTGTTCTGATGTACAGGTGAGAAGCCGGGATTTGGGGGGATCTGAGATCCATGTTGTGTGCACAGCACTACATTTAGGCTGTGGGGATTCGAGACGATAGTCACTTTTGACGAGTTTGTCATTAGGAGTCCGGATCATCATGGCATTCTCGCGTCTTCCTGTACTCGGGTTGTTCAAGAGGAGGCAGAAGGGACCTCGGCGATAAGGGATCTAAGTTGATGAGACCGTGATTGGCACCATGGTGTGGCGGTGGAGATTTGAGATGATAGTACTTTTGACCGGGTCTGTCATTAGGAGTCCGGTTCTTCGTGGTATACTTGGGTCTTGTCATATCGGGGTAGGTTGTGAGAGAAGGGATTCTTGTGATGAAGGGTCCGAGTTGGTGATAGTGTAGATCACCGTATTGGTGCGAGGGAGGGATAAGGGGAATCCTGTGATAACGGGTCCAGGTCGATGATGTGGTATGTCATCGTGATTGATTGGGAAGTATAAGGGACTTCTGTGTTAAGAGGGTTAGGTTGGTGGTACGGTGTGGATGGACTGTTGGGTTATGTGCGACCATGATAGTACAATTCAGGAGGGGTGAATGTAACTGGTGGCTATGATAATGAGTTGTACATATGCATGGTCGCACATATTAAAATGCTATCGTATCAGCATGGACCCGCCCACCCTTGTGGAAGCGTTCCTGAGTGTGAGTGAAGCATGATAGAGGGCTGTGGAGTTTTGATGTGGCTTCGTATGTTGGTGGTTGTGTTTGAAGAAAGAATAAATATCATCATTTCGAGAGAAGATACATGTGAAATCAGGTCCTTGTGGTGGAAAAAGAGTATCGAGTGTTGGCGGACCAGGAGCAGTGCATGCGGAGCGTGAAGGGATTCACAAAAAACACAACACAGAACTTTACCATCAGAATGACCCCCTCGCCACGTGTGCACTACTCACACGCGCCAAGTTCACCTGGTTATCTGACATCTCGCTGGCCTAGGCGCCGGCCTGCAGTCTCTCATGCAATCGGCGGCCGTATTGTGGGTGTAGAGAGACGGTGCAGGTTGGAGCCGGCTACACAAGCATCAATTGGACAGGTTCAGCCTTGGACAATTGGTGCGGGGATCCGACAAGCAAAACGTCTGTTTTGTCACCATTGAGTTTTAGAAAATTTAAATTGAGCCATATCCTACAGTTGATAGTGAGGATGACATGCAAAGACCAGACGTATTGATGGATGAGTTTGCATGGATATAGATTTGGATGTCATCGGTATAGCAATGGTAGCTGAGATTGAGACTGCGCTGGATATGGCTAAGAGGTTCTAAGCAGATGCTAAAGAGAAATGGGCCGAGAACTCTACCCTGAGGAACTCCAGACAAAACAGGATTGATCTCTAAGTTACGTCCTCCGAGCCTGATGAAATGCTTCCGATTGGAGAGGTAGGAGTTCAGCCAGTGCAGGGCACAGCCAGACCCCTATGCCCTCCAGTCGCTCCCATATGGTAGGGTGGTATCAAAGGCAGTGCTCAGGTCCAGTAGGACATGAATAATTGGCAAGCCTTCATCAGCAGCGACGAGGTCATCAACTACTTTTACCAGAGCAGTTTCAGTAGTATGGCTGAATCTGAGCCGATCAAGGTGGTTATTATTAAGAACGTATTTCTGGAGTTGCACGGCTATGGCACGTTCATGGACCTTAGGGATGAATGGTAGATTTGAGATGGGGCGATAATTATCACGGGTTGTTGCAATCGATGCCTGTTTTTTTAAGCAGAGGGGTAACTGCGGCACATTGGAACAGTGGGGGAACGATACCAAAGTGAAGAGAGTTATTAAACAGATTAGTGTTGTACGTGGCAAGGAATTTGAAATTTGCCCAGATGATTTTGGATGGGAAAGGATCTAGGGAGCAATTTGTGGGCCGAGATCTGGTAACTAAAGAAGAGACCTCGGATTCCATTAACTCGGAAAATGTCAAGAGTTTTGAAGTCAAGGAAGATGGAGGAACATTTATTGAGGTATTGGTTGGTGATTGAGGCTGGGTAGAGATACAATGTGTTTCAGTTTTTTCAGACTGAATCAACTGATCTGCCTGATCTTTATTAGTGAGGAGAGGTGATGGCGTGTTACTGGTAAGACAAAGGAGCTGATTAATGGTCGAGAAAATAATATTGGGCTTGTTGCAGGTATCATTACATTCTGATGTCTGCTGTGGCTTTAAACTACTCACTATCGCACAGTACAACATAGCTAATACATAAACAAAGCAGCCGAACTTATTAGATGAAAATATAATGGTGCATTTGTCCCTATCTCATACCACGAACAAATATTTTAGCTATATACAAAAAAAAGATCCGTTACGCAACCTCTCCTTTCTCACACCCTCCACTCATTAGTATTCTGCGATGGAAAACGGAATGTCGGGATCTGTTTTTGTATCCAGTGGTGCCATCTCTGGAGCCCATAATGTAAATGCTTGCGTACAGCATTGCAAGATGTGTTTATATAATTCAAAGTGTTCCTTTTAATGCAATAGCTGACATGTCTGGCTTGAACCAATCCTTTACGCTGCACCACCGAAAGAGAATGAGACATTTTAAATTGTAACAATATCCATATATTGTACGAGTGTTTTACCAGTATTTGACTCCACTTGGTTTAACCAACGTTAAACGTTTATTGAGTAAAATGTGCTTAGAAATGCAAATTATTATTATTGCCATACCGTTTTATTTGATTTAGCAATTTTTCAGAAAATTTACTTCAACGATTATTAAAATCACCGTAATTGTGTTTTTCTTCTTCTTCCAAGACACACATGCTTATCAGGCTATATTCCAAAGGTGGACGAGTAAAAAACTGCATGTGTAAAATGTGTCCAGACACTACAAACTCAGGAAATCCTACTGTGAAGTGCAAAGATCAAAACACGTGCTAGACCTGAGAGGCCAGTAGACGAGCACAAGATAGACATGGTGTACTGTAGCAAGTGGCTGTTCTAAAATTGCAAGCCATATGTCCAAACTACGCAAGTTATCGTCAAAGCGGTTACTATACATTTATAAAGGTCATAAAATGCAGCATACGGTAAATAAAGTGTAATTATGAAATAACCAGACAACTTTGTCATACGATGATAAATGCTGACAATGGTGTAGAATGCGCAATGTATCATATCTTGCGAGGTGATTCAACAATACGGTGTTTCTCAACACCTGTTTTTAATATAAATGGTGGATATTTTTGGGATTACATTTTTTTTCATAAAAGGGATCAGCAATCATGATAAGTTGCACTACTATTCCATGAGACCAGACGTTTCACTTGTCGGTACAATCATAACTTTAGTAGTTCCAATTTTCATGTGTAGCCAATAACAGTCATTTATGTGATAACCATTTTAAAGCAGTGCCATTAAGTAATTAACTCCGATAAGCTGTACAAATAAATTTTAAAACATTGCTCTCGCCCATGGGTGAACTATACAAAGATCGAAGTTTTAGAAACATGTCTGCTGCTCGTTGTGCTTTTCGGCCAAACATGGCTGATTAGTACTGCCCAGGGTGGAAATGATAATACTTTTAAAAGTCATTTAGCTATAGATTTTAAATCGATATTTATAGCAAAATCAATGCAATGACTTTTAATTTTACAATCGTTTTGTGGTGCCCGACGGAGAACCCTCTCATACAGGATCGATCTCCGTCAGATACTCGGTTCCGACGTGCGCGTGCGGCCACGTGGCATAGGCTTGTTACGGTTTACAGCAGCAACACCACGGCGAATAAATCAGCACTCACTCCGCAGCAGATCAGCCAGCCAGCGACCACAGATGATCAGAGACTTCTTGGTTTTCGATGCTTTATTAATTAATACAATATAACGTAACGGGATAGCGCCACACATCGACTCCTACCCCTCACGCACTAAGTGTGCCCAGCTACATGTTGACGCTGCCTCCTCCTACCAATTCCCCCGGAGAACTAACCCGCGCTTATGCACACGTGCTGCTTCGTGTGCATATAACTCCGCGGCGCCGTGAAGTTCTGAGTCACGCACGGCTCGTTGGTCAATCATCAGCCTTGTGCATTAGGTAATCGCAGCACCAGGTGCTACAAAACATGACATGACGGTGGGAGTTACTGCCCCCCCCCGGCCCGCTCATGCTACGAGGCTTAGCAGCACAGTATTAAAAAGGATATCGTGCTCTGTTTGATAAAGAGAATCGTTTTGGGGAAAATAAATCAAAACAGATAACTGATGTGATACAAAGGATGTATGGAACATAATAGGACTGTATCTGGAACATATAAAAGATAAGTAAAGATTTCTACCCACAGTGGATACTGCCCACGACAGCCTCCCGCCCCCGCCAGAAGGTACTGAGCAACCCGCTTCAATCATGGGCTTCACATATTATGTATATTGTAGCAAATACAACGCACAATTTCGATTAAAACGAAATTAGCACATTGGTACTAAGTGTAACTCTTATGGTTAATTAAGTAAATGTGCAGCGACAAAATGGCTTGCTCATGCCATTGCCGGTAAAAGGGAATTCTAAATAGCACCTTTAAAGCGACTTTGGGGTACTCTTACATGCTGGCAGGGGTCTTGGAAAACATGCATTTATTTGCACCCACCAAGCGAGACCTGCCGATCGATCGACTGTGCTGCACACATTTACTGCATGCTCATGGGTGGACAAATGTGGCTATTGAGTGAGAGGAGAAAGTTTAATAAAAAAAAATTGCCGATCTGCCACGCCATGAGATCGCATGGAACCGGTGACATCTAGACTGCATGCAATGCGCTAGCCGTTGCACAAGAGCAGTATCCCCGAGGTCACATACAATGCCTCTGGCATGCAGCACAAAACACAATAATGTCTTCGTCAGCATCTCTCCTCGACCAGCTGTTTGAGCTCACTGTCATCGTGCACCACTGCAAACTACAAATCTATGATAATGCTTATGCACACAAACACCTCATTGCAAACAGTCGCGATGATCCTGCTGGGGATAGGGCAAAGGGAGACAATTATTCATAACCTTTTCCTCAAACACAGTTGTAAACCATAAAAAATACATTAATGTTCGTGAACACACGAACATTAGTGTACCTAGGTGACTTTTTCTAACATGGCCAAATGACTCAGCGGTAAAGTGAGTACCTCACAACAACAAAGTTGTGAGCTCAAATCCTTTTTGGGATTATACTCAGCCCATTCTCCCTCTGTGGTAGATAACATAGCACATTTAGGGGCAGTCAACAGTGGCTCGACTTGTCCCAGGACCAGAAACAGGCAATAACTACATTTTTTGGTAAAAAAAATTATTACAAATATAATTGCCTAATCCATAATAAAATAATTGCATAATCACGAAAATCACAAAAAAATATGTTTTAAAGAAATGGCAATAGGGCGGCATGGTGGCCGAGTGGATAGCGCTGTCGCCTCACAGCAACAAGGCCCCCGGTTTGAATCTCGCCGCGGATGCTTTTCTGTGTGGAGTTTGCATGTTCTCCCCGTGTCCACATGGGTTTTCACCGGGCACTCTGGTTTCCTCCCACAGTTCAAAAAACATGCTTCTGCATAGGTTAATTGGCTTGCAGACTAAAATGCCCGCAGTGCCCGGTGACGTACTGGCGTCCCATCGCTGGTATATCCCTGCCTTGCGCCCTGTCTGCCGGGATAGGCTTTGGCTCACCGCGACCCTCTACAGGACAAAGCAGTTTCTGACAATGAGATGAAATGAGAAATGGCAATATTACCCATAAGTATGACTATATGTAAGGCATGCATGGCGGTCCAGCTCGCCCTGATTGGGACACCTGGTTAATAATCCACTTAACCGCGCATAGGTGGATAATTGGCCACACCTGTGCAGGGGTTCCCAATCAGGGCAGTTGCGCCGCGGGGTTGGATAATTTTCCTTTTGTTTCTCCGCGTGCCGCGCTGCGCTATCGTCTTCTGCTGCCGCCGCCGCCGCCGCCGCCCCGTCCGCCGCCGCCGCCCCGTCCGCCGCCGCCGCCCCGTCCGCCGCCGCCGCCCCGTCCGCCGCCGCCGCCCCGTCCGCCGCCGCCGCCCCGTCCGCGTACCTCCGCCGCACTATTGACCGGCCGCGCACGCGTCGCGTGTTCGTTCACGCGTTTTGGTTATCATCACGTTATTGTTTGTCCAGGTACTGTCGCCCGGCCGCGTACTGGTCCGCATAGTGCTGTCACATTTTCGTTCGTTCGCGTATTGTTTTATCGGCGCATTATTATTCGTCCAGGTACTGCCGCCATTACCCGGCCGCGTACTGGTCTGCGCAAGTGTTCGCCCGCGTATTGCTGTCACGCTTTCGTCCGTCCGCGCACGGCTGTCGCGAGTCGTCCGAATACAGAGTGTTTGCACTACTGTGGTTGCCTGTCTCTTGCTGTCGTCGCCGCACAAGTGGGTCCTCCCCCTCGTCACTTTGCCGACCCCCTAACACTATAGCCAGAATCACTGAAGTACATAATTAAACAAAAATGCTTGAGAGCCCAGCGTTACGATGTTTCACATTTACTGGTAGCCTCTTTTTATTTTTAACATAATAACAAAACGCTATTCCCAAGGGATGATGCAATGTGCTGGATTTGTATATTTTATGAGTTGAAAATGTGTAACGTGGACCATTTTACATTGTTGAAGCCTTATGACTAAATCAGACATGATGTCTAAGACTGTTTTCATTTATTCTGCTACAACTAATTTAGGAGAGTTACATTTTTGCTAAATTTGAAACAGCCTTTAAACGCTCTAAATTGATTTACGTAACTGGTCACACAAAGCGAGTACTATTCATACAAATATTGCAGAAACTATGTCTGAGATGCCAGTTAATTTCTGATCATTTATATTCACAATATAAGGCTTATTTGGAATCACAATCAATTACTCATTAGTTTAAGCATATAATACACCCACGCATTAATTGTGGCGTTAAACCAATTCAGATATACTTTGATAGCTCCGTAGTGCTTGGATAACTATTTTTAGAATGGAGTACGCCTACAAAAGAATGCTGCAAATACTACTCCAAGTCAAAGCATCATTGTACACACAAACATGAAAAGAAAAAACAAACATTCTAACATGAGTATCATTTAAAGCAATAGAGTATGGACGGTCCATATAAATATTCTTCTTCTAGGTACCATATCCTACAGGACGTTGTTGCGAATGGTCTTCCACAAATCTTTGCTCTCCTTACTTTTAAGAATGTCCAGTTCATCCATCCCGAGACTATTGATATAATAAATCTGTCATCCATGATGTCTCTCTTCTTTAAAATGTCCAGTTATATAACCAGATTTTCAATTTCCGCTTTCCTCATAATATTCCTGAGAGATTTTAACTGTCTCCTTTTAATATCATTCAACACCTTCTTTCTACATCGCATTCGTGACAACATTTCTTCATGAGGTGTGACTTGTCCAAGATACCTTCAAGATGCATCTAAAGAACCACATTTCATTTGCTTCAATTCTCTAGACTAAACTTGGTGAAATTGTCCAACATTCTGATGTACACGTGAAAACTGGTATAATGTAACAATCGACAATGCTTAGTTTCGTACTCATAGAAATTTTATTATTTATCAGTATCTTTTTAATTTTGAAAAAGCTATCTTTGGTCATCCCTATCCTCCGTGTTATTTCATGATCGCATTTATCATCTGATCTTCTCTGGCTTCGCAGACAGGTGAATTTATTAACCTGTCTTACATTTTTATTACCATTTTGATACTGCATACAGGTGCACTTTTCTTACTTGAAATTACCATGCATTGTTTTCCTAGAATTGATAGTAAGCCCTTCTCCTCACTGTTATTGACAACCTTATCCAGAATTTCTTACAGCTTTCCTCTAAATCTGATAGGAAATCTATATCATCCACATCACACAGGTTATTCATATTCTGTCCACCAATTATCAACCCTGGCAAACCTTCGATTTCTCTCAAGATGTTCTCACTGCACAAGTTAAACAAGTCCGGTGAAAATTACAGCCTTGCCTTACTGCTGCAGATTGATCCCAGTATATGTCCTTTAGAATTCTCCAAACTTTACCATCAATGTCCAGTTCTTGAATACTTTTCATTAGCGCCACGTATATTATAGTATCACATGCTTTGTTATAGCGAATGAAACAAATAGAGATCTTTCTTCATTTCAATTGCCCTTTCTGAAAGAATTTGCATGCTAAAAATAGCACTTCTGTATCTCGATCTGCAACAACACCACATTGAACTTTTGCAACCTCTGGTTTTATTCTGCTTCTGGCTCTGAGCATCAACATTTTTTATATGATCTTTGTTACATGGCTCATTAGACTAATGGTTCAATAGCTCTAGTTTTTTTGGAGTGCAATGAAGATCGATGCACCAACATCCTCAGGTATCTTTCCACTGTCATAAATCTGTCAAATTTTCTAAGCCAATGTGTTCCAAACGCTTTATTTGTTCTACTGCTGTTTTATCTGCTTCTGTAGCTTTGTTGTTTTTCATTCTATTAATAATTGTTCTTACTTCTGACTTAAGGATTTACAAACTATCCATCCGATTTTTAATCGATGGCTTTAATTCTCATGTGTTGTGAAATACATCTTCCGTATATTCTGTCAATCTTTTCCAACTTGCTATATCTCTCTCTGAGTATATCACCATTTTTAGCTTTTATGCATCCACTCGCAGTGCACCCTCCTTTACCTGTGATGTATTTGATATTCATATTCAATGATGTAACGGGGCGGCGCGGTGGCCCAGTGGTTAGCGCTGTCGCCTCACAGCAAGAAGGTCCCGGGTTCGAATCTCTCGGCTCAGGTGCCTTTCTGTGTGGAGTTTGCATGCTCTCCCTGTGTCCGCGTGGGTTTTCGCCGGGCACTCCGGTTTCCTCCCACAGTCCAAAAAGTATGCTGCTACATAGGTTGATTGGCTCGCAGGCTAAATTGCCCCGCAGTGCCCGGCGATGGACTGGCGTCCCATCGTCGGTATATCCTTGCCTTGCGGCCTGTGTCTGCCGGGATAGGCTCTGGCTTCACCGTGACCCTGTATAGGACTAAGCGGTTTCAGACAATGATATGAGAATGATGTAACATCTTTGTCGTTTTCGTTTTCTATTTCTGTGCATTGTTGATTAAGCCATTTTTGTTTTTTCTATCTTGCATAATGAGGGAATTTTATTATCCAGTATCCGATACTCTGTCATATTAAGGTTTTTATTCTTTCTTCTGCCTTCCATTAATATGAGGATCTCTTCCATCATCCATTTAAGTTTCCTTTGTTGTGCTTGAACCGATATAACCTGTTTGGCTTTTCCAACCAATTATTCTTCAAACATTTTCAATTTCGACAAATTGTCTTCCTCTTCAAATTCTTGAAAATCGTTCTTCAACTGCAGTTGTGTATCCTTCTCTAATCATATCGTTTTCCACTAGAACTTTATAATCAAGATTTGTAGTTTTTGGTTGATATTAGTTTCGGTGAAAAGAAACACCCTTAAATCCGCGCCTATCCAGCTGCTATCCTATTGAAGGAAACTGATCTGCGGTCAATGGCAGCCAAATCAGAGCAGTGTCACCGGTCTAAATGCGAGAAGAAATCAGATCGATACAAAACGTAGCTCAACAGCCCCTACCTATGAGTAATGGGATTAGCATCAACAAATTAACCCGTTCCTTGCCTCACGCCATGTCCCGCTGCAGACATTGATTCCAAATCGCTGGAATAGTTGAAGTTAGAGAGGGTGAGATTTCTTAATTATGAATACGCAGGCTCCATCTAGCACTGACTTTATGCAGTCGTGACCTCTTCCGAGGGCGGCCCGGGTGACAGGGTGCAGCTTGCTAACAAAAGAGAGGATCCATGCAACTGCTTAATGAGCCTATTTGGTGCCAGATCAACCCCGTCACGTTGACAAACAGAAACGCACGAGCAAGCTAGTTGACTTCGTTCGCGAAACTAGTGGGCCTACTTTCTTCCCAACCATCTTGGGTAACCGTTCAACACAATGGACCTGTGTGGCCTCAAGCTTTAACCACATTCATTGCCCTTAGAAGACCGATTTGATAGGAATTTCACGGTCAACTATGATTCATTCACTTCCAGATGAATGACATGTCAAGCCACTACCAACTTGCAGACAAGCTCAAATGGTGCATTTAAGAACGAAATTGACTCAATTTCTAACAGAGAAACCATAGGTTGTCAGAAACGAATCGTCAAAATTTAATACAAGAAGATATAAGACCATGGTGTCTACCACATGGACAGAAATGCTGTCTACTACAGATAATGCTATTAGTAAAGGGCGGTCTTTGGATGTAATTGTGGTGTCAAGCCTCGCACCATGACAGCTGGGTGCGCCTGCACGCCTATGCCCAGCGATCAGGCCTTGCGAGGGGTCGTAGTGATGTGGGGTGAATGGGATGTCATGCGGACGAGAGGCCATACGAGGTAAAGGTGGCAGAAAGAAGATGACCCCCCCCCCCCTGGATCGCAAACAACACTTGGTCTGCGTGGCCTGAGGGGAGAGCCTAGAATTGCTGGGGGGTGGATATAGGGTGAGGCATGGGATGATCGGATTGGCTGGTGGATATGGAGTGACAGCGTGTGACTGGGTGACAACAGAGGGGCCCAGGAGTGGGGTTCTGAGAAGGTATAAGGGGATGTGAACAAGAGAGTTTGCATAGGGAACTGTCGGCTGCGTGGTCGTTGTGTAGTTAGGAGAAGTGGACCGTTGGCGTGCAAAGCGTGGGGTTGTGCTATGGTTGCGAGTTCGTACCGTGTTAATAATGAGCTAGAAAAACAAAAGTCTCCCATTTTCTCTGGAGTGGCTGCCGCATGTATGGTGGAGATAAAATGGAGTCACCACAGTTCCACGCATGCTGTCGGGATAAGAGGGCACGTCAGTGGGAGACCAATGGATGATGAAGGAGCCGGCCCGTTGGTGTGTCCTCACATAAGTAATCTATGCTTGTCAACACGAACACATGCGTGCTAAGCAAAAGTCAGTTACAGAATTCCTGTTGTTAATTTTGCCTTTCTCATGACATATTTACCGTTTATGACTTCTGGAAGGGAAACCAGGAAATAAATAGTATTTCTATTATGTATTCATCTTACCATAGTGTGCAGTCTTCCATCGACTGTACATCATAGCTGTGAGAATAAACAAACAAATCACTCAATATGTACTTGGGCAATAGTAGATATGGCCACATAACTCATCTCATCTCATTATCTGAAACCGCTTAATCCTATATAGGGTCACGGTGAGCCGGAGCCTATCCCAGAAACACGGCGTAAGGCAGGAATACACCCGACGACGGGACGCCAGTCCATCGCCGGGCATTGCGGGACAATTTTAGTCTGCGAGCCAATCAACCTATCCAGGAGCATGCTTTTGGACTCTGGGAGGAAACCGGAGTACCCGGCGAAAACCCACGCGGACACGGGGAGAGCATGCAAACTCCACACAGAAAGGCACCCGAGCCGAGAGATTCGAACCCGGGACCTTCTTGCTGTGAGGCGACAGCGCTAACCACTGGGCCACTGTGCCGCCCGCCACATAACTAAGCAGCAGTAAAGTAGGATGAGCTTGAAATGGAAAAAGTTATCCATGTAATGGAGCAGTATTACGATAGTTTCCCAATTGCTCAAGAAAGTGTTTGCAAAAATAAGCTACTTGTTGCAAAAGATGCCAATCTCGTCACGAGGAGCGATAGATTACATACATGGTGGTTCAGTCAATAAGTAAATAACTAATTCACTTAAAGGGTAGTGCAGTGGCGCAGTGAGTAGCGCTGCTACCTCAATGTAAGAAGACCTGGGTTCATTTTCGGGCTTGGCTGCCATTCTGTGTGGAGAATGCGTGTTCTGCCCGTGTCCGAGTGGGTTTTCGCCAGGTATTCCGGGTTCCTCCCACCGTCCAAAGAAACACTGCTGCCTAGGTTGATTGGCTTGCTGAATAAATTACCCAAAAAGTGTGCCCTGCGATGTAGTTGTATCACATCCTGCCTTGCGCTCTATGTCTGCAGGATTAAGCTCGTACTGGAACCTAGTTAGTGGCAATGTACAGTTAGTGGCAATGTACAGTTAGTGGCAATGTATAATTAGTGGCAAAGACTATTCCTACAATATGTGTTGTGGCATTGTACAAGGTGTTGAAGTTGAAATTTGGCCCAAAAGAGTGACGTGAATTTGAAGATAAAGTAAATTGCGGAGTCTTGTCCCTTGCTTGCATGCTCTCCCCGTGTCCGCGTGGGTTTTCGCCGGGTACTCCGGTTTCCTCCCACAGTTCAAAAGCATGCTCCTGGATAGGTTGATTGGCTCGCAGACTAAAATTGTCCCGCAATGCCCGGCGATGGACCGGCGTCCCGTCGTCGGGTGTATTCCTGCCTTACGCCCTATGTTTCCGGGATAGGCTCCGGCTTCACCGTGACCCTATATAGGATTAAGCGGTTTCAGATAATGAGATGAGATGAGATGTCCCTTGCTTTGCGCA
The DNA here is from genome assembly GCA_036362905.1 of Mordacia mordax. Lineage (NCBI taxonomy): Eukaryota > Metazoa > Chordata > Hyperoartia > Petromyzontiformes > Petromyzontidae > Mordacia > Mordacia mordax. The sequence continues at coordinate 13,409,986 of JAZEWT010000006.1, forward strand.
ACCTTAGGCCGACACGTTTATACACTGCAAATAACAAATGGCAAATGGATCTCCATTTAAGACATATATAGAAACACTCTATAAAAAATATTGTAAACAGACTTCATTTTGGCGTGGGATAACCTCATCCGAAGTTTGAATTGTTGATGCATGGTGGTGAGCACGGGGAGACAACAGGAGAGGATTGGTTTAATGGTCGTGTGGCTCACGTGAGTGTGTTTAGCATTCAGTACTGCAATAGGAGGCACAGAGCTATTCCTTTGCCACTGAGCCTACGAGCCCAGCGGTTGTGAGAACACCGGAGCAAAGTCCTGCTTTGTTAACACAAAACAGGGCCTACATTTCAAACACAAGCAGAATACATGGCAGCAGTTTTCTGTGTATTGGCTACACGAACCCTCAAGATTGCTCAAGCTGCAAAACATCCTCCTTTAGAAGAGAGTACCCAGAGCCACAAAGTTTAAACTGAGAGCTGCTAGATTGTTTGCACGGAAAATTATCCTGTCGCCAAACGGGCGGTTTGCCTGTTTGTGTTTGTTCAGTGCGCATTGGGGAGTGGGGGTTGGTAAGAGGAACCCCCAGGGTGAGAATCCCAGAGGCAGCCATTTGAGAATCAGACGTGGATTTGAAGGTTTTATGAATCTTTCCCATTTTCAATGTGTTACTTCATGATGGTCAGAGAACGCCTTAAAGTTTATCCTCAGTCCATGTGTGCACAGACTAACTGTTTGCAAAGACCATCTTTTAATTGTACTCAGTATAAATGTACGTAATAATAATTGCATTTATAGAGCTTTTCTCACCAGAAGGTCACAAAGCGCTGCACAGAGCAGCAGCAAGAACGACACGCCAATAACGGCACCAGAACGGATAATCGGCAAATATAACATTTTCTGGGGTTTTTTTTTTTAAATACATCGCTGCAAAACAACAAGTAAAATAAGATCAGACTTTCAACTATAAATTTAAACTGCAAAATTATAACACATATATTGGGAAATGGTTTAATGCAAAATTTATATTATAATAATAAGAATTGCATCTTGGATTCTCCCCTGCCTTGCGCTTGTGTTGTTCAGGATAGGGTCCGGCCCACACGCAACCCTATACAGGATTGATAATGAACGAATAAATGCTCTGGATACATGTTAACAGTTTGAAACTGTGCAATGAACGACGCACAACCATTTCACCTCGTAATGTTCAAAAGGACGCCACTGACATCTTGTCCACCTCGATGAAATTAATAATATTTACACATCTAAAGCGCTTTTCACCCGAAGGTCACAAAGCACTGCACAAAGTTGCGGAAAAAACTGCATGCAACAACATATGACCGGCATATCAAGAACAATAATTTTTTGTTTTTATTTCTGTTATAAATCTGAGCTGTGGAGAGAACGACATGTCAACAACATCAGAGTAGATCAATTAAAAGTAAAATCTCATCTCATCTCATTATCTGAAACCGCTTAATCCTATATAGGGTCACGGTGAGCCGGAGCCTATCCCGGAAACACAGGGCGTAAGGCAGGAATACACCCGACGACGGGACGCCAGTCCATCGCCGGGCATTGCGGGATAATTTTAGTGTGCGAGCCAATCAACCTATCCAGGAGCATGCTTTTGGACTGTGGGAGGAAACCGGAGTACCCGGCGAAAACCCACGCGGACACGGGGAGAGCATGCAAACTCCACACAGAAAGGCACCCGAGCCGAGAGATTCGAACCCGGGACCTTCTTGCTGTGAGGCGTCAGCGCTAACCACTGGGCCACCGCGCCGCCCTAAAAGTAAAATAATGGCTATAAATCAGAAAACGACATAAAATAAGAGGTACAAATATTTGTTAAACAAACGAATGAAGGAATAAGTATTTCTGAGAAGGAGCAACAGCGAGCCATAATTCAAAGACAACAACAGTGAGCAGCATCAATAGTCCTAGTCAGAGGACTTCAATGCCTTACTGAACAAATTACTCTTGAAACGATATTTAAAGATGCCCAGAGACTCAGCTGACCGAATTTCCAATGGAAGGGCATTTCAAAGTTTAGGAGCAGCATGCAAAAAGGCTCTGTCACCCATCGAACGGGTATATAATCTGGACACACGCAGCAAGCCAGAATTAAGGGATTGAAGTTATTGTGTTGAAGAGGGTGCCTGAAGTAGGTCACAGATGTATGTTGGAGCAGCGCCAGTGAGAGCCTTGTTGGTGAGAAGGAAGACATTAAATTCCATCCTATATTTAGCTGGTAGCAAGTAGAGAGATATGGGGGATATTGGGGATATGTGATCGTGGATGGGTGTGCAGGCAAGGACCTTAGCAGCCGCATTCTGCACACGTTAGAGACGATTGATCAGATAGGCAGGATTGCCAGGGAGTAGTGCATTACAATAATCGATTCGTGATGAGATGAAAATATGTATTTGTTTCTCAGCATCGGAGGGCGACAGGCTGTTGCGCAGTCTGGCTATGTTTCTGAGATGGAAATAGGTTACCCTCATCGCCTTATTTATAATTGTTTGTGCAATTATTATTATTATTGTTGTTGTGGGCCTGGAGGTGAGAGAGGAAGCAAGAGTCACGACGAGACTCCGGACTGCCTTAGCAACTTCGATGGTCTGGTCGTCAAGCATAATTTGATGAGTTCAACCTTGGACAATTGGTGGGGTGTTCCAACAAGCAAAACTTCTGTTTTGTCGCCATTCAGTTTTAGGAAATTTGAATTGAGCCAGGCCTTCACAGTTGATAGTGAGGACGACATGCAAAAACCAGATGCATTGATGGATGGCTATAAATGGACATCTATTTGGATGTCCTCGGCAAAGCAATGGTAGCTGAGATTGGGGCTGTGCAAAATATGGCCGAGCGATTTTATGTAGATACTGCAGAGGAATGAACCGAGCACTGAACCCTGCGGAAGTCCAGACAAAACAGGATGGATCTTTGCATTACGTCCTCAGAGCCTAATGAAATGTTTCTGATTGGAGAGGTAGGAGCTCAGCCAGTGCAGGGCACAGCCAGACACCTATTCCCTCCAGTCACTCCCATAAGGTAGGGTAGTCAACAGTATCAAAAGCAGTGCTCAGGTCCAGGAAAACAAGAATACTTGCCAAGCCCTCATGAACAGCAACAAATAGTCCATTAACTACTTTGACCTGAGTTATTTTGAGTTCTATGGCTGAATCTGAACCCAGATTGGAAGAGATCAAGGAGGTCATTGTTTAGGACGTATTTCTGGAGTTGTATGGTTCAAGGACCTTAGAGAGAAATGGTAAAAATGAGACGGGGCAGATAAGACGTGATTTTTATTATATGATGCTATAGTTACGCCCGGCGATGGACTGGCGTCCCGTCGTCGGGTGTATTCCTGCCTTACGCCCTGTGTTTCCGGGATAGGCTCCGGCTCACCGTGACCCTATATAGGATTAAGCGGTTTCAGATAATGAGATGAGATGACATGCTATAGTTACCAAGTGTTCGCACAAGTGTATTGCTATTGGGTTGCAGCTTTGATGCTGCTATTTAATTACACATTTGTGATGCCATTGCAGATTAGTTCAGGAATATATTTAATTTCTGTGTAAATGACCTGTATTAAATTGGCCGACAGGGTCACATCCCTAACGCCGATTCAAGTTCGCCATCTTCGAGCCTGTGACAGAAGAGACGAGATTAGGGAGGGGTGAGGTAAGGGTGTGAGCTGGTGAGTGTGAAAGTTTCACACTCTTGTGCTGGGATGATGGTTCGCCGACTTGCACCTGCGAGGGAACATTTATTCCTTTTTTTATGTCCTTTAATAATTTATTGCCACTATTTGACTTTCAGTTAAACTACTCTGATGTTGTTGTTAGCCTGCCGTTCTCTAAGCAGCTCTGTGCAGCGCTTTGTGACCCTCGGGTGAGTAACGCTCTGCAAATGCGATTTTATTAATTGTACTTCAAATATAGACGCGGAGAGGATAATGTTTTGCGAGGGCAATGAGAAAGAAAAAAACATTGGTGAAAGCGTCAGAAATTGTTGAAAGAATTTGACAAGGCGTAGATGATACAGAAGGATTTGTACTTTTTTACGAGATCGCATTGACCTTTTAGTGCAAACATACACCTTGTCGAGCATTGTTCAACAGTTATAAATTATGGTTTGCTGTAGTTAGTCTCCTGACCACCACCTGTTGATATTAAAATAGAAGCATCAATTATTTAAACATATGAATTTCCATCTTGTCCAACTAGGACACAAATGTAAAGGATTTCTGTTATGGATTAGACGTGGCTGATATAGAGCAAACGCTTTTAAAAAATTGAAAGATCGCCCTGTGTAATCAAGTGCAAACCTGCAGCCGTCAATACTCGTTTTTACCCCTTTTCTTTCACTTGATGGATGCCCTCCGTGAAAAGTTATCTACGCAAGATTAAACATTAGTCTTCCAAACAAAAAATGGGGGCGGAGATGGAAAAGGTCATTAATATCACGGGGCTCCAAAGTCTGAAAATAGTCGCTCTAGAAATACCGTACTTCCTCCCTTCCGCCTCCAATTTATATTTAACATAGAGTGAGCCAAGTATCTTTATTACACACAGCAACATCAGCCAGCACACCCAACCTTTCCATTGCAAGTCTCGGTGAGCACTCTACAATAAACACTGTTTACACTGACCAGGGCCACCACCAGAATCTCGTACGTATATCGTCACTGCGTTTTTTTTTATCCTTTTGTCTTATTACGCACAAACTGAAACCACCCGTGTGGATCCACTGCACTATCTGAAGATGTTCCTAATTATCGACCTTGCATGCTTTAGCAATATGACTAATTTTATAAAATGCGTTTATTTTAAACAATGTGTAAATAACTATAGTATTCCTTTTCAACATGTTTTGGACAATATAGGAAATTTTCGATGGTTATTCACAGCTTTCATGTGATATATTTTTCGGGACTGCATCTGCCATTGGTTACACACATGTGGTCTAGTTTAAGGATGCTACACATTTGCTCTCCAATGCATTTTCTGGTCATATCACGCGACGTTCGGCCCAATACCCGCATTCTGCTCTAAATGCCAGAAGCTTCTTCAGGAACCAGTCGAGTTCCAGAAAAAGATCCCAGCATGTAGAGCAAAATGTCAGATGCTGTGTCGAACAACACAAGGCATGACCTAAATACACATCGGAGAGCTATACGGCACAACCGCTGAAACATATTTAGCAGTATAACTTGCATTTGCATTTCTTGCACACTTCAATATTTTTCCATCTAAAAGAGCTTTACAAGGCAATCCAATAGGAAGATATTTCATCTGGGTGTGAAGAGAAGACACAAACGCTGCAATGAAATTCAAACACGAGAAATAAATAATGGTGAGCTTGAAATGCTACCATCCCCCAAGTATCGACCAAGTGGAGGCCCACAACGGGTTTAGAAGATCGTCAATTATGTAAGCCGAGAGTGGGAATCAAAATCGGGTCACCAGGTTTTTAGCCCAGCGTGCCAGGCATTGAGCTGCCGCGCACACACAAGGGCACTGTAACCAGTCCTACTACTCATTGGTAAGATCCAAGGAAAAGCCAGTGTTCAGCAGATGGGGTAGACTGTGCAGTTGACTCCACCATCCCAACGCCACATCACCTCCCACACAATCCCAGTGCAGTACTAACGTCGTCAGAACTGTTATTTTATTTGTCATAGTCTTAATGTATCCATGTAGATTATCACGGGTCTATATATGAAAATTGTTCTTAAGAGCTCTTTTTTGGGATAGCCATGTCGAGTGGTTATGTCGAAATTCTCATCATAATGTAGTCAAGGACGCATGTGGAGTTCAGGTAAGCTAGTTTGTTGATTTTAACTATTATTTTATTTTATTATATTCCATCAGTCTAGTCGACAATAGCAGTCAAGGATTTAGTTCACTCTATATTCAATGTTGACATGAGGAGCACCCATATCCTTCCCCTGCCCCCATCCCCTCCTAAGATTGACATCAGTCACGTATTAAACTGTGCCAATCTTGTATTACCATGTACACAATATTGTGTCCAATAAGGTTACCAGATTATGTTAGTAACCCTAGTGTGTGAATTCAAACTAGTTGATTCCATGCTATCAGAATATGTTGCGGTGAATTGTGTGGGTAGTCGTAATCTTTGTCATGCTTGAAGATTTTCATCCACTCATCGTCATTGTCGACCAAAATAAAAGAAAGCACACACTAAGCATAAACAGGTCCACTAATGTCATGAGCAACCTTAACATTGTGTCGGTGCCACCACGATAAAAAAAAATCTTGAGCAGACTACGGGAGAATTCTCCATTTCGAAAGGAATATGGTATGCCCCGTGTTTACTTAGTTCTGCGAGCATGGGTGGTCTTTTTTTCTGAAACTCCTAGAGGTTTACATCAAAAAAACGAATATGACATTCCTTGCTTTGTTTCCCTACTCTGTAGGGAATTGGAAAACGTAAGGGACAAGGCTGCAAAACAGATTTCACCGTTGCACTTTACAGCTTTGTAATGTATTCTTCGGTTATACTTCGTGTTGGTGTCTGATGATTTACTGCTATATGCTGGGAACTTCTTCGGAACATGAAAAAGTATTATCAGCTAGCTTTGCAGTTTCCTGCCACAGTCTAAAAACACGCTGTCAAGGGCCATTGGCCTGTTGACTAAATTTCTCCAAATGCCCTGAGATGGACTGGCATCCTATTTTGGATATATCCCTGCCTTGCACCCTGTAGCTGCCGAGATAGATTCTTCTGCCCCCCCCCCCACACGACCCTGGTCAGGATCGATTGAGCAGGTACTAATGATGACAACATCTTTGTGCTTCACTTCTTCTATGTATTACCACATTTTTTTATAATAAAATATATAAATATTCCATTTACCTAAACTATACCTTAACTTGCGAAACAACCAGTATATGCCTCTTCTCTCACATTAACCTCCACTATATGTGTTCTGTTATAATCAATGATCATTTGCTCTTCATATATAGCATGCCATGCGAGCTACCTCATCCACGTCCACAAAACCTCAGTACTTAATTAGAAGATTCTGTTGTAAGGACGTCCGATAGAGCAAAAGAACATACGAAAATAGTAATTTTGCAGATAAACAGAACACAGGCGGAAAAAAACAAGCAGAAAGAACTGTCACACTCTTGAGCCTAACAAAGAAAAAACCCCTTAATATTGCAAATAACACATTTTGTTGGTTCCCAATCAATTAGTTCATTTCCTCTTTTAATGTATTAAGGATGCTCGTATTGTTCGTTTTTTATAGGTTTCATGAGAAAACATTAGTTTTTTTATTCATCCAATATTCAATTTGTAATGCACACATATTGGACATTTAAAAGGGCAAAAGGTATGGTAGAATAAACGAAAGAAACTCGTGTAGGGTTTCGTGGCTCGATGCATGATTGTTTTCCAAAGTGTTATTTTGGGCCAGCCGTGTGGAGCAGGGCCCCTCTCTCCCATGATTCGCCTCCCACATTGTAGACATCCTGTTTGTCTCAGAACGCCTGAGCGTGCCTCCAACGTGAAAGGCGAAAGGTCGCAAATGAGAGGGAGTGCTCCACACGTCTATTACAAAAATAAAAGTTTCAAGATCTCGACAAAAGGACCTCAACAATACTGATGTGCAGTAGGACACAAATATTCACTTATAGCTACATCCATTTAAACACAAAGTACAATCGATTGCCACACGTACTTGTGGTAAGTCAGCAACATGGAGTCACATTGAGTACCGCTGCTACCTCATAGCAAAAACGTCCAGGGTTCAATATCCAGCTCAGGTACCTATGTGTAGGTTGCATGTTATTCCTGTTATCCCTGTATGTACATGGGATTTTGCCAGTTTTCCTCTGATAGCCCGAAGACATGCTGCTGCCTGATTAACTGGCCTGACTAAATTACCCCAAGTAACCTGTGATAGACTGGCATCTCATCATAGGTATAGCCCTGCCTTGTGCCCTGTATATGTCCGGATAGGCATTAGCACACCCGAACGGTCTACAGAATTAAGAGAGTACAGATAATGAAAGTATTGCTTGTGGTGTTAGCGAGGACCTACCTTTATATGCCCAGGTTAAAACCGAGGTGACAATTGGGGCCCAGGATAACTGCAGTCACACCATGACGTTGGTATCACCCATATCCCAGAATTTTGTCGCGTTTGTGAACGCACATTCACAGATCCTGGCAGTGAGCCTGAGGAATCTTTGGCAGTCAGTATTTCCTTTACTTGTTTTCATATATTGATTCATGCATTGGCTTACATTTCAAATTGCATAAACATGCATTTTATTTTTTGCTTCTTGGTAGAAATTGGCTTTAACAGCAACATGCCAGCAAAGCATGAACATGTCTTGAATGAAAATTAAATGTCCATCTTTATATACCATCAATATCGTCACCATCAGCCATGATTATCATTAGCGGCATGACTGTCTCCCCACGCCATTGACACTCCACATAGCCGTACATTGCCACGGTGTGTCTACCACACACAAGCTGATCTCACCGCCAGAGTGGTCGTATGAGCAGGCCTGTTCTTTCCTTTGGCTTCTGTTATTTCACGAGTCATCATTTCTTCCAGTGACATTTCTGCTCAAGACCATTTTCTACCCGTATATTGCTCTATTTCAAAATGCATCTTTCCGTGTTTCACTGAGAACTTTACAGCAATTTGTTCAATGTTATTTTATTGGTATCCGCGTTTCTGATCCATGTCAAAGTTGGGTAATACGCATTGATTTAAACATTATTATTCTTCAAGCACATTGCTATGTCCCTTTCATATTGAATACAGAATATTGCTTTTCACTGCAAGTCACTTTTAAAAAATCGATTTTTCCTACTCTCGTGTCCCGTTTTACTTCATATGTTAAACTATATTCAGTTAAATGTTCTTTTTGGCAAACTTATTGTCCATGACTTTCATTTTGCTCATATTTTCTTGAGTGCTAACTTTGCAGCCATCTATGTATGTGTTATACTATAATTCTCTGTAGTTCATTTCAACAGTTGGTATTTGAAATTCGTGTAAAATGCCATTACGAATGTATCTTGTAAATTATTTACCAAACTATGTTTATTTTAAACACTTGAGTCTTTAAAAATAGAAGCGAGAGAACAGTACTTGTAATCATTTTTCCCCATATTTGAATGGAATGATATATCAGTCATTATATAACTCTGCTGTCATACAGCAAGCTCTGCAATAGTTATTTCTTGAGCAAATGCACTTCATTCAATGCATTCAAATACATGTATGATATTAACACAAATTTCACAACAGTATTAATATTACATGTACTGTCATATGTTTCAGTATAATATTATTGCTTCTGAAAGTATTTGTACCATCATATAAATATCAGAGTACATGTTAATGTTTCAGTCTGTTATGTGACCTCAAAAGTCGTTCCATATCCTAGGTACAGTAAACTAAATGGGATCTGCCCCTATTAGTATAAGAATAGAAATCGCTGGTCCATGAATAGGGGGTTCAGGATGCCTTCAACTATCACTACTAATATGAGCCATGGCCAATAAATTGAATTCAGGTTGTTGGATTCAAAGCACACCCGTAACCCCCTCACCCCCTGCCAATACTCCCAACCACCCATATTCTTGCTTTAAATATAAAGACATATTTATTTATTGCCCTTAAATTACTCAGGAATGCTTCAACGAGTCAAGACATTTTCAAGAGGGATGTTTGGCCAAAACCATTAATTATTAGTTGAGACGCAGGAGGAAACTTTAGTACCCAGAGATAACCCACCATGCATACGAGGGAACGAAACTCCAAATTGCTCTCTGTTGGTCACAACTTGCAGTCCCTACGTTTGAAATAATTGGAAATATATAACAGGAAAACTTGGAACGACTGAGTAGGTATTCGTGCTAGGTGACCAGCACGTGCAGCGAAACGCCGGACATCGTGCATAGCAACACTGCAGCACAACCCAATAACGAAATGAGAAGTAATACAAACTGATGATTGAAGACTGGAGTTGGGAAACACTCTATCTATCCAGTGTGTGCTGTGTAGGGATCTTAATTATAAATGGGGAATAGTTGTGTTTTTGTAACGTTGCAAGTTAATTTGAATTGTATGCTGCTTAACCTGAACGTAGCAAACATGATAAATAATAAAACAAAACTTACCTGTATGCATGGAGTCTGTAATGAATGTCATTGTGCGCTTGTTCTCAAAAGTATTTGATTAGTGGTAATAATGTTAGACAATGACGGCATCGTGACCATGTCCATCACGTGTCATATTATTTTATAGGTCTAGAAGGCTTACTGATTTAGCTCTGGTTTTCGATCACTACATTTTGTGTAATCCCACCGGTGAAAGCAATTGGTACTGTTGAGTAAAAAAACCCAGTAAGAAAGTGCCCGAACATTTAAAATAACTGGGAAGGGGAATTGCCATACAACGGTACCAGTAAGCAGTTACTTTCACCTCGAGTAACCCAATCATCACTCTGCCCAGTTTTATCCATGAAGAATCCCAAACGGCAACAAAACTGGATCCTAATAGTCAACTTTCATTAAATCATCTTCGTATCAGTTTGAACTTCGATTCGTTGGTTATTTCCAGAGCAATCTTGACAGTCGTTTTTGTACCAGCCAGCACCATTTCAACTGTCCTGCCCTTGACGATGGCTGGCTTTCTGGGCCGTGCACCATTCGCCATTGCAGAAGGCTTCTCCCTGGCTCAGCACAATACGATAGAGAGAGAGAGAAGTTTTACCCTCAGCACGCCTACTACAAGCACCCTCCTCGACAAAACTTTAATCCTCCAATACTGGCTTGCTGCATATGCCCAAATCGCACCTCCGTTCGATGAATGACAGAGCCTTCTCGCGCACTGTTCCAGACTCTGGGACTCCCTTCCATTGGAAATCCAGTCAGCTGAGTGCCTGTGAATAATATTCAAATCTGGTCTCAAGACTCACTTGTTCCGTAAAGACTTGAGGTCCTCGAGCTAGGACTGTGAATAATAATAATAATTGCATATATAGCGTTTTTTACCCGAGGGTCACAAAGCGCTGCGCAGAGCTGTGGAGAGAATGGCACGTCAAAAACAACGACATTAGAACAAAAAATTAGCAACAATAACTTTTTGCGGGATTTGTTTTATATACGTCGTTGCAGAACAAGTAAAATATGATCTGACTTTCAACTCTAAATTTAAAATGCCAAATTCTCAATGTTAATAATACATATATTGGGAAATGGTTTAATGTAACATTTATCGTATAATAATAATAATAATTACACTTCTAGAGTGCTTTTCACCCGAGGGTCACAAACAATTATTTTATTTATAATTTTACGTCCTTCATTGATTTATTGTCTCAATTTACCGTAACCGGCGATGGACTGGCGTCCCGTCGTCGGGTGTATTCCTGCCTTGTGCCCTGTGTTTCCGGGATGGCCTCCAGCTCACCGTGACCCTATATAGGATTAAGCGGTTTCAGATAATGAGATGAGATGAGAATTTACCGTAATTGATATACTCTGATGTTATTGTTGTTGACATGCCGTTCTCTCCACAGCTCTGTCAGCGCTTGGTGACCCTCAGGTGAAAAGCGCTTTAGAAATGCAAATAGTACAACAGTAGTGAGAGCTATCATGACCCCGTTTTACAGATGGACAAAGCTAAAGTATCACCGTTGTCAACTTTAATTGGAAAGTGATAAAAAGAGCATCTTACAAAAGTTCAGACTTTTTTGCTTCCAGATAACCGATGTTTTTTCACCAACATTCAAATAACATATCTTCCAAAATGTGAAAACATGCTGAAATAAAGAACATGCAAACATATATCTGCCAATTCTAACTATGGTATATCTTAGGGCACAATGCAACAAGATACGCCCTAATTTTCAGTGGGCAGGGGAGCTACCGTTATGCAGCCAAGTGCTATTAGACAGGAATAAAATTTCTCCTCCTTTGCCCCTGGCCAAATCAAGACATGCAGGGATGTTACTCATCATGGGTTATTTCTAAATGTATACCCCGGTAAGGTTGATTAGGAGCTCCTCAAATGCTTAAGTCATTGAATTTCAAAGAACACAATGTTTGTAGATTGGATAGTCATGAAAGGCAGACGGAAATCAGAACAATAAGATAAATAAGTGTACGAGAGCAGGTTTGGAGTGATTTTCAAAAGCTGAACTTGATTATGATTGTGAAAATTCGCAAACTATTGTGCTGAAAGAAGACCGCATTAATAACGACGTATTACTTGCTTTGATATACTATGGTTTACAAATATGGCCATTCATGGGAAATATAGAAGAAAAAACTGAAATATTTGCAAAGCAGTATTGAATGAGATGTATTGTATGCTTGTAATCATACAGAGAAACAATATATCAATTTGAGAACATGACCAGGTCAACTGAAATCATGAAAACGCTGGAGCCATAAAGTCAATTTCTGTGGCGGAACTATATTGATTCTTACATCGTGGGAACATGAGGGGTCACAGTGGCTTGTGAAGGTTTTCATCCAGCAGTAGAATGACCGTGGCTTATGTATTTTTTCCATGTAAAAATAGCGAGTTTCCAAAGAAGGAAAGTGGCAAGAATGCAATCACACACTGAGTCCCAGAGCATTACAGTGCCATTGGGCACAGGTCCATGTCATAAAACATTAAAAATACTTAACACTTCTCTGCCAATAGGCTGGTGTCCAGACAGATACATTACTGGACAAACCAACCAAGGCAGTGGGAAAAGTTCCAGTACAAAACTGCACACAAATCAACCTCTCAAACGCAGCCTGATCTCAGAGTGATTTTAGTTATAGTTGCTTTTGCTGCAAACCTTTGCAGACGCATACACTAGAAATGTTTTTTTTCCTTTGAACAGGGTCCGATATTTTCTAGAGTACTCTCACCAATAACACATGAATTGGTGATACTGCTTTGGCATTGGTGAACAAACACAAATAAGAAAAACTCACGTTCGTCAATAGCACTGCATTAAAAGAGAAAACCTAATAATCAACGTTATAGGCAATGGCTCTTCTTAACACATAGATTATAATGTATAGTAATCCACCAGAAGGTTTGGCTATCCTGCCTCTGGTCATGAAAATCAGAATTCAGAGTTAAGGAATGGGGGGGGG
>JAZEWT010000006.1:13426381-13459130 GCA_036362905.1 Mordacia mordax
TATTCCTGCCTTACGCCCTGTGTTTCCGGGATAGGCTCCGGCTCACCGTGACCCTATATAGGATTAAGCGGTTTCAGATAATGAGATGAGATGAGACAAGTGAGTCTTGAGATGAGATTTGAAGATGCCCAAGGACTCAGCTGATTGAATCTCCAATAGAAGGGCATTACAGAGTCTGAGAGCAGCGCGCGAGAAGGCTGTCACCCATCGAATGCAGGTGCGACCTGGGCACATGCAGCCAGCCCGTATTGGAGAATCGAAATTGTCGTGTTGAGGATGATATAATGATTAATAACCAATTAATAATTTTAAGAATCAAAAACAATAGAAATAAAACCCGACTATAGAGGATTATCGTTGTGTAACGATGAGTGCGTGCAGCTGAAGCAAGTTGAACGCATAATGGTGGCAAAACTAACAGTACAATGCAACAGCAATGTAATTAGAATATAGACTAATAATGCACCATAGATTGTAATTAAAGACTATATATAATATGTAATTAGAATATTAGGCATTTGGGAGAAAGTTGAAACACGAAGCAGGGCTCACTTGCAAATAGAATAGAGAAGGCCCCAATGTTGTAAGTGTAATGATATAATGATTAATAACCAATAAAAAATTATAAGAATTAAAATAATATAAATAAAATCCGACTATAGAGGAGAATCATCGTGTTACGCGATGAGTGCGTGCAGCTGAAGCGAGCTGAAAGCATTAAAGCGGCAAAACTAACAATCGTATAATGCAACAACAAGATGAGACAATAACGCGTATAAAGCAGTGTATGTGGGAGGTTAAATGAGAAGGAAAATGTGAGGGTCAGCTTATAATTGTGGTTCGAGGTTAGTATGTGTAGTGCGAATACCGATAAAGATGACGAAGTTAATCCTGGACGCACTTGGGAGAAAGCTGAAACACGTGGCAGGCTTCAATCGCGTACAATATAGAAGGCCCCAATTTTTTAAACATAATATAATTATTAAAAACCAATTAAGAATTATAAGAAGGGCGGCATGGTGGCCCAGTGAGTAGCGATGTCGCCTCACAGCAAGAAAGTCCCGGGTTCGAATCTCGGCTCCAGTGCCTTTCTGTGTGGAGTTTGCATGTTCTGCCCATGTCCACGTGGGATTTCGCCGGGAACTCCGGTTTCCTCCCACAGTCCCAAAAACATGCTGCTGCATAGGTTAATTGACTTGCAGACTAAATTGCCCACAGTGCCAGGACTGGCGTCCCATCGTGGGCATATTCCTGCCTTGCGCCCTGTGTCTGCCGGGATAGGCTCTGGCTCAGCGCGACCCTGTACAGGACTAAGCAGTTTCTGACAATGAGATGAGATGAGCATTAAAATAATTAAAATTATAGAAATAAAACCAAGGTAAATTTCATTGAAGAATAAGACTTCTGCAAAACGCTCAAAAAGGTGTCTTAAAACTGGTGTTTTCAGAGCGGCTTTGTATCGCCTGGTGTTCCTGCTGATGACGTCACCAAGAGTGACTTTTTTTGGAAAGCTATTGGGCTGATGGAATGAGTATGTTGATATTTATATATGGAAATATAAAAACGAGTCAACCAATATCTGCTTTGAAAAAGTGGCTGGGTGATAGTCCCACCAGTGTGTACGGATTATGGTTGCCATAGTAGTAAAATCATCTGGTGGTGTTCACCTTGTGTTAGTTGTCTGATGATCCCTCTAACGTAGTTGGTGAAACGTTGCAACAGAGAGAGGAGGACCCTTTGACATGGCTATCCCGAAAGAGCAGCTCTTAAGAGCAACTCTCATGATCTTCTGTTCAGCAATACAAGGACTGTAGCTTCCCTTTCTCACTAAAGAATGAGTGTGCTGTCTTCTTTATGTCTGATCGAGATTCTAAGAAATTTATTAAATTGTGTATACATCTGTAAAGCATTTGGCACGGCCAGATTGATTCAATGCACTCGCAGTCGAACACACTATTCTGACGTCAGGATGAAGACAAGATAGTGCTCCAAGTCAGTTAACGGTTTTAGTGCAAAAGTGAAAATTCAGAACTCCAACAGTGTTAACGTTTCAAAAGAGTAATTCATTAGAGGGAAACAAATTCTGAAATTAACAGCACGCCTGATGATGCTTCCACCATTGGAGGTGAAACGTCGCGAAGGAGAGAGAAGGAGCACTCGTCACGGCTATTCCAAAAGAGCAGCTTTTGGAAGCAATCACTATGCTGGTGCCCAGCTTCGCGCGTGACAGACTGAGCACATTACGAGTGCACGCGCGAGAAGTTGACGGGTGACACGCTTAGGGAAACTAGGGGTCAAACCGCAAAACTGGTAAACAACACGTGGTCGGTTACAACAATGCTGGTGGCGGCTGCATGTGTGGACTCTCTCCGATTGGTCGGCTGTGTGACGTGATGTGGCATCCGGGAGCGTATATGTAGCGTGGGTGCGCTATTGCGAGAAGGCTTTCCTGGGAAATGGCGAGGATGCAACGTGGAATGTAGACGACAAGGTTGTGCGTGAGCGCATGTCTAGCGCGTAGGAGTGGATGTGCAGAGTTACCCCGGTCGTTGTGTGTTTAGACAAGCATCGAAAACCCAGAAGCCTCTGCATCATCTGTTGTCGATGGCTGGGTGAGTGTATTACGGAGTGTTGGTGTCGCCGCAGTGTCGCCGCTGAAGCCGTGAGAAGCCCGCGGCACATGGCCGCACGCGCATGTCAGAACCCTGGGTGTCTGGGGGAGATACGATGTCCTTGACTCCGTTACGAGAGGGTTGTCCGTCAGGCACCACAGTTTGGTGCCAGATGTGGAATGTGGACTCACGTTGGAGACTGCAGCGAGTGGAGTTTGACTGCGGTGTACGGCAGCTGGAGAAAACGAGTAAGTCCAGTGGTGGCATGGCGACACGGCGGCGGGAGAGGGCGAGACAGTGACTGCGCTGCGGAGACTGCAGTGACTGTATCGGCAACGACTGTGGCAGGGGTGCCTGCATCAGCGTGAGGCGGCTGGAAAAAGAGCCAGGTGGGAGCAAGTGAGCCAGGTTAGGAGCCAGTGAGCCGGGTGAGGAGTCCACCAGCGGTGGCTGCATTGCCGGTGCGGTGGGCTGTGAGGGGGCTTTGGATGGTGCCATTGCCCACGTGGCATAGGTGACTGCACCACTGCTGGCGGTGCAGCGTGAGTCAAAGAGAGACGTGGAGCACAGCAGCCGCAGCGGTGATTGTATCACAGAGAGCGGTGGCAGCGACGGAGCCACGGAGGGCCATGGAGAGCTGCGCAGCGGCGGAGGTGGCGACTCCATTGCAGAGTGTGGCGGCAGCGTGGTGCAGCACGGAGACGCGGAGCAGCAGAGGCGACGTGGAGCGCAGCACGGTGTGCCGGCGCGGTACAAGATATGATGCAGCGGGCGAGGCAGCAGGAGACGGCGAGGTGGGCTCCAGGGAGCCACTGAGTACCACTGCACCGTGGCTGGAGGCATCCGAAGAGCGCAGAGTCAGAGCCAAGGGCCAACTGCGTGACTCGGCGAGTCGCCATCTAGGTGGCGCAGAGCACACAGGTGCGCTGCCCCACCCCTGTTTGTGGGGTGGTGGAGCCGATGCCACCCAGCTGCAGGGCGGAGCCATTAGTGGGCAGTTCCCCAAGAGGAGGGGCCGTCAGCTGGTGGTCCCTCGAAGAGAAGCCAAGAGAAGGCGGTCCGAGGAGCACTGGGAAGCCACAAGGCGAGCCGCTGTGCTGTGTTGGCAAGGTTCGACACAGCAGGTGGAGCGGTGGAGACGACGTGGTATGACGGTGTGGCGCGCCCCACTGCTCTGAGCAGCGGAGATGATTATGATTGTGTGAGTGACCATCAGAGGTGGTTCCCTGGAAAGTGTGTGATCGACTATCAGAGGTGGTGGTGAGTTGTGTGAGTGACCATCAAAGGCGGTGCCTCGGCAAGTGTGCGAGTGACTATCATAGGCGGTTTCCTGGCAAGTGTGCGAGCGACCGTCAAAGGTAGTGGTATGTGTGTGAGGGACCGTCAGAGGTAGTGACCAAGCTGTGTGCAGGGACCAGGCTGTGTGCGGGTACCAAGCTGTGTGCGCATACCAGGGTACCAGGCTGTGTGCGGGTACCAGTCTGTGTGCAGGTACCAAGCTGTGTGTGGGTTCCAAGGTACCAAGCTGTGTGTGGGTATCAGGCTGTGTACGGGTACCAGGCTGTGTGCGGGTACCAAGGTATCAAGCTGTGTGTAGGTACCAAGCTGTGTGTGGGTACAAAGCTGTGTGCGGGTACCAGTCTGTATGCGGGTACCAAGCTATGTGCAGGTTCCAAGGTACTAAGCTGTGTGTGGGTACCAGGTTGTGTGCGGGTCACAAAGTTGTGTGTAGGTACCGGCAGGGAGACCACAAGAAAGGGGTGTGTAGGGGGGGGGGGGGCTTCGAGTGCCCCCGCTCATGAGAATACCCAGGAGCAGTGTCTGTACCGGAGAGAGGGAAAGTACAGTGGTGTGTACCGGACAGAGAGTACGGTTGAGTGTACTGGAAAGAGAGAGAGTACGAGTCTGTGGCGTGGCGCGAGTCTAGGTGTGGCGGTGGCAAAAGGGTCGAGGGAACTTTCTCCACCGGGGGGAGGGGGGGGGTGCCCAGCTTCGCGCGTGACATACTGGGTGCATTACGAGTGCACACGCGAAAAGTTGCCAGGGTGACACACTAGGGATAACTAGGGGTCAACCCGCAAAACTGGTAAACAACACGTGGGTGGTTACAACAACAATGCTGGTGGTGGCTGCGCATGTGGACTCTCTCCGATTGGTTGGCTGCGTGACGTGATGTGGCGTCGGGGAGCATATATGTAGCGTGGGCACGCTATTGTGAGGAGGCTTTCCTGGGAATTGACGAGGAGGCAACGCAGAATGTAGACAGCAAGATTGCGCATTAGCGCACGTCTAGCGCATAGGGGTCGCTGTGCGGAGTTACCCCGGTTGTTGTGTGTTTAGACAATAAAGCATCGAAAACCCAGAAGCCTCTGCATCATCTGTTGTCGCTGGCTGGGTGAGTGCACCACGGTGTGTTGGTGTCGCCTTGGTGTTGCCGCGGAAGCCGTGAGAAGCCCATGTCACGTGGTCAGCTGTACATCCACGTCAGAACCCCGGGAGTCTGGGGGAGATACGACGTCCTCAACTCTGTTACGAGAGGGCTATCCGTCAGGCACCACAAGTACATTTACAATAACTTTCCTCTCGGTGGAAGTCAATGTAAAATAAGATCTCACGTTAACTTCTCACGTGCCACACAATGCGATGAAAGCTTGCTGCATCCTTTACAAATGAAACATAAAAAAAAGTAATTTTAAAGTAATAATAAATAAAGTTGTCTTCTTCTTCAAGTCTCCTTTGAAGCCACCATAATTACCAAACAACCAGCGCGCTTGTTTATACTGCCTGGAAGAGCATGACTGCATTCCGGCAAAGGTTGCAAAGTGCACAGCTTGCATGGTAATAACAATAGCCAATTGAGACTCATAAATTATTATAGAACTCTAACCAATTTTCGGTATCTACTGAGAAAAAAAACATCGGCATGCAGCAGTAGATGACGATTTGAGTTTCATTTCAAGAGCTGTAATGATCGTTATGGTAGGTTTCTAGTTATAGTTTAGGCAAAGCATTGAAGTGCAATCGCCACCAAATGCAATATAAACATACACATTCACGTGACGATTTACCCACGCACATGTGAATCTTACATATTTAGTGCCACCAATAAAACTCAAATTCTCTCATCTCATTATCTGAAACCGCTTAATTCTATATAGGGTCACGGTGAGCCGGAGCCTATCCCGGAAACACAGGGCGTAAGGCAGGAATACACCCGACGACGGGACGCCAGTCCATCGTCAGGCATTGCGGGACAATTTTAGTCTGCGAACCAATCAACCTATTCAGGAGCATGCTTTTGGACTGTGGGAGGAAACCGGAGTACCCGGCGAAAACCCACGCGGACACGGCGAGAGCATGCAAACTCCACACAAAGGCACCCTAGCCGAGAGATTCGAACCCGGGACCTTCTTGCTGTGAGGCGGCAGCGCTAACCACTGGGCCACCACGCCGCCCTAAAACTCAAATTGTACAGTCAAATTGAGTCCTGTCTTCAAATAAAAGATCAATTCAAAACTTTGTCTAAGAGCAGTGGTATCACTACGAATCCTAGAACAGATCTTCGTGAAAGGTGTCTATTTGGTGTTTCAAGATTTTAACACCTGCATAAATGCTAGAAATTGTTAAAACCTTTCTCTTTAAAAAAATTTAAAAAATAACGTAATTCCTGTAATGATGTAGGTTTTCACGGCTCGATGCATGATGATTACTTCGAATAGCTGCTCTCTCGAGACAGCCGCGTCGAGAGAGAGTGAGCGATCGACACGGGTGTCCCGAGAGAGCAGCTTTTCGAAGCAATCTGTGACTTCTGTCCTCGCCAGCAGTATGTCACAAGGCTATAGAGACAGCAAACTAATACTTCTTGCTGGTCAAAGGTAGAGCCAGGACAAGACGTCCAACTCCACTTTATTTAACAAAGGAGTAGAAACTGCAATCTTGAAGTTATAATTATGTTACTTTGCAGTTGCAATTTTTAAGCATCTGTATCACGGGGGTTTTCGCCGGGTACTCCGTTTTCCTCCCACTGTCCAAAAGCATGCTCCTGGATAGGTTGATTGGCTCGGAGACTAAAAATTGTCCCGCAATGCCCGGCGATGGACCGGCGTCCCGTCGTCGAGTGTATTCCTGCCTTACGCCCTGTGTTTCCGGGATAGGCTCCGGCTTCACCGTGACCCTATATAGGATTAAGCGGTTTCAGATAATGAGATGAGATGAGAGATTGGTCAAACAGAAAACGACAAAAACACCATGAGCAACATCACAACAAAACACGTCGCTTTGTAATATGCTACTATACAATGCGTCACGGTATTTTACTGCATCACAGTCTTTGAATGAATCATCGACTAATCCATCTCATTCATTCTGTTTCATTCATTATCAGTACCCGCTTAACCCTGTATCGGGTTGCGGGTGGCCAGAGCCTACCCCGTCCGACAGAGGGTGCAAGGTGGGGGAATGCCTAGGATGTGACGCCAGTACATGGCAGGGCACATTTTTGGGGGCAATTAACATAGCCAGCAGCATGTCTTTGGACGGTGGGAGGAAACCGGAATACGCAGCGAAATCCCACGCGGACACGGGGAGAACACGCAAACTCCACACAAAAAGCACCCAAGTAATAAATAAAATATTTGTTGAAAAAAAGTAAAAAATAAGTATTTTTGAGATGCCATCACCCAAACAGAGCACTGAGCAGCATCAAGAGTCCTGGCCAGAGGACTTTAATGACTTACGGAACAAGTGAGTTTTGGGACGGGATTTGTAGATGCCCAGCGATTCAGCTGACCGAATTTCCAGTGAAAGGGCGTTTTGGACTCTGGGAGCAGAATTCTCTGTCACCCAATAGAAGGCGGGCGGCACGGTGGCCCAGTGGTTAGCGCTGACGCCTCACAGCAAGAAGGTCCCGAGTTCGAATCTCTCGGCTCGGGTGCCTTTCTGTGTGGAGTTTGCATGCTCTCCCCGTGTCCGCGTGGGTTTTCGCCGGGTACTCCGGTTTCCTCCCACAGTCCAAAAGCATGCTCCTGGATAGGTTGATTGGCTCGCAGACTAAAATTGTCCCGCAATGCCCGGCGATGGACTGGCGTCCCGTCGTCGGGTGTATTCCTGCCTTACGCCCTGTGTTTCCGGGATAGGCTCTGGCTCACCGTGACCCTATATAGGATTAAGCTGTTTCAGATAATGAGATGAGAGATGAGAATAGAAGGCTCTGCCACCCATCGAAAGGAGTTGCAATCTGGGCACATGTAGCAAACCCATATTGCAGGATCGAAGGAGAGTGCATGAAGTAGATCATGGATGTATGTCGGAGCAGCGCCAGTGAGAGCCCTGTTGGTGAGGAGGTAGCCAATGGAGAGACGCCAGCACTGGAGATATGTGGTTGCAGATAGGAGTGCGGTTGAGGACTCAAGCAGCAGCACTCTACACATGTTGAAGACGATTGATAAGGTAGGCAAGGATGCCAGGAAGTATTGCATTGCAATAATCGATCGTGAAGAGATGTGGAAAAGATCTATTCTCCATTCTGTGTCGCATCTGTTTTGCCCCCTCCATCTGGCTAAACACAAGCTACTTTGGCACGCGGTGGCTAAGCGTGCGGATTAAGTGACCCAACCACCACAATCTCAACAGTCGGATGCTTTCTCTGAGGATTTTTCGTGTTTTTTACCTGTCCACATGGGAATTCGCCTGGTACTCGGGTTTTCTCCCATAGTTGAAGACAATCTAGTGCCTAACTTAGTTGCCCTGCCCAGTTTAATTGGTTTGTTCCCCGTGCCCTACAATAGACTGGTGCCCTATCCAGGGTATAGCCCTGCCATGAGCCTTGTGTCTGCCAGAAAATACTCCTGCTCAACGTTACCCTATACAGGATTATGTTTGTACTGACAATGAAAGAACAAAAACATAACGAACTATGCATTATTCTCGGTCATGGTTTAACCACTGCTGCATGAAAGCTTCACCAAACCCGCGCCTCCTCCATCAGTCACGACTCTGCAATCCACCTAGTATAAGTACATGAACTGCATGCTCCATGAAATCACTATCTCAAGTGTTTCCCAAAAAATATGTCCTTTTCCTTTGATGTGTGTGACGTGCATTCCCTATACTGCATTGCCTCTAATTGGCGCTGGGTTTTCCAAATAAAATCAATGGAGAGCCTCCGGATGTTGGAGCTCTTATAACAAGTATACCCCCACGTATGTACTCATTCTACGTTCATTTAATATCGGTACCACCTTAAACCTACCTATCCAGTCAGACACAGGGTGGCAAGGCAGGGTGTACCCTAGATGAGGACCGGAGGCGATTTAGTCAGGCCACTTTACCTAGACAGCATGGCGTTGAACTGAGGGAAGGGAATCCAGACACCTGGCGAAAACTCACGTGGACGCGGGAAGAACATGCATAAAGCACCCAAGCCAGCAATTGATCCCAGGATCTTCCTGCTGTGAGACTGCAGCGATACTCACTGCGCCACCGTGACGCCCGCATCCCAATACCTCGCCAAGCTTCTGATACCCCGCACTGTAACGGTCTGACGCTGTCTCCGCAGCTACTTATAACATTTATTCAGTATCCCTCGCACCAAAACAAAAATAACATAGAATGGCGCTTCTTTATATCCGCAACCGCAACCTAGAACAACCTTCCTCTACACCATCAACACTGAGCTTGGTTCTGCTCCTCAGTATCCGTGTCTCATCCCCACTAGGCACGGAATTTGCGCGGGCTAGATATTGTATTGGTATTTTACAATCTATCTCGCTTACAACGCATATGAAATAATAAAACTGACGACGTAACCACCCTGTTGTGAATTAATCCGAAGAACATTTAACTAAGTACGGATACGTAATTGCCTTTTTTATGTCAACCATTGTCAAATGTAATCATAATATTGTTATTTCATAAATGTTTTGTCAGGAGAGAAATTACAGAGAGAAGTAATATGACCAACGATAATCCCACTATGCCATCTCGCAAAGCGGGCGTTATGACTCGCAGCTCTCATACAGTATTATAAATCGTATCGCCAAATCTCGGCATCGCTGGTAATTAGACGCTGTGCGGTAGTCCATACCCATCGCAAGGGACCTACTTACTCGGCTGCAAGCACTGCTGGGATATTTAGAAAATGGTGTTGCAAACAAGAACGTATGCTTGCGGAATGTGGTTGGCAAATCTCAAGTTAAGAGTTGGGCATTTTTCAAATTTTTAACTCTGTAGTATACAGCTTATAATGAATGGTTGGCTTAAAATACGATCGAAAAAAATTAACGTTGCCATCTCATGTTTTACGAGTATGATTCTTTACATATTTATTTTACACAGAAATAATTTGCATCAATACAATTCATTGTAGCGCACAGTCCAAAACTATGTGGACTCTTATAAGTGCACACGTGTAATTAAACTTCAGCAACATTGTCAAGAACACTACTAAAATAGGAAACAATACAGTCTCGGGCAATGACGGTTATTTACGATGTGACCGTCAACGCAGTCATCATAAAAATAGACATGTACGTATACACGTTACGGTGGCATAAACACGTTTCCATCCCAAGCCAACGCATTGCTAGCTTGTTAGCTAGTCATGAGTCTCGGTGAGACATTCCTGGGTAAAAAAAAAGAGTACTGGTGTTATTTTTTTGCTGTGTGGTGCCCAGCTTCGAACGTGCCTGGTCACGTAATGTCCCCCAGACCGGGTACGCTAGGGTCACGTGGTGCTGAGATGGCACGGCTGGGGTAATGTGAGGACAACCCGAGAAACCGGTAAACATCACGTGGGCCGGTGACAAGGACCTGACTGCGGTGTCGGTTACAGCACGCTTACGAATTCGTTGGATTGGTCGGTGGCGCGGCGTGATTGGAGCATGATCGGGGTGTGAGCTGACGTGACGAGAAGGAGCCAGGTAAGATAAAATGGCAAAGCGCGGGACAACTTGAGTTCTGTCTGCTACAGCGTGCGAATGAGCCGTGTTAGACGCGCGTTGTCCTGCGAGTGGCCACGTGGCCTTTTGATCATTGAGTGTTATTGAATAAACCCATCCTTGTCATACTCATGGAGAGCGTCAGTGTGCCCGAGTTGGAGAAAATGGACCAGAGCCTGCCTACATGAGCGCGATCGTCGGGGATGCATGAGGGGGAGCCGACGCAATCGACTCCGCGATGTTACACGCGTCACGACAATTTGGAGTTAGTAGGCGGAATGCGAAACCCATGTCGGAGAGGTAAAGATCACGCTGACATTTGGGCCGTGCTATGGAGGAGTCCTGGGAATACTTCCAGCGACATCTGGACAGCACGCAGTGCCTCGGAGGCTAGTCGGGCAGGGAGACAGTGATGCTGGTCCACCTCCAGCTGCGAGCACGCACGTTTCCTAGGTACACTGGAGGTGAAGACTATAGACGACTGGACCCTACTCAGCCAGGTAGTCGAGGAACGTTTCGACCGAGTCGTTCCAGCGGCCGTGCAAGAGGAACTGGCGCGGCGACGCAGACAGCCGGACGAGTCCCTGCGCGACTTCGTGGAGGGCCTGGTGGCGCTCGTCAATCAAGTTTACCTGGAGGAGGGACACCAGTTAACCTCGTGTCTGGTGAGAATCGAGTTGCTACGGTGCCTGCAGGGTACAGACTGGTAGCAGGAGGACGTTGAACGCCCGGAGCTGATATACAAATACAGGCCAGGGCTTTGGCGTGCGATAGCGCAGCACGTGGCCGGACTCGCCGATGCCAGGGGATGCTGCTGGTGGAGAAGGATGAAGCTGACAGGGCGGCACTGCAGCGTGGTGACCACGGAGTGAGCCCAACAAGCCTGAGCGATATACTGAGGAACATTTAGCGGTGGTTGGACTCGTTGGAGATGGGGTCCGGAGGGGGTCCCCTGAACGGCAACCACGGACGATGGAGGGTTGTTGATCATCGGGACCCGGCGGAGCACTCAGGTCGACCCAAGTCCATTGCCCCATGCCCGGGGGGGGGGGGGCCTATGTGTTTCCGGTGCTTATGGAAGAGGCATGTACAGCGGAACTGTCCAAGCAAGACCTCGCCCTTGCCTCGGGAGATGTTAAACGACAACAGGCCCTGGTAGCCGGGAGTTCCAGGGTCCACAATGAGATCCCGAGGGTGGTGGGGCTCTTCCCAGCACTGGGCAGTGACGGTATACCACTAGGACCGACGATGGTGCCAGGGTCGGTGGAAGGGCGCGCAACGCGGATTCTACTGGACACGGGGGCCACCATGTCAGTAGTGAACCGCGAGTTGTACCATTATGCGGGGGTCGACCCTCGATGACTACATTCACTCGACCGGGACCTAGCACCACAAGCCAGCGGCGGTGGACTGCAGGCCATTGGGCATCTCATGTTGGAGGTCCAGATAGAGACATCGAGGGGCCACCTTGATGTGCATGTGGCAAAGAGGCTTTGACACCCCTGCATCCTCGGGACAGGAGCGCTGGAGGCCCTGGACATGACCGTGTGCATCCCGAGAAAGTACGTAGGTACGTTTCGGGAAGTAATCCCGTTCTGCGGCTGGGAACGAGCCACTGGGCCAGGTGGGCTTGTCTCGGGTGGGACGATGAAGGCGGCGTCAAGTCAAGGGGCGGTAAGCGTGACATCAGTTCCCGAGAGTGCGGCCCTGATGTCAAACCCAGGGGTGTTAAGCGTGATGTTAGTTCCCAGGAGGACAGATATGACGTCAACCCCGGGAGGGCCAAGCGTGACGTCAGTTCCCAGAAATGCGGACATGACGTCAGTTCCGGGGTCATGGGGCACAGCTCTGGATGCGGGGAAACATGGCACCGGCTACGTAGGACGCCGGGCGCAGATAGGCCCGAATTCCGATGGGCTGCTTTCGTATCATCACCCGCGGTAGAGATGGGGCCGTGCTCAGCGGGGATGTCTTACTGACGCCCCATCTGGAACTCACTCGCCGATATGGACTTGTGCATGTGGCGAGAGTGGTAGCCGCCAAGCGAGGCCTAATGCTTAGGGTGTTAAACCCCCACAATGCACCGATATGGCTCCGAGCTGGAACGGAGGTCACTGAGATCCACCCACTGCCAGCACGCACTGATCCAGGCTCGGTGTACACCCTGTGGGCCAGGGAGGCAGAACAAGCCACGGAGGATGAGCAGGATCTGGCCTGGTGAGTGGGGCCTGTGGCCCAAGAGCTGGGCCCCCCTCTCCTTGACGAAGTGCGGGTGACTGGAGAGCCCTGTCGAGGGGTGAGTCGACGCAGCTACGGGGGCTGCTATGTGAGTTTGCGGACGTGTTCAGCTAGCACGATGCGGATGTGGGGAGAACCGATCGCGCGCAGCATCGCATTAACACCGGAGATGCCCGGCCGGTGAGAGTTCCGCCCTACCGCTTGGGGGCCCCCGAGTGGGCAAGAATCGATGAGGCTGTGCAGGACATGCTCCGGGATGGGATCATCCAGCTATCCTCGAGTCCACTGGGCAGGATCGGTAGTCCTGGTCACCAAGAAGGACGGGTCCACCCGCTTCTGTGTGGACTAACGCCGACTGAATGCCATGATGGTGGGTGATGCATTTCTGTTGCCGCGCACTGACGAGACATTAGACGGGCTGAGCGGAGCCCGATATTTTTCGACATTGGACATGGCGTCCGGCTACTGGCAGGTCTTGGTGCCTCTAGAGGACCGGCCAAAGACAGCATTCACCACCCCAATGGGCCTGCTCGAGTTCGAGGTAATGCCGTTCAAACTGTCCAATGCCCCGGCTACGTTCCAGCGGCTGATGGAACACATGATGGGGGTGCTACAGTGGAGAAAATGCCTAATCTACCTTGATGACATTATCGTCTTCGGCAGGACGATGGAGGAACACCAGGGATGCCTCCGGGAGGTGTTCCAGCGCCCGAGAGGGGCGAATCTCAAGTTGAAACCCCGCAAATGTTATCTCGCCCAGTGGGAGGTGGTGTACTTGGGGCCACCAGCGTGAGTGGGGAGGGAGTGCGCACAGACAAGATTCGAGCTGTCACTGAGTGGCCGCGGCCACATACATTGGCCGAGGTGCGCTCCTTCCTCGGCCTCGCCACCTAGTTTCGGAGGCTCGTTCCACACTTCAGCATCCTCGCTTGCCCCCTCACCCTACTCACGTCCACCAAGGGGTCCTTCGAGTGGACCCAAGACTGCAAGGCCGCATTCCGGGGCCTGAAGGACCGCTTGGTACATACCCCCGTGTTTGCATTCCTGGACTTCTCTAAGGAGTTCGTAGTGGACACCGACGCCAGTGGGTGCGGCCTGGGGGTAGTGCCGTCACAAGGCGAGGGAGATAACAAGTAGGTGATCGCATACGCGATTTGGACACTGAGCGCGGCCGAGCAAAATTGTTGCGTGACTCAGCAGGCATTATATGCAGTAGTGTTCGCCTACCGACAGTTCTGCCCATACCTGCATGCCCGGGGATACCATATCTGCACCGACCACCACACTCTTTAGTAGCTTCTGAACTTCAGGGACCCGAAGGGACAGATGGCCCAGTGGTTGGCCCAACTGCAGGAGTACAATCTATGGATTGAGTACTGAGCCAGATGGACGCACGCCAATGCGGATGCCCTCTCCCGACGGCTGGCGATCCATCTCGACACCCCGCCGGACCACCTGTGCCCCTGCTTCCCAGGGGGCTGGTGCCGCCTACCCACCGACACCTCTTCCACTGAGACCTCGGGCCTGCGCGTCGTTGTACAGCACTTAGACGAACCCCGGATGGAGCCACTCCGGAAGGAGGTGGGCTGTGAATTCCAGGGGATGACGAGCGAGCAGCTGCAGATGGCCCAAGGACGCAACACCAAACTAGCAGAGGTGAGAGATGCCCTCGCTCGGGGCCAGGCGGCCATCAGAGAGTCGTGGGCGAGCCTCTACCCCCAGCTGGGCCTCTGGGAGGGGGTAGTTCGGGAGCAGGGGCCTGGCAGAGAAGCCGGGAGAGTGTGTATCCCGGCTGCAGCCTAACTGCAGCTGTTGCAATTGGTGCATTACCACCGCTTGGGGGGGCACGGTGGCGAGCATCGAACAAGTTCGATGCGATGACGGCGGTACCTTTGGCTCGGCCTGAATCGAGATGCGACCACCTGGGTTAAGGGGTGCCAGAGGTGCCAGCAGGCTGCGAGGGGTCCGAGGTGTTTGATGGCCTCTGCCAAGAGCTGGGGATCCAGCGGATGAGGACCGCGGCCTATCACCCTCAGGCGAACAGTATGATTGAGAGGCTCATCCGGACTGTCGCAGGGAAATTGCAGTACCTGGGGGACCAGCACCAGAGAGACTGGGAGGTGCATCTTCCGTACGTGTTGTCCGTGTACTGCACATCGATGCACTCCTCGACTCGCCAGACCTGGTACTTCCTCATTTACGGACAGGAGGCGTGCCTGCCAGTACACATTCTATTTGGGGTGGCCTCGCCCCAGCTGGCGGAGACAAAGAAGGTGTTCGTCCAGTGCCTGCAGATCCTGCGCCAGACTCAGAGGTGGGCCTATGAAGCCGGCAAGAAGGCCCACACAAGACAGGCTGTGGTGGTGCGGGCGAGGAGTGAGGCCGCGGAGTGCCAGGGTAGCCAGTGAGTATGGGTGTACTCCTCGCAGGTCCGCCCGGGGCAGGTGGGGAAACTCGCCTTGTCCTGGGTGGGACCCCACACAGTACTATGGCAGCTGTCGCCCGAGACCGTGCTGGTAAGAGGGAAAGGTTGGCAGGTGCTGTGCATGATCAACGTGCAGAGCCTGAAGGCCTGGAGACAACCCCCTGGGGGGGAGCCGGCCTGAGGAATGACCGAGCCTGACGACGACAATGATGTGCCCCAGAGGCGGCCCACGTGTGTGTGGCGGCGGAGTCGGGCAGCGGACTCGCGGCCCCCAACGGACACTGCGACTGTTCCAGTAGTCCCCTCCCGAGTGGTCGCAGCACCTGCCGTGGCCCTGGCAGAGTTTGACGATCCCTTGGCAACCAAGCAGCCGAGGAGGACACCGGCCTGCCTCCAAGACTTTGTGACGGCGATCGAGCCTGATCACATTGACGGCGAGGAGGTCCAGCTGGGACCTCTCGCCAGAGGCGGGATCTGTGGCGCCCAGCCTCAAGTGTGCCCGGTCACGTACATGTGGGGAGTGTGTTAACATCCCCCAGACCGGGCACGCTAGGGTCACGTGGTGCTGAGACGGCACGGCCAGTGTGTGATGTGAGGACAACCCGAGAAACCGGTAAACATCACGTGGGCCGGTGACAAGGACCTGACTGCGGTGTCGGTTACAGCACGTGTACAGACTCATTGGATTGGTCGGCAGCGCGGCGTGATCAGAGCATGATCGGAGTGTGAGCTGACGTGACGAGGAGGAGCTGGGCGAGATAACATGGTGAAGCGCGGGAAGAGCTAAGTTCTGTCTGCTACGACGTGCGAACAAGTCGTGTCAGACGTACATTGTCCTGCGAGTGGCCACGTGGCCTTTCGTTCATTGAATGTTATTGAACAAACCCATCCTTGTTATACTTATGGAGAGCATCAGTATGCCCGATTTGGAGAATATTAGTACAACTTTTAAATATTAGTACAACTTTTAAATATGTTGTTTCAGCATCAGTTATATTTGCAAGGAAATATCGCCTATGTAATTGCGTGTAGCACATAATACATCATCATTATCAATACCCGCTTAGTCCCGTACAGGGTCGCGGGGGTGCGAGGAATATCCCAGCAGACATAGGTTGCAAGGCGGTGCTATACCCAGGATTTGACGCTAGTACATCGCAAGGTACTTGGGGCAATTTAATCATCAGGCCAATTAACCTTGGCAGTAGCGAGTTTTTGGATGGGGAGGAAACTGAAGTACCCGGCGAAAACCCATGTGGACATAGGGAAACAACAAGCAAACTCCACACAAAAAGGGCCCCAAGTCGGGTATCGAACCCTTCATCCTGTGAGGTGACAGTGCTACTCACTGCACCACCGCACCGCTAGCATATAATACGTGGTGCCCAGCCTCAAGCGTGCCAGGTCACGTACATGTGGTGGAGTGCGCTAATGTCCCCTAGACCGGGTACACTTTGGTCACGTTGTGCTGAGACAGCATGGCTGCGATGATTTGAGGTCGACCCGAAAGAATTGGTAAACAACACGTGGTCGGTGACAAGGACTTGACAGTGGTGGTGGCGGCTGAGCGTGCGAACTTATTCGGATTGGTCGGCTGCGTGGCATGATCGGAGTATGATCGCGGCGTGATCTGATGTGACGTGGAGGAGCCATGCGAGATATAAAGGCGAAGCGCTGGAAGCAGTGAGTTCTGTCTGTTGCGGCGTCCGAGCTAGTCTTGTCAAACGTGCGGAAACATACGAGTGGCCACGTGGCCCTTTGTTCATTATGTGCTGTTAAATTAATCGGACCTAACTGTTACTATGGAGAATCCGTCATGCCTGTGCTGAAGCGATGGGATGAGAGCTCGAGTACGTCAATGCGATCGTCGGGGACGCACGAGGGAGCCGACACAAACGACTCTGGGAGATTTCCTACAAGTCACGACATATGTATAGGCTTGAATATACAATGTCCCGCATTCCTAAATGTAACTGAATTCTGACAAACGAAATTCTCTTTTTGTCTGACATTTAACCAATGCCGACAAAACATATATTATTAAACTCCATACTGTATAATGTACGGGTTGCCTTTCGTGGCCACACATCTATCACTTCAGGATTTTTTAATTACACCACGATATCATTGGACACGACAACAGTGCTGTGGAGTTGAGTAGGGGACGAGGTAGAGGTGGAAAAGGAGGTAGGAGATTAACTTGACCAAGGTTCTGGAATGCTGGTGTGGGCAGTGACGTCACCACGGCACGCTGACCCTCCCGCGGACCGCCAGTCAGCGAGCAAAACTTTATTTAATAAAACAGTGGCATACTGTACAGCACTACCAACGCGTGGTCGTCCATCCTTCCCTCCAGCCAGTTCTAATTACAGAAAAATAATTTTGCATTTGAAAGTATGCTGAGCATCGGCCCAAAGTCTCATAACATCAAGGGGTCTCTGTTTAGCATTTGTTTAACGTTTGTTCAACATTAGCTGTCATGCACCCCAAATTTGTATTCCGCTCTCTTTCAACAGTAAAACTACAGGGACCCATGAAGAGCGAGCAGTAAGGCAATGGGCTTAAACAAGTTTCAACGAATCGAATTCAGCACAAAGCAGTATTCTGTGCAGAGAAACACGTCTCTGCCACAAGCGAGCACATCACGTTTTGTAAAAATAAGGTCCTAAAACACCCTTAAGACCAATACTCAAGTCTGACGTCATATGGCAAGCAATTCGCATTATCGCGCATATATACGTGCAGTCCAGAGAGAAGTCAGCAGCTTCAATAGCAAGTAGCAGCCTACAGCTGTAATCCAACAAACCTGTGATGTGTTCGTGGAAAGAAAAAACATCGGTAGAATGAGCCATGAACAGGTACATTTAAAGGAGATGCTGTTCGTTCAGTCATGATACGGAATCTCTGAGCTGCCAGCACTTTTCGTAGTGCTATTTATAGAGCCACTGCTCTACACACACACAGATCGGCGTCACGAGAGATGGCCAGTAGCCGGGCTAGTGGGTGTATATATGTCTGTGTGTGTGTTCGCGTGCCGTCTCTTGCCGCTGTCACTTTCTTGCGCGCAGTTCTGCGTTGGAGTGTCGCGCGCGAGGGCAGCACAGTGGAAGAAGATTCGACAGCACCATACATCATCATCATATACGTGCGTCTATGTATAGACCTTACGTGTATACGAGTCGAGGACAGTATTAGTACAGCAACACAGCAAGAGAACGCTTGCTGCTCTCAAAATGCTGCGATTTTTAAAATTTTAATGGTGCATTTATTAAAGTTTAGCCTAATCTACTATACGTGAAACAATGTCCATTTTCTCGCAGTGCACGTAAAATCATTAACAGCGTAATATCTTCAGATTTTATTTTCTACAAAGTCCGTAAAGCAGACGCACGCTAAGTTACATGAATGGAAAACAACTTCTGGGTTAGGACTGAAATCTCCAGTCGGTTTCGAAGACGCGCCAAGTAATAGGACAACATGTTGGTGACCTACGAAAACGCAACCTCACATATCAATGACACCTCCGAAGATATCAACCTTGGTAACAGAAGCAGTAACGATACAAGTGTAGCCGTAGACCCGAGAAGAGCTATCACTTTGGCGCTGGTCCTTGGGGCATTCATAGTTTTCGCCATCGTTGGCAACATCCTAGTAGTCCTCTCTGTGGTCTGCAACAAGCATCTGCGTACAGTCACTAACTACTTCATCATCAACCTGGCGAGTGCCGACCTCTTGCTCAGCACAACCGTGTTGCCATTCTCGGCCACCTTCGAGATCCTGGGCTACTGGGTTTTCGGCAGGATCTTCTGTAACATCTGGGCAGCACTAGACGTCTTGTGCTGCACCGCTTCCATCATGAGCCTGTGCGCTATCTCCATCGACCGCTACATCGGAGTGAGCTACCCGCTGCGTTACCCAACCATCATGACCGAGCGCCGGGTGCTGCTCATTCTCATCGCTGTGTGGGTGCTGGCCACCGTCATCTCAGTGGCGCCGCTGTTAGGCTGGAAGGAGCCGGCACCACCAGACGAGACCGTATGTAAGATCACAGAGGTGCCCGGCTACGCGCTGTTCTCTGCCATGGGCTCCTTCTACATTCCGCTCGTCATCCTGCTGGCCATGTACTGCCGGGTGTACGTCGCGGCGCGTCGGCAGACCAAGAGCCTTGAGGAGGGCATTAAGCGGGAGCGTTCCAGCTCCTCTGAAGAGGTCACGCTGCGCATACACAGGAGGGCGATCGCTCCGGGGGATGACTCGCTCAGGGACACCAGCAAAGGTCCTCATTTCAGGAGCTCATTGTCTGTGCGCTTCATGAAGTTCTCCCGGGAGAAGAAGGCTGCGAAGACACTCGGAATCGTCGTAGGAGTCTTCATTCTCTGCTGGCTCCCATTTTTCATTGCTCTGCCCATCGGTAAGTTGATCCTTTCAATAGTCCTGCATTAAAAAAACGTTACTGTTGCTGCTTTGCTGTTCTTAGGTCATTGTTATTGTTACCAACATGCCGTTCTCTCCATAGCTCTGTGTAGCGCTTTGTGACCCTCGGGTGAAAGCGCTCGAGAAGTGCAATTATTATTATTCACAAAATTAGCTTTGGTTACAAATAGCCGGTCATTACTTGCTCACGCCACGGCTGTGGAAAGCTCTCTA
Source organism: Mordacia mordax (assembly GCA_036362905.1). Classification (NCBI taxonomy): domain Eukaryota; kingdom Metazoa; phylum Chordata; class Hyperoartia; order Petromyzontiformes; family Petromyzontidae; genus Mordacia; species Mordacia mordax. The sequence continues at coordinate 13,446,241 of JAZEWT010000006.1, forward strand.
CTAACGGGAGACCCTCTAGTGGGTAGATTTGCATATGCTTTGACAGTACCCAAAGCCCTTGGAAGAGGTTGCAGTACCCATACTTTACCCCATTACAAACCCTGCAAATAAATTGATTGTGTCGTATCATTTTGTACTGTGAGGAAAGAGAGAGACAGAGGAATTTAAGAAACTTGCGCCATTATTTTAACTACTACTGATGTAGATCGAAAGGACAATTTCTGGCTAACAAGTCAGATCTGCCCTCCATTACTGAATGGCTGGATCCTCTTAAGTAATCATTGGGTGGAACAGTAACACTTTGGTCGGTCCAGACCTAAACGGCGACCGCTGTGTGCTAACCATTACATATCGACTGCATCCCTTTGCATGTATATCCACGTAATAAGTAATGATTGTGTGAATAGTAGCGCAGTACGATATTCATTCATCCAGATAGTAATAGCTAAACTGGTCTTGATATCCCCACCAACCAACGTGCTGACGTGTGATCAAATAACCCCGATGGCAAACGGAGTGGGGAGGTCGTCATCCAGCAGTGTATTGACTCGGAGTTATACTGCATGTTTTAAATGAATAATTATTAATATAAAAAATTCTCTCCTGACATTTTTTTCCCAGAAAAGCTTCACTGCTTCAAAACGTTCTTTTAGCATAATTATGCTACATTGGGATATTTGGATAATTCCGTTATTGAGAGTTTAGCTTCCTTTGGGATGAAATAAAACTCTGGGGAAAACCCACGACGCGCGAAACAAGGCGCGTGACACGCAACATTGCCACCTAATGGCTGCACCTCGAAACATCCTGTCAAACCTACCGATGTCATCACCGCCATTATCCGTCAACGGGAGCCGGAGCCTATATCGGCCAACACTGGGAGCAAGGCATGACTATACCCATGATGAGATGCCACTCCATTGCAGTACATTGGTGGCAATTTAGTCAGCAGGTAAATTTACCTTGGTACTATGTTTTTGGATGGTGGGAAGAAAGTGGAGTACCGGGGAAAACCCACGTGGACAAGTTGAGCAGATGCACACTCCACACAGCAAGGCACTTGAGCCGGGAATCGAACTTGGGTCTTTCTTGCTGTGAGGCAGTAACGCTGTTTGCTTCACAGCACTGTAGCCCTACCTATCTTTGATATTAATTTAATTTCCACAAAACAATGAGGTAGAACATATTCAAGTTGTACGCAAACTCATGCCTCTAGTGACCTCATGGCACAAACACATGGTTTTATAATACCTTTTGGATTCTCATAAAAATTAACTTGTTCCAGATGTTAAAACACCTTCAAGCCTGTTAATCCAGTTTTGATATCAATATCAACCAACCGTTCGATCGCGGGAAACTTGTACGAATTATATAATTCAGAATATGCTTTCTCTTCGTAAAAAATGTAAACATTTTTAAGCAGAACAGATTGATGATTTCCAGTCTTTCCAAAGGAGAATGAAAACCAGCTGTAGAGATGGAATATGTTACATTTAGCTTAGTGCACAAAGGAGCCAATTATTTTCTTTTCATCATCTGTAATGCTGTGGCACCACGACTCGGACCGCAGACTCGTGGTGGCTCGACGATAACGGCCACGGCGAGGATCAGCGTTCACTTCACGATCTTTCAGCCAGCGAGCAGAGACTTCTTGTCTTTTGATGTTTTATTGAACAGCGCGTGCGGGCCCGGGCATAACGAACTCGAGCGGCGACTACATGTTGAAGACTGATGACTGCCCCGTCTGACCGCCTCACGACCAACTCTCCATGACTCCGTCTCCGAACAGCAACTCCCCCCCCACTCACGAACTCCTCCGTCTTTATATTCCTCCGTGTTGCCCCCCCCCTTTGCACCTTCCGGACGACCTCACCCGTAGTCAAGAGTTCCAATGAGTCACGCACCATGTGTGTAATGTGTATTGTGAACAGGGGCTCGCCAACAAAGGATTACGTAAATCAACAACCCGAGTTCGATGAATCACGGGTCTCACAATCGCACTGTCCACTCGTAAAACTCTTAACTCCACAGTTCCCCCCCCCCCCGGGCATTAGGCCCGTCCTCGGGCCACAACTGCCCGCCAGCAATCTTTCATAAAGCTTCCCCCCACATTCACACCGCGCCAATCTCTGCGCCAGTCTCTCCCCGCGGCCACGGCGCCAATCGCTGCGCCACCGCTCTCCACCGCGGCTATGGCGCGAACAGCTGTGCCACCCGCTTCGCACTCACCTCCCCTTGGGGTCTGACGAGCCGGGCGACCCAAGGGGCCCCCCTCCCCCCGGCTCCAGCACCGACGAGTGCCACCACAATGGCAGCCCCACATCGGCGCAGCTCCACCGCGCTGCTGCGCCTCACCGCGGCTACCGTGCCACCCGCTGCGCTACCGCTATCCACCGTGCCATTGCGCTACCCCGCGGCTATCGCGCTAACCGCTGCGCTACCGCTATCCACCGCGCCATTGCGCTACCCCGCGGCTATCGCGCTACCCTGCGGCTATCGCGCTAACCGCTTTGCTACCGCTCCCCACTCACTACACACAGTGCGCCAACCGCTGCACCCGCTTACTCACCCACACAGCACACGCAACCGCTGCACCACAGCTTTCTCACACACAGCACACTCAACCGCTGCACCACAGCTTACCCACACAGCACACACAACCGCTGCACCACAGCTTACTCACACACACAGCACACTCAACCGCTGCACCACAGCTTACTCACCCACACAACATACTCAACCACTGCACCACAGCTTACTCACCCACACAGCACACTCAACCGCTGCACCACAGCTTACTCACCTACACAGCACACTCAACCGCTGCACCACAGCTTACTCACCCACACAGCACACTCAACCGCTGCACCACAGCTTTCTCACACACACAGCACACTCAACCGCTGCACCACTGCTCCCTACTCACAATACACACACTGCGCTAACCGCTGCACCACCGCTCCTACTCACAATACACAGTGTGCTAACCGCTGCGCCACCGCTCCTTAATCACTACCACACACAGTGCGCTAACCGCTGCACCACCGCTCCCTACTCACAATACACACAGTGCGCTAACTGCTGCACCACCGCTCCCCACTCAGTACACACACAGAGCGCCACGCTCGCTCACTCACTCACACACAGAGCGCCACGCTCGCACACACACACGCACGTACTCGCACACACGTGCCCACACACACACGTACACCTCTACACCAACCGCCGTACAATGTAGGCCCGCCGAGCCACGCCACAGATTCGCCTCCTCCCGCCTTCGCCATCATCTCTTCTCGGCTTGGGACGCGCCAGGGGGACGCCTGCACAATGGCTCCCAGCGGGCTCCAAAACCACTCGCGGCCGCTGGACAACGGCCAGCCCGCGCAGCGCGGCCGCCGGACAATGGCATGCCTTCGCGGCGCGGCCCGGCGAGCCCTCGCGGCGTGGCCCGGCGAGCCCGCGCGGCGCGGCCGCTGGACAATGGCACGCCTGCGCGGCGCGGCCTAGCAAACAATGGCGAGCCCGCCTTCGCTCCGCCATCCGCCGTCGCCGCCACCATCGCCGTCGCACGCCACACTGCGACTCCCGAATCGATCCGCCATTTTGCCGTGGCGATTTCTCCCCCGCATCTCGCTTTCGCTGTCGCTGCCCCGCCCCCCGGCCCACGCCGCTGCACCGCCGGCTCACTCTGCTCGCTGCTCCGCCGGCTCACTCTGCTCGCTGCTCCGCCGGCTCACTCTGCTCGTTGCTCCGCCGGCTCACTCTGCTCGCTGCTCCGCCGGCTCACTCTGCTCGCTGCTCCGCCGCCACCTGCTGCAGTCTCAAGTCGCGGCACCAACCTCGTGCGTGAGTCCTCATCCCACTGTCTGACACCATAACTGTGGCACCACGACTCGGACCGCAGACTCGTGGTGGCTCGACGATAACGGCCACGGCGAGGATCAGCGTTCACTCCACGATCTTTCAGCCAGCGAGCAGAGACTTCTTGTCTTTTGATGTTTTATTGAGCAGCGCGCGCGGGCCCGGGCATAACGAACTCGAGCGGGACTACATGTTGAAGACTGATGACCGCCCCGTCTGATGAGGACTGACCCTGACTCCGTCTCCGAACAGCAACTCCCCCCCCACTCACGAACTCCTCCGTCTTTATATTCCTCCGTATCGCCCCCCCCCCCTTTGCACCTTCCGGATGACCTCACCCGTAGTCACGAGTTCCAATGAGTCACGCACCACGTGTGTAATGTGTATTGTTAACAGGGGCTTGCCAACAAGGGATTACGTAAATCAACAACCCGAGTTCGATGAATCACGGGTCTCGCAATCGCACTGTCCACTCGTAAAACTCTTAACTCCACAATGCGAAGGAGTTCATCTCGAGGCGATATGCACAGGGAATGACGTGTTTAGTTTAAATGATGCCTCTGCGGACACCAAACATAACTGTTCTGAAAATATGTTCACTCGTAAATAATTTCTTTGTGAAAGATTCACGACACCCCAACATCTGAAATTTAGATGAATGTGCAAAGGAACTTGATTTATCACATTGCATAACAATTAACTGTGATGATATAGGGTTTGTCATGGCTCGATGTATGAAAATTGCTCTGAAGAGTGTTCCTTCTCTCCTTGACATTTTGCCACCCACGTAAGCCTAATGAATCCTTCAACATGAGAAGCGAAACATCGAGAATAAGAGAGGAGGAGCGCTCCAAACAGCTTTGCTGAAATAACAGCTTTTGCGAGTACACTATTTGGCTAAAAAAATGGCCCTGCATATTGCAAGTATTGCCTTGTTGCATGCCAGTTGCCTTTACCGTCCTTGAGTGTGTCTCTTGCATCGCAAATGCCAATGCAGCACATTTCCAAACCAACCAAAAATGTAAACAGCGATTAGTTTACCCATAATTCATTCTACTGGGCTATTCTCGTAGTTTGCTGAATGGGGCAGCCAAATTCCATTGCTGTACTCTACTTATATATTGTTTCCCATATGCTGTTAACGATTTCGTAAACCTATGCTGACCAGAGAAGTATATGATTTCAGTGGCTAAAGTCTACATTATACTAATAATAATTGCACTTCTAGAGCGCTTTTCACCCGGGAGTTACAAAGCGCCGCACAGAGCTGCAGAGAGGATGGCATGTCAGAACAACAACAAAGACATACGAATGGAAAAAAAAAACAACAAAACATCTTTTTGTTTTTTGTTACAATTCTAAGCCGTGGAGAGAACGACATGTCAGCTACAACAAAATCAGAGCAATTTAATTGACAGTCATATATCTCTCATCTCATTATCTGAAACCGCTTAATCCTATATAGGGTCACGGTGAAGCCGGAGCCTATCCCGGAAACACAGGGCGTAAGGCAGGAATACACCCGACGACGGGACGCCGGTCCATCGCCGGGCATTGCGGGACAATTTTAGTCTGCGAGCCAATCAACCTATCCAGGAGCATGCTTTTGGACTGTGGGAGGAAACCGGAGTACCCGGCGAAAACCCACGCGGACACGGGGAGAGCATGCAAACTCCACACAGAAAGGCACCGGAGCCGAGAGACTCGAACCCGGGACCTTCTTGCTGTGAGGCGTCAGCGCTAACCACTGCGCCACCGCGCCGCCCACAGTCATATATAATAGCTATAATTTAGACAAGAGCAAAAAATAAGCGATAAAAATAATTGTGAAACAAACGAAATAAGGTATACGTGTTCCTGAGCAGGCGCAGGTCGGCATGACAACAGAAAGCCGCATCAACAAACATAGCCAGAGGACTTGGAAGTCTTACGGAACAGGTGAGTCTTGAAACGAGATTTTTAGATGCCCAGGAACTCAGCTGACCGAACATCCAATGGAAGAGCATTCCAGAGTCTGGGAGAAGCGCACGAGATGGCTGTCACCCATCGAATGGAGGTGCGATCTGGGAACATGCAGCAAACCCGTATCGGAGGATCGAAGTGGTCGTGCAGAGGAGGATGCCTAAAGTAGATCACGGATGTATGTCGGAGCAGCGCCAGTGAGAGCCTTGTAGGTAAAAAGTAGGGTCTTGAAATTAATCCTATATTTAACCGGTAGCCAGTGGAGAAACACAAGTACTTGGGATGTGATCGTGGATGGGTGTGTGAGTGAGGACTCTAGCAGCCAAATTCTTCACACGTTGGAGACATTTGATCAGGTAGGCAGGGATGCCAGGTGGTCGTGCATTGCAGTAATCGATTCGTGATGAGATGAAGATGTGTATTAACGTCTCAACATCGGAGGGTGACAGGATGTTGTGCAGTCTGACTATGTATGGACATAGGCTACTTTCGTCACCTTATTGATATGTCTCGAAGCTGAGTGAGGAATCAAGGGTCACTCCGAGATTACAGACTGCCTCAGCAAATTCAAGGGTCTGGTCGTCAAGTATCATTGAATAAGTTCAGCCTTGGACAAATGGTGCGGGGTTCCGACAAGCAAAACTTCTGTTTTGTCACCATTTAGTTTTAGGAAATTAGAATTGAGCCAGGTCTTCACATTTGACAGTGAGGACGACATGCAAAGACCAGACGCATTGATGGATGGCTTTGCATGTATATAGATTTGGATGTCATCGGGATTGCAACGGTAGCTGAGATTGAGAGCTGCACAGGATATGGCCAAGTGGTTGTATATAGATGCTGAAGAGGAGTGGGCCGGAACAGAATCCTGAGGAACTCCAAACAAAACAGCATGGATCTCTGAGTTTTGCCCTCCAAGGCAGACGAACTGCATCCTTTTGGAGAATTAGAAACTCAGCTAATACAGGGCACAACCAGAGACCCCAATACCTTCCAGTCACTCAATTAAGGACGGGTGGTCAGCAATATCAAAGACAGCGCTCAGGTCCAGGAGAACAAGAATTCTTGGCAAGCCTTCATCAGCATGAACGAGTAAGTCATTAACTAATTTGACCAGATCAGTTTCAATACGATGACAGAATATGAACCCAGATTGGAAGGGATCGAGGAGGTCATTGTTAAGGACGTGTTTATGGAGTTGCACGGCTATTGCACGTTCAAGGACCTCAGAGAGGAATGGTAGATTTGAGATGGGTGATAATAATCAGGGATGTTGCAATTGAGGCCAGGTTTTTTTAAACAGAGGGGTAACTCTATGGGTACTTTTTTGCCTTACAACAGGTTTTACCGTATCTGGCGATTATGCAGGTGTTAAGATCTTATATATGTATACTGGCAAAAAAGTACCCATCGCGTTAACAGCCCCACCTAAGCTATAAAGCATTGATACTGCATTCTCCTGCGCTGACTGCCTTTTGGCAGCGACTGACACCGGCAAATAGGCTCAAAAGGAAGCCACTGCCAGGTGAAGGTCGGTCAGTTGAAGGACAATGCATAGGTTATCAAAGCTACCTGTTTGCATACTTTGCCACTAGTATGTGTGGCTTTTGCAAACTGGACATATTGTAAAATGTGTCTATTTTGGTGTTTGGGATCTTACACCTGCATAATTGCCTGGCGATTATGCAGGTGTCATCTTATAGAGGGGTAACTGCTGCACATTTGAATAGTGGGGGGAACAATGCCGGAGCCAAGTAAATGATTCATGATGAGTGACGAAAGTGGCAAGGATTGGCTTCGTCAAGCCCATCGGATCGAACCTCGCAACTGCTCCTAACATCGTTAAGGGACCCTCTGAGCTGAGTTTTATTCAGATAGTTACGGGGCTCACCGTTTGCAGTGTTTATCGTCATGCTAGATCATCCATTTTTTTTTTTTGCAATCTTTTGTACAGCACTTTGAAACCCTCGGTGGGTGAAATGCACCTCAAACGGACAAATTGTTATTAAATCCTACACGTGGTCAGTTACCCCGTGTATACGAGGCAGTCTGGTGAGAAGAGCCACAGCAACGAGCCGGGAGGGGTGGACTCCTACGGAGGCGGGGGGCGAGGGCCGAGCAAAGTTCGGCACACAGGGCAAACTCACACGCCTCTAGTTTCAACTTGGTTCGAGGTACCCGATGATAATGGGTACAATCAGCGAAACGTAGTATTTCATTGTAAATGTTGGGAGGGGGGGGGGTGCTCTCAAACACACGTGCATGCTCATGCAGTAATATAGCAGCACGTCCTGTTCACGTGGCAAACCTAACTAATTGGCTGTCGGGTGGAGGCGAGCTTACAACGCTTATGCTTCAGGTAATCTAACCCAAACAGCTTTATTATGGATAGCATTGGTCACGAAAGCTTTCGTGTTCAAATTAGAAACAACATCAGAGTACCCCCACCTCCCACGTGTGATCTTGCTCCAAGCGTGTGACAAGTTCTCATCATCATCATCATATTTTCTGAGACCCCTTAGTCCTGTACAGGGTCGCGGTGAGCCGGAGCCTATCCCAGCAAACACATGGCGCAAGGCAGGGATATACCCACGATGGAACGCCAGTCCATCACCGGGCACTGCGGGCAATTTAGTCTGCAAGCCAATTAACCTATGCAGCAACATGTTTTTTGGACTGTTGGAGGAAACCGGAGTGCCCAGCGAAAACTCATGCGGACACAGGGAGAACAAGCAAACCCCACACAGAAAGGCACCCGAGCCGAGATTCGAACCCGGGGCTTCTTGCTGTGAGGCGACAGTACTACCCACTGGGCCACTGTGCCGCCCATGACAAATTCTTCTAACGTCTTTTGCTGATTTTCTGATGTTACACAGCTGCATTGATCGGAATGTCTTCCTTGCGTCTTTTTGGGAATGTTGCTGTTGGCTCCCTGGAGGATCGAAGTCTATCAATGAGAAGTGACGCTTTGGGGTGTTCTACAGAAAAATGTGCGCTAGTGAAGACCTCAAAGCTGGTATCCTGAGTGCGGACACGTTCTCCTTTATATATAGAGATGAATGCGCGGTGTGCCGCGCATTAATTTTAGAGCAGCTATTTCTAATAAGCGCTCCCAGACAATGAGGAGCCGATAGGTGAGGACAACACAGCAACCAGATATCTGTTACACAGCAAGGGTCACTGACATTAACGCCCCTGCACCTCCACTATCCAATTAGGCTTTGCTCGGGACTAATTGGATAGTGGAGGTGCTCGGGACTACTACTTTGACAGCGATCAACAAGACGCGTCAGAAAAAAGAAACTCTCCACATTCGTTGCAAACAACGCAAGGAAATAAAGAAAGATCACTTTGTGGGGAATAGCCTCCATTTTCCTCACGGATCTGTGGAATTGCCTGAAACCTTAGGCGAGTGCATGTCCCCGTGTTGCTTTTCTACTCGTGTGCGTTGGCAGTCCTGATGGAGTTGTGGAAATTCCACATTTGTGAAGCGGGGAGATATAAGCAAACGATATTTCAGTACAAAGTGAATGCTTTCGTTACAAATGCTATTTATTGCCATGAAAATTATAGAGACAGTGACAGCCTTGGGCAGCCCTTTACTGAGTAGTGGACTGATGGATCTTGATGCTGATGATGATGCACTGTAGCGTCGCATACAGTATCGTGTGTTCCACTCGTAGAGGAGCACAACGTGCTAACGTTTGACACACGCACGGACACCGCGTTACACGCTATGGGTACTTTTTGCCAGTATACATATATAAGATTACAACAGGTTTTACCATATCTGGCGATTATGCAGGTGTTAAGATATTAACACCTGCATAATTGATTGGCAATTATGCAGGTGTTAAGATCCCAAACACCACAATAGACACGTTTTACAATGCGTCCAGTTTGCAAAAGCCACACACACTAGTGGCAAAGTATGCAAACAGGTAGCTTTGATAACCTATGCATTGTCCTTCAACTGACCGACCTTCACCTGGCAGTGGCTTCCTTTTGAACCTATTTGCCGGTGTCAGCCGTTGCCAAAAGGCAGTCAGCTCAGGACAATGCGGCCTCAATGCTTTATAGCTTAGGTGAAGTTGTTAATGCTATGGGTACTTTTTGCCCGTATACATATATAAGATTATGCATAATCGCCAGATATGCATAATTGCCAGATATGGTAAAACCTGTTGTAATCTTATATATGTATACTGGCAAAAAGTACCCATAGCGTTAACAGCTGCACCTAAGCTGTAAAGCATTGAGGCCGCATTGTCCTGAGCTGACTGCCTTTTGACAACGGCTGACACCGGCAAATAGGCTCAAAAGGAAGCCACTGCCAGGTGAAAGTCGGTCAGTTGGAGAACAATGCATAGGTTATCAAAGCTACCTGTTTGCATACTTTGCCACTAGTATGTGTGGCTTTTGCAAACTGGACACATTGTAAAATGTGTCTATTGTGGTGTTTGGGATCTTAACACCACGTTACACGGTTGATGGTGCTTCGTGTGTGGGCGGCACGGCGAGTAGCGCTGCCATCTGGTCACACACACGCACTGGTCGCACACAGTCATACATGACCGTAGAGCATGGAAATGCTTGTGTAGGAGTCGCTGCCCCTAGCTCCCTCAATCCCTGCTGTTTCCATAATCAGAGGGTTAGCGGCCGGGGAAAGGAGCAGAGGGATCTGACTGTCCGCTGCTGCCCCCTCCACCCTCCGGGCCTCCTGATGCCTCAAAGGATGACCCAGCCTAAGGGAAGGGGGGGTCCCGCAATGACGGGACATGGCAGGGCCCCGCTGTCCGGCCGCTCCCCATCCTCCATCCTCGCCACAAGTTCTACCTGCCTAGCAAGGGCTGCTCATGTGCCAATACGCTCCATCCCAGCACTCGAACCCGGGGCTGATCAATCCTCTATGCACTCCTGCACTCACCGCTAACCATGAGGCGCTCCCTGTATGTGTGCTAACTGCTGACCCACCGAAACACACACACACAGTACACTAACCACTGCGCCACCACTCCACACTCCCCCACAGCACGCCACTGATCCTCACACACACACAAAGTGTGCAACTGCTGCGCCATACTCACCCAGAGTGCACTAACCACTGCGCCACAGATCCTCACCCACGCCGTTCGCCAACTGCTGCGCCACACTCAAAGTGCGCTAACCACTATGCCACTGCACTACCCCGTTCCCGTCATCGGCGTTAGGTTTCACACCACGCTGACGCTCGCCACACTTACCATCAAAACAGTTACCATACACACGATGGGTGATGTAGACAAACTTTTTTCTCTGCCACCCATCAGGTCCATCTCTGCACTGGCTCCTTGTCTATCAAATGACAGTCACCTTTCCCGCCGACTTTGCCAACCCGCTGCAAAATGGTGGGGCGCTTCGCCCCTCGTGTCTCCCTGTCTCTCAGTTCCAGCTATCCCGTCCCTCACTTAACTATCACTGTTCCTGTCTCTGTGTATCTCTCTTTCCCACGCAGCCTGACTAAAAGAATTCCTCTCACAGTCTCCACATCTCACTACTTGCTCAATACCTCTGTGACGCCACGGCCTTGACTCCGGGCTTGTGACAGCTTACAGCGGCAACACCACGGCGAGGATCAGCATTCACTCCGCAGGGATAGATCAGCCAGCGACCACGGATGAGCAGAGACTTTGTGATTTTCGATGCTTTTTTCACACCAGCAACGCAAGGCCGGAATAGCGGCCCACCACAAACTCCTACATCGTGATGCTGCCGCCTCCTTTCAATTCCCCCCAGAGACTCTCCTTTCTTCTCCCATCCGTCCTCCTTATAACCCTGTGGCAACTCGTTGGTCAATCATTAACCCCATGCATCGTCACCACATCACGAGACAAAGCATGACTGACGATGGAAAGCTGAGTCACCATATCACGAGACATCACACGACAAGAAAGCTGACACCCCCTCCCCCCCCCTATTCCTTTGCAGAGTTAAGGAATATAGGCGGGGGGCGTCAGCTTTCTGGTCTCATCTCGCGGTGCCTCGTGATGTCTCGTGATATGGTGACTCAGCATTCTCGTGATGTCTCGTGATGTGGTACAGTAGAAAGGTGATGTCATTTAGAAGGCGCTAGAAGGGGCCGCGGGGATATATAGGCGGAGGGGATTGGAGGGGCGAGGGGAGTCTCCTGGGGGAACGAGAAGGAGCATCAAGATGTAGGCTGCTCGTTGTATGTCGCTACTCCCCGGCCCCGTCCACTGCTGGTTCCAATAAAGCATCTAAAATCAAGAAGTCTCTGCTCATCCGTGCTCGCTGGCTGATCTGTGGAGGAGTGGGTGCTGATCCTCGCCATGGTGTTACCGCTGTAAGCTGTCACAAGCCCACAGTCGAAGCCGTGGTGCCACAGTTGGTGTCATAAGTGGTGATGCGGAGTCACGTCGGAGGCTGCGGCGAGTGGCGGCTGGGAGAACGGTGAGGAGTCTAGCGGCGAAGCCAGCGAGTGGAGTGAGGATGCCAGCAAGCCAGCAGTGGAACGAGCGGCGCGGGCCGGAGAGAGGGGCGGTGACGGCGAGAGCGAGCCGCGGAGGAGGGTGGAGTCGCAGGATAATGGCGGCGCGACTCGAAGTGCAGCGAAGGCGGGAGGAGTCGGAGCTGCGGCAGGCTCGGCGAGTCGCGCCGGGCCGGCCTGGCGTTGCTCAGTAGGCCACGTGTGGTGCTGGAGGCTGCTGGGAGCCGTCGGCGATGGGGGCCTGCCATTGTGGTGGTACCCGTCGGCGCTGGAGCCGGGGGGTGCCCATTGGGGGTCCCCGGCTCGTCATACCCCGGGAGGAGATGGCGGCGAAGGCGGGAGGAGTCGGAGCTGCGGCAGGCTCAGCTGGCCGGCCTGGCGTTGCTCAGCGGGCTGCGCGTGGTGCCGGAGGCCACTGGGAGCCATCGGCGATGGGGGGCTACCATTGTGGTGGCGCCCTGTCGGCGCTGGAGCTGGGGGTGGCGGCCCATTGAGGTTACCCGGCTCGTCATATCCCGGGAGGAGATGGCGGCGAAGGCGCGAGGAGTCGGAGCTGCGGCAGGCTCAGCGGGCCGTGCCG
>JAZEWT010000006.1:13465286-13480451 GCA_036362905.1 Mordacia mordax
GGGTGTATTCCTGCCTTACGCCCTGTGTTTCCCGGATAGGCTCCGGCTCACCGTGACCCTATATAGGATTAAGCGGTTTCAGATAATGAGATGAGATGAGATGGGTTCAGAGCACAATGTATAAATAACCTCCCCACCGCTCTGAACTATTATTAAAATGAACTAACCTATGAATTACCTGTATTCATATAACATTTGCATAACTTAAATTTTTGGATAAAACGTTGCAAGACAAAAACATGATAGAGCTTATGTGAAAATGTTCTGTACAACAAACGTCAATATAAATGTAATGTCCACTAGTTAAAATCATCGTCTTGCAAGTAATTATGGAGCCCACTTTCGAAGGCATTGTTTTTTCAAGCATCTCTTGACATTATTACTTTCAAAGCATATTTCACATACTCTCACTACTGAATCTAATATGGTATATGTTTATTTATTCTTAAGATATTACTGAAATGACATGATAGTTCAAATGGTAATGCTTTCGAAACTGTCAATGCTAAAAAAAAACCCCAAAAATGTTATTGTTGCTGATTTTCCGTGCTAGTGCCGTTGTTGTTGACGTGCCGTTCTCTCTGCAGCTCTGTGCAGCGCTTTGTGAGCTTCGGGTGAAAAGCGCTCTATAAATGCAATATTATGATTATTAATTATTAAATACTGCTGTAAAAGTTTTTTTTGTATCTCATTGTTGGCCTTTCATTTTACAAATGCAGTCAATATTGCTAATCAAGTAAAATATATAATAAGACATGTCAATACAACCACGTACATTATAATTAACCACCGTTTTGAAAATATAATTCACAATGCTGTTTGGGTCGAACATATATTTTACATAACCGCACAATCGAAATCCACGGGCTGTAAAATGGGGACGTGGAGCAATCTCCAGTTAATTGCAAATGTAATATGAGTCAAGGGCGGCGCGGTGGCGCAGTGGTTAGCGCTGACGCCTCACAGCAAGAAGGTCCCGGGTTCGAGTCTCTCGGCTCCGGTGCCTTTCTGTGTGGAGTTTGCATGCTCTCCCCGTGTCCACGTGGGTTTTCGCCGGGTACTCCGGTTTCCTCCCACAGTCCAAAAGCATGCTCCTGGATAGGTTGATTGGCTCACAGACTAAAATTGTCCCGCAATGCCCGGCGATGGACCGGCGTCCCATCGTCGGGTGTATTCCTGCCTTACGCCCTATGTTTCCGGGATAGGCTCCGGCTTCACCGTGACCCTATATAGGATTAAGCGGTTTCAGATAATGAGATGAGATGAGAATATGAGTCAATACACAGCCTTCCTGTTTCACTCTGAATAGGAATTCCGGTTTAAGCTCCCCTGACTCACAATGTGATTGAATACAACATGCCTGGTCCACATAATGTGTCACAGGACCTTGTACCGTAATACAATGTTAATAAATACGCGGCATAGAATTATATTTTCTAAGCGAAAATGGTAGAGGGTAGTCACCCTGGTCTCTATATATCAATGATCTGCACAGATGATCACCTGCTTGAGCTACTTGGGCTGTCACAGAGGCTTCGTTCCTGCAAATATTTTAAATCGGCAGCGCCGTGACCGAGACAACCAAATTCCTACTGCCATAGCTTCCTATGATTGTAACAGAGGAAATCATCTGGCCAACCTGCAGCTTAAAGACAACCACAGCACAGCCAAACTGTTGTGCTTTTAACAGGCAGCCTTTCCGCTGGCATTCCTTCCTGATACACGAGTATTTTTTTTCGTAGAGTGACCTCGCAAATCAAAGTGCAAACATATTTGTTTTCATCAAAATAAAGTGTAATGAACCGAATGTGTTTAGTGGCTCGTTGTGTCCTACCCAACTTGTTAACATTAATGTTGGTCGTATTGTATACGCAGCAGCATATTCATTACGTATTTTTGTTGGGCATAAAATATTTTATGTTTAACTTTTTTTCCCAATAGGTGTATCCACTACGGAATAGCAAGTCTCACTTTATGGTTTAGAGTGCATAACATTAGTTTTTTCAAACAAAATGTAATAACTTAGTCATCCAGCTGCATATGAGATTCCTTCGCAGAGTTTACGTTCCTGTTTTCCGGTTTGTGAAGATGAAACATGTAGTCAGTGCATCTTTACTTAAGATACGCGTTTGCAGCGATCTGATATTACATGTTGGAAATATACCCTACAGCATATTCACTTTCACAGTTGTGATGAAGACTAAATGACAATAACGTATCAACAGCGAATGTGCAAGAGCTAAGCGCACTTTGAGGTCATGTGAAATTTAAAAGGTCGCTGGCAGATCACAAGACAAAACCCAAGTGTTATTGGTGCATTGATTGAGATGATTGGTGCAGCAGGTAGATGCACCACCTTGTAATACAGGTTCTAGCCTTGATGTACTGTGCAATGACTTTCAACAGCTACACATAGTATATGAAATTATTAATTGTCAGTTCTTGCTTAATTTTGTACAGGGTCATAGGCGACCGTATCCTATCCCAGTGTACACAGAGTGGAAGGCAGGAATGTCCCCTGAAGGGACGTAATTACAGTACGTGGTGAAAATCCACACAGGCAAGGGGAGCATGCAAACGCCACACAAAAGGTACACAAAAAGATATTGACACATTCACAATTGATGATTGCTTCGAAAAGCTACTCTCTCGGGACAGTTGCGTCGATCGCTTCCTCTCTCCACCTCGCGACATGTCGCCTCACACGTTAGAGGCATTCTCAGGTGTAGTGTGCGTGTGTCGTGTGTGTGACTCCTATTTATATGTAGGTACTATGTATGTATTGAGTCCCCTCCACAGAGTTTCTGCATTCCAGGATCAATGGACGACTGTCGGGATCCACTTGAAAGGGTTCTGTTGTCTTGTTCACACCCCGGAATCACATTAACCCCATCCTGTTCCACCTCTGACTAATCTCCGGTTTGCATCTCATGAAAGAAGTCCCCTAACACTTGGTGATTCCCCTCTGATGTCCGCATTTCAGAACTCCATATCTATGCACTACTGACTTCAGCCAAACATGGAGGCCAGTCATTGAGGTCAGTAGTGCATAGATATAGATGCAAATTAGGGAACTGGTCACAGATACAGCAGGAGGTTATTATCGCAATTCCGATGTGTGAATAGGACAAGGAGATTAGTGTTAATGTGATTCAGATGTAGACCCCATACAGCAGAAATGACTCAACCTATACATAGTACCCATATATATAGGAGCAACAGGCACTACGCACGCATACTGCACCTGAGGATGACTCTAACGTGTTAGGCGAAACGTCGTGAGTAGAATATAGGAAGCGAACGACGCGGCTGTCCTGAGAGAGCACCTTTTCGAAGCAATCAACTCCCGTACACTCCAATGTTAAAAGCTCCCATAGACTTCAATGAAAAATTCTCTCATAGACTCCAATGTTGAAGCCTTCCATATACTGAAATGTTAAAGTCTCTTATAGACTAAAATGTTAAAGTCTCCCATAGACTCCTCCAATGTTACATATTCCCGAAGGTGTTCATTCGAAGATGGAAGGATTCAGAGGAAGCCACAAAGAGGGAGGAGGGGGAAGGAAGTCAGGAGGTCAACCAGTGCCAACCCCCCCGACACTGCCTCCTGTATATTACGATATTGTTCGCCGATTAATTAACTAATTTTGCTTTAGTAATGGACTACATAGTGGCAGAGCAGCGGATGCAGGCCCATGTACTTGACACCAGGACCGATTGAGGAGCTGAACTGACCTCTGACCATCGGCTTGTCATCTCCAAGATCGGACTGCCATTCTTTCACGGTAGTGCTGGGCGTCCACCAAGGATAACATTGAAACCTACAGTACCCTGGTCTCGGCTAGCTGATGAAAGCTGTAAGCGAGAATTTAGCCATTGTTTGCAGATAAGACTGACATCCTCCTCCACCCCTCCCAATGCCGATGGGGAAATGGGTGAGGCTTAGGGCTGTGGCTCGTACAGCTGAAATGGCTGCACTGGGTACATCGTCCAGACCTCCCCAGAAACCCTGGCTGATGGAGGAGGTGTTCAAGTTAGCCGAGAGAAAATGGCAGGCCCACTCCCACCGTTTGCAACATCCTATGCCCGAGAATGAGGAGGCTTAACGCAGCCTTTGCTCGGAGGTTCGAAAAGCTGTGCGGCTTTGCAAGGATGAGTGGTGGTCGCGGTCTGCTAAGAAGATGGAGTCTACCTCGGTAGCCCGTGATCAAAAATTACTTTTTAATTCCATAAACATATTGACTTGCAACGCTGCACCGATTACCCTTCAGAAAGGAAAAATGGTGATCCAATCTCCGACCCCCAGGAACAAGTTCGCAGATTTGCAGACCATTTTTCTAAGGTCTTGGGGAAGGGGAACCCCACAGCTCAGATCACATCACGGTAAAACATGGGGGTGACCATGCTGGGACTGAATTACTTCCGGTACGTAAGGCGATCCAGAGCCTGAGACTAGGAAAAGCACCAGGTTGAGATGATCTTCCAGTGAAATGCTGTGGTAAGTTGGTGCTTGTCTGCATACTGCCCTAAATAGCATCATTAAAACCATCTGGAGCACAGGAAAGATCCCTCAACAATGGAAAGATGCCCTAGTGCCCCCCCCCCCCCTATTTAAGAAGGGGGGGTACATAGATTGTAATAACTACAGAGGCAACTCTCAATGTGCAAAGGTCCTGGCAAGAATCATTCAACATCGCGTTACTGGGCATGCTGAGGAGAGGCTTGCAGAGCCCCAATGCTGTTTCAGGCCGTGGTGGTCTTGTACAGATGCTATATTCTCTGTTCGGCTGCTACAGCAAAGGTGCAGGAAATTCCAACAAAACCTACATCTCTACTTCATTGACGTGATCAAGGCCTATGATACCATTAATACAACGGGGCTGTGGATTGTTCTTCATGCTTTCGGGATCCCTGACACTCTGCTCACCATCATTAACAGCCTTCACGATGGTGGACAAGCCTGGGTGAAGCTACATGGTTGAGAGTCAAAGCCATTCCCTGTTCACCTTGGGATGCAAAAAGGATGCTTACTGGCTCCTACATTATTCAACACCTTTTTGACCACGTAGGTCGAGAGGCTTTCCATGGATATACTTGTGGAATTTCCATCTGGTACAGGTACTACGGCAGGTTGATCGGTGCCAAGGTACAGTCAAGGGATGGCTCCCTATTGGCCAACCATGTTATCTATGCAGATGATTTATTGATCGCTGCTCATTCTGCAGAGGAGTGGGGGGGCTCTGCTGTTGAACATGGAGCAAGCTACAAGAGCTGGTGTCTCACCGTCAGTTCCACTAAAACCAAGCACCTGTCTGGGTATTTTGTACCACCGTATACTCCACCCACTCGGCTCTCTATCAGTGATGGAGCAGTTGTAGAGAGAGTGGAGAAGTTGTTATACCGAGGCAATGTGCTTATGACTGGGTTGAACCAGAGGGGATTGTGTGAGGAACTCACAAATTCGTGAAAGATCTGGACAAAGTTCCATTTGTGAGCTCTTCCGGCAGGTGAGACTGCAGTGGATAGGTCATGTAGCCCACATACCCAGCGACCGCATGCCCAAGCAGTTAATTAGGGTGGATAGAGGGGTATAAACGGGTGCAGCACGGGCTGGAGAAGAGATGGGCTGATGTGGCACAGTAGGACCTGTAGTTGAGTGAACTTGCTGAATACTGGTACCAGCGGTGTCAAGATCAACCTCTGTAGTGGAGGATCGTGATGGATGCTATGGGGCAATTGTAGGCAGTCGCCCTCCAACAACGGAGGGTGGAGGAGCGACGCTCACAAAAAAAAGAGAGTAGCGCTGTGAGACGAAAACACAGCAAAGTAGCACAGTAGGGAGCATATGTGGCGCATTTGCCAGTCATCTCATTCAGGCAACCCATAACACTTGGGTCTGTTCCTATACCTCTTCTGTGCGAGTGTTCGATACTTCACATGGCCTCAAAGTGCATATGGCCTGGCACAGGCGCCACGGTGATGTCTTTGCCACTTATTGACAAATGGCAGTGTTGTTGTTCTCCTTCTTCTGCTCTTCTATCTCTCTAACACCGTGCTTCCTATCTATAACACTGAGACACCCATATCTATCACTGTGTGGAGTTAGAGTTTTACGAGTGGACAGTGCGATTGCGAGACCCGTGATTCATCGAACTCGAGTTGTTGACTTACGTAATCCCGTGTTGGCGAGCTCCTGGATTACCCATTGTCTCGCCGATATTTGCATGATGTCATCTGGGGGGAAGCGTGAGAGAGGCGCCGTGAGGGGATACGGGGAGGACGGTGGTGATTGGTGCTGAGAGAGGCGCCATAAGGGGATACGGGGAGGACGGCAGTGATTGGTGGGGATTAGAATATAAGGAAGGGAGTCGATCGGGGAGGGAGTTGAGTCGTCAGTCAGTCATCATGTCATCAGGATGTAGTCTGCAGCTCGTGTTCGACACGCCCCGGGTCCGCGTCGCGCTCTGTTCAATAAAACATCAAAAGGCAAGAAGTCTCTGCTCGCTGGCGGAACGAAAGATCGTGGAGTGAATGCCGATCCTCGCTGTGCTGTTATCGCCGGGCCGTCACGAGTCCGCGGTCCAAGTCGTGGTGCCACAACTGTGACAACTATCTCGAACACAGTGCCTCCTATCTCTAACTTTGTGACTCCTATCTCTAACACAATGGCTCCTATCTCTAACACTGTGCCTCCCATCCCTAACACTGTGATTCCCATCTCTAACACTGTGACGCCTATCCTTAACACTGTGACTGCCATCTCTTATACTGAGACTCCTATCTCTAACAATGAGACTCTCATCTCATCTCATTATCTGAAACCGCTTAATCCTGTATAGGGTCACGGTGAGCCAGAGCCTATCCCGGAAACACAGGGCGTAAGCAGGAATAGACCCGACGACGGGACGCCAGTCCATCGCCGGGCATTGCGGAACAATTTTAGTCTGCGAGCCAATCAACCTATCCAGGAGAATGCTTTTGGACTGTGGGAGGAAACCGGAGTACCCGGCGAAAACCCACGCGGACACGGGGAGAGCATGCAAACTCCACACAGAAAGGCACCCGAGCCGAGAGATTCGAACCCGGGACCTTCTTGCTGTGAGGCGTCAGCGCTAACCACTGGGCCACCACGCCGCCCACAATGAGACTCCCATTGCTAAAACTGTCTCGTGTCTCTAACACTGTGCAACCTATCTCTAAAATTGAAAATCCTATCTTTAACACTCTGACTCCTATCTCTAACACTGTAACTCCTGTCTATAACACTGAGACTCCCATCTATAACACTGTAACGCCTACCTCTAACACTGTACCTCCTATAACTAACATAGCGACTACTATTTTTAACAATATTACTCCTGATGATTGCTTAGAAAAGCTGCTCTCTCGGGACAGCTGCGTCGATGGCTCTCTCTCCTCTCCTCACGATGTATCGCCTCACACGTTGGAGGTATCCTCAGGTGCAGTGTGCGTGCGTAGTTCCTGTTGCTCCTTATATATGTGGGTACTATGCCTGTGTCGAGTCATCTTTTGTTGTGTAAGTCTGCATCTGAATCACCTTATGTACTGCTGCCTCGTGTTCTCTTTTTCTTGTAGCTATTGTTCTTCCTGTTTGTCCGATGTATACTTCCTCACAGTTGCTGCAAGGGATGCGATATACGCCTTCTGTCTGTCATGGTATTCAGTCTTTAGGTGATTTGAGTACGTCTTGTATCTTCTAGGTATTTGCTAATTTTGTCTGTGGTGCCTTTCACATACGACAGGAAAGCGCGAATTTTGATATCTTCCTCCTCATTTTCTTGTTGTTTCTGTTTACGTTCTCTTGTTATGGCCCGTTGGATTTCTGTTTTTGTGTATCCATTACTCGCTAGTGCTTGTTGTAGATGTTGTAGCTCATCTCTTAGATGTTGTTTGTCTGAAATCTTTTTGACCGGTGGGCTAAGGTGTGCAGTGTCCCCCGTTTCTGTTTCGGGTGATGGTGAAACTCCACGTGTAAATACCTGTCCGTGTGTGTTGTCTTCCTGTATACAGTGTGGCTGAGCGTCCCCTCTGCGTTTCTCTTCACCAGTACATCCAGGAACGGAATTTGGTCGTTTTCTTCTATTTCCATGGTGAAGTTGATGTTCGGGTGTATGGAGTTTAAGTGACCAAGGAATTCCTCTAGCTTCTGTCTTCCGTGTGGCCATATGACGAATGTGTCATCAATATATCGATACCAGTGGGTAGGTTTTAGTGCAGATGAGTTTATGGCTTCTTCCTCAAAACTGCTTAGATACAGGTTGGCTGTCGCGGGTGAGACTGGTGATCCCATTGCTGCACCCTCTTTTTGTTGGTAGAACTCCCCATCGAACTTAAAATAGGTTGTTGTCAGGCATACCTTTGCCAGCTCTGCTAACCTCCGATCAAACTGTTTTTCAATCATCTTAATGATTTCTTTGATGAGTATTCTTGTAAATAAGGAGACCACATCAAAACTTACGAGCAGGTCTGTTTCGTTGAGTGTGATTCGTTTCAGCATTTCGATAAAGTGTCTTGAGTTCTTGATATATGAGGCTGTGCGCTCCACTGTAGTTCTTGGGCTATGTATTTGGCGAGTTTGTAGCTAGGGGAACCTATTGCACTTACTATCAGTCGGTACGGGGTACCCTCTTCATGAATCTTCGGTAGTCCGTATAGTCTGGGAATTCTGCTATCTTGTGGGTTCAACTCTTTTCTTTTCTCTTCACTTTGAATATTCTGCTTGATGATGCCCTTTGTTCGGATTTCGATTTTCTTGGTTGGGTCCCGTTTGAGTTTCTCATATATTGCGGTGTTGTTACTTCCTAGTGCATCATCTGTGTTGACAATGACTGTAGCGTTTCCTTTGTCTGCTTGCAGAATGAGTATGTCTTCATTCTTGTTGAGTTTGTTAAGCTCTCGCCGTTCATCAGCCGTGCAGTTAGATTTTGGTGGTTTAGATTTGCGTCTGATTCTCCACACATCTTGGCGGATTTCTTCAGCATTCATTTCTGGGAGCTTGCTGTTAAAAATTGCACATTCTACTCCTGTGACTATTTCTTCTACGGGTATATTCCGTGGTGCTAGAGCAAAGTTAAAGCCTTTCGCCAGAATGGACTGTGCTGCATGTGTGAGTGTTATTGAGCTTAAATTAACAACAACACGTTGAGGTGTAAAAAAACTGTACTGTTTTCTGCCTATGCTTTGTTAGATGTTCATACTTTTTCTGCTGTCTCTGTGTGCATTCAGTGTGTAGTCATTCTGCTCTAATGTGTGTTATGTCATCTAGTTTGTTGAGCAAGTCTCTGGTGAGTGTTTCTGCTGAGCGTAGGTGTATGCTGTACCGTGAGGAAGTATACATCGGACAAACAGGAAGAACAATAGCTACAAGAAAAGAGAACACGAGGCAACAGTACGTCTGCGGCACACGGATAAATCAGCAACAGCAGCACCCAGCATAGATAAACAACATAGAATCGATTTTGATAAAATACGAATACTAGCAGCCATCCGCCATAAAGGTCCAAGATTAATTCGTGAAGCAATTGAGATTCAGAAGACTTAAAGCATCATGAACCGAAAACAAGAAATGAATATTAAGCTCAGCCAATCCTGGAGGCCAGTTATTGAAGTCAGGAATGCATAGATATAGAACAATTGCGTGGGGACATCTGAAGGGCATCGTCTACGTGTGTGAGGGATTTCTTTTTTGATGAGATGCAACTTAGGGGACTAGCCACAGACAAAGCAGGGAGGGGGTAATCGCAGTTCTGGGGGTGGGAAGAAAATAAGGAAATTAATGTTAAGGTGATTCAGATGCAGACTTACACAACAAAAGATGACTCGACACAAGCATAGTACCCACATATATAAGGAGCAACAGGAACTACACACACATACTGCGCCTGAGAATGCCTCCAACGTGTGAGGCGAAACGTCGCGAGGAGAGGAGAGCCATCGACGCGGCTGTCCCGAGAGAGCAGCTTTTCGAAGCAATCATCATGCATCGAGCCGTGAAAACCTACATCATTACAACATTACTCCTGTCTCTAACACTGAAACTACCTTCTCCAACACTGTGCATCCTATCGCTAAAACTGAGACTCCTGTCTCTAACACTGATAATCCTATCTATAACACTGAGACGCATGTCTCCAACACAGACTCCTAACTCTAACACTGTTACTACCATCTCTAACGTTATTACTCGCATATCTAACTCTGTTACTCCTATATCTAACAAAGACTCCTACCTCTAACACTGAGACTCATATCTCTACCACTTATACTCCCGTCTCTAACACTGTGCCTCCTATCTCTAACATTGTCATTCTTATCTATAACACTCATCTCATCTCATTATCTGAAACCTCATCTCAT
Organism: Mordacia mordax; assembly: GCA_036362905.1. Classification (NCBI taxonomy): domain Eukaryota; kingdom Metazoa; phylum Chordata; class Hyperoartia; order Petromyzontiformes; family Petromyzontidae; genus Mordacia; species Mordacia mordax. The sequence continues at coordinate 13,475,664 of JAZEWT010000006.1, forward strand.
TATCTGAAACCGCTTAATCCTATATAGGGTCACGGTGAAGCCGGAGCCTATCCCGGAAACACAGGGCGTAAGGCAGGAATACACCCGACGACGGGACGCCGGTCCATCGCCGGGCATTGCGGGACAATTTTAGTCTCCGAGCCAATCAACCTATCCAGGAGCATGCTTTTGGACTGTGGGAGGAAACCGGAGTACCCGGCGAAAACCCACGCGGACACGGGGAGAGCATGCAAACTCCACACAGAAAGGCACCGGAGCCGAGAGACTCGAACCCGGGACCTTCTTGCTGTGAGGCGTCAGCGCTAACCACTGCGCCACCGCGCCGCCCTATCTGAAACTGCTTAATCCTATATAGGGTCACGGTGAGCCGGAGCCTATCCCGGAAACACAGGGCGCAAGGCAGGAATACACCCGACGACGGGACGCCAGTCCATCGCCGGGCTATCTATAACACTGTGAATACTATATATAAAACTGAGACTCCCATCTCTGCCAGTGATCCTCCTATCGCTAACATTTTTACCCCTATCTCTAACCCAATGACTCCTATCTCTAACACTGAGACTCCCATCTCTAACACTGTGACGCCAATCTCTAACATTGTGCCCCTTATTTTTTACATTGTGACTCCTATCTTTACACAGTGACTCCGGTATCTAACACAATGACTCCTATCTCTAACACTGTGCCTCCCATTTCTAACACTGTGACCTCCATCTTTTAAAAATGTGCCTTCGATCTCTAACAGTGATACTCCCGTCTCTAACACTGTGTCGCCTATATAAGATTACAACAGGTTTTACCGTATCCGGCGATTATGCAGGTGTTAAGATCTTCACACCTGCATAATTGCCAGCTGCAATTATGCAGGTGTTAAGATTCCAAACACCAAAATAGACACATTTTACAATGTGTCCAGTTTGCAAAAGCCACACATACTAGTGGAAAAGTATGCAAACAGGTAGCTTTCACAACCTATGCATTGTCCTTCAACTCATCGACCTTCACCAGGCAGTGGCTTCCTTTTGAGCCTATTTGCCGATGTCAGCCGTTGCCAAAGCGCAGTATCAATGCTTTAAAGCTTAGGTGGAGCTATTTACGCTATGGGTACTTTTTCGCCAGTATACATATATAAGATTACAACAGGTTTTACCGTATCTGGCGATTATGCAGGTGTTGCAATTATGCTAACATTGTGACTTCTATCTCTAACATTGTGATTCCTATCTCCAACAATGTGACGCCTATTTATAACTCTGAGACTTCCATCTCTTAACACTATACCTACTATTTCAAACACCGAGACTACCATCTCTAACACTATGACTCCTATCTCTAACACTGTGCTTCCAATCCCTAACACTCATCTCATCTCATTGTCTGAAACCGCTTAGTCCTTTACAGGGTCACGGTGAAGCCGGAGCCTATCCCGGCAGGCACAGGGCGCAAAGCAAGGATATACCGACGATGGGACGCCAGTCCATCACCGATCCCTAACACTGTGATTCCCATCTATAACACTGTGACACTTATCCTGAACACTTTGACTTCCATCTCATACTGAGACTCCTATCTCTACCACTGATAATCCCGTCTCTAACACTGTCTCCCACATCTAACACTGTGACTCCCATCTCTAAGAATGTGAATCCAATCTCTAACACTGTGGCTCCCATCTCTAAGAATGTGACTCCCATTGGGAACACTGTGACTCCCAATCTCCGACACCGTGACTCCCATTTCGAAAACTGTGCCTCCCCTCTCTAACACTGTGACTGCGGTCCCTAACATAATGACTCCTATCGCTACCACTGTGCCCCCTATCTCTAACACTGTGATTCCTATCTCTAACAGTGAGACTCCCATCTCTGACACTGTGACTCCTATCTCTAACACCGCAACTCCAATCTCTACACCGTGACGCATATTTAGACACTGTGACCCCCATCTCTTGCACTGTTACTCCTGTCTAAAAAACTGTGACTCCAAGTCTCTATCACTGTGACTCCTATCTTTCACACTCCAACTCCCATCTGTAACACCGTGACTCCCATCTCTAATGCTGTGAATCATATCTCTAACACTGTGACTCCATTACTAAAACAATGACTCCTATCTCTAACACTGTGCCTAACATCTCCAACACTGTGACTTCTATCTTTAACATTGTGACCCCTATCTTTAACACTGTAACTCCGGCCTCTAACACAATGACTCCTATCTCTAACACTGTGCCTAACATATCCAACACTGCGACTTCCATCTGTTTAAAATATGCCTCCTATGTCTAACACTGAGACTCCCATCTCTATTACTGTAACTCCTATATCTTACACTCTGAATTCTACCTCTAACACTTAAATTCATATCTCTAACACTGTGATTCCCATTTAGAACACTGCAACTTCTATATCTAACACTGTGACACCCATCACTAACACTGTGACTCCTATCTCTAACAATGTGAATCCCATCTATAACACTGTGACTCTCATCTCTAACACCGTGACAAATATCTATTAAACTGTGACTCCTTTCTATAACACTCTGACTCCCATCTCTAACACCGTTACTCACATTTAGACACTGTGACTCCCATCTCTTGCACTGTGACTCCTGTCCCTAACACTGTGACTCCCAGTCGCTATCACTGTAATTCCTATCTCTCACACTCCAACTCCCATCTGTAACACCGTGACTCCCATCTCTAATGCTGTGAATCGTATCTCTAACACTGTGATTCCCAATTCTAACACTGTGCTTGACATTTCCAACACTGTGACTTCCATCTCTTTAAAATATGCCTCCTATTTCTAACACTGAGACTCCCATCTCTATTACTGAAACTCCAATCTCTTACACTGTGAATTCTACGTCTAACACTTTAATTCATATCTTTAACACTGTGACTCCCATTTAGAACACTATGACTCCAATCTCTAACACTGTGACCCCTATCTCTAACACTGTAACTCCCATCTCCAACACCGTTACTCATATTAAGACACTCTGACTCCCATCTCTTGCACTGCGACTCCTGTCACCAACACTCTGACTCCCAGTCTCTAACAATGTGACTCCAATCTCTCACACTCCAACTCCCATCTGTAACACTGTGATTCCCATCTCTAACACTGTGAATCCCATCTCTAACACTGTGACTCCAATTTAGAGCTCTGAGACTCCCATCTCTAATACCAAGACGCCAAATCTATAACATTGTGATTCCTATCTCCAATAATGTGACTCCTATTTATAACTCTGAGATATCCATCTCTTAACACTATAAATCCTATTTAAAACACCGAAACTCCCATCTCTAACACTGAGACTCCCATCTCTAAACTGTAAATCTTATCTCTAACACTTTGACTTCTATCTATAACAATGTGACTCCGGTCTCTAACACAATGACTCCTATCTCTAACACTGTGCCTCCAATCCCTATAACTGTGATTCCCATCTCTAACACTGTGACACCTATCCTTAACACTTTGACTTCCATCTCATACTGAGACTCCTATCTCTACCACTGATACTCCCGTCTCTAACACTTTCTCCCATCTTTAACACTGTGACTCCCAATTAGAACACTGTGACTCCCATCTCTAACACTGAGGCTCCTATCTCTAACACTGCAACTCCCATCTGTAACACTGTGACTCCCATCTCTAAGAATGTGAATCCTATCTCAAACACTGTGACTCCCATCTCTAACACTGCAACTCCAATCTCTAACACCGTGATGCATATTTAGAAACTGTGACTCCCATCTCTTGCACTGTGACTCCTGTATCTAACACTGTGACTCCCAGTCTCTATCACTGTGACTCCCAATCTCTAACACTGTCACTCCTTTCTCTAACACTGCAACTCCGGCCTCTAACACAATGACTCCTATCTCTAACACTGTGCCTAACATCTCCAACACTGTGACTTCTATCTTTAACATTGTGACCCCTATCTTTAACACTGTAACTCCGGCCTCTAACGCAATGACTCCTATCTCTAACACTCTGCCTAACATATCCAACACTGCGACTTCCATCTCTTTAAAATATGCCTCCTATGTCTAACACTGAGACTCCCATTTAGAACACTGCAACTCCCATATCTAACACTGTGACTCCCATCACTAACGCTGTGACTCCTATCTCTAACACCGTTACTCACATTTAGACACTGTGACTCCCATCTCTTGCACTGTGACTCCTGTCACTAACACTGTGACTCCCAGTCTCTAACACTGTGACTCTCATCTCTAACACTGTGACTCCCATTTAGAACTCTGAGACTCCCATCTCTAATACCAAGACGCCCAATCTCTAACACTGTGACTTCTATCTCTAACATTGTGATTCCTATCTCCAATAATGTGACTCCTATTTACAACTCTGAGACTTCCATCTCTTAACACTATAAATCATATTTCAAACACCAAGACTCCCATCTCTAACACTGAGACTCCCATCTCTAACACTGAGACTCCCATCTCTAAAACTGTAAATCTTATCTCTAACATTTGGCTCCTATCTCTAACACTGTGCCTAACAACTCAAACACTCATCTCATCTCATTATCTGAAACCGCTTAATCCTATATAGGGTCACGGTGAGCCGGAGCCTATCCCGGAAACACAGGGCGTGAGGCAGGAAAACACCGGACGACGGGACGCCAGTCCATCGCAGGGCATTGCGGGACAATTTAGGTCTGCGAGCCAATCAACCTATCCAGGAGCATGCTTTTGGACTGTGGGAGGAAACCGGAGTACCCGGCGAAAACCCACGC
>JAZEWT010000006.1:13483311-13541789 GCA_036362905.1 Mordacia mordax
TGCCATCTCTAACAATGTGAATCCTATCTCTAACACTGTGACTCCAAATCTCTAACACTGTGACTCCTATCTCTCATACTACTACTCCCATCTCTAACACTGTGACTCATATCCCAAAAACTGTGACTACTATCTCCTAAACTGTGACTCCTATCTCTAATACTGTGACTCCCATCTTTAACACTGTGACTCCTATCTCTAACACAGCAACTCCCATCTGTAACACTGTGACTCCTATCTCTAACACTGTGCCTCCCATCTCTATCGCTGTGACTCTTCTCCATCCCTCTTTCCATTTCTCCAGCGGAGGGTGTGGCCCATCCTTGCACCTCTTGTCTACAGAGTAGGGCTCCTGCCCCTGTTCGATATATTCACCGACACATCCGCGGCTCTAAAGAGCTTGATCTTACATCAGTTCCTTGTAACCCCAACCTTCTGGCCATTTGTCATGAGCTGCTGATACTTTGATTCTCTCATGACATCCACGGGGCGCTGGCAACAAAAAGCCCGTTAACCTGCCTACAATTGATTTTGCTACCCCCATCCCCATATTAAGCCCTACGTATCAAATACCGAGTGAAAAAAAAGTTAAATCGTTTGCAGCTCGACATTGTTTGCTAAAAGTATCGCTGATTAGTTCCCCTCTTCCTGCATGCACATTGCCTGCAACAGAAACCCACGTTGTACTGCTGAACGTGCACTTTCTGAACACCGAAAAAGCCCCACTCATCGCTGAGCTGTTCTCGGAGAACAGTCTGGACCAACTCTGCTTAAAAGAGACCTGGCATCATCAAGATGATTTTCTCACGTTGAATCAGTCCCGTTCGCGAGACTTTGTATTCCATCAGAAGGCTCGTTTAATGGCTGTGGTGGTGACCTAGCGGTTCTCCACCATGTGTTTGCTGACATCCGACCGATTTCATGGCCGACCTTCAATTCATTTGAGCATATGTCTGTGGATTGGAGATCGACTTAAACTGTGAAGTTGGTGCTACTCTACCGCTTACCTGGAGCCTCCACTTGTTTTGTCAATAAACTCTCTGAGCTGCTTTCTAATATGTGCTCCAGTTCTGACAGAATCCTATTATTGTTGATTCTCTAAGCAACCCTATTGCAAGGGATCTCATGGCCACTTTGACCTCACTTGTCTTCACTCAACATCAACACCTGACATCTGCCACTCACAGATGTGGCCATTCTCTCAACATGGTTTGCTCATGTTGCAAATCAGGAAAACGGGGTGGCACAGTGGCCCAGTTGGTGGCGCTGTCGCCTCACAGCAAGAAGCGCCCGGGTTCGAATCTCGACTCGTGTGCCTTTCTGTGTGAAGTTTGCATGTTCTCCCCATGTCCGCGTGGGTTTTTGCCACGCACTCCGGTTTCCTCCCACAGTCTAAAGAAAACATGATGCCGCATAGGTTAATTGGCTCACCGACTAAATTACCCTCAGTGCCCGGTGATGGACTGGCGTCCCATCGTAGGTATATCCCCACCTTGCGCCCTGTGTCTGCAGGGATAGGCTCAGGCTCACCGCGACCCTGTACAGGACTAAGCGGTTTCTGACAATGAGATGAGATATCAGTAAACAACCTGTCCGTCACTGATACTGGTCTGTGTGATCATTCCGCTGTGTGATTTGATCTTCAAGTCTCTCATCTCATCTCATTATCTGAAACCGCTTAATCCTATATAGGGTCACGGTGAAGCCGGAGCCTATCCCGGAAACACAGGGCGTAAGGCAGGAATACACCCGACGACGGGACGCCGGTCCATCGCCGGGATCTTCAAGTACCGCCTCCCATTTCCAGATCCAAGCGCTTTTTTTTTCCAATTTCGAAACCTTAGCCTCCTCACTCCAGACATATTCACCGTAGCAATCAATAGTACTTCACTCGCCACCTTGGCTCATTCTGCCTCTGATGCGACAGCAGATACTTACAACAACATATTATCAAGCATACGTGATGATATAGCCTCATTAAAATCATGTTTCAAGCAAAAAACTATCCCCCTGGTATACTGATGAACTCCGGGATCTCAAGGCGAATGCACGCTGGGCCGAACGGACTTGTAGAAAATCTGGCCGCACCGTTTATGGTCAAATCTTTAAAGAACAGCTCCTCCGCTCCTGAAGGCACTTGACTGTGCCTGTACCAGCCATCTTTCCAGCATTCTGGCTGATACCTGCGACAAGCCCAAGTCTCTTTTCTCGACCATTAATTAGCTCTTTCATCCTACCAGTCACTTACCCTCACCTCCCTTCACTAATAAAGATCAGGTGGATCAGTTGATTCAGTTTTTATCTGAAAAAACGGAAGCTCATCGTATCTCTACCTCGCCTAAATCACCAACCAATACTTCAATAAACGTTTCTCCACCTTCCTTGACCTCAAAACTCCTAGATTTTTTCGAATTAACGGAATCCGAGGTCTCTTTAGTTACCAGATTTCGGCCCATAAATTGCTCGGCCATCATAGACGTTTACTGTTACAGTAGAATATACTCAGTGAGTTTGCAAGATATGTATGAGAGATTCCTGTGGTACAATACTAACTCCTGTTTCTGACACTGACTTCTATCTCGAACACTGGCTCCTATCGTTAACACTGGCTACTATCTCTAACTCATGTATCTAACACTTGTAAGCTCTGGATACGGTATGCCTAACACATATGGACAAACAAACATATGAGCAAACAACGAAAACAATACAAAAAATCACAAGTTCATACAACGAACTGACAACATTAAATTGTGCACGGACGAAACCCTAACATTAATATGTATGTGCTTCCGCGTTATTCTACATACAAGCAGCACTTGACCCCACAGCCTATGTGTGTGAGACTATACGGGTAAGCTTTATTTCATCTTTGGTCACACGCATGGCGAGGAGCAGAGTTAGGTAGGAGCGAATGAAGAGGGAGTGATGAGGGGCGGGGTCCCAGGATGGAGACGTCACCATTCTTCTCCATATTCTCGAAATAAGTGACGTCACTCAACATCGGGGAACTCGAGAGAAATGACGTAATTAAGCACCAGACACTTAATCTGTGACCGTGTGTGTTCTCGCTTCCGCCTTCGTCAGGTCATTGACACGCAGCGTGAGCGCCCGAAAACAACGCGCACGTCTAAACATCGCGTTACGGATATTCGTGGCCATGTTGCGTAGGGATAGTTTTCATGGAGATAGGGTTTAGGGGAGGCTAGGAGACGTCATCAGCAAGTGTCAGGTAACAACGTTGGGTAGGGGCCACAAAGGATTTTGGAATGTGGAGTTTGCGACAGATCAGTGTGTTTGAGAATCGCTCATTTTGGATAGCAGTGGCGAGCGTTCCTCCTTAATTAATATATACTTGCAGTCTTACTATAAAAGTCCACACATACAGTCTGCAGTCTATAGAGTGTACATAGTTCGTAGTCGGTAGAGTTTATACACTAGTTTATAGTCTTCGTACATCCTAGTCTATATATATACAGTTTGTAGTCGAAACATACCCTTTAGACTCTAGAGAGTATATAGTTTATATATAGTCTATACATAGTCTTTAGACATTTATCGCTATTGCTGCTCGTTCGCGACAGCCGTGTCAATTGTTCCTTAGCGACGTGTTTCGCCTCCCACGTTGGTGGCATCATCAGGGGAGGTAAAGTCACCACACACCAACTCACACAACCGCCTTCGTCACTAAGTGGCGATGATCTCACCGAGGCACATGTACCAGGCCATGTGCACTTTGAGGCCACGTGAAGTGTCACAGGCTCGCCGATAAGTCACGGGACAGACCCAGGTGTTATAGGTTGCTGAGATGAGTGGCAGATACATCACCTGTGCTTCCTCGTTTACCAAATTGCTGTGTTTTAGCTGCCTGGCGCTCCGCTCGTTGATGTGAGCGTCGCTCTTCTGCACTTCGCTGTTGAAGGGCGACTGCCTCCAACTGCCCCACAGTGTCCTTCACGATCCTCCTCCATCGAGGTCGATATTGACACCGCTGGTACAAGTCTTTAGCGGCATTATCTTTTTAGCCAGCTGCGTAATGCTGTGTGACAGCTGCCTGGCCTATTGCTCCACACGAAGCTTTGGGTGTTTTTCAGCCGCAATCATGTCCTCTCTATGGTTGTGAAACATGGACCCCCCTGGCCTCTCAATGATTCAGCCTGGGCGTAACCAAGTTGGATTGTGTGAGTAGATCGCAGATTCTCGAAAAATTTAGATAAAGCGCCATTGGTGAGCTCTGGCAGGTGAGACTGCAATGGTGGGTCACGTAGCCCTCATGCCCAATCACCGCATGCCCAAGCAGCTTCTGTTTCGCGGGGCAGAGGTGGCTAAATGGGCTTATCACAAGCTAGAGAAGAGATTTTCCGATATGGCACAGCAGTACGTGGAGCTGAGTGAACTTGCTGAAGGTTGGTACCAGCATATCAAGATCGACCTTCATGGAGGGTTGTGAAAGATGCTACGGAGCATTTGGAGGCAGTCACCTTCCAAAAACAGGGGAGTGCACAAGCGACGCAATGAGCGGAGCGCTGGGAGGCTAAAACATAGCACGTTGGCAAAGTAGGGAACACATGATGCATCTGCCAGTCGTGTCAGTCAGAAATCCCATAATACTTGGATCTGTCCCGTGACCTGTCAGTGAGCCTTCAATGCTTCACGTAGCCTCAAAATGCATGTTGTCTGGCACAAGTGTCATGGTGACGTAACCGCCACATCGTGGCGATTGGTGGTTGTTTTTGTGTGGGGAGCGGTAGTTCACTGGTTAGCATGCCGGGCGACAAATCTGGCGACCTGAGTTAGATATGTGCGCATGACTAGTACCAGTGACTATTTTCTGGACCTGTATTGATGCCTCCCCTAGATTGTCTCAGCGTCAAATGAGTACCTAATGCAATGTAAAAAAGAGAAAATGTTTTTACGATTTCTGCAATTATACAGGTGTTCAAATCTTAAAACATAAAAAAACATCTTTAATGAAGTGTCTAGTTTGCAAAAGTTCCACATGCTTGTGGCAAAATATGCAAACTAAAAGCTTTCGTAATATATACATTGATATTGTATTGTCTTCAGCTGATTGCCTTTTGGCAACATCTGGCTAACACTGACAACCAGGCTCTAAAGAGAGCTATGTTTGGTATAGGCCAATCAGTTCAAAGGACAATGCATATATTATCAAACCTTTTTGTTTGCATATTTTGCACAAGTATACGCAGCTTTTTCAAACTGAACACTTTGTGAAAGTTGTCTATTTTGGTGTTTTAAGATCTTAACACCTGTATAATTGCAGGAAATTCTTAAAACCTAAACCTTTTCTCTTTTTTGCTCATGTACACTGGCAAAAGTACCCATAGCTAATACAATGTGATAACATGCCTACTAGTGAGATAGGTGGCTGGGTGTGGTGCCAGTCACCCACCTTTTGTGCCGTGTTGATCTTTAGAGGTGCTCGTTAATGGCACGAGACATTATAGTCTGTGAAGCTATTCGGAAATCTTTGTCTTTTTGTCGAGGTACTGCGGGGATCGGTGGCATAGCTGTAAGCACTCTGCGCTATGAACCTGTCCGAGTTCTATTCCCACTGACGACCGACATAAGTGGCTATTTATCTGGACCAGTTTTGAGCCTCCGCAAGGTCGACTGATGTAATATTTCTATCTCATAAATATAGCCAGACTGCTCAACATCCTGTCACCCGCTGATGCTGACAAGCTAATACATATCTTCATCTCCTCTGAATCACATTAACATTAATTTCCTTATCTTATTCCCACCCTAGTCCCCTAATTTGCATCTCCTGAAAGAAACCTCTCATATACCTAGGCGATCCCCTTCTGATGTCCACACGCAATAGTTCTATATCTATGCATTCCTGACTTCAATAACTGGCCTCCAGGATTGGCTGAGCTTTGTATTTATTTCTTGTTTTCGGTTCATGATTCTTTTAGTCTTCTGAATCTCAATTGCTTCACGAATTAATCTTGGACCTTTATGGCGAATGGCTGCTAGTATTCGTATTTTATCATGAACCGAAAACAAGAAATGAATATAAAGCTCAGCCAATCCTGGAGGCCAGTTATTGAAGTCAGGAATGCATAGATATAGAACTGTTGCGTGTGGACATCAGAAGGGGATCGCCTAGGTATATGAGAGGTTTCTTTCATGAGATGCAAATTAGGGGACCAGCCACAGACAAAGCAGAGAGGGGGGTTATCGCAGTTCCGGGGGTGGGAATAAGATGAGGAAATTAATGTTAATGTGATTCAGATGTAGACTTACACAACAAAAGATGACTCGACACATGCATAGTACCCACATATATAAAGGAGCAACAGGCACGACACACACATATTGCACCTGAGGATGCTTCTAACGTCACGAGAAGATGAGAGAACCATCGACGCCGCTGTCCCGAGAGAGCAGCTTTTCGAAGCAATCATCAATTATATAATTTTGTTATTTTATATCCTTAATTGATTTATAGTCATCGTTTTACTTAATCTACTGTTGTCGACATGCCTTTCTGTCCACAGTTCTGCAGTGCTTTTTGATTCTTGGGTGAAAAAACGCTCTAGAACTGCAAATATTATGAAGCACCTCCACGAGTGAGACAAAGGCATGGGTGGGCTACCCATCCCCTCGTGTGTACTCGCTAACGCCATTTGACCTCACACCCCAGCGTGCCCAGCGTGAGGCTTGAGATGCTGTCTGTCTGCCCTGTATGAAGGGGGAAGGGTGGGTCGCGATGGGAGGGGCAGGGCTCCTCGCGCTCTCGCTCGCGCTGGCCACGCCTATGCTGCATGGAGCCACGCCCATCCTTCCTGGAGCCTCGCCCACACAGAACGGTGACGCCTGCACAGCCTGATGGATTCATAGCCTTGTCTGTGAGTTTCGAAGGAACGACTGAGGACGAGAGGGAGAGAGTGGGGGGAATGCGCCACGAGTAGGGGGAGAGAGGGAAAGGAGTAGAGTGGGAGGGATGGAAAGAGGGTATGGAGGGAAAGTGGGGTTCTTAGATGGAGGGTGATAGTGTTGCATTATGTTTTGTTATGTTATATTTTATCGTGTTATTGTGATATGTTGGTATTATGGTGTGTTTTTGTATTGTTTATTTATGTAGCAGACCCTAATGAAAGGAACAAACATGGCTGGGAGAACCACGCCTGGACTAGGGAAACAAGGTCCAACTTCAGGAACTAGGCTTGGGAGTATAGTCGTGGACTGTCCATAACAATGACCATGTTAAAACACAGAGAGACTAAATATTGTACCTGGTACCAGAATACTTTTGGCACAAGATGAATTATCAACTTTGTAGTTATCGCATCTGAGCCCATTTGTTTTGAGCACTCGAGTGACTAGAGGAGCAGAGCTGTCTACCGATCACTTCCTGGTGAGCTGGATCATATGGCGAGGTAGTATGTCGGACAGATTTGGTGAGCCAGTGTAGTGAGCGTTTGCTGGAAACCACTAGTGGAGGACTCTGTCTGGGGTGATTTCAGGTCACACCTCCAGAGGAGTTTCATATTCCAGAGGAGATTGAGGACATGGAGTCGGAATAGATGCTGTTTATATCCATCATGAGTGTGGCTGCTAAGAAAGGTGGCCATAAGGGGGTCGATGCCTGTTATGATGGCATCCGAAGATGGATAGATAAACAAACTTTATTGTCATCCCATCTGTATATAATTGCTGTATATAGATGAATGAAATTACATTTCTCCTAATCCATGCTACAAAAGTAAAACAAGGCTGAATACATATTCAGCAGGGTAGGGAAAAACACGCAGAGGACATAGACCACATGTAGTAACGTGAATTGGCTAGTGCAAGTATGCATAAGTGTGTTTTGGGGGGTGGAGCATGCTTGTTATGATGGGTGGGGCAGCGTGGTATTGAGGGGCCTGATGGCTTGGGGGCAATAAACTGTTGCGAACTATGGCAGATCTGGCCAGGATGCTGTGATATCTTTTGCCAGATGGCAGGAGGTTAAATAGTCCATGGGAGGGGTGAGAGGGGTCTTGCACAATCCTGGAGGGAGGTCTTGTGTGTGCAGCGTTTGAGGTATAGGTCATGGATAAAGGGGGTAGAGAGGTCCCAATGCTGTTCTCCGCTGTCTTTATTAGCTGCTGCAAGGGCTTGTAGTCAAGAGGCATTGCAATTCCCATATTGAACAGTGATGCAGCTGGTCAGGACACTCTCAATGGTTCCCCTGTAGAATGTAGAGAAGATGGGTGGAGGAAGGCTGGCTGTCCTTAGTTGTTGGGGGAAACGGAGATATTTTACTTTCCTAGCCAGGGAGGCAGTATTGAGTGATCAGCTGAGGTCATCTAGTATATGCACACCAAGAAATTCGGTGTTCCTGACTGTCTACACTGTGGAGCTGTTGATGAACATCAGGGGGTGGGTGGCGTGGGCCTTTCTGAAATCTATGGTAATTTCTTGGTAGTCCAAAGGCTAGTTCAAAGGCTACACAGTGGTAAAATGCCAGGAGTGGACGAGATCTGCGCAGATGCTGAAGACGCTGGCTGTTGTGGTACTGTCATGGCTGAGACACCTTTTCAATGTGTGTTGGTGTTGGGAACAGTACCATTGGATTGGCAGACAGGGGTGGTGGTTCCCATTTTTAAAACGGGCGACTGGAGGGTGTGTTTCAACACAAAAGCATCACCCTGCTAGGCCTCCTAGGGAAAGTCTTTAGTAGGGTATTGGAAAGGAGAATTTGGCCTATTGTCGAAGCTCGGATTCAGGAGGAACATTGTGGATTCCCTCCTGGCCATAGAACAACAATCCAGCTTTTTACACTGTCATAGATTATCGAGGGGTTATGAGAATTTGCGAAATTAGTTTGCATGTGTTTTGTGGAGTTGGAAAAGGCTTGTGACTGTGTGCTCCGAGAGGCTCTGTAAGAGGTACTGCTGAAGTACGGGGTAGCAGGGCCATTACCGCCCGCCATTTGGTCCTTGTTCAATCGAAGTGAGAGCTGTGTTTGTAGCCGTGGCATTAAGTCAAACCTGTTTGCAGTGCGCCTTGAGCTCCGATAAGGCTATGTCTTGTTTTCTATTCTTTTCGTGATTTTCATGGACATGATATCAAGGCATAGCTGAGGACTGTAGTGTATCCAGTTTGGAGGTATGAGGGTGGAATCTTTGCTTTTTGTAGATGATGTTGTCCTCTTTGCTTCATCAACCTGTGAATCCTAAGCATGCACTTGAATGGTTTGCGGTTGAAGTGTGATGCAGTGGGGATTAGTCCGTACCTACAAATCTGAGGCCATAGTTCTTGCCCAGAAAAAGTTAGCTTGCCTCCTAGGGCTGGGGAGTGAGCAACAGACCCAAGTGGAGGAGGTCAATTACCTCGGGGTCTTGTTCACGAGTGAGTATAAAAGTGCGTGAGATTGACCGACGTATAGGGACAGCGTCTGCAGCAATGCAGTCATTGTACTGGACGGTCATGGTGAAGAGGGAGCTGAGTCGGGAGGCAAAGCTCTTAGATTACCAATCAGTCCTCATTCCAACCCTCACCCATGATCATGAGCTATAATGTAATGACTAAAAGGCTAAGCTCCCGGATACAGGCGGCTGAAATGAAGTTCCTACGTAGGGTTTATGGTGTCAGCCTTAGAGATAGGGCGAGGAGCTCAGTGATGCAGGAGGATCTCAGAGTAGAACTTCTGCTTCTCCGCATTGAAAGGAGTCAGTTGATGAGGTTCGGGCATCTGATAAGGATGCCTGCTGGGTGCCTTCCTCTGGAGGTGTACTAGGCACAGCCAATTGGGACGAAACCCCGGGGCATATCCAGGATCCGTTGGAGGAATTATAGCTTTCAGCTGGCATAGAAATTCCTTGTGAAAGGATGTCTAGATTCTTTTGCTAAGTCTGTTGCCGCTGCGCGCTGGACCTGGATAAGCGGCATGAGAATGTATGGATGGATGTAATCGTGTAGTGTTGTGTTATTGTCATAATGTTGTTTTGTGTTATTGTTGTAATACTGTTGTTACAGTAGGCCCATCTCACCAACTGGAGCATGCTCTCCTGCTCGTCTCACTGCATGTCCATCATCATCCACTCATCCTGACCTGGGCATCCACCAACTGTTACAAGGTAACCCACACAATCAGCCCCACAGTCAGCTACACAGTTAACCCAACAACAACCGCCATTCGCTACTAAGTGGTGGGGACGTCGTCACTGTGCCTGTGCCAGGCACTTTGAGGCCATTAAAAGTGTCAAAGGCTTGCCAACATAGGGTCATGGAACAGACCCAAGTGTTAAGAGTTGCCTGACCGAGATGACTGGCAGATGCATCACCTGTGCACCCCACTCTGCCAACTTGCTGTATTTTAGCTGCCTGGTGCTCGTCTCATTGTTGTGAGCATTGCTCTGCTGTCCTCCGTTATTGTTGGTGGGCGAGTGCCTCTAACTGCTCCATGACGTCCTTCATGATCCTCTTCCATAAAAGCCGATCTCAACACTGCGATTACCAATCTTACAATAATAATAATTTCACTTCTTGAGCGCTTTTCACCCGGGGGTCACAAAGTGCTGTACAGAGCTGTGGAGAGGACGGCATGTCAGAAACAGCAATGACGCATGAACGGCAAGTCAACAAGAATAACATGTTTTTGTGTTGTTACAAATCTTAAGCTGTGGAGAGAACGGCATGTCAACGACAACAACATCAAAGTAGATCATTTAACGTTAAATAATGGCGACAAATAAGAGCTAAAAATAATTGTTAAACAAAAGAAGGAAAGAATAAGTGTTCCTGAGCAGATACAGGTCAACAGTGACCCATCATCCCAGCATGACAACCGTGAGCTGCATCAATAGTCCTATCCAGAGGGCTTTAAAGCCGTACGGAACAAGTGAGTCTTGAGACGATATTTGAAGATGCCCAGGGACTCAGGTGAATTCATTTCCAATGGAAGGGCATGCCATAGTCTGGAAGTAACTCGTGAGAAGGCTCTGTCACCCATCAAATGGAGGTGCGATCTGGGCACATGAAGCAAGCCCGTATTGGAGGATCAGAGTGTTTGGGTTGACGAGAATGCCTGAAGTAGGTCACGGATGTATGTCGGAGCAGCGCCAGTGAGATCCTTGTAGGGGAGGAAGAGTATCTTGAGTTCAATCCTGTATTTAACAGGTAACCAGTGGAGATATATCAACACTGGGGATATATCGTCATGGATGAGTGTATAGGTGAGGACTTGAGCAGCCGCATTCTGCGCATGGTGGAGACAATTGCTCAGGTAGGCAGGGGTGCCAGGGAGCAGTGCATTGCAGTAATCTATTCGTGAGGAGATGAAGATGTGTATTGCCTTCTCAACATCAGGTGACAGGATATTGCACAATCTGGCTTTATTTCTGAGATGGAAATAGGCTTCCTTCTTCACCTTGTTGATGTGTGTCTCGAAGCTGAGTGAGGAATCAAGTGTTACACCTACACTCAGAACTGCCTTAGCAACTTCAATCGTCTGGTCGTTAAGCGTATGTTGGATAGGTTCAGCCTTGGATAATTGGTGCGGGGTTCCCACAGGCAAAACTTCTGTTTTGGTGCCATTTAGTATTAGGAAATTTGAATTGAGCCAGGCCATCACAGTTGACATTGAGGAGGACATACAAAGACCAGATGCATTGAAGGAGCGCTTGGCGTGGATATATATTTGGATGTCATCGGCATACCAATGGTAGCTAAGATTGATGCTGGACAGGATACGGCCAAGTGCTTGTATGTCGATGCTGAAGAGGAGTGGGCCAAGAATTTAACCCTGAGGAACTCCAGACAAAACAGGATGGATGTCTGAGTTTTGTCCTCCGCGGCTGACGAACGTCGGAGAGGTGGGAGCTCAGCTAGTGCAGGGCACAGCCAGAGACCCCTTCAGTAACGCACGTAAGATCGGGTGGTCAACGGTATCAAAGGCAGCACTCAGGTACAGGAGGACAAGCACACTTGGCAAGCCTTCATCAGCGGCGACGAGTCGGTCAACTACTTTTACCATAGCAGTTTCAGTACTATGGCTGAATCTGAACCTAGATTGGGAGGGATTGATTGAGGAGGTCATTGTTGAGAACATGTTTCTGGAGTTGCATGGCTACTGCATGTTTAAGGACCTTAGAGAGGACAGGTAAACATTTTCTAATGTCATGATGTAGGTTTTCATGGGTCGATGCATGATCAATGCTTCAAAAATCTGCTCTCGACGCGGCTGTCCCGAGAGAGCAGCTGTTTGAAGCAACCATCATTTTCTGCTGTCGTTGTTGGCGTGCCGTTCTCTCCATGGCTCCATGTAACGCTATGTGACCCTCGGGTGAAAGGCATCATAAAAATGCAATTATTATTATTATGAGTGAGTCTTTGTGTCTCTCTGTGAGTCTGGGTTTCTGTGTGAGTCTGGGTTTCTGTGTGAGTCTGTGGGTCTCTCTGTGAATTTATGGGTCTTCGTGCGAGTCTTTGGGTCTCAGTATGAGTCTAAGGGTCTCTGTGTTAGTATGTGGGTCTCGTGTGTGGCTACGGGTCTACGTTTGAGTCTGTGGGTCTCTGTGGGTCTCTGTGAGTCTGTGGGTCTCTGTGTGAGTCTGTGGATCTCTGTGTGGGTCTACGGTCTGTATGAGTCCGTAGGTCTCCGTGTGAGTCTGTAGGTCTCTGTGTGAGTCGATGGGTCTCGATGTTAGTATGAACGTCTCTCTGTTAGTATGTAGGTCTCTGTATGAGTCTAAGGGTCTCTGTATGAGCCTATTGGTCTATTTGTGCATCTATGCATCTCCGTGTGAGTCTATGGGTCACGGTGTGAGTCTATGGGTGTCTGTGTGAGTTTGTAGCTCGCTGTGTGAGTGTATGGTTCTCCGCGTGAGCTCTTTGGGTCTCTGTGTGAGTCTATGAGTTTCTGTATGAGTCTATGGGCCTCCGTGTGAGGCTATGGGTCTCCGTGTGAGGCTCAGGGTCTCTTTGTGCGTCTACGGGTCTCTGTGTGAGTCTGTGGATCTCTGTGTGAGTCTGAGGGTCTCTGTATGAGTCTAAGTGTCTCTGTGTGGGTCTATGTGTCTCTGTGTGGGTCTACGGTCTGTATGAGTCCGTAGGTCTCCGTGTGAGTCTGTAGGTCTCTGTGTGAGTCAATGGATCTCGGTGTTAGTATGAACGTCTCTCTGTTAGTCTGTAGGTCTCTGTATGAGTCTAAGGGTCTCTGTATGAGCCTATTGGTCTCTTTGTGCATCTATGCATCTCCGTGTGAGTCTATGGGTCACGGTGTGAGTCTATGGGTGTCTGTGTGAGTGTGTAGCTCGCTGTGTGAGTCTATGGGTCTCCCGTGTGAGCTCTTTGGGTCTTTGTGTGAGTCTATGAGTTTCTGTATGAGTCTATGGGCCTCCTTGTGAGGCTATGGGTCTCCGTGTGAGGCTCAGGGTCTCTTTGTGCGTCTACGGGTCTCTGTGTGAGTCTTTGGGTCTCCGTGTGAGTCTGGGTCTCTATGTAAGTATCGGGGTCTCTGTGTGAGCCTATTGGTCTCTTTGTGAATCTATGGGTCTCCGCGTGAGTTCTTTGGGTCTCTCTGTGAGTATGGGTTTCTGTATGAATCTATGGGCCTCCGTGTGAGTTTAAGGGCCTCCGTGTGAGTCTATGGGTCTCTGTGTTATTATGTGGGTCTCTGTGAGTCTGTGGGTCTCTGTGTGAGTGTGTGGGTCTCTGTGAGTCTAAGGGTCTCTGTGTGAGTCTATGTGTCTCTGTGTTAGTTTGTAGGTCTCTGTGTTAGTATGTAGGTCTCTTTGATAGTATGTAGGTCTCTTTGTGAGTCTATGGGTCTCCGTGTGAGTCTTCTGGGTCACGCTGTGAGTATGGGTGTCTGTGTGAGTGTTTAGCTGTCTGCGTGAGTCTGTGGGTCTCCGTGTGAGTGTATGGTTCAGTGTGTGAGTCTAAATGTTTCTGTGTGGGTATGGGTCTCCGTGGGAGTCTATGAGTCTATAGGTCTCCATGTGAGGCTGTGAGTTTATGGGTATCAATGTGAGGCTGTGGGTCTCCGTGTGAGTCTATGGGCCTCTGTGTGAGTGTGGGTCTCCATGTTAGTATTTTGTCCTCTGTTTGAGTTTACGGGTCTCTGTGTGAGTCTGTGGGGTCTCTGTGTAAGTCTAAGGGCCTCTGTGTGAGCCTATTGGTCTCTTTGTGCATCTATGCATCTCCGTGTGAGTCTTTGGGTCATGGTGTGAGTCTATGGGTGTCTGTGTGAGTGTGTAGCTCTCTGTGTGAGTCTATGGGTCTCCGCGTGAGCTCTTTGGGTCTCTGTGTGAGTCTAAGGGTCTCTGTGTGAGTCTATGGGTCTCTGTGTGAGCCTATGGGTTTCTGTATGAGTCTATGGGCCTCCGTGTGAGTCTATGGGTCACGGTGTGAGTATGGGTGTCTGTGTGAGTGTGTAGCTCTCTGTGTTAGTCTATGGGTCTCCGCGTCAGTTCTTTGGTTCTCTGTGTGAATGTATGGTTCACTGTGTGAGTCTTGGGTCTCCATGGGAGGCTGTGAGTCTATGGGTTTCTGTATGAGTCTATGGGCCTCCGTGTGAGGCTCAGGGTCTCTGTGTGCGTCTACGGTCTGTATGAGTCTATGTGTCTCCGTGTGTGTCTTATGAGTCTATGGGTCTCCATGTGAGTCTGTGGGTCTCTGTGTAAGTATAGGCGTCTCTGTGTGAGCCTATTGGTCTCTTTGTGAGTCTATGGGTCTCCGTGTGAGCCTATGGGTCACGGTATGAGTAGGTGTCTGTGTGAATGTGTAGCTCTCTGTGTTAGTGTATGGGTGTCCGCGTGAGTTCTTTGGGTCTCTGTGTGATTGTATAGTTCACTGTGTGAGTCTTGGGTCTCCGTGTGAGTCTGTGGTCTGTATGAGTATGGGTCTCCATGTGAGGCTATGGGTCTCTGTGTGAGGCTCAGGGTCTCTGTGTGCGTCTACGTTCTGTATGAGTCTACGTGTGTCCGTGTGTGTCTTATGAGTCTATGGGTCTCCATGTGAGTCTGTGAGTCTATGGGTCTCCGTGTGGGTGTGTGGGTCTCTGTGTGGTTCTGTGGGTCTCTGTGTGAATCTATGGGTCTCTGTGAGTCTATGGGTCTCTGTGCTAGTATGTACATATCTCTGTTAGTACGTAGGCCTCTGTATGAGTCTGAGGGTCTCTGTGTTAGTATGTGGGTCTCTTGTGTGAGTCTACGGGTCTCGGTGTAAGTCTACAGGTCTCTGTGTGAGTCTTCGGGTCTCTGTGTGAATCTATGGGTCTCTGTGTGAGTCTATGGGTCTCTGTATTAGTATGTACGTCTCTCTGTTAGTACTTAGGTTTCTGTGTGAGTCTGTGGGTCTCTGTGTAAGTCTAAGGGTCTCTGTGTTAGTATGTTTGTCTCGTGTGAGTATTTGGGTCTCTGTGTGAGTCTGTAGGTCTCTGTTTGAGTCTGCGTGTCTCCGTGTAAGTCTACGGGTATCTGTGAGTCTTCGGGTCTCTGTGTGCGTCTGTGGGTCTCTGTTTGAGTCTATGGGTCTCCGTGTGAGTCTATGGGTCTCTGTGCTGGTATTTTCATATCTTTGTTAGTACGTAGGTCTCTGTGTGAGTCTGAGGGTCTCTGTGTAAGTTTAAGGTTCTCTGTGTTAGTATGTGGGTCTCTTGTGTGAGTCTACGGTTCTACGTGTGAGTCTGTGGGACTCTCTGTGAGTCTGTAGATCTCTGTGTAAATCTATGGGTCTCTGTGTTAGTATGTACGTCTCTGTTAGTATGTAGGTCTCCGTGTTAGTCTGTGGGTCTCTGTGTGAGTCTATGGGTCTCTCTGTGAGTCTATGGGTCTCTGTGTGAGTCTACGGGTGTCCGTGTGAGTCTCTAGGTCTGTGTTTAAGTCTAAGGGTCTCTGTGTGAGTCTAAGGGTCTCTATGTTAGTGCTGGGTCTCTTGTGTGAGTTTCAGGGTCTCTGTGAGTATATGGGTCTCTGTGTGAGTATATGGGTCTCTGTGTAAGTCTACGGGTCTCTGTGTGAGTCTACGGGTCTTCGTGTGAGTCTGTAGGTCTCTGTTTAAGTCTCAGGGTCTCTGTGTGAGTCTTTGGGTCTCTGTAAGTATGTACGTCTCTCTGTTAGTACGTGGGTGTATGTGTGAGTCTGTGGGTCTCTGTGTGAGTTTGGATCTCTGTGTTAGTATTTAGGTCTCCGTGTGAGTCTACGGGTCTCTGTGTGAGTCTACGGGTCTCTGTGTGAGTCTGCGGGTCTCTGTGTGAGTCTATGGGTCTCTGTGTGAGTCTACGGGTCTCTGTGTGAGTCTACGGGTCTTCGTGTAAGTATAGGCGTCTCTGTTTGAGCTTATTGGTCGCTTTGTGAGTCTATGGGTCTCCGTGTGAGTCTGTGGGTCTCTGTGTAAGTATAGGCGTCTCTGTTTGAGCTTATTGGTCGCTTTGTGAGTCTGTGGGTCTCCGTTTGAGTCTATGGCTCACTGACCATTGTCCATTGACCCTGCAATGCAGCAACTCTGAGGACGGAACTCAACACATACATAGTACCTACATATAAATAGGAGTCGCACCAACACAATCATACTGCGCCTGAGAATGCCTGTAACGTGTGAGGTGAAACGTCGCGAGGTGGAGAGAGGGAGCGATCGACGCGGCTCTGCCAAGAGAGCAGCTTTTCGAAGCAATCATCATGCATCGAGCCGTGCTACCCTACATCATTATAAACTATCGACTGTTTTTATTTTATAGACTGCAGTGATGTAAAATACTGTATAGTTAGACAATCTATTATGTAATTATATAACAGATGGAGTGGATATGTAATTCGAGTATAGACTGTAATAATGCACTACAGACTATTTAAAGACTATGTGTATTGACTAAAGATCGTATATAAAGATTGTACCAACTATATAAAAACTATGGGCTGTTTTTATATTATAGGCTGCAGTTATATAAAATACTGTGTAGTTACATAATATATTATATGAATATATAACACTGAGTGGATATGTAATTATGCACTCGAATGTAAATGAGAATATAGACTAATAATGCACTGTAGATTGTATTTAAAGACTGTGTAATTAGAATATAGACTGTAATAATGCACTATAAATTGTGCATTATTACAGTCTATATTGTAAAACTGTTTAAATATCGACTATATGTATACACTAAAGATTGTTTGAAAAGAATGTACCAGGGCCGGCACCAACCGGCCCTGCGACTCGTACATGCGGCTGTCGATTTTCTGAAGCTTGGTCTGCAGCTTGTGGCCCTCAGTTAATCGTCTACGGGTTCAAGTCACCGGTCGCCTCGCCTTGTTATTGATCTCCCTGCAACAACTTAGTTCCCTTGGCTCACCTCATGTCTCTCATGGCCTCTTTCCCGGACATCGACTCACTTGGAACACCCCTTGTCTCTCCTACTGGGTGCAAGTCCACTCATCTCCAAGTCCTCCTATGCCATATCAGTCCATCTCTTCTCCAACCCATGCCACATCCATTTAGTCCCCTCTATCCAGCCAAACAGAAGTTGCTTGGGCATGTAGTGGCTGAGCATGCGAGCTACATGACCCAGCCAATACAGCCTTGCCTGCCGGAGGAGCTCACCAATGGGACTTTGTCCAGATCTTTGAAGAATTTGTAAGATCTTCACAAAATCCAACCTGGTTAAACCCAGGATGGATCATAGGCTGGCTTACCGGAAAGTGTCAAAATCAAGCAGATGTTCAGCTTGGGAAGTCCACATCTTGCCAGCATAGAGAAGATAGAGCATGACTGCAGCTGAGAAGACCCAAAGCTACGTATGGCTCGACAGGCCAGACAGCAGTACATAGCCAATGAGAAGATAATGCCGCCTGACTTATTTGGAGCGAGACCTCCGCTGCTAAACTGGAACCGGCCATAACCACACTGCCAAGGTGTGAGAACTTCTCCACTCTATCTGCAACTACTCTATCACTCATGGAGAGCCGAAAGCTTGGAGTACTTGATTACACAAAATACTCAGGCAAGTGCTTGGCTTTAGTGGGGCTGATTGTAACACCCCACCTCTTGTGGCATGCTCCGTGTTTTAACAGCAGAGTCCCCAATTTCTGCTCCGAGTTGCAATTACCTAATCATCGGCATACATAACAGGATTAACCAATAGGGAGCTATACCTTTACCGCACCCGGGCATCGAACAGCCTCCCATTTTACCTGTACCAGATCGAAATTTCACTGGTACATCCATGGAAAACCTCTTGAACTGCGTGGTCAAAAAATGTTAAATAATGTAGATGTCAGAGGGCATCTCTGTCGCTTGCCCATCATCATGAAGGTCCTGAGTGAGAGTGAGCATAGAGTCAGGGATCCTGAAAGGATGAAGACTGAGGCATGAGATGCTCCTCTAATTACAGAAGGTGCAGTTACCCTTCTTATAGAGGGGACCCACCCACTGGTACACCCATGGAAAGCCTCTTGAACTGCGTGGTCAAAAAATGTTAAATAATGTAGGCGTCAGAGGGCATCCCTGTCGCTTGCCCATCATCACAAAGGTCCTGAATGAGAGTGAGCAGTCAGGGACCCTGAAAAGATGAAGGTAGGTAATGAGTGTGGCGTTTCATGTCACTGTTATGAAGGTATTAAAACGTGATTTGTGTCATAGGCTACTTAGGCAGAAGCCAACTCCTTAGCATCCCATGACCACCATTCATTTTTGCAATACTGCACAGCTCTGAACCTCCAAGCAAAGGCTCGGATAAGCTCTGATAAACCTCTTCATTCTCGGCCTTGGATATTGTAGATTGTGGAAGTGGGCGTGCTACTTTATCTTGGTGAGCTAGAACACCTTGTCCTTCAGCCAGGGTCTCTAGGGAGGTCTGAACCATGTACCCAGTGCACCCATTCCAACACCATGAGCCACAGCCCTAAACCTCACTTATTTTCCCTCGGCATCAGGAGGAGGGGGGAACAGTGCCTTCACCAACTGAAAATGATGATGCAATTCTTGCAGTTTTCAGTAGCTAGCCACAACCAAAATATGGTGAGTTTCAATGGTGCCCTGGGTGGTTGGCCACCACTATACTGTGGAAGAATGGTTGGTTCATATTACAGATGGCAAGCCGATACTCAAGAGTGCAGATCAGCTCCATGATAAGTTCTAGTATCGAAGACATGGGCCTATATCCACTGTTCCACCACTATATAGTCCAGCAGACGTTGTTGCTTAGATCCAACATGCATCCATGATGTGCAGATGCGCCAATTTCATCTCATCTCATTATCTGAAACCGCTTAATCCTATATAGGGTCACGGTGAGTCGGAGCCTATCCCGGAAACACAGGGCGTAAGGCAGGAATACACCCGACGACGGGACGCCAGTCCATCGCCAGGCATTGCGGGACAATTTTAGTCTGCGAGCCAATCAACCTATCCAGGAGCATGCTTTTGGACTGTGGGAGGAAACCGGAGTACCCGGCGAAAACCCATGCGGACACGGGGAGAGCATGCAAACTCCACACAGAAAGGCACCCGAGCCGAGAGATTCGAACCCGGGTCCTTCTTGCTGTGAGGCGTCAGCGCTAACCACTGGGCCACCGCGCCGCCCTGCGCCAATTTTGGAACCGCAAGTTGGTGATTATAAGCCGAAGCATGCACAGAAGTTCAGCAGCCTCCTACTGTTGTTAAGTTGTTCTGGCCACCTTCGAATTACTCTGTCATGAACCACTTGGGTATTCAAGTCTCCTAGCAAGATTAATCTATCCCAATGAGCCACTTGAGTCAGTATCTAGGACAGGATATCATAGAAGGCATCGCATTGACCTTGTCTGCATCCCTCCACTGATGTCTGTCTTTGGTGGGGGTATAATCCACCACCATCACCATCCCTTGCCTCCTATTTATAGGGGGATGAGCCCGCTGTAGTCTGGAACATGCAGGTTCCCATACCTCCACCCCCATGCTTCCACACCACCTTCATGTTTTATTCAGAAGAAGAGCAACTCAATGTTGTTTGGCAATTTCCTGTCCTGAGGGAAGGACGGTCCACCCCTCAATGACTCGAGCCAGAACCATTCCAACCAACCTCCTGTATACCACAGAGGTCTAGGTGGTACTGGTCCAGCTTCCAAGAGATGAGTGACAACCTCTTCTCCTCAGCTTGGGTTCGAATATTCTACGTAGCCACACACTAGTTTTTTTGTATTTTCTGGCAAAACCACGTTGATAGAGATTCACTCTCCTGGCTCTGCCAAATGAGATTTGGCCTGAAAACGTAGCGATAAATAAATTGAAGATGGAAGGGTTTCTCTCTCCCCCCCCCCATTCCTCCCCCCAGCCTCACTAAGTGCAGGTTCAAGTAATGTTAGGTTTACACATATAATCACTCACCTACACACCTACCCGCTCATCCACCTACCAGGCCTCTGAACCCCATCTGACCCTGTGATCCTCTATGACCCCTACAGTGCCAGCCCCAAACCCTGGCAGAATTCGTCACTCCAGTCACCAAGATCCCAGAGGTCGCGACCTCTAAATACAGGTTCACCATTGACTCCACTCACCCCGGCACACTGGGCCTGACCCCAGGGTCACCGGGGGGTCTCAAGGAGAGTCACCACTCCATCTGCACGTAAGTCTCCTTTCATGGATCTCTTTTGGGTTTTCATGGGTTTCTGGTTATCTCTGTGTTAGTCTATCAGTGTCATATTCTGTGGTTCTCTATGAGTGTGTTCTTGGATCTGTATGGGTGTGTCTATGGGTCTGTTTTTGCCCCTCGGTAGGTCTTCATAGGGGTTTTCATTCCCTATGTATGTCTCTGGTTCTCTATTATGCTCTGTTTATCTTTGAGTCTACATATCTCTCAGTGTGTATATCTATGAGTCTATACGTATCTCGATGAGTCTCTATGTATCGCTGTGAGTGTATTTAAATGAGTAATTTTATTAGACTGTATAAGAATCTTTACATGTTTCTTTGAGTCTCTACATATCTCTGTGTTTCTTTGTTTGTCTGAGTCAGTGAATTTTTATTTATCTTTGAAGCTATTTAGGGATACGAGTCTTTATGTAACGCTACCAGTCTATATGTAACTATGAGTTTGTGTGTAATTATGAGCCTGTATATATCTACATGTCTCTATGTATCTTTGTGAGTATCTTTGTTATTTTTATAGGTTTTAATGGGTTTTTATGGGTTTCTGTTTATCTGTGTGAGTCTATAGGTGTCTATGGGTTTGAATGGTTCTTTATGAGTGTCCCTATGGGTCTCTAGGGGTGTCTATGGGGTTTTATGGGGGTCTCTGTGGGTTTTATGAGCTTTCTGTGAATCCCTCTGTGTGCCTTTATGTATCTCTTCAAGTCTTTTTGTTCCTTTGTATCTGTATGAGTCTCTGTATCACCTGTGAGTCTATATCTCCATCAGTCTCTGTGCATCTATATGTGTCTCGATGTAACTGTCCATCTCTACAAAATAGTCTATATATCTCAATGAGTATGTAACTCTGAGTCCCTATGTATCTCTGAGCATTTACATGTCTCTGTGAGTCTCGTATATCTCTATGAGTATCTGTGAATATCTGTTTCTATTGGCCCTATATAGCTCTATGATCCTCTGATTATGTGTATCACCTCTGAGTCTGTGTAAGTCTATGAGTCTCTACGTAATGCTGCCAGTCTCTATGTAACTTTATGAGTCTCTGTGTAACTCTTTGAGTCTATATATTTCTTTCTCTGGATCTCTGTGAGTCTAAGTGTGGGTTTTTTAGTGATTTCTGTTTATTTCTGTAAGTCAATAAGTATCTTTGGGTGTGTATAAGTCACTATGTGGGTGTTTATGGGGATTCTTTAAATCTGTGTGTGTGTGTGTCTATGTAGCTCTGTGAATCTGACACTATGCCCCTATGAAGCTCTCTGTATATGATTGTTTATATATTTGTCTGTCTCCACATAAATTTTTAAGTATATATACAAACTCTCTCTGGAGTTTGCGTATTCTCCCCGTGCCTGTGTGGATTTTTGCCGGGTACTCCGGTTTCCTCCCATCGCCCAATGACACGTTGCTGCTTAGGTTAATTGGCCTGCTGACTAAATAGCCCCAAAAAAAGTGTGCCCTGCGATGTACTAGCATCACAACCTGGGTATTCCCCCGCCTTGTACTCTCTGTAGGCCAGGATAGGCTCTGGCTTCCCCACGTATGTGTCTGGGATTAAGTGGGTATTGATAATGAATTGAATTAATATCTCGAAGTCACTGTGCATCTCTATGTGTCTATATATCCATATAAGTCCACGTATATGTATGACTGTGTATCTCCTATAAGTCTCTGTATTACTGAGGCTCTGTGTATCTCTATGAATCTTATGTTTTTTCAGTCTATATGTTGCTATGTATCTCTATGATTCTCTATTTATCACTGAGTCTCCATGTATGTAGGTATCTCTGAGTCCAGATGTACCTCTGTGTCTATGAGTTTCTATGAGTCTGTGTATCTTTGATTCTCTATAATAATAATAAATTATTATTGCGTTTCGAGAGCGTTTTTCACCCGAGGGCCACAAAGTACTTCACAGAGCTGTGGAGAGAACAGCGTGTCAACAATGACACAAGAACGGCAAATCAGCAACAATAATGCTTTCTTTTCTTGGGATTTTTTGTAACAAATATGAGCTGGAGAGAGAATGACATGCCAACAACACCAGGACAGTTCAACTGAAAGTCAAAAAGTAGCAATACATTATTATCTATGTTTCTCCATCTGTGGCGATCTCTGTGAATTTATATGTATCTTTCAATCTCTTCAAATCTCAATGAGTTGATGTAACTCAATGAGTCTTATGTCCTCAATCAGTCTGTATGCATCTCTATGAATCTCTGCATGTTCCTATGAGTCTCTGCATATCTTTTAGTATTTATGTATCGTTATGAGTCTCTATGTATTTCTATGAATCTCTATGAGTCTCTGTGTATCTGTCTCCACCTATATCTGCGTATATGTATTTCTACGAGTCTGTATGTAACTGTGAGTATCTGTGATTTTTTTATGGGTTTTCTGTTAATTTTTGTGAGTCAGTTGGTGTCTGGGTTTGTATAGGTCTCTCTGAGAATGTCTACAGGTCTGAGTGTGTCTCTTGGTCTCTATAATTGTCTATGGGTTTGTATGTGTGTTTATCTCTGTGGATATATATCTATCACCACATATGTTCATGAGTCTTTATATAGCTCTTTGAGTCCATGTATAATGCTTTGAGTCTACGTTTTTCAGTGAGTCTGCATATCTCTCTGAGTGTGTATCTCTCTGTATCTCTGTGAGTCTCTAACTCTGAGTATCTATATATTGTCATGCACCTCTATTTCTCTGTCTTTGTATAGCTATACGAGTCTCTCTGAGTTTATATATCTCTATGCATGTATCTCTGAGTGTATCTTTGCGCGTCTCTGTATCTCTGTGAGTCTCTGCATATCTATATGTTCAGCGCTTTGTGACCCTCGGGTGAAAAGCGCTCTAGAAGTGCAATTATTTTTTTATGTATCTCTTAAGTCTCAATGTAGCTCTGAGTCTGTGTATCACTTTGAGGCTTTACATAGCTATATGTCAATACGTTTCTTTATTGCTTAGTCTTCATGTATCTTTATCTCAATCTGTACAAATCTCTAAAAATAATAATAATTGCATTTATAGAGCGTTCTTCTCCCGAGGGTCACAAAGTGCTGCACAGAGCTGCAGAGAGAATGGCACATCAACAACAATGACACTAGAACAGAAAAATCAACTGCAAGAAAAAAAAATGTTGGGTTTTTTTATATATACATGATGATTGCTTCGAAAAGCTGCTCTCTCGGGACAGCCGTGTCGTTCGCTTCCTCTCCCGAAGCAATCATCATGCATTGAGCCGTGAAAACCTACATCATTATATATATGCACATGTCGTTGCAGAACAACGTGTAAAATATGATCAGACTAAACTTTTAAAATGCAACATTATCAGAGTTTATTATACATATATTGGGAAATAGTTACTATAAAATGTATCGTATAATAATTGCATTTCTGGAGCGCCTATCATCCGAGGGCCACAAAGTGCCTCACAGAACTGCAGAGAGAACAGCACATCAACAACGAGATAAGAGCGGCAAATCATCGATAACGTCTTTTTTTGGATTTTTTTTTTTTACAAATCTGAGCTGTGGAGAGAACGGCATGTCAACAACATCAGAACAGCTAAATTGAAAGTAAAATAGTAGCAATAAATTATAGAAAGACGTAAAATAAGCATTAACAAAAAATTTGCAACTAACAAAGAAGGAATAAATTGTTCTTGAGCAGGTGCAGGTCAGAAGAGAACCATCATTCCAGCACGACAACACTGAGCCACGTCATCAGTCCTAGCCGGAGGACTTTAAAACCCTAAAGAACAAGTGAGTCTTGAGACAAGATTTGAAGATGCCCAAGGATTCAGTTGATCAAATTTCCAATGGAAGGGCATTCCAGAGTCTAGGAGCATCGCGCGAGAAGGCTCTCACCGATCGAATGGAGGTGCGACCTGGGCACAATGCAGCAAGCCCATATTGCAGGATCGAAGTTGTCGTGTTGAGGGGGGTGCCTGAAGTAGGTTATCGATATGTCGGAGCAGTGCCAGTGAGAGCCTTGTAGGTGACGAAGGAGGATCTTGAATTCAATCCTGTATTTAACAGGTAACCAGTGGAATGACATGAGTACTGGGGATATGTGATAATGGATGGGTGTACAATTGAGGAATTTAAACAGTCGCATTCTGCACACGTTGGAGACGATTGATTAGATAGGCAGGGGTGCCAGGGAGCAGAGCATTGCAGTAATTGATTCGTGAGGAGATGAAGATGTATATTAGCTTCTCAGCATCAGCAGGTGATATGATGTTACGCAGTCTAGCTATATTTTTGAGATGAAAATAGGCTACCTTCGTCACCTTGTTGATGTGTGTTTCGAAGGTGAGTGAGGAATCAAGAGTCACACCTAGACTCGGGACTGCCTTAGCAACAACAATAGTCTGGTCGTCAAGCATCAATTGGATAGGGTCAGCCTTAGACAATTGGTGCAGGTTTCCGACAAGCAGAACTTCTGTTTTGTCGCCACTTAGTTTTGGAAAATGTGACTTGAGCCAGGCCTTCACAGTTGACAGTGAGGATGACATGCAAAGACCAGACGCATGGATGGATGACTTTGCGTGGATATAGATTTGGATGTCATCGGCATAGCACTGGTAGCTGAGGTTGAGGCTGCGTAGGATATGGCCAAGAGGTTGTATGTAGATGCTGAAGAGGTGTGGGCCGAGAACTGAACCCTGAAGAACTCCAGACAAAACGGGATGAATCTCTGAGTTTTGTCCTCCGAGGCTGACAAACTGCTTCCGGTCGGACAAGTATGAGCTCAGCCAATGCAGGGCACAGCCAGAGACTCCTATACCGTCCAGTCACTCAAGTGGGATCAGATGGTCAACGGTGTCGAAGGCAGCACTCAGGTCCAGGAGGACAAGAATACTTATCAAGTACTATGGCCGAATCCAAACCCAGATTGGAAGGGATCAAGGAGGGCATTGCTACGAAGGTGTTTCTGGAGCTGCGCAGCTACGGCATGTTCAAGGACCTAAGAGATGTGGTAGATTTGAGATGGGGCGATAATTATCAGGGATGTTGCAATCGAGGCCACGTTCTTTGGGGGTCTATTCATGACTATGGTTCTCCATATTTTTCTGGGTGTCTTGGTTGTTTTATTGGTCTCTGACTATATTAGATGATGGTGTTGATGATGAGGCTTCTGCTGCTGCTGATCATGATGATGATGATACTGCTGACGATGATGCTGGTGATGATGCTGATGATGTCAGGGTGGATGTGTGGTTCGGTGAGCTGGGAGAGTATAGCTTCGTCATCACGGAGAACATCACCGGAAATATCTCGTGTGGCTCTATCACCATGACCCAGGCACCCATCGTCTCCTACCTCCGTGAGTTCACCCCCAGATCCACTCAGTCTCAATTCACATGACCGGGTGCAGTAGGTAAACAGATAGTACCTCAGCCAGACACTCATCGACGCAACCGTTCGCTCAGCCAGGAGTTCACTTAGCCACTCACCTCCTCATTCACTCACACAATCATATACTTACTCAGCCATTCACTTGTGTTCTCGGCTACATCCGTTTTCACTCCCTCACACACACACACTCACCCACTAACTCACCTACCCACCCACCCCACCGCCCATCATCTATTACCTCCGTGAGTCCACCCCTATGTCCACACACCCTCAAATAAGTACTACCGAGTGCAATGTGTAGTCAACATACCTAATGGTGAGAGGCAAAGGGGGCCGGGTGTGATGGTATTCACCCACGCAACCATCCAACCACCCACCCACTCACTGACCAACCCACCCACTCACTCACCCACCCACCCACCCACTCACTCACTCACCTACCCACTCACTCACTCACCTAGTCACTCACCCAATCAATATTTTACCTACTAATTGCATACTCACTTCACAACTCACACACTGAGTGGGTCAGTGAGTGGGTAAGTGAGTAGATGAGTTAAGTATGAGTGAGTGACTGTGGTGTCCCAGTTAGCATGCTGTACTGCAAGCCTGGTGATCAGAGTCCAAATCCCACTCTTGGCTAACACCATTGAAGATTTTCTGAACTGGTCGTGGGTCTGCCACTAGGAAAATGATGACGGCTGGATGAGATAATGGCCACCCAGCACCTTGTATGCTGTACTGGCCTTCATAGGTGCTCCCTAAAAGCATTTGAGCCTGTAGGATTTTAAGGCTATACTGGGCATGTTTATCTTTTTATAGGTAACAGAATTTGAATCTACATCCTTTATAAACTGTGTGTGAATGGCCTGCAATGTAGTTGGTACAAAATGGCAGCTCCCCCAACCTCCACCCTCTACAGCATAGCCTATTTATTTTTTATATTCTTTACCATTATTTTAAGTATTTTTTTTAATCTGTTGCTTTTATTGCAGACTTTTTGTATGTATCTGTTTAGCCGACAAATAACGTCCCTCCTCCTCATGGTACCGGTCAATAACTCTGTGATGGCTGCGCTCATAGCCTCTAAAGTGGCCAAGCGGGCTCTGGACAAGTGCGGGGGCTGATGACCCACTCCCACGTCCAATTTAATCATGCAGGAAAGAAAAAGGTAAACTTAATCTTATGCGGAGACCCAGAGGGGAGAGGCCTCTATGATATCTCCTGGTAAACCCCATTTGGTGGATCCAGGAGACTGAATACCCACCCCGAAGGTTCAAGAAATAACAAAGAGCTGCTGGGTGTAGCCACGTGGAATGTTCGAATGCTTGTGGCAGAAGAGAGGCTGCCATTCCTCTGTTGGCAGCTGGACCAGTATCACATGTATCTCTGTGGGATACTGGAGGTTCGGTGGACTAGTTCTGGCGCCAGTCATCATGAGGGGTGGAGAGTCGTTCCCTCAGGACAGGAAATTGCCAAACGACACGGAGTGGCTCATCTGCATAAAATAATGAAGGGGGTGTGTACACGTGGGGATGAGATATGGGAGCCTACGAGCTCCATGCTTCTGTGAGCTTGCCTGCCTATAATTGGGAGTGAGGGATGTGGATTGTGATGGCTAAAGTTGCCCCTTAGGACTGAGTCAACTGCTAGGTGACTCTAATACTTGAGTGAATAATGATGCAGCCAACTGGGTTAGAGTGATTTGATGGCATGAGCTAGATTAGCAAAAGAATAACTGTAGGAGGCTGCTAAATCTCTATGCAGCCCCGGGGATCCTAATGACCTGCAAGCTTCTCCATCATCGGCGCATCCACACAACATCATGAATGCATGCCGAGTCCAAGCAAGAACATTTCCTGGACTACATAGTGGTGGAGCAGCAGATACGGCCCATGTCCTGGACTCCGGACCTACCGCGAAGCTGAGCTCTCCTCTGACCAAGAGTTCGTCTTCTGCATGGTGCGCCTGCCATTGTTCCATGGTGGTGTGTTAGTTGCCCACTTGGGACCCCAGACCCCATTCAAACCCATGGCGACCTGTTTTCGGCTATCTGATGACAGCTGGAAGCAAACATTTCACCATTTTTTTGCAACTACGGCTGACATTGTCCCCCTTTTTACCTGATGCCGAGGCCAATTGGATGACGTTTAGGGCTATGGCTTATGCAGCTTGAATAGCTACACTGGGTACACAGTCCAGACCTCCCAAGGAAATTAAAAAAAAATGACCCAGCCCCCTGCTACTGTCTGTAAAATCCCAAGACTGAGAATGAGGAAACTTACTGCAGCCTTTGCTTGGAGGTTCAGAAAGCTGTGTGGCAATCCAACGATGAGCGGTGGTTGAGGGCTGCTGAAGAAATGGAGTCTTCCTCAGTAGACCGTAATCATAAAAATCACTTTATAATTTCATCAAAAGATTGGCTTGCAATGCCTCACCCGTTGCCTTCCTTAAAGGAGGAAATTGTAATTTGATCTCCGACCTCCAGCAATATGTTGGCTTGTTTGCTGAGAATTTCTGTGAAATCTTTGGGGAGGAAGAAGCTTATGGAACCCCAATGTGGGTTCAGGCTGAGGCGGTCTTGCACAGATGCCATATTCTCTGTCCAGCTGCTATACAGAGGTGTAGGGAATTCTAACAGGACCTGCATCTCTGCTTTATTGACCTATTGAAGGCATACGATACCATCGATATGCCAGGGCTCTGAGTTGCTCTTCATACTTTTGTGGTCCCCAACGCTCTGCTCACTGTTATTAAGTACCTTCATGATGGTGGGCATGGTCAGGTTAAGCTGCGTGGTTGGGAGTCCGAGCCATTCCCTGTTCACCTTGGGCTGCGAGAAGGATAGCCTCTGGCTCCTTCATTGTTTAATATCTTTATTGACCACTTAGTTAGAGAGCCTTTCCATGGATCTACCAGTGGAATGTATTAATCAGAAATGTGTGTGTGCAGGTTTAAGTCACATTGGATCAGGGTGTCTGCCAAATAATAATTAATGATATTAATAATGATTTTCATCTTGTACTGGTACAATGGGAGGCTGATCGTTGCCTGCAGGTGGTCAAGGGATGGCTCTCTATTGGCCAACCATGTTATGTATTTTAATTCGAAGGCTTTAATTCGAAGGCTTTTGTGACCAATATTATCGATGAAATCCATTTTTCTGGGTCAGGTCATGCAAAAATAGTGTTGTTTAACCCTCCACCATCCAACACGACCAATTAGTAAGGTTTGTCACATGAACAGAACGTGCCAATTCCTTCACTATCTCAGCACACCGGTGTGTGAGAGAGCGAACCCAATTTTTAAAATGCGAAACACGAGGTTTGCCTGGTAATTGCAATCGGGATCATCACACATCCACGCCAAACCTGTGTGAGCAGCTCAGAAAACTGGTCCGGTTCTGGGTCTGTTTCTATAGGGAGGTTGTGATGTTATCACTCATGTTTTCAAGGGTGCAGGGACACAATGAGCATCCATGTTATGTATGCTCATCTCATAATTGCCACTTTGAGGAGTTGGGTGCTCTGCTGTCAAACCTGAAGCATGCCACAAAGAGTGTGACCTGACCCAGAAAAATAGATTTCATCACTAACATTGGTCACGAAAGCCTTCAAATTAAAGTTAGAGGCGTCTTACCAGCAGCCCCACCAAAACAAAGCACCTACATTGGTATATTATGCCACCAAACACCCCATCCCTTCTGATGTCCATGAGTGATGGGGCACTTGTGAAGGGAGTGGCGAAGTTTCTGTATCTGGGTAGTGTGCTTACTGTTGGTTCTGGTTTAGCAATGGAGGTCTCACTTTGAATCGGTCAGGTGGCATATTTTCATCGGCTGCTTTAATGCCGTGTGGAAATTGCCTAGACTGTGACTCCACACGAAGCTTTGGGTCTTCCCAGTGGCAGTCATGCCTTTTCTTCTCTGTTTGCAAAATGTACACCCACCTGAAAAGACATTTGCTCTGATTTGAAACTGCACAGCTGGCCTGCCTATAACCCATCCTGGATTTAACCAGGTTAGATTGTGTGAGGAGATCACAAATTGTCGAAAGATCTGGTGAGCTCCTCCAGCAGACTAGGTTGTTGTGGCTCTTTTATGTGGCTAGGTCATGCACAGCATTGCATGTGCAAGGAGCTCTGTTTGAACAGATAGATGGGGCTTCGCGGGTATGGCATGAGCTAGAGAATATATGGGCTGATGTGTCAAGCTCAACCTCTTTGGAGGGTGGTTGTAAAGTAGGGCAGAGGAGTGATGCTCACAACAGGGAGTGGAGCGCAAAGTGGCTAAAACACACTAATAATTATAATAATTGCATTTATAGAGTGTTTTTCAGCCGAGGGTCACAAAGCACTTCACAGAGCTGCGGAGAGAACAGCACGTCAACAACAATGGCACTAGAATGGAAAATCAGCAGCAATATAAAAAAAATTGGGTTTTTTAAACTATAATTTGAAAATGCAAAATTATCAGTGAATATAATATATATATTGGGAAATGGTTTCATTTACATTTATCGTATAATAATTATAGTATTTCTAGAGCGTTCATCACCAAGCACCACAAAGCGCCACACAGAGCCGCTGAGAGAACGGCAATATCAACAACGAGGTAAGAACGGCAAATTGGCAACGTTTTTGGAGTTTTTTTTTATATATATACAAATCTGAGCTGGAGAGAGAACGCACGCCAACAACACCAGGACAGCCCAACCGAAAGATGAAAAGTAGAAATAAACTATATAATATAATGATGTAGGTTTTCATGGCTCGATGCATGATGATTGCTTCGAAAAGCAATCATCAAACTATATAATGACAAACAATAAGTGATGAAAAATAATAATAATTCTGCTGCAAACATGGATAAAATAAATTTTCCCGAGCAAGTGCAGTTCAGAGGATTGCCATCATCCTGGCATAACTACACTGAGCCACATTAATCAACCTAGAGAGCTGCGCATCCCTGAACAATAGGAGGAATGGATAAGAGTCAAGTGTAGAGATACGAATCACAATGTTTGGGATGGGAGTCACAGTGTCAGAAATGGAAGTCTCCGTGTTAGAGATAGGAGGCACAGTGTTATGGATAGGAGTCTCCATGTTAGAGATGAGTCAGAGTCCTAGCCGAAGGACTTGAAAGCTTCATGAAACAAGAGAGTCTTAAGACGAGATTTGAAAATGCCAAAGGATTCAGCTGATCAAATCTCCAAAGGAAGGGTATTCCAGAGTCTGGGAGCAATGCGCAAAAATGCTCTTGTCACCTATCGAATGGAGGTGCGACCTGGGCACATGCAGCAAGCTAGTATTGGAGGATCGAAGTTGTCTTGTTGAGGAAGGTGCCTACAGTAGGTCATGGATGTATGTCACAGCTGCACCCGTGAGAGCCTTGTAGGTGAGGAGGAGGGTCTTGAATTCAATCCTGTATTTAACAGGTAACCAGTGGAGAAACATCAGTACTGGGGATATGTGATCGTGGATGGCTGTGCAAGTGAGGACTCTAGCAGCCGCATACTGCACACGTTGGAGACGATTTATCAGGTAGGCAGGGGTGCCAGGGAACAGTGCATTGCAGTAATCAATTCGCGAGGAGATGAAGATGTGTAGAAGCTTCTCAGCATCAGCAGGTGACAATGTTGCTCAATCTGGCTATATTTCAAAGATGGAAATAGGCCACCTTCGTCACCTTGTTGTATGTCTCAAAAGTGAGTGAGGAATCAAGAGTCGCACCTCGACTCCGGACTACTTTAGCAACTTCAGTGGTCCGGTTGTCAAGCAACAATTAGATAGGTTCGGCCTTGGACAATTGGTGCAGGGTTCTGACAAGCAAAACTTCTGTTTTGTTGCCAATTAGTTTTAGAAAATTTGAATTGAGCCAGGCCTTCATAGTTGCAAAGTAAGGATGACATGCAAAGACCAGACGTATTGATGGATGACTTTGCGTGGATATAGATTTGGATGTCATCAGCATAGCAATGGTAGGTGAGATTGGGGCTGCGCACGATATTGCCAAGACGTTGTAAGTAGATGCTGAAGAGGAGTGGGCCGAGAACTGAGCCCTGAGGAACTCCAGATTAAACAGGATGGATCTCTGAGTTTTGTCCTCCAAGGCTGATGAACGGCTTTCGGTCAGACAGGTAGGAGCTCAGCCAATGCAGGGCACTGCCAGAGTCCCCTATACCCTTCAACCACTCAAGTAATATCAGGTGGTCAGCGGTACCAATGGCAACGCTTCGGTCCAAAAGGACAAGAATTCTTGGCAAGCCTTCATCAGCAGCGACGAGTAGGTCATCAACTACTTTTACCAGAGCAGTTTCAGTACTATGGCCGAATCTGAACCCATATTAGAAGGGATCGATGAGGTCATTGTTAAGAACGTGTTTTGGGAGTTGTGTGGCTACGGCACGTTCAAGGACCTTAGAGATAAATGGTAGATTTGAGATGAGGTGATAATTATCAGGGATATTGCAATCGAGGCCAGGTTTTTTTAAGCAGCGGGGCAACTGCGGCACATTGAATAGTGGGGGAACGATACCAGAGCGAAGTGAGGTATTAAACAGATTAGTGCCGAACGTGACAAAGAATTTGAAATTTGCCCAAATGATCTTCAATGAGTAAGGATCTGGGGAGCAGTTTGTGGGCCGAGATCTGGTAACTAAAGAAGAGACCTCAGTTTCCGTTAATTCGGAAAATTTCAGGAGTTTTGAGGTCAAGGAAGGTGGACGGACATTTGTAGAGGTGTTGGTTGGTGATTGAGGCTGGGTAGAGATACAGTGGACTTCAGTTTTTTTATGAGAGAAAATTGAATCAACTGATTCACCTGATCTTTCTTAGAGAAGGGAGGTGAGGGCAAGTGACTGTTTGGACGAAGGAGCTGATTAATGGTCGAGAAAAGAATATTGGGCTTGTTGCAGGTATTATCCAGAATACTAAGTTTTGCTGAGTGGAGAGCACAGGTGGTGCATCTTGCCGTTATCTCAGTTAAGCAACCCCATAACACCTTGGTCTGTCCCATGACCTGTCGGCAACCCTTTGATACTTCACATGGCCTTACAGTGCATATTGCCTGTGCAGAGGCTTCGCCGTGACATCACCACTGCTGCGTGGCTAATGGCACTTGATTATCATCCTGTGTGAGGCTGTATTGGGGAGCTTTGTGTGGGTTGAGTGGGGGTGGGTAGTGGGCAGTGGTGGCCCAGCGGTTAGTGCGCTGAGCTACAAACCCTACGACCGGAGTTCGAATCCCGCTCACGGCCAACACCAGTAACGATTTTTTTGGGCAGGTCCCGGGCCTCCCCTAGGTCGGTTCAACCTCAAATAAGTACTGGTGCAATGTGAAAATAATGCCACTAGGGAGACAAAGGCGGCCCAACGTGATGCTGGTCACCCACCTCGTGTGCCGTGTCGACCTTCATAGGTGCTCACTAACGGCACGTGACCTTATCGTCTGTTAGGGCTATATTTGGTGTCTTAGTATTTTGGGGGTGGGTAAGTGGCTGAATGCGTGGTAGAAGTGGTGCCTGACACATGCTGTTGACCCAACAGCATGTGCTTTGTGTGTTGGTGGGTGAGTGAGTGGGTGTCTGTGTAAGCAAGCGACTGGGTTAGTGAGTGTGTCTGTGTATGTGTGTAGCTAGCAGCATGTTACCATGCAGCCTGTGTGAGGCTACTTGGGGAACTTTGTCAATGTATTTCTGAATATGGTTATGATGTTTATGTTGCTATTGTAGCTGTGCTGGTCTCCATCATCATCGTCCTCCTGCTGCCCCTGCTCCATAAACTCTTCCTCCTCACATACAGGTGAGTCTCTCGATGAAGAGTCTCTCTATAGAGTGTATGTATCGATATAGAGTCTATAGATTCTCTATAGGTCTATGTGTATGTATATAGGGTATCTGTGTGTCTATAGTCTCTGTTGGTCTTTGTGTTCACATAGGGGCTTATGGGTCTATATAGAGGCTATATATAGATTATATAGCTATCTATAGATATACTCTCTGGGTCTCAGTCTGTCTATATAGAGTCTCTGAGTCACTGTGTATATATGGTCTCTGCGGGCCTTTGTGTGTGTATATAGGGTCTGTAACGGTCTCAGTGTATATATTGTGGATAGAGAGTCTATGTATCTTTATAGAGTATATTATTCATATGGAGTATCTGGATTTCTGTTGATATGTATAGAGCCCTATTTACCTCTGGGTTTCGGTTTAGAATCTCTGGAGAGTGTATATAAAGGCTTTATATAGAGTAATAATAATTGCACTTCTAGAGCACTTTTCACCCGAGGGTCACAAAGCGCTGCACAGAGCTGTGGAGAGAATGGCATGTCAGCAACAACGACATAACGGCAAATCAACAAAAAAAAAGTTTTTGTTACAAATTTGAGCTGTGGAAAGAATGGCATGTCAACAACTACAACAACATCAGAGTAGTTCAATTGAAAGTTAAATAATTGCTATAATTTAGAGAAGGACGTAAAATAAGCAATAACATTTTTTTTTTTAAACGAAGGAAGAAATAAATGTTCCTGAGCAGGCACAGGTAGGCAGCGAACCATCATTCCCACATGACAACAGTGAGCCGCATCAACAGTCCTAGCTAGAGGACTTCAAAGCCTTATGGAACAAGTGAGTATTGAGACGTGATTTATAGATGCCCGGATCTCCAGTGGAAGGGCCTTCCAGAGTCTGGGAGCAGCGAGCAAGAAGGCTCGATCACCCATCGAACGGAGGTGTGATCTGGGTATATGCAGCAAGCCCGTATTTGAGCATCGAAGTTGTCGTGTTGAGGAGGTTGCCTGCAGAAGGTAACAGATGTATGTTGGAGCTGCACCAGTGAGAGCCTTGTGGATGAGAAAGTAGGATCTTGAATTCGATCCTATATTTAACCATTATCCAGCAGAGAGACACCGGTACTGGAGTATATGTGATCGTGGATGGGTGTGTGAGTGAGGACTCTTGCAGCCGCGTTCTGCACACGTAGGAGATGTTGGGCATGGATGCCAGGGAGTAGTGCATTGCAATAGTCGATTCCTGCAGAAATGAAAATGTGTATTAGCTTTTCAGCATCAGAGGGTGACAGGATGTTGAGCATTCTGGTTATGTTATTGAGATGGAAATAAGCTACCTTCATCTCCTTGTTGTATCTTGTAGAGTCTATGCATATAGAGGCTCTGTGCATCATCATCAATACCCACTTAATCATGTACAGAGTTACGGGGGGCAGAATCCTATCTGGCAAACACAGGGTACAAGGTGGTGCTATACCCAGGATGTGACACCAGTACGTCACACGACACTTGTTCGGGACATTTACTCGGGTCAGTTTACTCAGCAGAACAATTAACCTAGGCAGCAAGTGTGTCTTTGGACGGTGGGAGGAAAACTGGGAACTGAATCTGGGGGACTTTGCTGTGAGGCTACAGCGCTACTCACACCGCCACCGCAGTGCCCTGTAGAGACTGACTGGCTGTATATCTGTAGAGACTATATATTTTTACATTTATTTTTTCCTCCGTATGTATTTACATATCTGTATAGAATTTCTATTGGTCTCTGGGTGTATCTATAAAGAGTCTCTCTAGGTGTCTGGTTCCCTGAGGGTGTATGCAGAATCTCTATGATTCTCTGTGTGTCTCTGTAGGTCTGTGTGGGGGCGGATGGTGGCACAGTGATTAGCGCTGTTGCCTCAGAGCAAGAAGTTCCTGGCCGTGATTCCTGGCTCGTGTATCTTTCTGTGTGATGTTTGCATGTTCTCCCTGTGTCAGTTTGAGTATTCACCGGGTACTCTGTTTTTCTCCCACAGACTGACATGTTGCCTATGTAGAGTATATAAGGTCTCTGTGTATGTAGTGGCTCAATGAGTCTGTGTCTATACAGAGTCTCTCTGCCTCTATATATATATAGGCTGTGTGTCTCTATATATTTTATTAAAACATTTACATAACATTTGTAAAACTCACATATTCAATTTCGAAGGCATTCGAATAAAGAATAATTCAAAGGCACAAGTGTAAAAACATTCAAACAGCACCACTTATAGATGCCTATTGACTCGACTAGTTTGCTGTTTTCCCACCAATGGTTCCCATTAATCCCAGCGCACGCATAGGAGGGAGACCAGTTGCCTTGGTGCTTCTCCCAAGAGACCATAATTGGCCTAAGCCAAGGTCAAATAATAATAATAATAATTGCACTTATAGAGCGCTCTTCACCTGATGGTCATAAAACGCTGCACAGAGCTGCGGGGAGAACGGCATGCCAGCAACGACATGAGAATGGATAAGCATCAACAGTAACGGGTTTTTTTTGGGTTTTTTTTTTACAAATCCGAGCTGTGGAGAGAATGGGATATCAACAATAACATGAGAAACGTTCAACTGAAAGTCAAATAGTAATAAATAAGTGGCCTAAGGCAGA
This sequence comes from Mordacia mordax, assembly GCA_036362905.1. Taxonomy (NCBI): domain Eukaryota; kingdom Metazoa; phylum Chordata; class Hyperoartia; order Petromyzontiformes; family Petromyzontidae; genus Mordacia; species Mordacia mordax. Next base: position 13,519,682 of record JAZEWT010000006.1, read on the forward strand.
GATGGGGAGAGAACCAAGGGGCGGGACTGAAAGAAGGCTATTTAGGCTGACGCCAGACGGACGGCGATGTTGCCAGAGGCCCTTCAGTCGAGCATTGTTTCAGGGAAAGAGCCTAACTGTGAATAGAGCCTGTTTGGGATAAAGCCTGATGAGAATAGAGCTGAAGTGTGATGAAACCGGCTCTGTTAAAAGAGTCCAGTGAAGACGGGTTCGAACAGTACTTACTGTACATAGTTTATGGAGTTAAATAAATATATGTAACCATTCTCCGATACCGCCTCATAGTCTTTATACAAGTATACAGCCACGCAGTTAACCGGTGCCAATATTTACCAGACACTACATCCCATATATTATGATGTTATTGGCCAATTAATGAGTTTTTTTGTTTTTTTTTTGTTGTGGGAGAAAACGAGATAATCCGAAGGAAGCCCACTCAAAACAGGAGAGACCACAAACCCCATCCAGAAAGGTGCCCAAGGTGGGAATTCAACTGCCTCTGCGGTACAGATGTTACCACAGAGCCACCTAGCCACCCGTCTATGAGTCTCTGTGTGTCTATGTAGAGTCTCAATGAGCTGTTTGTCTATATAGTGTCTCTGTGGGTTGCTGTATTTCTATATGGTCTTCATGGCTGCCTCAGGGTGTCTTTGTCTTTGTGTGCAGGATGAACTGTGTACAGAGTTTGCTCGACTCGGTGTCTGGTCATCGCGACGACCAGAGATTGTTAAGCAACGTGAGATACACACAAAACACACAAACAGGCACATAAAAAAACAAAGATGCCTGATATAGCCTAAGAGACTGTCAGGTCAAGTACAGTTATTGAGCACCTGTGTAGGTTGACACAGCAGATGAGGAGGTAGGTGACCAGCACCATGACTGGCTGCATTTGTCCCCCCAATGAAAATGTTTACATATTGCACTAGGTACTCATTTGAAGTGGAGTCGACCTCAGGGAGGCCTAGGCCTGGTCAATAAAATCTTCACTGTCGTGGTCATAAACAGGATTTGAACTCAAGTCGCCAGGTTTGTAGCCCAGTGCGATAGCAGCTGAACCCCTGCTCCCTGCAAAGGCACATACAGACGGCAGCAGGCTGTAAGCAAGAGGTTTGCAAGCACTGCTGCACAAGACACGTCACAAGACCCTGCGCAAACACACCCACCAAAACACATACAGACAAATAGACACATACAAACACAACAACAACCGCCATTTACCACGAAGTGGCGGTAACGTCACCACAGCACCTGTGCCTGGCCATATGCACTTTAAAGCCACGTAAGTGTCAAAGGCTGACCAATAGAGGTGAAGGGACAGACCAAGGTGTTAGGGGTTGCTTAAGTGAGATGACTGGCAGATGCACCTTTGTGCTCCCTACCGTAAGAACTTGCTGCGTTTTAGCCACCTGGCACTCCGCTCATTGTTGTGTGCATCGATCCTCTGCACTCTGTTGTTGGTGGAGGGTGACTTCCTCCAACTGCCCTGTGGCATCCTTTGCGACCTCTTCCACAGAGGTCGATCTTGACACTGTTGATACATCTTCACCAATTCCACTCAGCTCCAAGTCCCCCCTATGCTACATCGGTCCATCTCTTGTCCAGTACATATCACGCCTGTTTAGCCACCTCTTTCCAGCCAAATAGAAGCTCCTTGAGCATATGGTGGCTGAGCTTGTGAACTACATGGTCCAGCCACTGCAGTCGTGCCAGCCAGAGGAGCAAACCTATGGGACCCTGTCCAGATCTTTTGAGAATTTGTGAACTTCTGACACAATATAATCTGGGCAAATGCAGGGTGGATCTTAGACAGACCAGGTGGTAAGTTTCAAACAGGCGCAGATGTTCTGCAAGGGGATCCACGTTTAGCAAGCATAGAGAAGAGAGCACATGACTGAAGCTGATAAGACCTGAAGCTTCGTGTGGAGCAACAGGCCAGGCAGCTTCTACAGAATGTTATGCAGCCGTTGAAAAGATATTGCCGCCCAATTGCTTCAGAATGAGACCTCTGCTGCCAAATTGGAGCTGGCCAAAGCACACTGCCTAGGTATGGAAACTTCTCCACTCTCTCCACACCTGCCCCATCACTCTTGGAGGGCTAAGGGGTGGAGTGTTTGGTAGCACAACATACCCAGGCAAATGCTTAGGTTTGGTTGGGCTGATAGTTAAAACCCCCACGTATTGGGTTTGGTTGGGCTGATGGTTAAAACCCCCACGTCTTTGTGGCAAGCTCCAGGTTTAACAGCAGAGCCCCCAACTCCTCAGAGTAAGTGGCAGTCACCAAATTGTCGGCATGCAAAATATGGTTGGCGAATAGGGAGCCATTCTTTGACCATACCAGGGCATCGGTTAGCCTCCTATTGTACCTGTATCAGATGGAAATTACACTCAAACATCTATGGAAAGCCTGTTGAACTAGGTGGTCAAAAAATATGTTAATGTAGGAGCCATAGGGCATCCCTGTCTCACCTCAAGTTGACCATGGAATGGCTCTGACTCCTGACCACGTAACTTTACACAGGCTCGCCCACCCTAATGAAGGTCCTTAATTATGGAAAGCAGTGTGTCAGGGATCCCGAAAGCACGAAGAACAATCCACAGCCCTGGCCTGCTGATGGTATTGTAGGCCTTGACAAGGTTAATAAAGCAAAGATGCAGGTTCTGTTCTAATTCCTTACATCTCTGATGTTGAATTATGTAGGAGCCAAAGGGTATTCCTCTTGCACCCCAAGGTGAACAGGGAATGGCTCTGACTCCTGGCCATGTAGTTCTACCCGGGCTTGCCCACCTTCATGTAGGTCCTTAATGATTGTGAGCAGAGAGTCAGGGACCTTGAAACCATGAGGAAAGCCCACAGCCCTGGCCTCTTGATCGTATCATAGGCCTGCAGTTCAATAAAGTAATGAAGCAGATGCAATTGGAATTCCCTTGACCTCTGCTGTAGCAGCCGGACAGAGAATATGGCATCTATGCAGGACCGCCCCTGCCTGAGACCACATTAGGAGTCCGTAAGTCTCTTCTCAGCATGTTTGGCAAGGCAATGTTGAATAATCACTTCCCAGCACACAGGAGCGAGGCGCCCCTGTAGTTATTACCATCATTGTGGTCCGCCTTCATAAATGGGGACCAATCCTGTGGAACCCATCCTGACCTCAAGTTGGATGTAATGATGTCCTGTATCTCAGTCTGTAGACAAATACCACATTCCTTCAACATTTTGCTTGGGAGATCATCTCCCATTTCTTTTCCTGGTCTCAGGCCCAGGATCACCTTAAGTGTGTCTTATACAGATGGCACCTGTGCCAGCCACTTGCAGGGGTGGCTACTTCTCCCAGTATCTGCGGCACCACAGCCCCCGTATGGTCACCCCCATGTTATCCCATGATCTCTGAGCTGAGAGGGTTCCCTTCCCCCAAGACCTTAGAGAAATGTTCAGCCAACCTGCGAACTTTCCCTTGGGGGTCAGATTTGATCACCATTTCCTCCTTTAAGGAGGACAGTGGGTGTGGCACTGTAAGTTAATCTTCTGATTGTATTAAAACGTGACTTGTGGTCATGGGCTACTGAGGCAGACTCCATCTCCCCAGCAGCCCATGACTACCACTCATGCTTGCAGCACCGCATAGCCCTCAGAACCTCCGAGTGAAGGCTGTAGAAAGCCTCCTCATTCTCGGTTGTGGGATGTCGTTGACGATGAGAGTGTGCCTGGTGCTGTCTCTCGGCTAGCTGAAACACCTCTATCAGCCAAGGTTTTTGGGGAGGTCTGGACTATGTACCCAGTGCAGCCATTCCAGCTGCATGAACTACAACCCTAATCGTCACCCATTTCACCTCAGCACCAGGAGGAAGGGTGGACGATGCCAGCCCCAGCTGCTACCGATGATAGCTTACACCAGGCCACTGTGGTTTTAGAATGTGGTGCTAGGTGGACGTCCACCACCGTCGTTCTAAGAATGGTAGGCCCATCTTACAGATGACAAGCCAATGGTCAGAGGGCAGATCAGCTCCGCGATAGGGACTGGTGTGTAGGACATTGGCCGGCATTCACTGTTCCACCACTATATAGTCCAAGAGATGTTCATGCTTCGACCGGGCATACATCCATGATGTTTAAGCTATGGGTACTTTTTGCCAGTCTACATATGTAACGCATGGAAAAGGTTTTTGTTTTTTATTTCTGGCAATTATACAGGTGCTAAGATCTTAAAACACCAAAATAGACACCTTTCACAAAGTGTCTAGTTTGCAGGAGCCACACATACTTGTGGCGAAATATGCAAACAGGAAGCTTTGATAACATATGCATTGTCCTTCAAACTGATTGGCCTGCACCTAAACTGACTGCCTTTTGGCATCATCTGGCTAACACTGACAATCAGGCTCAAAAGAAAGTCATGTCTGGTGTAGGCCAATCAGCTTGAAGGACAATGCATATGTTATCAAAGCTTCCTGTTTGCATATTTCGCTACAAGTGTGCGTGGCTTTTGCAAAGTAGATACTTTGTGAAAGGTGTCTGTTTTGGTGTTTTAAGATCTTAACACCTGTCTAATTGCCGGAAATGGTAAAAACTTTTTCTACTCGTTACATCCATGATGCTGTTAAGCGCAGCCACCGCAGCACCGCTGACCACCCTCACTACATTCTCCCCTATATAGAGGCTATCCCATCCTCTCACCCCCACCCTTACACACCAGCACAGAGAATAACCCTCAACAACCAATACACGTTCTCACCAGCAAGAACTCACCACACCTCACCAGCACACACTAGCATACATACATTCATCAGCACACTCACCATCACAACTACCAACACACGCGCCCACCAGAGGCTCACTTAATCACATATACAGATTGCCTTGTACAGGAACAAAATAAACATATAAAGAGACATATAACAGAAACAGGAACAACCAATTAATAATTAATATATTAGCTGTAACTACAATAGTAACTGACTATTATAAGGCACGCACAGAAACAGATATAGGCCTCAAACTGCACGCCACAATGATTAACAAGCATACCTACTGCCCTAAAATTAATCACTGTTACTAAGAGCACAAGACAACACATACAGACAAGCACTGTCATAATAACGACAACAGATCAAAAAACACGTGAAAAATAATGGTAATGGATAAATAATCTACATGATAAGCTCTAGTTGCGGGAGGGACACACTCAGGGAGCCACCATTTTCACACGCACAAACATAGACATACATAGACACCAACAACCACCTTTCAATGGTGATGTCACCATGGCACTTATGTCAGGCCATATGCACTTTAAGGCTACATGAAGTTTCTAAGGCTTGCTGCAGGAGGTCAAGGGACAGTTGCACATGTTTTGAGTTACCTAACTTACATAGCTGGCAGATGCACCACCTGTGCTCCCTCCTCTGAAAACTGCATTACAGCCACCTCGCATGTCATTCGTTGTTGGAGGGTGACTGCCGCCAACTGCCCTGGAGCGTCCTTTATGACCCTCCTCCATAGAGATTGATCTTAACACCGCTGGTAGAATTCTTCATAAAATCCACTCAACTGTAGGTGTTCCTGTGCCACATCAGTCCATCTCTTCCCTTACTCATCATGCTGCCATTTGGCCCCCTCTATCCAACCAAACAGAAGCTGCTTGGACATGCGGTGGCTAGGCATGTGGGTTACATGATCCAGCCACTGCAGCCTTGCTTGCTGTAGGCGCTCACAAATGGGACTTTGGCCAGATCTTTCGAGAAATGTATAGTTCATCACAAATACAACCTGGTTAAATCGAGGATGGGACATAGGCAAGCCAGCCAGAAAGATTCAAATTGGTGCACATTTTCCACCATGGTGGCCCACATTTTGCAAGCATAGAGAAGAGAGGGCATAATCATAGCTGAGAAGACCACAAGTTTTGTGCGAAGTGACGCAAGTTGGCAAAGTAGGGAAAGTTGGGAGCACATGTGGTGCATCTGCCAGTCATCTCAGGCTGCACATGGCATTTGAGTCTGTCCCGTAACCTGTCAGTGAGCCTTCAATACTTAACGTGGCCTCACGGTGCACCTGGCCTGGCACAAGCACCATGGTGACATCACTACTACTTAGTAGCGAATGGCGGTTGCTATCATCACATGATTGAGTAGGTGAATGAATGAATAAATTGGTGAATGGGTAAGTGAGAGATTGGGTTTGTCATTGACAGTTATGTAATGCTGTAGGTTTTCACGGCTCGATGCATGATGATTGCTTCAAAAAGCTGCTCTCTCGGGACAGCCGCATCATTCGCTTCTTCTGTCCACCTCTTGACGTTTTGCCTCACACGTGTTTTGTGACTCCTATTTATATGTGACTCATATGAATAGGAGTCACGAAACACGATACACGCACACTGCGCCTGAGAATGCCTCTTAACGTGTGAGGCATAACGTCGCGAGGTGGAGAGAAGAAGCGAACGACGCGACTGTCCCGAGAGAGCAGCTTTTCGAAGCAATCATCAGTGACGGTTATGTTAAAATAGGATCTGGGCTGCCCAACCCACCCCCTGCTCACCCCTTCCCCGTCGACGACGGTGCACCGCCTGCGTTCTCTGGACACGTTTCGAGGGTGAGATGCATATATTCTCATAGAGATACACAGACTCGTAGAGCTAGAGACTCCTAGAGATACCGAGAGGCTGATAGAGCTACGTAAAGACGAACAAATATGTATAGACCAATAGAGAGATATAGAGAGACTCTTTGAGATACGTAGAGACTCAGTGAAAATACAGACTCAGAGATACATAGAGACTAACAGATACAGAGGAACTCATAGAGATACACAAGAGATTCAGACACAGATGCAAAGTCTCAAAGATACATGGAGAAACTAGGAGCTACATGGAGACTCAGAGCTATATAGACATATACATAGAACCTCACGGAGATACATAGAGGCTCAAAGACACATAGAACCTCATTGAGATATATAGAAACTCATAGATACATAGAGACATATAGGTGCTACTCGCTAACAGCACTTGACTAGAGTTCGTTAAGGCTATACGGGGCATATTTGTGCATGTATCTATGTGGGAGAAGTTGTGGCTCAGCAGTTAAGTTTGCTGGGCAACAAACCTGGCAACCTGAGTTCGAATTCCGCTTACGGCCACCAACACCAGTGATGATTTTTTTAACTGCTCTTGGGCCTCCGGTTGGTCAACTCAAGCCCAAATTGAGTATCTAGTGCAGCGCATAAACATTGCCACAAGGTAGATAAAGGCAGTCGAGTGTGGTGCCAGTCACCCACCTCCTTGTGTGCTTTGTTGACTTTCAAAATTACAAGCGTCACTTCACCCTACAGTCTGTTACGGCTATATAGGGGATTGTTGTGACTGTGTATCTGAGTGTAGCTAACTGCATTGACCCTACATCTTGTATGAAGCTACCAATGGCTGCTTTGTATCTTTTTGTCTGTCCTAGGATCTCTATTCTACTCATAGTGTTTGTGAACTATGGAGAAGGGAAATATTGGTTGTGTCTGTCCTAGGATCTCCATTGTACTCATAGTGTTTGTGAACTATGGAGAAGGGAAATATTGGTTGTGTCTGTCCTAGGATCTCCATTGTACTCATGGTGTTTGTGAACTATGGAGGAGGGAAATATTGGTTTTTCAAGCACACCAGCTGGAACGGTGAGTGGGTGAGTGGATGAGGATGAGTGGGTGACCAGCACCATGCCCGGCCCACTTTGCCTCTCCCCAGTAGCTATGTTTACTACACACACCAGGTAGTATTGATATAAGGGTATGTGGACCTAGAGATAGACTCACGGAGGTAGGAAATTGGCGGCAGGGTGGATGATTTGAGTATGTGAGTGAACAGTTGAGCAAGTGAGGGTGGGTGAGACGAGTGAGTGGGTGGAGAGGATAAGAAAAGGAAATTGGTGGGTGCGTGTATGAGTTGGTGAGTGGGTCAGTGTTTGAGTGGGTGCTGGAGTAGGTGAGTGATTGAATGCATGAGTGGGTGACCAGCACCATGTTTACCTCACACTGCACCAGCTAGTACTGATATAAGGATGTGTAGACCTAGAGGTGGACTCACAGAGGTAAGAGATGATGGGATCGCGGTGGATGAGGTAAGTGGTTGAATAGTTGAGTGAGTGAGTGAGTGGGTGAGAGGTGTGAGTGGTGATTGCTAGAACTCAGATATCACAGGAAGTAGCTAAACCCTGCGAGCGGGGTGAGTGGGTGAGTGCATTGATGGGTGGGAGGGTAAGTGGGTGTGAGTGGATGGGGGGTTGAGGAGAGTAAATGGATGGGTGGGTGTGTGGGTTGATGAGTAAGGGGGTCAGTGGTTGTGTGGGTGGAGGAGTGGATGAGTTGGTAATTGAGCAGATAAATGGGTGATTGGGTGGGTAGGTGGTTGATTGTGTGGGTGGGTTGGTGAGTGAGTGGGTAAGTGGGTAGGTGGGTGATAGAGGGAGTGAGTGGGTGGTTGTGTGAGTGTGTAGTTGAGTGGGTGGGTGGGTAGGTGAATAGTAGATGTAAGTTTGTGAGTCAGTGAGTGAGTAGGTAGTTGAGTGTGCGAGCGCCTGAGTAGTCCTCCATCATCACAACACATCTCTCTTTCTGTCCAGGACTCACTTTGGCTGACGTGGTTTTCCCCTGGTGAGTAGCAACTACACCTATATCATCTTAACTTGTCTTGATTCACAGATCTCAGACCATTTCCCACTGACTGATATACAACCCGATAATTCTTAAATAATTAATTATATAGTCTGCGGTACAGCACAGGAAGGGCCCATCTGCCCTTCCTGTGCTGTGAAATACCACATAAAATTGTGTATTGTATTGTATTGTGTGGCCCAAAATAATAATAATACCTGACAAGCTTTAAATTATATATATATGGCCCACCTTATATATAGTGTCTCTGCATGTCTATACATTTGTGTATGCCATGATGACAGCTATGTGGGTTATGGGTACTTTTGCCAGTGTACACATGTAAAGAGTAGAATAGGTTTTTACAATTTCTGTCAATTATACAGGTGTTAAGATGTTAAAACACCCAAATAGACACCTTTCACAAAGTGTCTAGTTTGCAAAAGCCACACATACTTGCGGTGAAATATGCAAATACGAAGCTTTGATACCGTATGCATTGTCCTTCAAACTGATTGGCCTACACCAGACATGGCTTTTGGGCCTGATTGTCAGTGTTCGTCAAATGCTGCCAAAAGGCAGTCAGCTCAGGACAATGCAATATCATTGCTTAGTAGCTCAGGTCGAGCTATTTAATCTATGGGTACTTTTGCCAGTGTACATAGTAAAGAGTAGAAAAGGTTTCTACTCTTTACAACAGCATTAATCCCCATTCACCAATGTGTTGTCCAAACCAACACCAGTTATACCTACGATTTACCATCATCGTAACTGTTCACTAACATAACTTCCTAATTCAAATAATTGTCCTAACCTCATTTCCATTCCTCTTCCTACCCCTCTGCTCAGCTCTTCTGTACATTTTTGAATGTTCTTTGAAATTATAGATCTGCAACAAAAAAATGCTTCATTTCCGGTTATGCTTCACACCTTTCTTTGGATTTTCTTGCTGTTACTGACACTTGGATTACACCTAATCATTCTGTTACACTGGCAGCATTCTCTACTTTTTATAGCCTATGCTACTTTCCACGTCTAACTGGATGTGGTGGTCGGACTAATTACTTCATTAATCCTTCTTGGGTCTTTTCGGTTTCATTTATACTCGGTAACCACTTTTGAGTTTCATGCCTTTGAGGTGCCTTTTCCGTCATCTTATATTGATTGTAATCTATCACCCTCCTGGACACCTTTTAGATTTTTGAAACATAAACTTGACATTCTTCATTCTGCAATCTCTTCTGACACCATCACAATGATCTTGCTGGGTGACCTTCAATATTTACATTTCCAACTCTTAATCTGCTAATTTTCTCTCTCTCTTATAGTCATTCTGCTTTCTTTGGACCAACACTATTCACAACCACATAACCGGACATAACTTAGATCCCATTTTACTCCAGAGATTACGCTCCCTCTTCTCCCTCTGTTATATCACTTGACATGTCTGATGATTACTTTACCTGTATTTCTCTCTTCCATCTTGAAGATTATCTTATAGTCGTGATGATTGCCCACGATACGGATCGTGATGAGTGGATTGCTATTGGTGAAGCCTCCAGAAATAAACAGGCCGATATTTCAACACCAATCATTCTTTATTAAGCAACAGCTCACTAACCCCAAACACTAAATTATCGCCTAATATTCGGCTAACTAGCTTGCCCTTATTTGCGCACTGTCACACCTTAGTCTGGTATATGTATCGGTACTACCAGAAGCGCAAACAGATTCTACATATATATTAACGCTCAAGGAAGTTACCCTGTAACACTCTAGTCTGCTAACTCCTATGTAAAACCGCACTTAGTAAAAAGTTATTCTATACAATGATCACAATTAATAATCTTCTAGCATGCATTAACCGTTATGAAATTACGATGTTTGGTCCATCTGACGAGTTAACACAGCACCCTTCTTTCCCCTGGGATATGCACAATTGATAATTCTCTCTCTCGTATCTGCACAACAGCATTAAATATATATTTTCTCACAACAATTCTCTGAACTTTAAATTGTATATTCTCTATGTATACCTACACAACGTGAATCCAACAACAATCTCAACTTTATACTTCGCGTTGTAACCGCACACTCTCGGTTTTATGGAGGTAATATGTGCCACATCCCCTTCCATCAACCACGTGAGTGGTTTAATCCTAGTGCCTCCCTGCCATGCCCTTGCTCACGATAATTATATAATTCAGCCAGATTTCTCCACGGTGAAATTTACTCCGATACTCAATGACACTGTGTATGTCTCCGCGGGGAAAAAAATAATCCCTCTTTATCTCCGATATATTCTATGTCCCTCCTATGGGGAATAATCTTCTATAACTGTAAATTTACTCTGCGTCCCACTCAAAATCTAGGAATCACTCACACCTCACACGCAATCATCCTACGGGCCCGATCATAGTCCTGTTGCCATCACCCCCTCTGTACAACCAATTACCCAGGTGTATAAGTTATGTGCTAATCTAACAGATGGGTGGCTATCACCAATCCGCTCCAGTGCAGCGGTCAAGGGTACATATGTCAAATCAGTATGTATTGTCAAAATACTCTCCACAGCATTGTAAAGAGATGGTCGAACACTTTCCTCACTTTCGGTCGTCTGTGGTGAGGCCAAAGAGTTGCCGCACGCCTGCGTCACCGAGTGTCGCCCATAGCGACCCAACAATGTCTGACCGGTTCCGCCATACTGACTCGAATGGCGGCGGTGCAGCCCTGTGCCAGTCATGGGTGCATATTCATCTGCCTTTGCGGGGGAGCCACCAACTCCTCTGCCTTCATCCGTACGGGCCTGGGCCGCTGCGCAGTACAGGGTGCGTCAGCCGCCACGACTTAAATGGTGGGATGAGGGACAGCCCAGAGACGCATCCTCCTTGTTGCACCGGCCCAAAGCTGCCCACCGCGCAGCTCAACGCGCTCTGGTGGCCCCGGGTGTCGGCAGGAAACAAGACTGCCAGTGGCACGTCTCACGCTGAGATGATGAGGCAAGGGATGTCGATGTTCCGATGCGACTCTAGAGGCAGCCCACCGATGCACTGGCTGAGACTCCTGTTCGTCGGGCTATTCTTGCGCTGAGAGGTTCCGTCCGGTGCCGCTTGCTTGCGTTGGCGGCACATGGCTTTGGCACCTCTCCTCACCTTGCGCTCGGGTTAACGGGATACTTTGAAATGTTACAGCTGCTCATTATAATTAATTTCTTCCCCTTTACCAACCTCACGCCTATCCTGTTGATGGCCAGACTCTTGGGAAAATTTTTTATCCACTTGGACTCTGCTGGTCCGGTCTCTGCGTTTCAGCCTGCGTGTCTCCGTTCCCCTGTCTCTACCTGCTTCTCTTCACATCTCCAAGCTATCTTCCAGAATGCCTCAGTTTCTCTAACATTTGATCACTACAGCTCCTCCTTGCAGGTGTGTTCTTGTGGGTTGCCCAGCAACCACACTCTCGGGCACTATAAATGCGCCTGTCTCATTATGATTCTTTACAGACTATACATACTTGCCACAGCCCATTCACTTCTCTCCTGTTTCATGCGCACATTACCCACAGTCAGTCCTCGCTGTGACAATGCTCCTTGCTCTGCTCTTCATCAAAAAAATGGAGATAAACAGAATTGCAAGAAGCACTAAACCAGTGCTGTTGGCTCCTTTCTGCCTTTTCACCTTCTTTTTCCTTCGCTAAACAATTATTCTTTCAATTTATCATCTAAGCCTCTGCTCCCAATCGTTGGAAACTGGAGAGAAAAAACGAGTAGAAATACTCAGAATGTCTGGATCGACTACAACACCTCCAGTACCAAAGACAAAGATCTCCCATATAGCCTTAACAGACTATAGGGTAAAGTGTCATTAGCAAGCACCTATGAAGGTCGACACAGCACACGAGGAGGTGGGTGACCAACACCAAGCTCGGCCGCCTTTGTCTCCCCAGTGGAAATATGTACACACTGCACTAGGTACTCATTTGAGGCTGAGTCGACCTAGGGGAGGCCCAGGACCGGTTTAGAAAATCGTTACTGGTGTTCGCCGTGAGCAGGATTCGAACTCGGGTCGCTGGGTTGTAGCCCAGCGTGCTAACTGCGGAGCCACCACTCCCCACCACGCTGAACACCGGTGCTCCCCAGGGCTGTGTGCTCAACCCACTACTGTTCACACTGCTAATACACGACTACTCCACCAATTACAGCTCCAACCAGATAATTATGTTTGCGATAACACGACAGTGGTGTGCATCATCAGCAACAGCGATGAAACCGTGTACAACGGAGAGGTGGAGGAGCTGGCAGTCTGGTGCAGACAACAACCTGTCTCTTTATTTTGATAAAACGAAAGCGATGACCATAGACTTCAAGAAGGCCCACGCTGCCCACGCACCGCTGTTCATCAACGGCTCCGTAGTGAAGACAGTAGGAAGCACCAAGTTTCTTGGTGTGCATATTGCAGATGACCTCAGCTAGACGGTCAATACTGCATCCATAGCCAAGAAAGCACAACAACATCTCCACTTCCTCCGACGACTGAGGAGAGCCAGCCTTCCTTCATCCATCCTCTCCGCATTCTACAGGGGAACCATTGAGAGTGTCCTAATCAGATGCATTACTGTCAGATATGGAAATTGCAATGCCTCTGACCATAAGTCCCTATAGTGGATAGTGAAGACAGAGGAGATCATTGTGACCCATCTCCTCTCTATCCAGGACATCTATTTCAAGCGATGCACACAAGGCCTCGAACATTGTCAAGGACCCCTCCCACCCCTCGTAATAAACTCTTTACCTACCTGCCGTTTAGCAAAAAGTACTGCAGCATTCGGGCCAGATCTACCAGACACTGTAACAATTTTTTCCCCCAAGCCATCAGGCTCGTCCATATACTATGCTACTCTGCCCCTCTTTATCATAACAAGCAAGACACAGATGCTCCATCCCCCTAAACACATGCATACCTGCACAAAGCACTTCACTCGACTATATGTAGTCTATATTGTCTGCATGTTTTGCCTTGACGAGAAACATAATTTCGTTCCTGTAATTGTTTCAGCATGGATAAACAATAACGTTTTTATATCAATCTATCAATTCTGTCTCATACATGCTGATATCACTTATTCAGCATCTGCAATATCTGTCCTTTTTTTTACCATGGAATCTGCTCAACTCTTGGTCCAGGCTTCTCTTTTATCCTGCTGAACTACTGCAACTCTCCTAGTTAGTCTATCTGAATATGCTATCCATCCACTTCAACTTATTAAAAATCCCACTGCTCACTTTGTCTTTATTTTCTCTCGCTTTTTCCATTCAACCATCCACTTGACACACTGTACTCCCTGCCAGTGGCTGCATGCTTCTTCTTCCAGATAACATATCCTACAGGACATTTGTGACGATGGTCGTTTACAAATCTCTGCTCTTTGAACTTCTAAGACTGTCCATTTTTGATGTGTTCATCCATTTCGAGAGACTCTTGACATTAGTCAATGTCTGTATTCCACGATCTCTCTTTCCTTCAATTTTCCAGTTGCAAACAGATTTTCAATTTCCTCTTTCCTCATAATATGCCTGAGAAGAGTCGACTGTCTCCTTCTAATGTCATTCAACACCTTCTCTCTACATCCCATTCGTGATAAAATTTCTTCATTGGAGGTATGACTTGTCCAAGATACCTTCAAGATGCATATAAAGAACGACATCAGTTTCTTCAATTCTCTTTTCTATACTTGGTGATATCGTCAAACATTCTGATGCACACGTGAAAACTGGTATAATGTAACAATCGAGAACTCTTAGTTTCGTCGCTATAGAATATTTATTACTTATCAGTATCTTTTTTCCTTTTGAAAAAGCTATCTTTGGCCATCCCTGTGTTTTATTTCATGATCACATTTACCATCTGATGTTATCCAGCTTCCGAGAGAGTTGAATTTAGTATCAACCCTAGCAAACCCTCGATTTCTCTTAGTGTTCTTACTGCACAAGTTAAACAAGTCCACTGAAAATATACAACCTTGCCTTACTGCTGTGGATTGATCCCAATATATGTTACTTAGAATTCTCAAATCTTTACCATCAATATCCAGTTCTTGAATTATTTTTTATTAGCTCTTTGTGTTTTATGCTATCAAATGCTTTATTATAGTCAATGAAACACAAATAGAGATATTTCGTCATTTTTATTGCCCTTTCTGAAAGCATGTGGATAATAAAATGCCATATCTCGTACCTCAATCTCCAACAAAACCACATTGAACTTTTGCAGCCTGTGTGCTTCTGGCTCTTGAGCATCAACACTTTTAAACGGATGTTTGTTACATGGCTCTTTATATTAATGGATCTATGGAGGTCACATTTAATAACACTAGGTTTTTTAGGGAGTGAAATGAAGATCAATTTATTGAGATTCCCAGATATCTCTCCACTCTCACAAATCTTGTTGATAATATCTGTCAATTTTTCTAAGCCATAATCTTCCAAACATTTTATTTGTTCTGCTGCTCTTTCATCTACTCCTATAGGGTTGTAGTTTTTAATACTATGAATAACTGTTTTTACTTCTGACTTAAGAATTTTCAAACCATCCATCTCTTTTGTTTCGATGGCTTTTCTACTCGGTATTATGAAATAAATTTTCATTATATTCTGTCCTTTTCTTCAAAATTTGTTCTGTCTCTTGAGTGTCACCATTTTTAGCTTTTGTGCATCCATTAGCAGTGCACACTCCTTTAATAATAATAATTGCATTTTTAATTTTTAAACATTTGCATTTGTAGAGCGCTTTTAACCCGAGGGTCACAAAGCGCTGCACAGAGCTGCGGCAAGAACGGCACGTCAACAGGAACGACAAGAGAACTGAAAATCAGCAACAGTAAAAAAGAACCCAATTTTGGGTTTTATTTTTAATATATACATGTCGTTGCAGAACAAAATGTGAAATATGATCTGATTTTCAACTAAAATTAAAAAATGCTAAATTATCAGTGTTAATAAAACATATAATAGGAAATAGTTTAATGTAACATTATTGTATAATAGTAATTGAATTTCTAGAGCGCTTATCACCCGAGGGTCACAAAGTGCTGCAGAGAGAATGGCACTTCAACAACGAGATAAGAATGGCAAATCAGCAATAACGTTATTTTGGTAGTTTTTTTTTTACAAATCCGAGATGTGGAGAGAACGGCATGTCAGCAACATCAGGACAGTTCAACTGAAAGTCAACTAGTAGTAATACATTCCAGAAGGACATAAAATAAGCGATTACAATTTTGAGTTTTTTATGCTAATCAGTTTGCAAAGTTACAAAACCGTGTCTAAATATATTTGGCTCCACCATTTCACTGTCAGGCAGATCGTGTACAATTAGAGAAAACTAAACACCGTTTCTGGCAATTATGCAGGTGTTAAGATCTTATAACACCAAAATAGACACCTTTCACAAAGTGTCCAGTTTGCAAAAGCCACACATACTTTTGTCAAAATATGCAAACAGGAAGCTTTGATAACATATGCATTGCAAACTAGACACATTGTGAAATGTGTCTATTTTGGTGTTTTAAGAGCTTAACACCTGCATAATTGCCAGAAACGGTAAAAACCTGTTCTACTTATTACATATGTACACTGGCAAAAAGTACCCATAGCGAATATTAAACACCATTAGTATTTCCACGAGAAGCCATCCATATAAAATCACTCCAAGAGTAAGGCATATAATATTCCACGTCACAGAACCTCAGGCTGATGGCTAAATATCTGCAGGCCTCTTGCATTGACTAATTTAAGTGTTCAGGAGTCGACCATTATGAAAAGACTGAACAAGGATGACAGCAAGGAGGAAACTGCTGCTTCTAAAAAGAACATTCCCACCCGTTTCAAGTTATTTCGTCAGATACCACCTGCATAATCCGAAAGGCTATTGGAAGAACATAAGATGTGTTGTTTGGCAAAAAACAAATAGTGCATTGCTATATTAAAACATCCAAACGTGGTCGGAGTATCATAGTTTTGGGACTGCTTTGTCTGTGATGTCTTTGATATTCCTGTACAATAGTGTAACATCTTTGTGCTTTTGTTTTAAATTGTCTGTGCATTGTTCGTTAAGCCATTTTTCTTTTTCTATCTTGCATAATGATTGAATTTGATTATGTAGTAAAATTATTTCACTTCTAGAGTGCTTTTCACCCAAGGGTCACAAAGCCCTACAAGATCTGTGGAGAGAATGGCATGTAGGCAACAACAATAACATATGATTGGCAAATCAACAATAATGACGTTTTTTCGTTACAAATCTGAACTGTGGCATGTCAACAACAACATCAGAACAATTCAATTGAAAGTGAAACAATGGCTGTAATTTAGAGAAGGACATAAAATGACCGATAAAAATAATTGTTAAACAAACGGAGGAAGGAATAATTGTTCCGCAAAAAACGCAGGTCGGCAGCGTGCCATCATCCCAGCACAACAACAGTGAGCCGCATCAACAGTTCTAGCTAGAGGACTTGAAAGCCTTACGGAACAAGTGAGTCTTGAGACGAGATTTGAATATACCCACGGACTGAGCTGACCGAATCTCCAATGTAAGGGCATTCCAGAGTCTGGGAGCAGCACTCAAAAAGGGTCTGTCACCCATCAAATGGAGATGCAATCTGGACACATGCAGCAAGCCCATATTAGAGGATCGAAGTAGTTTTGTTGAGGGTGCCTGAAGTATGTCATGAATGTATGTCGGAGCAGCGCCAGTGAGAGCCTTGTCAGTGAGAAGGAAGATCTTGAATTCGGTCCTATATTTAACCGGTAGCCAGTGGAGAGACATTAGTACTGGAGATATGTGATCGTGGATGGGTGTGCGAGTGAGAACTGTAGCAGCTGCATTTTACACACATTGGAGATGATTGATCAGGTAGGCAGAAATTCCAACGAGAAATGCATTACAATAGTCGATTCATGAAGAGATGAAGATTTGTTTTAGCTTCTCAGCATCTGAGAGTGACAGAATATTGCGTAGTATGGCTATGTTTTTAAGATTGAAATAGGCTACCTTGTTCAGCTTGTTGATGTGTGTCTCGAAGCTCGGTGAGGAATCAAGAATCACTATTAGACTCCGGATTGCCTGAGCAACTTTAATGGTCTGTTGTCAAGCATCAATTGGATGGGTTCAGCCTTGGACAATTGGTGCGGGGATCTGACAAGGAAAAGTTCTGTTTTGTCACCATTTAGTTTTCGGAAATTTGAAGTAAGCCAGGCCTTCACAGTTGACAGTAAAGACGACATGCAAAGACCGAACGCATTGATGGATGGCTTTGCATGGTTATATATGTAGATGGCTTCGGCATAACAGTGTTTGCTAGATTGAGGCTGCACAGGATATGACCAAGTAGTTGTATGTAGATGCTGAAGAGGAGTGGGCCAAGGACTGAACCCTGAGGAACTCCAGACAAAACAGGATGGATTTCTGAGTTACGTCCTGTGAGGCTGACAAACTGCTTCAGGTCAGAAAGTTAGGAGTTCAACCAGTGCAGGGCACAGCCAGAGACCCCTATAACCTCCAGTTGCTTCAATAAGGTACGGTGGCAAACGGTATCAAAGGCTGCACTCAGGTCCAAGAGGACATGGATACTTGGCAAGCCTTCATCAGCACTGACAAGAAGCTCATGACTTTGATCAGAGCAGTTTCAGTACAATGGCCGAATCTGAACCCAGAATGAAATGATCTAGGAGGCCTTGTTGAGCATTTGTTTCTGGAATTACACGGCTACTGCATATTCAAGGGCCTTAAAGAGGAATGGTAAATTTGAGATTGAATGATAATTATCACGAATGTTGCAATCAAGCCAGGTTTTTTTGAGTAGAGGGGTATCTTTAGCACATTTGAATAGTGGGGGAACGATGCCAGAGTAAAGTGAGTTGTTGAAGAGATTAGTGACGAAGGGTAGCAAGGGATTTTCATATTTCCCGGAGGAGTTTTGATAGGAAGGGATCCAGCAAGCAGTTTGTAGACTGACATTGGTAATTAATGGAGATATATCGGATTCTGTTAACTCGGAAAATTCTAGCAGTTTTAAGATCAAGGTATTGGAAGGAGCATTAGTTGGGGTATTGGTTGGTAGTTGAGACTGGGTAGAGATACGGTGGTCTTCAGTTTTTTCTGAGAAATACTGAATCAACTGACCCGTCTGATCATTATTCATGGA
This sequence comes from Mordacia mordax, assembly GCA_036362905.1. NCBI lineage: Eukaryota > Metazoa > Chordata > Hyperoartia > Petromyzontiformes > Petromyzontidae > Mordacia > Mordacia mordax. Next base: position 13,538,517 of record JAZEWT010000006.1, read on the forward strand.
GATAGGTGAGGGTGAATGACTGATAGGATGAAGGAGCTAATTAATGGTCGAGAAGAGGATCCTGAACTTATCACAGGTATCAGCCAGAATGCTGGAAAGTGGTTGGTATGGGTGCAATGAAGTGCTTTATAGTAGCAATTGAGCTGGTCCTTAAAATTTTGACCATGAACGTTGAGGCCATATTTTCTCGAAGTCCATTTGGCCCCGTATGTATTCACCTTGAGGTTTCGAAGTTTAGCAGTAATCCAGGGGAATGGTTTTCCACAGCATGATTTTAATTGGGCCACGTCATCCAGTATGCTTGATAGCAGGCTGTTGTAGTGGGTCCAACAATATTATCTATTCGTTCACTTCCAACATTTGCATTCAGGTCATCTATGTCGAAACTTTGAGATTCTTCATCTAATATTAAGCCAACAGCTTTCTAATGCCTCTGACCTGAAAATGTAATTTTAACACCTCCTGATACAATAATTCCCTCATCTTTCCAACGCATTTCACACATGCCTAGAATAGTTATGTTTAGTCTCTTCACTTCCTGCTTTACATTGTCCCATTTCCCGATTTGATTTAGAGTTCTAACGTACCGAGTTACTATTCTATGTTATTTTTTCTGCATGCGAACAGTCGTAGGATGATGGTACCGAGTCACCTGTCGCACATAACTATCCTTACCATGCGAGGTGTCCACACGATTTATAGTGCAGACCCCCTTTCATACCATTGTGGTTTTCGGTCGATTTAATTTTGACCATTGTTTTTTCTTGGCAAAATTCTTCGTAGGTTGCCACATTGTTTCTTACCCATCGCTGTCTTTACCTATCTGTTCCATTTTATCTCTGCTCCAGTATCTCCTGCTACACCCATTCTCACTGTTTCCACTCGTTGACTTCTGGCCTATTGGTCATACCACACTTCTGCTCTCTGGGTTCTAAGGCTTTGCTACCCTGGCCCATCCTCGTGGGACATCATCCCAATAGAAATCAGGACAACAGAATCACCTCATTTCAGAAACTACTCAAGACACATCTGTACAACTATTACTCATTGGTCTGCAACAATATTTGACACTTTGCAATGTGGGACAACTGGTAGTGTTTGTATTTATTTATCTATTTTCTATAAAAATGTGTGTGTGTATGATGATGTAAGGTTCCCTGGATAAGGGCGTCTGCTAAATAAAAATTAATAGTGTAGAATGGTGTACAGCAGTGTAGTGTAAATAGTAATGTAGTATACAGGGTGTAGTGTATAGGGACGTTTGAAGAAGTGTAGTGTTTAGGGAAGTGTATGTACTATGTAATGGATAGTCCAGAAAACATGACATATCCAACTACATGCCATATGAATGTATTACAGATATGTGGCCCACCATATATATAGGATCTCCCTGTGTTTGTAGGTTTGTGTTCGCTATGGGGGCAGCTGTGGGCATCTCCTCCCGGGCCGCTCTTTCCCATGGTGACCCCCGAAGCTCCCTGTGCCTTCGAGCTGCCCGGAGGGGTCTCATTATGATCCTGCTGGGGGTTCTGGTCGTGACGCCCAACTATCGGCACGGAGCCCGTGAGCCCTCTGCAGAGAGAAAGATGACTCCCATGGATAGAGAACGGAGCCCATTGCTCGTAGAAAAATCAAACTCATTCACTCACTCACCAACTCTTGCAAATATTAATTCCCTCCTTCATACAGATACCGATAAACTCACTCACTGAACCAGTCATCCACTCACATAAAGACTCATTCATTCACTCACATTCAGAGAAAGACATTCATTCACACACACCCACTCAAAGATACTCATGCACTCGCTCACACTCACAGACTTAACCTATTCTCTCATATTTACAGAGACTCATTCGTTCACTCAATGAATCACTTCTGCATAGCAACTGCCATTCACCACTAAGTGGCGGTGACAGCATAGTGCTTGCGCCATGCCATATGCCCTCTGAGGCCATGTGAAGTGTCAGTCTTGTCGGCAGGACATCTTGGGACAAACCCACATGTTATGGGTTGCCTGACTGAGATGACTCACATATGCGCCACCTGTCCTCCCTACTGTGCCATATTTTAGCCACCCAGCACCTCGTTCATTGTTGGGAGTATTACCCCTCAGCCCTTGGCTGCTGTTCGAGGGCAACTGCCTGGAACTGCTCTGTTGTGTTGTTCACGAGCCCCCTTCAATGTAGAGCTTAGCACCGCTGGTACCAGTCATCAGCAAGTCAACTTCCTGCACCACATTAGTCCTTCTCTTCACCCACCCACACCATGCTCATTTAGTGTGGGCGACTTAACCCAGCCAACTCAGCCTTTTCTGCTGAGGGGAGGTCACTGGTAGACATTGTCCAGAACTTTCAAAAATGTATGAGCTTCTCACACAATCTTTCCGGGTTAAACCCAGGATTGAAGGCAAGCTGGCCGGAAAGTTTCAAATTGGTATAGATGTTCCGCCAGGGTGCCCCACGATTCGCAAGCATAGAGAGGGCATAATTGTAATTGAGATGGCCAGAAACTTTGTTTGGAGCAACAGACTGAGCAGCTTCCACACATTGTGATGCTGCTGATAAAAGGATAATGCTACTTGACATCCAGAGTGAGACCTCTGCTGCTAAACCCGAACCGGCCATAAGCACACCACCTCGGTATAGAAACATTTCCACTATCTCCACCACTGCCCCATCATTCATAGAGAGCTGAGGGTGTGGAGTGTTTAGTGGTACGTTTTTAAGATTGAAATAGGCTACCTTCTTCACCTCGTTGATATGTGTCTCGAAGCTGAGTGAGGAATCAAGTATCACTATTAGACTCCGGATTGTCTTAGCAACTTTTATAGTCTGGTAGTCAAGCATCAAATGGGTAGATTCAGCCATGGACTACAGTGCTGGTTTCTGACAAGCAAAACTTTTGTTTTGTCATTTAATTGCAGACATTTTAAATTGAGCCAGACCTTCACAGTTGACAGTGAGCATGCCATGCAAAGACCAGATACATCGATGGACGGCTTTGCATGGATATTGATTTGGATGTCATTGGCATATCAATGGTAGCTCAGATTGTGGCTGCATAGGATATGGCCAAGTGGTTTTATGTCGATGCTGAAGAGGATTGGGCCAAGGACAACCCTGAGGAACTCAAGACAAAACAGGATAGATCTCTGAGTTACATCCTCAATGAATAAGTGGGATATTGTTTTGCTGGCCTCATACAGCGACACACTCAGAAACGTAATGATGTAGGTTTTCACGGCTCGATGCATGATGATTGCTTCGAAAA
>JAZEWT010000006.1:13553533-13565427 GCA_036362905.1 Mordacia mordax
TACCCTTAAACTGTATGGACTCTGGTCCTTGGCTATGCCATGTTATGTTGTTCATGAAAATCATGAGCAGAATAGAATACCCTTGGCAGAGCCCACTACCCACTCCAAACAGGCTTCACTTATTGCCAAGGAGGCGACCACAGCTCTCACTCCAGTTGTACAAGGACCAAATGGCACACTAATGGCCTTATTACCCCTTACTCCCACAGTACCTCTCACAGAGACCCTCGGGGCACACAGTCATAAGCCTTTTCCATTTCCACAAAACACATGTTGACTGGTTTGGCAAATTCCCATGACCCCTCAAGGATCTGTGAGAGTGTAAAAAGCTGGTCTGCTATTCCATGGCCAGAACAGAATCTGCATAGTTCATTCTGAATCTGTTGGGTTTAGGAATTCCTCAAAGTATTTCTTCCACCTCCCTACGATATCCCCAGTTGAGGTCAGCACCTCGCTGCCCTTGCAGCGAGGTGGTGCCCTTCTTTCCCCTTCTGAGCCATCGGATGGTTTGCCAGAACCTCTTTGCAGCCAGCCAAAAGTCTTTCTCCATAACCTCTCCAAGCTTCTCCCACACCCAGGTTTTCACTTCTGGAGCTACTGCAGCTGCAGTCGTTCTGACCTGCCAGTAGCTGTCCACTGAATCAGGAGTTCCCCATGCCAACCTAGCCTACTCGGACAAATTTTTCAGCTTAACAGCTTCCCTCTGGTGTCCCATAGCAGGTCCTTAGATTGCCACCACAACAGGCACTGAATACCTTCTGGCCACAGCTTCTAGCAGCCACTTACAAGATGGAGGCTTTAAACAGGGTCCATTCGGACTCCATGTGAGAGAAAATCCTCTGTATATGGGAGCTAAATCGCTCTGGACAGAGTCCATCATCAGTCGTTCCCGGCAAAGCCTCACTACACGTTTGGGCTTACGATGTCTGTTCAGCACCCTACCCATCTGATCCAGCTCACCACCAGATGGTGATTGGTAGACAGCTCTGCTCCTCTCTTCACTTGAATGTCCAAAACATATCGCCTCAGATTCGATGAGACATCTATAAAGTCGATCATCGATCTTTGGCCCAAGGTGCTCTGGTACCAGGCACAATTTTGAGCCTCTTTGTGTTCAAACATGGTGTTTGTTATAAACAGTCCATGACTAGCACAGAAGTAAAATAACACAACATTACCCGGGTACAGATCAGGCAGAGTATTACTCCCAATCACACCCCTCCAGGTTTTGCCTTCGTTGCCCACATGGGTGTTGAAGTCTCCCCATAAAACGATGGTGTCACCATGTGGAGTATTTTCCGGCACCCCACCCACTGTCTACAAGAAGGTAGTGTACTCTGAACTGCTGTTTTGTGCATATGCACACACAATAGTCAGTTCTCTTCCCTGGGACCCACAGTAGCATTGAGGTAATCCCCACCTCTGCCCAGAGCCTCTCCCCTGTCTGTCTCTGGAGTAGGAGAGAGTTCAACCCCATCAGAGAATTTGATTCCAGAGCCGACACTGTGTGTAGAGGTTAGCCCAGCTATAGCTTGTCAGTACCTCTAAACCTCCTACACAAGTTCCTCTTACTTACCCTCCATAGAGATGATGTTCCACGTTTCAAGAACCAGTTTCCGTTGCCAAGTTCTAGCATGTATAGACGCACTTTGCCTCTGCTACCCAAAGGGCATTACACCAGACCCTTAGGATTTGCCTTGCAAGGTGGTGGGCTCACAAGGCGTCATTGATTGGTGCCTGCACACTAATAAAATGAATGTTTATCCTCGTGCGAGTAGTTTTGCCAAGCAGGAGGAATTTGGGGAAAGATGGCTGAAAAATAGCTCACCATGTTACTAATTTTGTCAGTTTCCTTTATTGAATGTTAGATGTGTCCCTGGAATGAAGCACACAGAGGCATTGTACTGCTTTTCAAGTGAGAGAGCCAAGTGTCGTTTGAGTGCCCCCCTGCCTCCATGTACTGCATATTAAGTGATGCAATCCGCACCATTACTTATCATTATCTTTACCTTCATTTTCTCATTTATTCAATTTATTCACATTTGGTATAGAAAATATCTAACCAATGTCCTTTCTCTTCAACTTGATTGCAGCTGCTGTTTCTTTAGCAGGCTTGTCACAATGGAAGAGGTTGTTTATGATCACCTCCCCATCCTTCCACGTTTACAAGGTTCTCTCCACTTTGAAATCCTGGCATCATATTCCGTCTAGGTGGTCCCATATCTCTGCTGTGAAGAATAGGCGTACCAAATCATTCAGGTCGATGGAGGTCTGGCTTGTTGTGCTCCTTGTTCTGATGGTCTCATCCAGGTCACATTCATCCCTCCCATCCCTGTAATTTCATTGAAAAGCTAAAAGCCCGCCCATTGTGTTTTGGCTAATTTGGCTGCACTGCTTTTCTTGACTATTTGCTTCTCCAAAGGCGTGCTTTTCACCACGATGCTATTGGTTGTCTACCACAGGCAGTTCCTTTGGGCTTTGTGTGGGCTTTCTCATGTTTCCACTTGCCTGTTTCCTGAGAACTTTCATATGCATTACTGAGTTTGTTTTGCTGTTCAGCAGTGTTTAGGGTGTTTTACTCCAACTCAATTGCATCTTGTTTATTTGTTTTGGATGGAATTATATTTTATTCCTGTTTGGGGAGCTTTGTCTAATTATTAGCCTCCATCCTAGGCTTTGCTGTGTATTCTGCAGCATGTGGTAGGTTTTTGTTTGCAAAGCAAGATCCGAGTGTTCTATTGGTTCTCTCCATACCCTTCCATCTGTGCGAGCAGTAGACCCTGTTGAGGAATTCTACCTTTCACCTCGGTGCCAACACAGGCTTGTTTACCTCTTCATGTAATGCTAACGGGAGCGTTCGAGATGACAAAGAACCCTTAATCAACTTCATCTCTGCTAGGTGTGAGTTCACTGTCTGATTCCAAACCTGCATGAGCTTTTAAATGGTCCTCCTCATCCCCACTGATCTTTGGCTATGATGAGGTTAAGTCATTTACAAATATCCTCTTTACTGATCCAGCTTGTTTGCATGATTAGAGTTGGTTGGGCCTCCGTATATATTATGGCATCAGGTTGGGGTGAAATTTTGCCCACTTATAACTCCTGGAGGATTACGGATGGTGTGCAGCCCTGTCTTGGGCTATCTGCTGGGTTTTTCACCCAGTCACTCTCCTCTGCTTCATCACTGCTGGGTTTGTTGTTGTTTGGGGGGCATTTATTACGAAGTGCCCCTTTACCCTGCATAGCTTACATTTGAGGGTACAATTGCTGTAGAAGAGATTGTAAGGCCATCCACTATATACCACGGTGAAGGATCCCTCCCCTTATCATCGGGTAGGAAGGAGCATGTAGATCTGCCTCCCAAAAGACAGTACATGTTTAGGGTGGGATGCCCAGTGGCACCTGATGGATGTTTTATCTCTTGGTGCTCACTTTTGCTAAGTGTTCTTGAAGGTTTTTCCTGGGAATGTACGAAATGGAGGCATATTGGAGATCGCCACGCATACCAAGGGGGATGTCTGGCTCCAAAGTGATTTACCAGTCCCGGAGTATTATCCACTCCAAAAGAGCAGCGTGCCACAGCCCACGGGTGGGCCAATATGATGATGTGAAATTATTGTTGCAGCTGCTGGCGGTAGACTTGCAATCTCCGATAAAGAATGTCTGGCGATCTCTCCGCTACTCTTGACTGAGGGCTTAGAGCTTGAGAGGAAAAAAATGTGATTGTTGTTAATTAGCATGTCTTATGTTGTTTTTGCTGACATTTCATTCTCTCCACAGCTCTGTGCAGTGCTTTGTGACCCTCGGGTGAAAAGCACTCTAGAAGTGCAATTATTGATGATTGCTTTGAAAAACTGCCCTCTCGGGACAGCCGTGTCAATCGCTCCCTCTCCACTGCGACGTTTCGCCTTACACGTTAGAGGCATCCTCAGGCGCTTTGTGTGTGTGTCATGTATGACTCCTATTTATATATAGATACTTTGTATGTGTTAAGTTATTTTCTATAGCGCTGCTTTGTTCTAGGAACAATGGACGAAGTTCAGGGTCCATTTGAAAGGGTTCTATTGTCTTGCTAACACACCTGAATCACATTAACCCCATCCTGTTTTGCCTCTGACTCACCTCCGTGTTTGTATCTCATGAAAGCCTGTCCAGTTCTTCAAACACTTGGTGATTCTCTTCTAATGTCCACATTTCAAAGCCCTTTATCTGTACACAGCTGACTTCAATAACTGGTCTGCAGGTTTGGCTGAGCTTTATTCTCATTTCTTGTTTGCGGTTCATGGTCTTTTCTGTCTTGTGAATCTCTATTGTTTCACAATTTATCTTGGACCTTTGCAGCGGATGGCTGCTAGAACTCGCATCTTGTCAAAATGGATTCTGTGTTGTGAATGTGGAGAATGTGGTTACTGCTGCGAGGGTCTGTGTGGGGCTGCAAGCGAGCTCCCTGACTCCCGCATGAACCACGGTGTAGTTCTCTACAGATGGTAGTGCACATTGTGTAGACAGGACTTGGTATCAGTAATGAGGTATTTGTGCCTCATACACCTGTCACCTTCCCTGCTATTAGAATCATCTCAAATGCTCAATTTTTTCTAAAGAGCGCTGACATTGAGCAAGACCTGCAACGTTTTGGAAAAATTGTCTCACAGATGGTCATAATCCTGAATGATCGGAACACAAATGCAGCACTGCTTCAGATGCAACGGTGAAAGGCTGCTGCACTGCAGCACTTGCAGCAGTAGCTGCATGAAGGTGTCTTAGTGACTGAGTGCATTAAGACACCAACATGGACCTCAGACGACTTGATCAACATAGAGTCACGAAAGCACACAGCAAATAGCAGCACTGCTGTAGGACAGACTGCCATGAGGCAGACTTTGTTGACGATTGGTCTGATCCACCACCAGAACTGGTGGATAAAGCCCCGGCCCTCCCTGTAGACAATGGCCTAGACACCCCATGCGTAGGGGGTGTCGCCAGGTAGTAAAACAGACCGTGATGCAGCACTAGAAGGAGCAGTGGGGAAAGCTGCTCCACCTCCAGACACTTCAAGAAGTGTGTGTTTCCTTGAGATCTCGCAAAAAAATGTTCGAAATTCGGGGAAGTTTGAAGTTAACTTGAAGGAATACTTGAGTTGACAAGCTTTTGCCTTCCAGTAAAAAGTAACAATTTATGTTTAACATTTTATTATTGTAGGGTGGCATGGTGGCTCAGTGGGTAGTGCCACCGCCTCACAGCAAGAAAGTCCCGGGTTCGAATCTCGGCTCGGGTGTCTTTCTGTGTGGAGTTTGCATGTTCTTCCCATGTCCGTGTGGGTTTTCGCCGGGCACTCCGGTTTCCTCCCACAGTCCAAAGAACATGCTGCTGCATAGGTTAATTGGCTTGCAGACTAAATTGCCCATAGTGCCCGGTGATATATGGCGTCCCATCGTTGGTATATCCTTGCCTTGCACCCTTTGTCTGCCGGGAGAGGCTCCAGCTCACTGTGACCCTGTACAGGACTAAGCAGTTTCTGACAATGAGATGAAATTTTCTTATGGTGCCACGTCTTAAGATAGCTTAAACTGTAATAGTGCATGCAGCGAGCAGAGGCGGACTAAGATTTTCCGCTTTCTCAGAAAAAATATATCTGATGTGGCCATCCTGCAAGAGACACATCTTGGTGCCTCCCTGGAGACTCAGTGGTAGGACCCTCTGGGTGGCCCAGATTTCTAGTCACGTAAGCAACAACATAGCAGGGATTGCTATTTTCATTGGTGCTCAGCGCGCAGTGGGAAGCATGGTTTTTAACTAAATTACCAAAGGATATTTCATTTCAATTGACTTTGTTTTCAACAACGTTAAGTTAAGGATTTTCATTGTCTACACTCGGAGTAAGAGTTCTGAGAGGAACCAGTTCTTTGATGCACTATTAATGCCTTAGCTGAGGGTGATTCAGATGGTGTGCACAATCATGAAGGGTGATTACAGCCGTACCCTGGACCTGGTGCTCAATCACAACTCTGCCAAACTTCGTCATTAATCAGTGCGTGTGTTTACTGACTTGCTGACCAAGCTGGATCTGATGGACGTTTGACAGGTGCTGCATCCAACATAGCAGCAATATTCTTGGTGTTGTTGCTCCCAAGAGAGAATAAGACTGGTAAGGCTGAATCGGTTTTATGTGAATGTGGGTAACATCAATTTGCTTGCAATTAGCGAAATGCAGTTACACATCCCCAGGACAGTTTAACGAAATGCACAGTGAAGGTAAAATATGAAGTTGCTCGAAAATAAGTTCATAAAGGCATTTACAGCTTTCTGGACCAACTGGAAAATAACTCAAAGCTATTTTTAGTTCCTCCAGCAATGGTATGACAATGGAATATCCTTGATCAGATCTCTCTGTCAATAGTTTCACAGTCAGCATGCCAACGTCCAGAAAGAGCTGGTACACCAGCTACAGAATGTGTTTTTGGTGCTGAAAACTGAGCTCATCCCAGTTGGAACAAAAGGGCGACCGGCTGCAGAAGCTCCACATCCTAAGAGCCATCACAGACGAGCAAGCATACCAAGCGTTTGTTCACGATAAGATGCAGCACTTATGCACATTGACTCGCCATAAAAAATGTCTTTAACCAGAAGAATAACACTACATATAACACATTATTAACCTGCTTGATCGGAATGGCCAGTCACAGATGAACACCAGATTGCAAAGCCGCAAGAATGTTCTGCACCAAATTGTTCACGGCTGAGAGCACATGGCAGGAGGCCACTGGAGCTGCCGGATGGAGTTCCCTACATTGAATGACTCTGAATGGAAGCCCCTTGAGTGTCAGGTCACCCTAGGTGAGCTCGAGACTGCATTAAAGAGCTGGCTGCAGGAAAATCCAATGGAATCGACCGCCTCCCAACAGATTTTTATAGAGGCTTCTGGGATAAGTTTGGCCCTTGTCTCCAAGAAATCTTGACAGAGTTTGCAGAAAGGTGAACTGTATCAGAGCTACAGGAGGGTGGTGGTTACTCTTACATAACAAGGGAGACCTGAGTTATATAGAGAACTGGCGACCCATGTCCTTACTATGCACAGGCTACAAAATCGCTAGAAGATATTAGTTAACCGGCTCAAACCTGTAATGGGGCAGTTGATCCAGCCTTAGAAATTGTATTGCATTCCTTGGTTGGGAAAAATATAAAAATATCGAGACAGTCAAGGATATGATATCCCTGGTGGAGAAACATAACATTGACTCTGGCCTCATCTTCCTGGACTAGAATAAAGCATTTGATTGCGTGAGCAATGGATATGTAGGCAATATGCTGGAATCTTATATTTTATCAGTATTTTTATCTCGCGCTTGAGGCTTTTGCATACAAGCACATTGAGTCTCCTAAAAAGAAACTGACCACTCAGCATACTCTTTCGCATGATAAGGGGAGTCAGCCAGATATGCTCTCTGTTGGCACTGCTATACACCCTGTTTATTGAACCACTGTTGCAATGGCTTAGGCAAACTCTGTCGGGCTATAAGATTTCAGAGCCTGAAACAGTAGAAATCGAGTCTCTGCCTATGCAGATGTTGTTTTCATGGTAGTAAACAGTGTGCAGGATGTATCGGCACTCTGTAGTGCAGGTGACTTATATGAGAGCACTTCCTGTGCAAGAAATGTGGAGCACTGTGGAGCCTTGGGTTGTGGTGTGACCTGAGGCCTTTACCACCCCCAAGAGGAGTTGCATGGGAAGCCGACAGTGCAAAGTATCCAGAGTTTTACATGGTAAAACCACACGTGTAAAAAAATTAGGCATATATTGGGGCTGGGCATGGCTTACCTCCCAGATGTCCCATAGCATTGATGATAATAATAATAGCACTTCTAGAGCACTTTTCACCCAAGTGTAACAAAGCGCAACACAAGCTGCAGAGACAACGGCATGTCAGTAACAATGACACATGAATGGCAAATCAACAACAATAACATTTTTTTTTTTACAAATCTGAGCTGTGGAGAGAATGGCATGTCAACAGTATCAACACCAGAGCAGTTCAATTGAAAGTAAAATAATGACTTTAATTCAGAGAAGGATAAAAAATAAGTCTCATCTCATCTCATTGCCAGAAACCGCTTAGTCCTGTATGGGGTCACGGTGCGCCGGAGCCTATTTCGACAGACACAGGAGCAAGGCAGGGATATACCCACGATTGGACGCCAGTATATCACCGGATACAAAATACGTGATAGAAATAATTGTTCAACAAACGAAGGAAGGAATGAGTGTTCCTGAGCAAGCGCAGGTCAGCAGCGAGTCATCATCCTAGCATGACAACAATGAGCCACATCAACAGTCCAAGCCAGAGGACTTGAAAGCCTCTTGGAACAAGTGTGTCTTGAGACGAGATTTGAAGATGCTCAGGGACTCGGCTGACATCCCCTAGTCTCGGAGCAGCACGGGAAAAGGCTCTGTCACCCATCATATGGAAGTGCAATCTGGGCACATGCAACAAGCTCATATTGGGGGATCAAAGGTGTCATGTTGAGATTGCCTGAAGTAGGTCAAGGATTTATGTTGGAGCAGTGTCAGTGAGAGCCTTGTATGTAAGCAAGAGGATCTTTTATTCGATCCTATATTTAACCGGTAGCCAGTGTAGAGCTGAACCAGCTGTTTACCCACTTCTTGAAGCTTGGAGGAAAGCACTGGCAGAGGCCCTAGATTCTCTGCCTACCAGTAGAGGAAGACAGTGAGCACCTGGTGGATGTTGCTATTAAGGTGATGCCCATCAGACTCCTAGCCATGAAGTGGTTAAGAATCCATGGAGATCTCCGCTGGCTGAAGCTTGGTGTAATTACAGGACGTGCTCTATTCCAACTCATTAGGCACTCCTCCATAAGTTGCGTCATATCCTGGGTCATACTTCTTCTTGATGGCCATCAACTTGATATCCTTTTTAGCCTTGTGCAGCTTGAAGGTATACTCTGTCTCCTGGACCTCCTCTTTGGGCGTGATGCCCTTCCTGCTGTTTCTTAGCTCCTTAATCTTGATGTAGACGTTAACCTTGTGCTGGGCACGCAGGAACTGGGCACAGCAAGCACTGAACGAGGGCATCACATACACGAAAATATCCATTTCGGGGATCTTGTTTGGTTCCTCACCAAACTAGACATTTTTTATATTCTCTCCAAAAACTTCCTTGAATAAAATTTCAAACATGCATTTATCTTTGAAGACAGCCATCCTCAGCTTGAATTTCTGCATCTTCTGCAGGAGAATCTGTTCTCCTTCCCTGATCTCCTTGCTCTTGATATCTTTGCTGTCTGGCGTGGTCCTCTTCACGATGTTGGTAAAACCAATACCATATTTTTCTGCCTCTTCGTATAAAAACTCACAGAAAAGCTCCTCAACCATGTGATGGCTCATGCTGTCGTAAAGGTGGTTAAGCAGCTGGTGTGTGAGTCCTGAGAGGAAGAGGCACTTCCAGAAATGCTTTTCTGGCCCAGGGAAGTGATGCCCTTTGTAGGCTGCCATCAGATGAGGTTGATGCCACTGATGACGATGTCGAGGTTGAAAGTGCGGATGTCTGACAGCGTCTTCAGCAGCAGCTCTGCGTTTTTGGTGCCATTTAATCGATCCACCTTGCATTTCACTTTCTGAAACGAGCCTGTCATCTTCTGCTTACCGCTGCCAGGTGCAATCCCAGGGCATCCCTTCTCCTTGGACGGCTTTGGCTCCTTAGGTGGCTTGGGCTCATTTGGTGGCTTGGATCCTTGGGAGCCTTGGGTTCCTTTGGGGGGCTTGGGTTCCCTGGGCGGCTTTGGTGCCTTGGGCTCCTTCGGTGGCTTTGGGGGTTTAGGCTCCTTGGGAGCCTTCGGAAGTAGTTTTGGTTCCTTAGGAGCTGCATCCTCTACCAACGGGAGCAGGGTTGGCTGGCTCAGGATGTGTGCAATCCGCTTGCGGCTACCCTGAAAAGTCCGGACAATGCGCAGGCTGCGCTTTTGTAGCCACATATAAGTCCGTTGGTGCAGGGGTTCTGCTCTGTGCAGAGACTCAGGCAAGTGCTGGTCGCTCCACACAAGGAAGCCGTAGGCATGATGGCATATACCAGCCACCAGCAGTCGCTGATACTACATCTGCAGTATTTGTGAGTCCGCCGCGTTTATCCAGCCAAAAGCATGAGTCTCGTTGCGTGCAGGAAGCACCACATCAATTACCATCAGTTTGAGCAGAAATGGCAGAAGAAGGAGCAGCAGGCGACAGGGCAAGGCATGAGCGAGTCAAGCAGAAATTCCGGCAATAATTCATTCAATAGCGAGCTTGTGCATCTCTATAAGCCCCATAGAGATTATCCACACACAGCAAGAGCAGCAAAGATTTAAGCAGACACCGGTGGACTGAGTAATTTGCTCGCCGACCGCTAGAGTGATTTTACAGCAAGCCTGTGCCACTAGAGACACACACATGTACGGAATGAACTTGTACCCTTTGTGTCAGTGGGGATGCGCATAACACGTTGGTCACAAAAGCCCAGACTCCCTTCAACAGAAGATAGACGATGGAAAACCATTATTAGGGCTCTGGGGGAGTATGCTGCAGTAGAAGACAAATCCAGTGATAAATCTGGGTCTCAGCAGCTGATTGTCATCTAGGACCCCCTTCTCCTTCGTCCCCCCCACCAACGGCCTCTATTCCCCTGCCATGATTGAGGACTCCATTCCGGACGTGCTAGGCTTTCTAGAAAGTTTTACAGCAGATATATCGTGATCCAGCAAAGAATGTTTTCACCAGAAAATAATGTTTCTGACTCAAAATACTGGTTGAGAAACACAAAAAACAGCTGCTGTCACAGTCTGGCTAATATTTTATACTGCGGCTAGTTTTTTCGTGGAGGCAAAAATACAAAGATATACATATATATATATAAGAATATTTATTTTTAAATGACTACACTATTTACATTATCAAACCACTATAACAAATGTAATGCAACGAATCTGTCCCCCCCGACAATTTTTTTCCAAGCCAGTTTTTGCCTCTCAACACGAGTTTTAATAATCGGGTGCATATTTCAACAGCAGCCACAGGTCAATGCATTTCCAGGTATTTGGTCAAAGTGCCGACTGCGAGTCTGTAGGCAAATGTCACCGGTATCGTCTTTTTTCAAACGTGTGCAAATCCATCTCGCGGACGTAACAAATTATAGAGACGCCATTGAGATTTTTACATCCAAGGTTAACATCAGTGCTACGGTACCACGCAGTTTAGCTCAATCTTTAACGATATCGTAGGGTCTTAAACATCCTATACCTAGCAGACAACAGCGCACTTTGGTAATTATCGGCACAGATAACTGGGTGGCGTCAGAGAGTACTGAACCGTTACACGTGTGCAACTGGCTCAGGTTGAGAACTCTAACCACTCGTCCCGAATCCCCAACACTCACCGGCCTCAAATGGGATACACACTTGAACGGTGACAGGTCGGGTACCTCAAGGCCCCAGCCACTACTACCCAGCCATCACGACCACACCTCTCGGACAAAGCACCTTCTGGATAGCATGACGACAAATTCAACCAAGAGAGCCTCGCTGAATCTAAGGACTGTTATTAGGGTCTTGCTTTGGAGATTCGGCCAACTCTTTTTACAGGTGTTTATGAGCAGAACAAAATTTCACAGTGAACAAAGAATCACTCCTAGCATGCGCTAGCAATCTGCCCCACGTAGTGCTTAAGCCACTTAGTGGACAATAGTAATATCAATAACGAGTTCCAGAATTTGTCT
Organism: Mordacia mordax; assembly: GCA_036362905.1. Classification (NCBI taxonomy): domain Eukaryota; kingdom Metazoa; phylum Chordata; class Hyperoartia; order Petromyzontiformes; family Petromyzontidae; genus Mordacia; species Mordacia mordax. The sequence continues at coordinate 13,565,293 of JAZEWT010000006.1, forward strand.
ATCAACCTCTACAGATAAAAAAAACAATATATATTGCTAAGGGCTGTCCTGTCTCTGTACGACTGGAGCAGGAGCTTGGTTCGCATTGCCGGCACTAAGTCAGACCTGTTCCCAGTGCATGTTGGACTCCGGCAG
>JAZEWT010000006.1:13565907-13588408 GCA_036362905.1 Mordacia mordax
GGGAGCGATCGACGCGACTATCCCGAAAGAGCAGCTTTTGGAAGCAATCATCATGCATCGAACTTTGAAAACCTACATCATTACAATTGTAGATATTTTAACTCTGCTACGAGAGAGAATTAACTCTGTGACAACAGAATTCCCAGACTATATGGACTACCGAAGATTCACAAAGAGGGGACCCCGTACCAACCGATAGTAAGTGCAATAGGTTCACCAAGCTACAAACTCGCCAAATACATAGCCCAAGAACTACAACCCACAGTGGAACGCGCACCCTCATATCAAGAACTCAAGACACTTCATCGAAATGCTGAAACAAATGACACTCAACGAAACAGACCTGCTCGTTAGTTTTGATGTGGTCTCCTTATTTACAAAAATACCCATCAAAGAAACCATCAAGATGATTGAAAAACAGTTTCACCGGAGGTTAGCAGAGCTGGCAAAGGTATGCCTGACAGCAACCTATTACAAGTTCGATGAGGAGTTCTACCAACAAAAAGAGGGTGCAGCAATGGGATCACCAGTCTCACCCGCGGCAGCCAACCTGTATCCAAGCAGTTTTGAGGAAGAAGCCATAAACTCATCTACACTAAAACCTACCCACTGGTATCGATACATTGATGACACATTCGTCATATGGCCACACGGAAGACAGAAGCTAGAGGAATTCCTTGGTCACTTAAACTCCGTACACCCGAACATCAAGTTCACCATGGAAATAGAAGAAAATGGCCAAATTCCGTTCCTGGACGTACTGGTGAAGAGAAACACAGAGGGGACGCTCAGCCACACTGTATACAGGAAGACAACACATACGGACAGGCATTTACACGCAAAGTCTCACCATCACCAGAAACAGAAACGGGATACTGCACACCTTAGCCCACCGGTCAAAAACGATTTCAGACAAACATCTAAAAGATGAGCTACAACATCTACAACAAGCACTAGCGAGCAATGGATGCACACACAAAAAATCCAACGTGCCATAACATGAGAACGTAGACAGAAACCGCAAGAAAATGAGGAGGAAGATATCAAGACCCATGCTTTCCTGCCATATATGAAAGGCACCACAGACAAAATTAGCAAATGCCTAGAAAAATATAAAATAAAAACAGTCTTCACAACCCACCAGAAGATACAAGACGTACTCAAATCACCTAAAGACCGACTACCGCTACAGACAGAAGGCGTATATTGCATCCCTTGCAGCAACTGTGAGGAAGTATACATCGGACAAATAGGAAGAACAATAGCTACAAGAAAGAGAGAACACGATGCAGCAGTACGTTTGTGGCACACGGATAAATCAGCAACAGCAGCACATAGTGTAGATAAACAACATAGAATCCATTTTGATAAAATACGAATACTAGCAGCCATCCGCCATAAAGGTCCAAAATTAATTCGTGAAGCAATTGAGATTCAGAAGACTAAAAGGATCATGAACCGAAAACAAGAAATGAATATGAAACTCAGCCAATCCTGGAAGCCAGTTATTGAAGTCAGGAATGCATAGATATAGAACTATTGCATGTGGACATCAGAAGGGGATCATCGTGGTGTGTGAGGGATTTCATTTCATGAGATGCAAATTAGGGGACTAGCCACAGACAAAGTAGGGGGGGTTTATCGCAATACCGGGGTGGGAGTAAGATAAGGAAATTAATGATAATGTGATTCAGATGTAGACCCCACACAACAAAAGATGACTCGACACATACATAGTACTCACATATATAAAGGGAGCAACAGGCACTACACACATACTGTGCCTGAAGATGCCTCTAACGTGTGAGGCGAAACGTCACGAGGAGGGAGAGCCATCGACGCGGCTGTCCCGAGAGAGCAGCTTTTCGAAGCAATCATCATGCATCGAGCCGTGAAAACCTACATCATTACAACAATGAATGTCTCAAATAAAATACATTTCTGTTATCCAAACCACATTTTCATAACCCTCGACAACTGATATGTAATAAATCTTCCTATTGTTTTTATAGCATAGAATAGGCACAAATATAATCCGTGAATATCACGATATTCCTCACATTATTTGAACACAGTGGACTCCAGAAGATTGGGAAAAGAGCTATTCCCTGAGATTATACCTGATTACCAGCAACCAAAATGAATTCAATCTCTGATTGGTTTACACTTCTGTACTTTGAAGACATTTCCTCATCGAAAATAAGTGTACAAGGTGGACCAGATAGCTTGTGACGCCCATGTAATTGACCTCTTAACATTTTTTTCCTTTACTCATTCCATTGGTTTAAAATAACCACTATATATTTCAGATTAATAGATTTTATATGTAATTATTTATACTGCTTACATATTACACACCCGTTGATGTACATAAATATTGTATTAAGTTTAGTCCGTTTGTATCTAAGTTCGAAGGAACCGTTGAGCTATGTAGCTCTTTGTAAGCATTGAAAAGTGTGGAAGGGTAAGTTAGTAGATAACTTGGGCTATACCCCGGATACGACGCCAGTTCATCACAGGGTGCTGGGGGAAGTTTGTTCAGCAGGCAAATTAACCTCGGCAGCATGTCTTTGGATGATTGGGTGCATGTGGATGGCTTGGTGGGTGAGTTCCTGGATGACTGGACAGATGGCAGGGTTGGGTGGCAGTGCGGGGTGCCTCCTACCCACCTGCAGGACGGTATTTGAACACAGTATGGACGACATCACCTACACCAGGATTTCTCAACCTTTTGCACAAGGCCAACTTGGTCACTTGGGTCTGGTCTCCACTAGGTGGCGATCGCGGCGCACTGGGTGGACGGGTTCCTCGGCAGGCACGGCTCTGCGTGTAGCATGCCTTCTACACAAATGCCGAGGAGTCACTAACGTTCCTACAATGCTAGGGCATCACCTGTGTGCATGTACACTCACGGGACGCTATACTTCACATTTTAATTTTGGACTCTAGTTTATTTTTCACTTGCACTATAAACAGCATAAGGCTGAGTGGGTAAGTGAGTAGATGAGTGGATTATTGATGGGCTGTGGGTCACTTGTGTAAATATCTGTTTTATTTTTGTTTGCCGTTGATGAAAACAATTTTGCTACAGAGCAGCAATAAATTCCAACTAAAAGTGAAAGTCTCTCCCTCTCCCGTCTCTACCTTGCTGAATGGGTACGTTTCTGACTGAATCTCCCCCTTTCCTTCTCTATCGCAGGTGGTGTATAAAACGACGATGCCTTACGATCCCGAGGGAATTCTGGGAACCCTGAACACCATCCTGATGGCATTCCTGGGCCTTCAGGTCTGTGCCAGGCGAGGTGCAACAATAGGTCACAAGACTGCTTCATCAGGCTAGGTGTATGAAGTTATGGAACAGACCCAGGTGCCAAGAGTTGACAACATTGCCAGACTAGGTATATGAGGAGGAGACCCAGCTGCTATGGGCTGACTGTTGTGCCAGGTTTGGTGCATAAGGAGAAGGTAATGGCACAGACCCAGGTGCCAGGTTATGTACATGTATAATGACTCCAAGGTGGTGTTGGACACTGCTTATATACATTTAACTCAATAAACTATATATAACAAGTACAGTTGCTAGCATCTTTCAGGACTCATTAATACATCTGGTTCTATCACACTTCGTCTCTAGCCTCCTCGGGCTTCCTCTACAGCTAGGCTTTTAACTGCACCAACGACTCCACCTTCCATCTGGCGTCACCCTAAATAGCTTTCCTTGATCCTGCTCCTCGATCCTCCATTATCTCTGCTTTAGGCTACCTAGGTCCCACGGGGGAAGCACCAAGGCAATTAGCCCCTCCTTCCTCTGTTTGCGCTGGTACCAATGTGAACCAATGACGAGAAACAACCCCAAAATGGCAGCAAACCATTAAACTAGTTGAGCCTCAACAGGCCTCTACTGAGGCCCGTGGTTTAAGGTCATTACACAGGTAAGAGGTTATGGCACCTTCCCTTTCCACATAATACATAATTAAGAGATTGATAAGATGATGATCAGGCTGTGTGCGCATGTGAATGTGTGTCTGTAGTGAGTGGGTGTATAAATGTATAGTATATGTTGAGAATAAGTTGATGAGGTGCTGTGTGACGAATGTATGTGTAGTGTGTGTGTGTTTAGGTATATGTGTATGATAGATCATTGAGGAGATGTACAGGAAATTATTGTGGAGCAATATAGGAGATGATTGTGGAGCTGTATATAAAATATGAGATGTTTAAAGATGTTTATGATATGATTAAGGAGATTATTGTGCATATGTATAGGAGATATTGAGATGTGTGTGAGTGTATAGATCTGTGAGTGGTGTATTAGATGTATAGGAAATATTGAGAAGCTGTTGAGGCTGTGTGTGTGTTCAGGCTGCCCGCACGCTGCTCTCGTTTGAGGGTAGCCCCTCCTCCATCCAGCGCCGATTCCTGGTCTGGGCAACACTGCTGGTCAGAGACTGCAAACTCCACATTACTATGGCAGGGCCAAGTTAATTATATATCTCTAAGTCTATGTATCTCAATGAGTGTGTCTCCATGCTTATATGTATATCTGAATATATATCTCATTGATGATTGCTTCCAACAGCTGCTCTTTTGGGAGAGCCGTGTCGATTGCTCCTCTCTAGTTTTGTGACATTTCGCCTCCCACGTTGGAGGCATCCTCAGGGAGGCAAAGTGATAGTATGTGTGGCTATTCCTAATAGCATTTCTAGACCTTCAGGCCTGTGCCAGGCTAGATGTACCTGCAAGAGGTTACAGGAGGTGTGGTTGAGTTATAAAAGAAAATTTTATATTTTAGAAATTGTAAGCCTGATTTTTTTAACGTTTCGCAGGGGCTTATGACGGCGGTTCTCACGAAATGCTCGCGGGATGAAGGATTTATTCCGATCAACAAGAATCTCTGGTTTGTGGAACCAATTTCTTCATTAACTCATTTGCTCACACACTCATAAAGACACTAATTCACTGATTGACACAGAGATTCATTCACTCGCACACTTAGTTGTGCACCCGTATACTCATTCACTTATCCACACACTTACCTACCTACTTAACTACCAACACACTCATTCACCTACCTATTCACTAACCAACACTCACTTGCTCACTCACCCACTGACATGCCCACTTACTCTTGTCTTGCATCCATGCACTCATTGACTCACCTACCGACTCACACTCACCTACCCACCCATTAACTCACCTACCCGCATACAAAGATGAATTCAGAGACTCAACAACAAGAACCATCGTTCGCCACTAAGTGGCGATTACATCCTCATGGCGCCTCTTCCGGGCCAGATGTACGGAGACTCATTCGCTCACACTCTCAGAGACTAATTAATTCACTCACAGAGATATCCTCATTTACTCAACCAAAGACAAAGATCCCCCATATTGCCTGAACAGACTGTAGGGTCACATGTTGTTAGTGAGCACCTATGATGGTCGACACGGCACACGAGGAGGTGGGTGACCAGCATCACGCCCGGCCACCTTTGTATTACTCGTGGCAATGTTTAAACACTGAACTAGGTACTCATTTGGGACTGAGTCGACCTAGGGGAGGCCCATGACTGGTTCAAAAAATTGTCACGGGTTGGCTGTGAGCAGAATTCGAACTCGGGTTGCCAGATTTGTAGCCCAGCACGCTAACCACTTAGTCACTGCTCCCCACATTTACGAACACAATCACTCACTCACCTACACACTTATGCACTCACCTATGCACACAATCACCTCCCCACTTACACTCAAAGAGACCCATGAATTTTACTTACCCAAAGACTCATTTATATACTCTCAAAGAGTTATTCATTCACTCAGTTACACTCACAGAGATCTATTCACTTATCCACACAATTATACACGCATCTACCTGCTCACACACTCACCTACCCACATACTCACACATCTATACTCCCCGAGAACAACAACCTCCATTCGCCACTAAGTGGCAGTGACGTCACCACGGCGCCTGTGCCAGGCCATATGCACTTTGAAGCCACTTGCAGTGTCGAAGGCTTGCCGACAAGAGGTATTGGGACAGACCCTGGTGTTATGGATTGCCTGAGTGAGATGACTGACATGCACCATACCACCTGTGTTCCCTACTGTACCAACTTGCTATGTTTTAGCTGCCCGACACTCCGCTCGTTGTTGTGGCGCTCCACCGCCTTCCGTTGTTGGAAGGCAACTGCCTCCAACTGCCCCATAGCATCCTTCACGATTCTCCTCCACAGAGGTCAATATTGGCACCACTGGCACGAGAATTTAGCAAGTTCACTCAGCTCCAGGTCCTCCTGTGCCCCATCAGTCCATCTCTTGTCTAGCCCATGCCATGCCCATTTAGCCTCCTCTATCCAGCCAAATAGTAGCTGCTTGGGCATGCGGTGGCTGGGCATCTGGGCTACATGACCCAGCCACAGCAGCCATTCTGCCAGAAGAGCTCACCAATGGGACTTTGTCCAGACCTCTCCAGAATATGTAAGCTCTTCACACAATCCAACCTGATAAAATCCAGGATGGATTGTAGGCAGACCAGCCGGAAAGTTTCAAAACGGTGCAGATGTTCTGCCAAGGGAGTCCATGTCCCGAAAGCATAAAGAAAAGAGGGCATGACCGCAGCTGAGTAGACCCGAAGCTTTGTGTGGAACGATAAGTCAGGCAGCTTCCACATAGCGTTACTTAGCTGATGAAATGCTAATGCTGTCCGGCTGATTCGGAGTGAGACCTCGCTGCAAAATTGGACACGCCCATAAACTCACTGCCAAGGTGTGAAAACTTCTCCTGTCGCTCCACAACTGCCCAATCACTCATAGATAGCTGAGAGGGTGGAGTACTTGATGGCACAAAACATCCAGAAAGGTTCTCGGTTTTGGTGAGGCTGATGGTAAGACCCCCATCTCTTTGTGGCATGCTCCACATTCAAAAGCAGAGCCCCCAACTCCTGCTCAGAGTAGGCAGCAATTACCAAATCGTCTGCACACATAACATGTTTGGCCAGTAGAGAACCAATCATTCCTTAACTGCAACCGGGCATCGATGAGCCTCCCATTGTACCTGTACTAGATGGAAATTCCTCTAATACATCCGTGGAAAGCCTCTCGAACTACGTAGTCAAAAAAGATGTTGGATAATGTAGCAGCCCGAGAACACTGTTGCACGTCAAGGTGAAGAGGGAATAACTGATTCCCACGTAGCTTTACCTGGGCTTGCCCATGATCATGAAGGTCCTTAATAACAGTGAGCAGAGTGCTATGGACCCTGAAAGCACGAAAGACACCTCACAGCCCTGGCCTGCTGATGATATTGTAGGCTTTGATATGTCAGTAAAGCAGAGATGCAGGTCCTCTTGAAATTTCCCACACCTCTGCTGTAACAGCCAGACAGAAAATATTGTATCTGAGTAAGACCGACCTGGCCTGAAACTACATTGGGGTTCTGCAAGCCTCTCCTCAGCATGGCTGGCAAGGTGATGTTGAATAATACTTGCTAGGACTTTTCCCGACATACTGAGGAGTGAGATACCCCTGTAGTTGTTACAATCCGTGTGATGCCCGTTCTTAAAGAGGAGGACTACTAGGTCACCGGTCCATTCCTGCGGGACCCGTCCTGTGCTCCAGATAGGTTTAATGATATCGTATAGGGCAGTTTGCACACAAGCACCACCATCCTTCAGCATTTTATTTGGAAGATCATCTCTGCCCCATGTGTTTCTTGGTCTCTGGCTGTTGATCTCTTTACGTAATTTCACTACAGATGGTACCCCCACCAGCTTCTCACAGGGGGTAGCTACTTGGCATACTGTTGTGTTGCTGCTGCTGCCTTCATCCTAACTTTTCTTTTGTGAAATTTAATATTGTTACTTCAACCAACCCTACTGTTGCTTTGCACAACCCTGCTGTCCTCGGATGGCCACCGGCTCTCCGACATTGCTGGACTGTCTGTGGTGGACTCCCGTGCTCACAGCCCACCATCCCCTACTAAGCCTGTGGCAGGCACCGGCCTTGCCTGACTGGCCTGCCACTCAGCCGCATCCTACCTTGGCTGTCCCCACCCTAGTTGCGGCTCCTTCAAGCTTGCGAGCAGTGCTGCTTGCATCACTGTACCTGGTTGAGTCACCTTCCAGCTCAGCCCAGCTGGTCCTGCCAGCTTGACTGTGTGGCTGCCGCCCTGCCACGGGCGTCGGGTACCTGTATCTGGCAAGCTGGTTAGTCCTGTGGGCTTCCGGCCTTGGTCTGCTATGGCTGTTGCAGGTCCGCCTTTACCAGCTGTTGTCTGGGCTGTGTCTTGCCAGCATTTTTGACCCGTGTTGGCTGCTGGTCTTCTGCTGCTTATTGACCTGACTTGACTGCCCCGGTGGTCGCTGAACTTGTCTTGCTGCCTGACGGTTCGTCTGCTTCTAGAATCGGCTGCGTTTGCCTCTGTCTCGGCCCCCAAGCTCTGGCGGTGGCCACTCTGCACGGCTGTCCGAGCGTATCATTCGTCTTTGCGGGCGTCAAGGAGAGCTCTTCTGCGCGGCAGCATGCTTAATGGAGATGGTTGGCTGAGGTGGACTTTGGTCTGTCCTCGCGTGCCAGGATGTCCTGTGGCATTGGACCATCTGGAGGTCTTTTTGGGGATTGGGGGGCTCCTGAGGATATCGACGGTCAATGCGTGTCAGGTCGGCTGAGCACAGTGGGCTGCTGTGGAGTGCTCTCAGGTTCTGCATTGTCGGCATCACCTAGGTGTGCAGCTGGTAGCTGCTGGCGTCCGCCTTCTCTTCCTGCAATAGTGATATCTGCTGATAGGAAGCATCGTCTGCAGGAATGTATGGCTCTCCTTGGCCCTTGATCTCGTGCTGTACTTGGCCGCTTTTGGGGTGTATCAACGCCATTGCCTCATGCCAGAACCACCCTGTATCACAACGTGACTGAACCACTCATAAACAACTTCTTCAAGCAAAGACTCTTTCTGCCGCATTAAATCGAACCTACTAGTTACACACAATAGTCCCCACGCTGCTCATTGCAACATCTTAGTTGGCATCCATGTTCAGCCTGGCTTATACTCTCAGTTGCTAATACTCAATGTTCGCAGCGTTGTGCCATGGTTATTACTGACTGTTTCACCACACTATGAGATCTTGTTTAGTATAAATCATAGACGTAGCAGGGGAGGGAGGAGGTGTCTCTAACCCCCCCCCCCCATCCTCTGCTGTTGCACCTATTAGGCTCATTACAAACAACAATACCCATAATAGCCCTCATAACTATATCATCATGAGCAAATAAGGAGGAATCAGTGCTCCCACTGATTCCTCCTTACCTGCTCATTATTCAACCCCAATCACCAATTTGTTTTCCAGTCCAATACTGGTTCTACCCACGACTCACCCTAACCATAATTCCTTACTAACGAAACCTCGCCGTTGAAATAATAATTCTAACCTCATCTCTCTTCCGCTTCCTATCTCTTCACTCACCTCTTCTTACACAATTTCAGGTGCTCTTTAAAATTGTAGATTGGCAACTAAGAAAACTAGCTTCATTTCTGGATATGCTTCACATCTAGTGGGACTTTCTTCCGCTCATTATAACTTGGATTCTACATAATAATTCTACGACACTAAGTGCTCCTTCTACTTTTATATCCTGTCTCACGCTCCACGACCAACTGGACGTGCAGATGGGACTGCTATCTTAGTTCATCCTTCTTGGGTCTTTACGCTTTCATCTGCACGCTCCTTAATTTCGGTTTCCACTATTGAATTTCACCCTATCGAGGTGTCTTTTCCCTGTCCTGTCATCCTGGTGGTAATATATTGCCCTCATGGACCCCTTTCCAATTTCTTATTACCGTTTCATCCCAATCTGCTAATTGAACATCCATTCTCTCAGCCCATTAATTACTTCCTTCAGTTTTTATTGTCACCTATACACCAGCGATGTCCAGCTCTATCTTTCATTCCCTTCATCTTCCACTTATATATCTTCCCGAATTTCTTTGTGTCTCTCGGCCAATTCATCATGAATGTGAGCACCATCTACAGTTGAATCTTTTGAAAACAGATGTCCTTTTTATTCCATCTTCACCTCTTTCACCTGGTCTCACTTTTTCCATTTCCATGGGTTCAACAACTATTTCTGCCTTCATATCTGTTGGGAGCCTAGGTGACACGACACCCTGGATTCATCTGTCATTCTGTCTACATCTCCAATCTATCTCGTACATTGCAGTGTCACCTCTTCAACATCCACAAAATCCGTCCGTTTCTTAAAATAGCATCAGCTCAACTCTTGGTCCAGGCTTTGCTTCTATCCCAGCTGGACTACTGCAACTCTCTTTCTTAGCTTTTCTGCCTTTATATGCTATCCATCCACTTAAAATGATCCAAAATTCTACTGCTCCCCCAGTCTTGTTTCTGCCTCGTTTTTTCCCGTTCGACGCCTTTGCGTCACTCTTTATACAGGCTGCTGGTTGCTGCACTTTTCAAATTCAAAATACTGATTCTTACCCATCGCTGCTCCCTCTGACCTGTGCACTACTATCTCTCCCTGTACTCTCTCTCCGCTCAGCAAGTTCTGGTCGATTGGTCACACCATACTTCCACTCTCCGAGTTCCAAGACTTGCTGTTTCACTGCACTCGCCCCTTCATGGTAGAATAACATCCCAATAGAAATCAGGACCACAGAGTCACTCACATCATTCCAGAAAATACTCAAGCAACATCTCTTAATAATTATCTACATGACTGACATCTGTTGGGCTACCGATAGTATGTTTCTGTTTATTGTTTATTTGACATGTATTGGTGCCTGCAATGTAAGTCGCCCTGGATAAAGGCGTCTCTGCTAAATAATTATTAATAATAATAAAGTGGTGACCCCCATGTCATACCATGATTATCTGAGCCAGGAGGTTGCGTTCCCTTCCCCCAGCCTCACAAATGCTCTGCAAATCTGCGGACTTGTTCCAGGTGGTCAGAGATTGGATCACTATTTTCCCATTTAAGGAAGATAATGCAGCATTGCAAGTCAGTCTTTTGATGGAATTAAAAAGTGATTATTGATTACAGGCTGCCGAGGCAGATTCCATCTCAACAGCCCACAACCACCCCTCATCCTTGCAACGCTGCACAGCTCTCCAAACCTCTGAGTGAATGCTGCAATAAGCCCCTTTATTCAAAGATTTATGATGTTGCAAACGGTGGAAGTTGGCCTGCCGTTCTCTCTCGGATAACCTGAACACCTCCTTCGTCAGTCAGGGTTTCTGGAGACGTCTAGACCATATAGCCATTGCTGCCATTCCAGCTGGATGTGCCACCACAGCCCTAAACCTCACCCATGTCCCCTCTGCATCAGGAGAAGGGGGGTGGGGGGACGTCAGCCCCAGCTGAAAACAACGATGAAATTCTCGCTTACAGCTTTCATTAGCTAGCTGAGATCAGGCCACTGTGAGTTTAAATGGGGTCCTTGGTGGACGCCCATCACTGCCATGGAAGAATGGCAGGCAGATGTTAGAGATGACAATCTGATACAGGGCAGATCAGCTCCTGGTGTCAAGGAAATATGCTTGCATCTGCTGCTCCATCATTATGTTATCCATCAGATAATCTTTTTCGGACCTGGCATGCATCCATGATGTTGTGTGCATGCGCCAAGCACAGAACAACGTGTTAGTGATCATTAACCCATGGGCTGCACAGAAGTTTATTCTCCTCCAACAGTTATTAAGCTGATCTGGCCTATTCCTTCCAATTACTCCAGCCCAAGTGTCTGCATTATGACCCACTGAGGGATTAACATCACTTATCAGGATTGTTCTATCCCGAGGAGCCACTTTAGCCACCACCTGGAACAGGAGGACATAGACCACATCTGACTCATCGGCCTTGCCCGCATCCCTCTACTGATGCTCATCTTCAGTGGGGCCGTAACCCACCACCACCACCATCCCTCGCCTCCCATTTATAGGGAGGTGAGCCCACGATAGCCTGGTACTCAGGTTCCCACACCTCGCTGCCACACTCCCATGCCCCCTTCATGATTTTATTCAGAAGAAGAGCCATTCCCTGTTGCTTGACAGTTTCTTTGGCCTGAGCGGAGGGCTGTCTACCCCTACTGATTACTGGCGCTAGAACCTGTCCACCAGACCTGTATCCCACAGAAGTCCAAGCGGTACCTGTCCAGCTCCTGCCAGAAGTGGCAGCCTCTCCTCTGCAACGATCGAATATTCCATGTGGCTACATGCACGAGCTTGTTGTTTCTGGAGGAACCCCAGGGGTAGTTGTCTTCAGTTTCCTGGCTCCACCAAATAAGGTTTGGCCAAGGGACGTCGTCAGTGTCTGTCCCCTCGGGGCCTCCAATGAAAACATAAGTGCTTCCTTTTCCTTACGTGGTTAAGTGGTAATTAATTTGAGGGTGGTGGGGGAGGGGAGGTTACCCGCACCCGACTAGAGCTCCCTTGGCCTATGTAGAGATTGGGAGAGCAGCCACAACAACGTTGCCAACCGGCACCACGAGGGTTGTTTTTCTGGCCATTCATTCAAATTTACAGACGCATTCACTCACTCTCAGAGACTCATTCATTCACTCACTAACCCAATCACTCTTCTGCCCATACAACAACATACCTACTTAATCATCTGCTAAGTCATCCACACACTCACCTACCTCACTTAAACACTCACCTACACACACATGTATTCACAGAGACCCATTCATTCATGCTCACTCACCTATCCACAAACTCACCTAACCCGCTTGCTCACACTCACTCACCCACTCACTCATTCACCCACTGACCCACTCTCTAACCTGCCTACTGTCCTAACCACACATTCATTCACCTACCTACTCACACGCAGTCACTCACTCTCACAGACTCATTTACGCACAATCATTCACTCACAGTTACTCATTCACTCACCAACGTACACACCTATGTATTCACCCACTCACTTACCCCCACACTCATGTATTCAATCACTCGCACAAATACCTACTCAGACATTCGCCAATTCACACATTCACAGAGACCATTCACTCACCTACATAGCCACTCACCTAATCACTCACCCACTATGACCCACTCAAAGACTAATTTATTAATTTAATTACCCAAATCACTCACCCACATCACACTCAGAGACTCATTTATACTCTAATTCAATCGCTCACTCACTCACTCACTCGCGCACCCAGTGAGGTTTTTGAGTCAATAGGTGAGTGAGTGTGTAAGTGGATGGGTGAGTGGATATATAGGTGAGTGGAGGAGCAAATGAGTGTGTGGGTGAGTGGGTTATTTTGTGAGCAGGTGAATAGGTAATTGACTGAATAGATAAATGGGTGAGTGATTATGTGAGTCATTATTAATTTTACACTGATCACCTGTTTTAAAAAGATTTCACTCTACATATTACGCAATCTAAACATCAACTCCTTTGAGTGTGTGAGTGAGTGGGCACGTAAGTGAATGAGTAGGTGAGTGGGTGAGTATCTGAGTCTGTGAATGGTTGTGTGCACGAGTGGGCATGAATTGGTAAATGAGTGGGTGGGTTAGTGGGTGGGTGAGCAGGTGAGTGATGAATGGGTGGGTGTGTGGGTGGTACACATTATTCAGTGATTTCTCGTTTTACAAACATTTCACTTTGCAAATTTCACTAACAATATGAAAATGAAATCCTGCGTGTTGGTGAGCTGGTGATTGAGTGAGTGGATCCTGTCTCTACTGTTTACAGGTCAACCTCGTTTGTGACCGTTACAGCGAGCCTTGCATTCCTGCTCCTGTTTCTGCTCCATCTCCTCACGGACTCCTTTCGTGTCTGGTCTGGGACTCCCTTCCACTACCCCGGTTAGTCTCCTCTAAATCTCTCGCAAATCTCGCTGTTCTCTCTATTCTCTCTACTCTCTGTGCATATTGGTGTGTGTGTCTCTCTCCCTGTGTCTCCCCGGTCAGTCTCTCTCTTTTCTCCCTTTCGCTCTCTACCCTGTGTCTCTCTCTCTTTCCCTATCTCCGTCTCTCCTCTCTGTTCCTCTCCCTATGTCTCTCTCCCGTTGACGCTGTGTTTCCTCCTGTCTCCATTTCACTACCCCAGTAAGTCTCCTTTTCTTTTTATTTTGGACCCTCTCTCGATCTGCTCTCTCTGCCTCTCTACATCCCATAATAATCTCACTCACCCTCTCATTCTCTCACGCTCTCTATAAACAGTTGTACATATTGATTGTATACTGTTTTGATCGTATATACATTGTGGCGTGTTATTTGTTGCTAATATTTTGCCTTCTTTCTGAGTAGGGGTATGTATATAATCGAAATTTATTAAATGTGTGCACGTTTTAAGTTATTTACTTTATTGAAGGGGATGTAAGTCACGGGTTATAAATGGTTGTACATATTATATATTGTATTTCTTGCATATTTTGTTGTTGGAAAATTTGCTCGGAAGAGCAATAAAATCGGACTTAAAAGTCAAAGTTTCTCTCGTCTATCTCTCTCTAGGTAAATGAATGGGCGAGTTATTGAATGCATACTTGATGTTCTCTCTCTACCCTTTCCACCTCTCTCGCACCTTTCCCCCCCATTTATGCCCCCCCCCCTCCCTCCCCCGCAGGTATGAACTCTTTGCTGGTGTATATTGGACATGAGATTTTGGAACCTTTCTTCCCATTCTCATGGGGGTGGAGCACACTTTCAGAGCCCCTCCCCCCTCGTTTTGCCCACCCCTGGTTCCTAGCACAGAACCTTCTAGCTGCCGGAACCTGGGTTCTCATCTCCTACCGGCTTCACCGCTCTCGCATCTACCTAAAGATCTAATCTGGCATGGTTTTGAGACCCGTACCTGAATATGGAGAAGTGGTGTTGGGGTATGGGAGTGGGTTGGAGAGCAGGACATAAGCATAAATGCTGAAATATAACGATGAATGGGTGGGAGAGAGGGAAATTTTGAGAAATGCAGGGAGTAAGGGAGTGGGTGATGGGGTGGGTAGATGATTGGGTGGATGGGTGGGTGGTGTCAGAGGGAGCGGGAAGGACATTAGAAGAGTGAATATCAGGGAGCTGTGTTCATAATGGCGGGTCCGGGTTAATAAGGGACATTGCTGGGTTTATCAGGGAAATATTGGGCTCATAATGACCATACTGGGTTTATAATAGACTCTCATAAAGAGACAGCTACATTTGGCCCAGATAGTCTCAGGAGGGCTGTTGGGGTAAGTGCTGTCAACTATTCACATACATTGAATAATATAATCACCCACTCACCAACCCACTTCCCAACTAACTCACCAAAACACTAACTTATTCACCTAGTCACCCACACACTCATCCACCCACCCAGAAAGACAAAGCTCCCCCACGTAGCTTTACACAGGCTGTAGGGTCAAGTGTTATAAGTAGCAAGTAGTGTCTGACGGCCGCCCCAGCATGCCCAGAGGGGTGGGTGGCCAGCAGTACACCCACTTGTCTTTGCTTCTCCACCATGGGTGATGTTTACTATGCACCGGCTTAGAAGGTATATTGTTTTGAGCTGACTCAGGAGAGGCCCAGGACCAACACACTGACAAATCTGTTGTGATATTTTTAATGATATATTTTACTTTGTGATTTATTTGCAAAATATTAGAATCACTCTTGAAATAGCTGCGCTTTTGGGATCGTCATATCGAGCATTGCTCCTTCACTTATTCACCCACTCACCGACAAATACAAAGATCCACTATATAGCCTTAACAGACTCTAAGGTGAAGTGCTGTTAACAAACACCTATGAAGGCCACCACGGTACAAGCAGTGGGTGGCCAACACTCCGCTCGGCCACCTTTGTCTCCCTTAGTGGCGATATTTACACACTACACCAGTACTCATTTGAGGTTGAGTTGACCTAAGGGAGGTCAAGGACTGGTTCACAAAATCGTCAATGGTGTTTGTTGTGAGCGGGAATCGAACTTAGGTTCACCAGGCTCATAGTGCAATGCGATAACCACGACACCTCGTTTCCCTACCCACACTTGCACTCACTAACACACTCATACACAGACTCACTCTCCTACTCTCACTCAATTATTTACCCACATTCTCACCTACTCACTTTCTCACATGCAAACATAACTCTAATACATTTATTTTTAAAGATAATCGTAAGATCTCTTTTGGGATAGCCATAAATCGACCGTTCCTCTCCTTCGTGATGTTTCTCCTCGCCATGTTTAATAAAAATAATTGCATTTCTAGAATGCCCTTCACCCGACGGCCACAAAGCACTGCACAGCGCTGCGGAGAACGGCACTTCAACGACATAACAGCAAATGAGCAATAATAACTTTTTTTTTTGGGAGGGGGGTGTTACAAATCTGAGCTTTGGAGGGAACGGCATGTCAACAACAACAGCAGGACAGTTCAACTGAAAATCAAATAGTGGAAATACATTATAGGATATAAAATAAGCAAAAAAATTCAACAAACAAGGAATAAATATTCCTGTGCAGGTCGGCAGCGAGCCATCATCACTGCACGACAACAGTGAGCCGCATTAACAGTCCTAGCCAGAGGACTTGAAAGCATTACGGAACAAGTGAGTCTTGAGACGAGATTTGAAGATGCCCAGGGAGTCAGCTGATCGATTCTCCAATGGAAGTCTGGGAGCAGCGCGCGAGAAGGCTATGTCTATTTGAGTGGAAGAGTTACAAAGGGGAGGTTGAGGTAGAGGAACGCTGGATACGGCTGTCCTACAAGATCATTTCATAAGAGAACTCTCATCACATCCAACCTATAAACCACTGATCGCTATAATCTGTATTGACTTGTGAAAACAAGAACATAAAGGTTTTATCCACAACTGTTACTGTGTGCATGAGTAAGCAAGTGAATGAGTGAGAGTATGTGAGGAGGTAAGTCAATGAATGGATTTGAGTGAGTAGGTTAGTTAATAAATGTGTCTGAGTTTGAAAGAGGAAGTGATTAGCTGTATGAATGAGCGAATTAATTTGTACACTATGTAATACATAATTATCTATACTATAGCCTTGTCAGCACTGGACAAGACGCTGCTGAGTCGGGCATAACTGCTATGGGAGGCAACTAACTCCAATTATAGATGTTTAATATTTCAGCTAAAAGTACCCAGTGAACTTGTAAGCTATGTTATTTCTGGCACACAACAAACGTTCGAACTGACCAACGCAACAACATATAAAATCAAAAGAAAAATAAGCTAACAGCACCAATTTGTGCAGAGATGGAACCCTAACCAGTCATACAGTAAACAGTAACGCGAAATAATTGCACAACAGCACTGGTTTGTTCTTTGAGATTGTCACCATGTCCTCTGCCAGAAATCCCTCCTCCGCTGGCTCCATGGCGACGAGAAACGCTTCTTTTAAGGATCATTTAGTGTGACTTTCAACTCGACGGGGTCGCAACCTCCACGCTGTTTGAGAAGTGTCTATATCCATGTAATCAATTCCATAGTGTAAGAAAAATAGCAGATTCCACCAGAAGCCTATCCGCTAACATAGAGTTTGGTGATTCCCTTCTGGATAATTATGAATCCATGCCTTAAATAGAAGCACGTGGTAGAGGAGCTTCTGTTCTCTTGGTCCAATGAGAGTGACTGAATAGCTTCCCAAACCTTACCTCCACTCTTCCACACCCACTTAATTATTTTGTTCAATCGAAGAGCCACTCCGTTATCTGGAAGTTTTCTGCCTATCGTCTGCGGTGAGTGATTCCTCACTCACTTTCGAGACAAATATCAACAAGGTGAGGAAGGTAGCCTATTTTCATCTCAGAAATATAGCCAGACTGCACAACATCCTGTCACCTGCTGATGCTGAGAAGCTAATACACATCCTCATTTCCTCATGAATCGATTTTTGCAATGCACTGCTCCCTGGCACCCCTGCCTACCTGATTAATCGTCTCCAATGTGTGCAGAATGCGGCTGCTAGAGACCTCACTCGCACACCCATCCATGATCACATATCCCCGATGTGATGTCTCACCACTGATTACATGTTAAATACAGGATTGAATTCAAGATCCTCCTTCTCACCTACAAGGCTCTCACTGGCACAGCTCCAACAAATATCCGTGACCTACTTCAGGCACCCTCCTCAACACGACTTCTTCGATCCTCCAATACAGGCTTGCTGCATGAGCCCAGGTTGCACCTCCATTCGATGGATGACAGAGCCTTCTCGCGTGCTGCTCCAAGACTCTAGAATGCCCTTCCACTGGAGGTTCGTTCAGCTTAGTCCTGAGTATCTTCAAATCTCGTCTTAAGACTCACTTGTTCCGTAGAGCTTTCAAGTCCTCCGGCTAGGATTATTGATGCGGCTCGGTGGGCCGTGCCAGGATGTTGGCTCTCTCGCGATCCGCACCTGCTCGGGAACGTATGTTCCTTCCTTGCTTATTTAAGAAATTATTTATTATGTTGCTGACTTTATGTCCTCTAATTTGTCGCTGCTGCTTGACTTTCCGTTGAACTTTTCTGATACTGTTGTTGACATGGCGTTCTCATCACAGCTCGGATTTGTAAAAAAAAAAAAACCCAAAAAAGTTATTGTTGCTGATTTACCATTCTCTGCCGTTGTTTTGGCGTGCCGTTCTCTCCGCAACTCTGTGCAGCGCTTTGTGGCCCTCGGGTGAAAAGCGCTCTATAAATGCAGTTATTATTATTATAACATAAGATTATTTATTAACTCAACAGACCTTGCTACCATAGGTCAAAACCGACGCTCCGTGTGTTAATGATCTAGCCTAGCGTCTCACCTCTCAATGTCTTCCATTGTTCCTGGACGAAAGCAACGCTGTAGAAGGGACTTAACATATACATAATACCTACATCAGTACATATAAATAGGACTCATACACGTGACACACACACATCGCCAGAGGATGCCTCCAACGTGTGAGGCGAAACATCTCGAAGGACTAAGGGGGAATGTTCGACGCGGCTATCCTGAGAGCAGCTTTTAGAAGCAATCATGCATCGAGCCATGAAAACCTACATCATTACATTTATTTGTTTTGACAATGTTTTGATTCGCGCTTTGATGTTCTTCATTGATTTATAGTCTTTATTTTACATAATTGATCTATTCTGATATTGTTGACACAGCTCTATGCCGCGGTTTTAGAGCCTCGGGTTAGATGCATTAGAAATGTAAATATTATTATTATTGCACGTCCACGGTGGGCAGAGCCAAATGGACCCTCACGCGATCAATTGGGGAGGAAAAGCCCAAACGGGGATGCCTGAGATTGGAATATAGAATTGGAGCATGAATGGGGGATGCAGAGTTAGCTTATGAATAGAGAGTAGTGGGGGAATTAGCTGGGGGATGCACAAGAAGGGTAGGTTCGCTAATTTCAAAGAGACGCGGGGAGAGAGAGTTCGCATACTATTCTTTTGTTGGAAAAAAAAGCACAGGGGGGCACAATGGTAATTACTATTTGAATGAGAAAGGGGTTCTTAAAGCACACACTGAAGGGGAAGAAAGGGGCTGTTGGTGGGGAAAGATCGCTGGATCTTTTGGTTGTTGGTCGTGAAAAAGAACCAGATCTCAACGTGGATCGGGAGACGAAAGTCAGCAGATGGATGGCTGGTGGTACGAGCGGTTATAGGACGGCAGAGAGAGGGTTCTTTGCGCTGGTGATTGGACTTCACGTTACCAAACAATGAGTGATTAAAGTGTTTCAGATCTCGGAAATTTGTGTGGTGTCTAGTATTGTGAGGACAATATCGGACGCGTTAGCATCGCGGTTAGCAGTGTGAGTGTACGAATGAGCGAACTCGAGGCCAGACAGGGTACTGTGCATGACGAGGGTATATAGCACAATGCTTGGGACGATTGGATGCTATCCTAATGCAATCAGTGCGCATTGGGCAGGCATAAAAAGCATAAGAACTAGTGGATCCTGGGGTGCAACAAAATGACGAGACGTCCTGACACCACCTTTGTGTGTGCTCTCCCTATTCTGCTTGAATTTCTGCCAACTTTTTCATTTGTGTGTTTGGGAACTAAGCATTATTTCATAAGATGCAAACTATGAGATTAGTCACAGGCGGAACAGGATGGGGTTAATGTGATTTCGGGGTGTGAGTAAGACAATAGAACTCTTTCAAGTGGACCCCGACAGTCGTCCATTGATCCTGGAATGCAGCAACTCTGTGAAGGGGACTCAAGACATACGTAATACCTACATATAAATACCTACACACGATACACGCACGCTGCACCTGAGGATGCCTCTAATGTGAGGTGAAACGTCGCGAGGTGGAGAGAGGGAGTGATCGACGCGACTGTCCCGAGAGAGTAGCTTTTCAAAGCAATCATGCAGCGAGCCGTGAAAACCTACATCATTATACATAAATTGTACTTATTGCATAATCAGGAAAATGAGGAGGTTGTGTTGGGAAGTGCAGGATTGAGGAGGCCGGGTTACCAAGGTGTAAAGTGACATATATCGGTTGCGATCCAAGAGGGAGAGAATAAAAGGCAGGTTGGTAATGGTGGTGAGATTCTATAGGGTGGTCCAGATGTCACGAGACCACTATTTAATAATTTTAAACCTTAGATCATTGTATACAAATAGGTGTTTTTATGACCTGTATGAATATCATTATTTTACATATTTACACGGCGATGGACTGGCGTCCCATCGTCGGTATATCCTTGCCTTGCGCCCTGTGTCTGCCGGGATAGGCTCCGGCTCACCGTGACCCTGTATAGGACTAAGCGGTTTCAGACAATAAGATGAGATGAGACATATTTACAATGCACTTGTTAAGGATCTAATATACTGATGAGAAATTGCATTTTCTTTGCACTGGATGATATGACACCATATCCTATGAGATATTTTGTGCAACATTTCCAAATCCACTTGAACAAATACATCTTCCACAGCTTCGTTCAAGTTTTCTGTTGTCCTGTATCTTTCTTGAGGCACGCTGCTTGATAAATCGCCAAAGAAAAATATGTATGGGCCAATCAACCTGGAGTCACAAGACATCTTCTAGATGACCTTGTAAGAAAGGTCCTTGATAATAATAATCATTGTATGTCTAGAGTGCTGTTCACCCGAAGGTCATAAAGCTCTGCACAGAGCTGCAGAGAGAACTTAATAATAATAATAATAATTGCATTTTTGTAGTGCCTTTCAGCCGAGGGTCATAAAGTACTGCACAGAGCTGCGGAGAGAATGGCACATCAACAACGAGATAAGAACGGCAAATCACGCAATGTTTTTTTTTCTTTACAAATCCGAGCTGTGGAAAGAATGACATGTCAACATCAGGACAGTTCAATTGAAAGTCAAATAGTAGCAACACATTTTACGACATAAAAGAAGCGATTAAAACTAAATTCTGCAACAAACAATGAAGGAAGAAGTGTTCCCGAACAGGTGCAAGTCGGCAGAGAGCCAAGATCCCGGCAGTTTTGTCCTTCGAGGTAAGATGGAAAGGTTGGCGGGAGCCACGCATGATCAGCGTGCGGTGCCTGAAGGCCTGGAGACCACCCCCTGGGAGGAACTGACCCCGGAAACGACCAGGTCGAACGACAATGACGGTGGGCTCAGAGGCGGCCCACGCACATGTGGTGGCGGAGCCCGGCGGTAGACTCACGGCGCCCGATGGATGCTGCGACCACTCCAGTGGACTCCTCCCGAATGGTCTTAGGGACTGCAATGCCCCGGAGGAGGACGATGGTCCATCGGTGACCAAGCGGCCGAGGAGGACCCTGGCCCGCCTCCGAGACTATGTTATGGCCGTCAGGCCTTGTCACCATGACGGCGAGGGGGTCTGGCCAGGACCTCTCGCCGAGGGGGGAACTGTGGTGCCCAGCCTCGAGCATGACAGGCTAAGTACATGTGGGGAGTGTATTAATTTCCCCCGTTCTGGGCACGTAAGGGTCACGTGGTGTTAAGGTGACAAGGTAGGAGTAATTAGAGGCCAATTGATAACTCGTAAACATCATATGGGTTGGAGAGTCACGGAGAGAGAAGTGAGCCCCGCGCACAGTTGTGGATTGGTTAAGGACGTGGCGTGGTTTGAGGCGACGTGACTCCAATCTCTAACACTGTCTCCCATCTCTAACACTGTGACTCCTTTCTCTAACACTTTGACTCCAATCTCTAACACTGTCTCCCATCTCGAAGACCGTTGACTTAAATCTCCAACACTGTGACTTCCATTTAGAACACTGTGAATCTCATCTCTAACACTGTGACACCCATCTCAAACACTGTCACTCCAATCTCTAACACTGTGACTCATATGTCTAACATTGTGACACCAATCTCTAACACTGTTTCCCATCTACAACACTGTGACTCCAATCTCGAACACTGTGACTCCCATCTCTAACACTGTGACTCCCACCTCTAACACTGTGACTCCCATTTAGAACACTTGTGACTCCCATCTCTAACACTGTGACTCTCATCTCTAACACTGTGACTCCCATCTCTAACACTGTGACTCTTATCTCTAACACTGTGACTCCCATTTCGAACACTG
>JAZEWT010000006.1:13608807-13621660 GCA_036362905.1 Mordacia mordax
CCAGTTCGGACTCCCAGTGCAGATGTTGAAACCATGGTCGATTAACAAGTTGCATGTGGGCTACAAAAGTATGGGTAAACCCCCTTCCTCCAAGATGTTTGACCAGTGTGGAAGAGTAGGACAAATACCTGCTACTTCTACCTAGGGGGTGTCTCGAGCAGTGCTTCTCAACTTTTTAAGTAACATGGCACACTTCATTGAGGCAAACAGTTCCATGACACACTCAAGTTTTTAGCCAAATCGTTTTTTCATACATTTCAAATTTACTTACAATGACTGTGGTTACAGTCTTATGAGAGAGATTTGCATATGTAGTGCATCCAACGAGATAAACAATGGTCAAATACATTCTTTTTTCAAATCCACCAGAGAATACACAGTCTTCAACAGCTATCACATACACATGTTTTAAATTCGCTCAATTCAGTTAATTAAAACTATTTCTAGCCTTAAATCTGCTCCACACGTAGCACTGTTCAGCTGTCTGAATTTCGCCCATTTCGGATTATGAATTTTGAATTTATATCAGTATTTTCAAAATATATAATTAAAAGTAAATGCGATATTTGATTATTAATTTTCACCAGTTATTTTTTTTATATTTAATAGTGCTTAAGAAAAAACATCTTTCTTTTACATTGATTTCCATTATCTTTGTACAAAATGTCATAGAGTACGTCAGTGTGTCACAGAATGCCAATTAAAAACCACTCTTCTAGAACTGACTCTAGTGGGGTACTTGTGCCAGCAGTGCCGTGAGCGAGCACTTGCAATGCTCTGCCTTTACCTTCTTAATTCACTAAAAACTGACATACACACCTTGTCTCGTGCTTGAGATGCATGCCTGATTAATGGAACGCTATGTAATTTGGGCGGCGCGGTGGCCCAGTGGTTAGCGCTGACGCCTCACAGCAAGAAGGTCCCGGGTTCGAATCTCTCGGCTCGGGTGGCTTTCTGTGTGGAGTTTGCATGCTCTCCCCGTGTCCGCGTGTTTTTTCGCCGGGTACTCCGGTTTCCTCCCACAGTCCAAAAGCATGCTCCTGGATAGGTTGATTGGCTCGCAGACTAAAATTGTCCCGCAATGCCCGGCGATGGACTGGCGTCCCGTCGTCGGGTGTATTCCTGCCTTACGCCCTGTGTTTCCGGGATAGGCTCCGGCTCACCATGACCCTATATAGGATTAAGCGGTTTCAGATAATGAGATGAGATGAGATGTAATGTCTATGAATTACAAATATACTATAAAACTTCCTAAAAAACCCAAAAAGCATTATTTCTGCTGATTTTCCATTCTAATGTCGTTGTGGTTGATATGCCATTCTCTCTGCAGCTCTGTGCAGCGCTTTGTGACCCTCGGGTGAAAAGCGTTCTATAAATGCTATTATTATTTTAGTTCAGATAAATTTCACCATGAGGGCACGGCTTTCTTCCAGGACAAAGATTATTAAAACTGCATTATAAAAGGGAGTACTATAACAGGTATGGCTGCACATAGTATACAACAAGTGTGTTTTAGATTTGTGAATGGCTTCAAGTTGACCATTACGTGGAACTAAAACATCGGAAGGCTCTTCTGACTTGCCTGTCTGGCGGGTGGTAGTGAGTGTCTCGCAAGATATGTGGGAGGTGTGGAAGGAAAAGGAGGAGGCATCGCGAATCCGAAAAGAGATCCGCAGCATCCTGCAGGAGACCGCGCTCTCCACCTCTTCGCCACGATGTAAGACATCATGACAGTGCTGCACCCAGCCTTTTTCTGTCGTTTTCTGTCTTGCAATTACATGCACCAGAGAAATAGCTGAGGTAATCAACAAACAATGCAAAGTATACTTGTAACTTGAAGCGGATAAATCCCTGAACCACGATGACCCAATGTTGGTTCAATTTCAATAAGAGCTTTGGAAACCGTTTGAATCTATCCGAATTAGTATGGTATATCCACGCGTTATGACCTGTACGTAGTATAATTTGGCATTGGAGTGTCATACCAGATCATTTTAGAGTTCCTATTGGCTGGTTGTGTCATGTGACAACCTTGCCGTGGATCTTGCCAGTCAGCTGTAGGCTGATCTCGCCGCTCGGAGCTGATCGAATCATCAATATCTAGCGGTGCTTGTGAGAAACAAACCTAGTCTAGGTAGCCAAAGTCTGCCATAAAGGTCAGTAACATTAATTATATGTTTTACAGCATCTAAAGACACAGTGCATTTGAGAGTATGTTTTGAGATGCACTTTTATATAGATGCATGATAAATACAAAAGTTATCAAGTGGTAAGAGTCAATAAAGCTTATCCTGAGTAATAATAAAACATTATTTATTATAATTGTGTTCCAAAGCAGTTATTTTAGGATGGCCATGTTAAGTGCTCCACCTCTCTGCTACATTTTCCTTTCCACATTGGAGGCATCCCCAGGTGAACAGGTGACACATAGCTATCCAAAAGAACAGCGTTTCAAAGTAGTCATCATGCATTGATCCGTGATAACCTACATTACTATATATTATTATTACTATTATGCATGTAAATGCCACATCTACTTGTAGAGATTTTTAATAAGTCTCCAATATTTCATTTCCAGCAAAATGTGACCAGGGCAAGCATTCCATGATTGTTTAAGAATTTATGATGCCAATAAATTATGAAAATAATTAACATTACTATGCAGAGAAAGAATCGCTTGAAGAGGAGGCTGTCATGTATGAGCAGAGGGGAAAAGGCAAAAGTCATTTTCCTTGACTTAAACGCGTGCAAAGGGTCAACAGCATGTATGGCCGGTTGAAGAATACACAACATAGGATATGTCTTATGGTTGCTACCCCATGGTTTTCTCATATCTCCCAGTCATTCTAAATATTCACGGTGCATTATAAATTGTGATTATTACTATTGTTCAACCGGAGTGTCCGGAGAAAACCTACTGCTTTATTCTGGCCTTTCAGACGCAAGCGGCCAGAACGCCTTAGCCATCAGCACTCAGGATTACTACCTCTGATTCACAAAAAAAACTGGGACGTCAGCAGAGCTATTTAGTAAAAAAATAAAACCTCATACACAGTACTATCATAAACTCAATGTGAAACGCTCTAATCTAATGTTATACATGCAACAGTGGTTCTTATCTACACATTGGTCCAAATGTCTTGTGACCCCGTTTATTTTGCCTCTAACATTGCTTTCCTTGGGCGGCGCGGTGGCCCAGTGGTTAGCGCTGACGCCTCACAGCAAGAAGGTCCCGGGTTCGAATCTCTCGGCTCGGGTGCCTTTCTGTGTGGAGTTTGCATGCTCTCCCCGTGTCCGCGTGGGTTTTCGCCGGGTACTCCGGTTTCCTCCCACAGTCCAAAAGCATGCTCCTGGATAGGTTGATTGGCTCGCAGACTAAAAATTGTCCCGCAATGCCCGGCGATGGACTGGCGTCCCGTCGTCGGGTGAATTCCTGCCTTACGCCCTGTGTTTCCGGGATAGGCTCCGGCTCACCGTGACCCTATATAGGATTAAGCGGTTTCAGATAATGAGATGAGATGAGATTGCTTTCCTTTGCTCATTCCTTTCTGTTTCAATAAGCCATAGATATCTATTCATGCACTCTAGATTGCTGATACGTGTTCATATACTATTGAAGAATGGCTTGTATCAAGCATATGGGCCCATAAAAGATCAGAAACCAGAAAAAACTATGAATTGGGGGTCACACGACTTCTGGACCACCCTGTTGAGTGGGAAAAGCTGTTGAATCTTGAGTGTGGTGTTAATGTGTTGTGGGTTAATTGGGATAAGCTGCAGTATCGCTGCAGTGAATACAGTGCAAGAACTGACTGTACAGTGGTTATAAACAAGCTTGATAACCCTGTATAATTTTCTGAATTTTGACATAAATTTTACCTACATGTGATCGGATCATCATCCAAGTCTCATCTCATCTCATTATCTGAAACCTCATCTCATCTCATTATCTGAAACCGCTTAATCCTATATAGGGTCACGGTGAAGCCGGAGCCTATCCCCGGAAACATAGGGCGTAAGGCAGGAATACACCCGACGACGGGACGCCGGTCCATCGCCGGGCATTGCGGGACAATTTTAGTCTGCGAGCCAATCAACCTATCCAGGAGCATGCTTTTGGACTGTGGGAGGAAACCGGAGTACCCGGCGAAAACCCACGCGGACACGGGGAGAGCATGCAAACTCCACACAGAAAGGCACCCGAGCCGAGAGATTCGAACCCGGGACCTTCTTGCTGTGAGGCGTCAGCGCTAACCACTGGGCCACCGCGCCGCCCACATTTCAAATAAATAAACAGAAACATATGTAGTACCGAAAGCCCAACACCTCCAAGCATCAAGGTGTTGCTGTGTCAGATGTCAGACATGTGAATAATGCATGACCAGATGTGACGAGTATTTTCTGTAATTATGTGAGTGACTCTGTGGTCCTGATTTCTGTTGGGATGTCATTTCCCCATGATGGGGCCAGTGCAGTGAAGCAGTGAGCCTTGAAACCCAGAGAGCCAAAGTGTGGTGCGACCAATCGACTAGAACTTGCCGAACGGAGAGAGCGAGAGGGGATATAGGGGCAGATTGTAATGCAGAGGAAAGAGGGAGCGGATAGGTGGAGACAGTAATGGGTAAGAACTAGTACTTTGAATCTGATGTGTGCAGCAAACGGTAGCCAGTGTAGAGGGCGAAGCAGAGGAGTCGAATGGGAAAAGCGTGGCAGAAAAAAAGACGATACGAGCAGCAGAATTTTGGATAAATTGAAAGTGGATGGATAGCATATAAAGGCAGAGCAGCTGAGAGAACATTGCAATAGTCTAGGTGAGATCGTACCAAACCCTGGACCAAGAGTTGAGCTGATTCTACGGTAAGAAATGGACAGATTTTGCAGATGTTTAGTTGACTAAGTGAAATCGGCATGTATGAGATACAGTGGAGATGTAAAGAAAATGTCATATAGAAGAGTCCAGGGTGACACATATGCTCCAAAAAGACGTGAAGGCAGAAAGAGTTGCTGTGTGGTGCCAAGCCCCGCGCCGTGCCAGGCTAGATGCATCTCGACGCTCGTGGTGCGGAGGCAGGCTGTTCACCAGGTCACGGCGATTTGATTGGCCAGGGCGCGGGACAATCAGATTGGCTGAGTGACATGGGGTGACCGAAGTCTAGGGGGAAAGCATGGCATGACTGAAGGACGTGGGTCAAGAGATATGAGGTCTGTGGGGGGGGGGTATGTAAGGGAGGAGCGATCGGGGTGTGGTTTGTTGGTTTTCGAGGAGTCATTGCAGAGAGGTTATTGTGTTGCATTATTCCTGAGTAGTATTGCGTAGGAGTGTTAATAAAGGTGGTAAGAATGAGAAGGTCGTCTTGGCTCATCTTGCGTTTCGGCGGTGGGGATGAAGCCTCCACGTCAGCACGATCAATTCGGGAGCTTGAGGACACTGACGAGGAGGACAGCGTCCACGTGGTTCCTGACAGTTTGGTTTCAGTCGCGGGATACGAACCCATGCCGGAGGGAATGAAAAAAGTGAAGATCGCGCTAACATTTGGGGGCAGCGCTTTGGAGTCCTGGGACAACTTCCAGAGACACGTGGCCAGCGCACAACATCTGGAAGGCGGGTCGGATGCAGAAACAGTGGCGCGCGTCCCACTGCAGCTGTAGGGCTGTGCAGCACGGTTCCTGGATGGGCTGGAGGTCGAGACCAGAGTCGACTGGCCGCTACTCAGACGAACGCTCGAGGAGCGGTTCAACTGAGTTATTTCGGCAGTCGTGCAGGAGGAGTTGCGCGGCGATGCAAACGGCTAGATGAGCCATTTGTGGATTACGTGGAGAGCTTGGGAATGCGTGACATGCTGCTAACCCCCCACCCAAAACTCGCCCGGCGTTATGGGCTGGTCGGCGCGGCAACAGTAGTGACCACAGAGCAGGGTCTGGTGCTTCGGGTGGTCAACCCCTACAACACGCCGGTATGACTCTGCTAGTACGGCGGTGGCGGACATCCATCTACTGCAGGCTCCGGCTGATTCGAGGGTGATGTACACCCTCTGGACTGGGGAGGCAGAGCAGCCCATGGAGGATGAGCAAGACCTAGCCTGGTGGGTTGGGACCCACAGCCCGGGAGCCGGGCCCATCTCTTCTGGATGAGGTGCTGCTGCAGAACCTCGGGGATGTCTTTAGTCGACACGATGCTGACGTTACGAGGACAAATCATTTGTAGCACTGGATCAACACGGGAAGCACACGGCCGGTGAAGATTCCACCCTCCTGCATGGGAGCTTCCGAGTGGGTGACAGCCGACCAGGCAGTGACAAAGATGCTGAGAAATGGGATTATCCAGTCGTCATCTAGTCCGTGGGCAGCCCCTGTAGTCCTATTCACTAAGAAGGATGGATCCATCCGATTTTACGTGGATTACCGCTGTCTCAACGCCATGACGGTGGGGGATGTGTTCCCGATGCCATGCGTATATAAGATGCTGGATGGACTCAGCGGTGCCCAGTACTTCTCGATGCTAGATATGGCGTCCGGATACTGACAAATCGGGATGACCGAGGAAGACCGGCCGAAGACAGTGTTCACCACCCCGCTGGGACTGTTCAAATTCTGGGTGATGCCGTTTGGTCTGTCTAATGCCCCGGCTTCATTGCAGTGGTTGATGGAGCATGTGATGAGTGGTTTATAGTGGGATCAGTGCCTTGTTTTCCTGGATAACATCATCGTGTATGGGAGGATAATGAAAAAACATCTGGGGCGCTTGCGCGAAGTCCTTCAACGGCTGAGGGTGGCCAAGCTCAATTTGAAACCCCACAAGTGCTACATCGCCCAGTCGGAGGTGACCTACTTGGGGCACCGAGTGAGTAGGGAGGGTGTGCGCATAGACCCTGACAAGGTACGGGCGGTCACCAACAAGACACGACCCCTGTACGTCGGCCGAGGTACACTCCTTCCTCGGCCTTGCCACGTACTATCGGCAGTTCTTGCCGCATTTCAGTACCGTCTCCCGACCCCTTACCCAGCTCACGTCCACCAAGCGGCCCTTCGAGTGGACCAAGGACTGTAACACTGCGTTTTGGGACCTGAAGAACCGGCTGGTACATAGTCCCTACCTGGCTTTCCCAGACTTCACCAACGAGTTCGTGGTCGACACCGATTCCAGTGGGTGAAGGTTGGGGGTAGTCCTATCGCAGGGCGAGGGGGAGAACGAGTGTGAGATCATCTACACCAGCCGAACGCAGGTGGCTGGCACAGCTGCAGGAGTATGACCTGCAGATGGAGTACCAGACGGGGCGGCTGCATGCCAATACGAACGCCCTCTCCCGACCACCGGCAATCCGCCTCGACACACTATGGGAGCAGCTGTGCCCGTGCTTCTCTGGGGGTTGGTGTCGACTGCCAGTGGATGATCCCGCCCCATCAGCAGACATCGTTGGTGTAGAGGTGATAAGAAAAGCCAAAGGAAGTGATCAATGGGCCGAGAGAACATATGTACATCGAATCTTGTGGGACACCAGTAAGTAAAGAGTGGGAGAATGATGTTGAGCTGTGCCAAGACACCCAATAAGTGTGATTAGTGAAATAGGAAGAGAACCAAGCTCGTGCAATATCACTGATACCCAAATCTGACAGAATATTCAGGAGGATAGTGATTTGCAGTGTCAGAGGCTTAAGACACATCAAGCAAAATCAGCACAAAGGAGAGCAGTGGTACGAGCTAGCTGAAGATCACTGGTGACAGAAAGAAGAGCAGTTTCAGTTGATTGTCCTGAATGAAAACCTGACTGGAGGGAGTTGAGCAAATAGTTGTGGGATGGAAATTTGATAATTAATGGTAGAGAGTGCATTCAGCTCACAGATGGATATGCTGACATTCTCATATCGAATTTGATGATACAATTCAAATATCATGGTTCTGTCGATGATTGCAAGCCATCTAGGTCCTGTGGCAGCAAAGCAACCCAAAACAGTATACATATCACCATGTTCTTCGTTGGAATAAAGCTTTATTGGAATGCAATGTTTGTTTTTAGCCAAATATAACGTTTTTTATTGAAGATGAATAGGTCTACTTTCGACTTATCTGTCCACAGAACATTCTTTTAATAGCCGTCTTGATCATCCAGGTGTGCTTTGGCAAATATGATATGGGTGTCAATGTTTTTATTGGAAAGTAGTGATTTCCTCCTTGCTATCCCCCCATGCACACTGTTTTTTTCAGTCTTCTCCTGATGGAGGATTTATGAACACTGAGATTAGCCAATGCAAGAGAGCCCTGTAGATACTTAGACATTTCCTTGGGGCTCTTTGTGACCTCGTGGATTATTGTACACCTTGCTCTTGGAGTTACTTTCGTTGGGTTACCACTCCTGGAAAGAGTAGTAATGGCATTCAATTCTCTCTTTCCACACTGACAGTGGATTGCCTGACAGTGGATTGGAGGAGGCCAGCATCTTTAGAATGGTTTTGTAACACTTTCCAGGCCGATGAGCATCGACAACTCTTTTTCTGAAGTACTCAGAAATCTCTTGGTAAAAGTATGATATGCTTCCACAAACTTGTTTAGTGAAGACCAGGCTCTGATGTTGTTGGCTTCCCAAACTCACTCCAGATTGTCATCCCATTCATTGAAAGTATCATTCTGATTAGACCTTAACTTAGATGATTAATCTAGAGCTTCACATACTTTTAATGACAAACACATTAAATATTGGATCATTTTGCTTCATAAACGAATGAAAAATAGATTTTTGTATGCCATTTATTTAACCAGGTTATTTTTCATCTTATCTAATATTATGACTTAGTTGAAGATATGATCACATTTAAGATGAAATTTACACATAAATACGTTAAAATCTAAAAGCTTCAAAAACATTTTATCACCATTGTATGCCAAACAAGGTCTGTGTCTACTAAACCTTCTACTAGGGATCTGAGAAAAAAAACAGACATTTAATGTTCTGTAAAGTATTGCAGATTTTCCAGGGCAGTCACCTCAGAAAAAGAACGATCCTGGTAAAACTGGGAGAGCTGACATCTCCTGTCTCCACTCATCTTGTCCCACAGGTGCAAGCCGGGACACGTACGAGAAGCCGTGCATCCCATACAATTGGTGTGCCACCACTGCTGGGGTCATGGCCACTACCGCGGTGGCAGTGGCAGACTGCGATTCATGGAGCGAGGAGTGCGCCAGCGCGCATAGCGATGAACATGAGATGAGCTCACGTACCTGGCTTGCTCGCCACGGGCTGAAGGCACGCAGGCTAACATTGCACACTGCGTTGGGGAGCTGCGCCTTCCGCCACTCAGACGCCATGGTGGGCACAGGCCATGCGAACGACGTGAGTCATGCTTGGGCGAGAGTATTCTTCAGTCCCGTTTCCCATGATTACAAAAGGGCTTTCAGGTATAAGGGGTTGAAGTTTTCATCCCGGTTGCTGATGTCTGCACGTGTAACAAATAAATGATGTTAAATTTGAGAATTGTCCTTGAGAGTTGCTCTGCTGTTAAAAGATAGCCACATCAAGCATTCCTCACTACTCCCTTGTGAGGTTTCGCCTCCCACTCTGGTTAATACATCAGATTAATACATTAGCCTGAATATCTTTGCAGAGAGAGTATTGTGGTGTCAGCCCTCGCGCCATGCCAGGCCAGGTGCATTTAGTTGACCTGTTTAGAGAGGCACCGGCTGCGTCTTATGACGCTGTCTTGAAAAACAACAGGTGCGGCGGCTTCGCTAACTTAATTGGTTGTTGACGAGTGGATCCTGAAGGGGTCGCCAGGATGTCAGGCTGGCGATAAATGAGGATATGCACGTGTGCCTTGTTAAGTTGCGAGCGGATGAACGCACGTGTGTCTTGTTAACGGCAGGGCCAGGGTTGAATGTCGGAGTTGGCGCTTGATGTGGTAAACAGGTTACACGTGATGCATGCACGGGGCTGAGGGCAGATATATTGCGCGGAACGAAGTGGACACCGGGAGCCGAGGGGAATGCTATCGGCAGATCCATGACAACATGTAACTATAGGTTAGAGTTTGAGGCACGAAACACAGGGTGGGTAGGGCTGTGTTATGGTGCCTGGGCACTGTAATGTCATTGTTATGTTACTTATGTTGCCGTTATGTTAGTTACTGTTTAACAAAGCTTTGGAACGAAGAAGCCTCCAGACTGATTTCTGCGAGGGTGTGACTGGCGTGTGTGTCAGTGCTGGTGAGAGTGGCGTCTCAAGTGGCCCACCACATGTTCTCGTGTGCCACATTTGGAACCCGATACGCTGACCGGGAGTGACGAGTTCGACTCTCGTGGAGAGGCGTCCCAGTCGGGTATCAGTTGGTGTCAGCGAAGTGGAATGTGGACTCGCGCTGGAGACTGCAGTGAGCAAGCGGAGTCCCGATTGCTGCGTACGACTGCTGAGGAGTCCAGCAGTGGCGCGGCAACTGCGGTACCAGCACAGTGAACCGTGAAACGAGCAGGAGGTGGCACGACTTCAGAAAGCGCCATTACCCGCGCAGCAGAGGTGGCTGCGCTCCATTGCTGGTGGCGAGCAGTGCCGTTAAGAGCGGCGCGGAGGCAGCTGTGGGGTGTTGGGCAGTTGCGGCTTAGCCGGGAGACAACGTGAGCGCCATGGGTTAACGCTGCGTGAGTCGGCCAGCAATTGCGCGGCATTGTCAAAATGTCAACGGTACGGCTGGAACTACGGTTGAGTGAGCGGCAAGGTGCAGAGACAGTGAGCGGGAGCCAACAGTGGAGCGAGCAGTGCGGTGCGGAGACAGCAGGAGCCAGCAGTGGAGTGAGCGGCGCGGTGTGGAGACAGCGAGCAGGAGCCAACAGTGGACCGAGCGGTGCGGTGCAGAGACAGCGAGGGTCGTCCAGCAGTGGAGTGAGCGGCAAAGTGCTGAGACAGTGAGCAGGTGCCGGCAGGGAGGCCACAGGAGTGGGATTTGCGGCGGCCTTCGAGTGCCCCATCTCATGACAAGCCCCGGAGCGGTGTAGGTGCCGGCAGGGAAACTGTGAAAGTGGGATTTGGGGGAGGCCTTCGAATGCCGCACCTGATGGGTAAGCCCCGGAGCGATGTAGGAAAGGCAACATGGGCCGCGGAACACAATGAGCCAGTTGGTGTGGCCGTGAGTCGGGGATATGGCACGGGGCTTTGTGCGGCAGCGTAAGGTCTGGAGGAACTTTACCCACGGGTAGGGGGGGGGATTGTGGTGTCATTCCTCGCGCCGTGCCAGGCCAGGTGCATTTAATTCTTGTTATGCTGTTTGGAATAACAACAGGTGCGACTTTGCTAACTTAGTTGGTTGTTGATGAGCGGGCCATGAAGGGGTTGCAGGATATCGGGCTGCATTAATTGGGGAGCCGCACGTGGGCCTTGTTAAGTTACGAGCCGAGGGACGCACGTGTGTCTTGTTAGGTAGGGCCAGGGTTGGATGTCTGAGTGGGCGTTTAGTGTGGTAAACAGGTTGCACGTGATGCAAGCACGGGGACTGGGGGGCAGATATATTGCGTGGAACGAAGTGCACACGGGAAGCCGAGGGGAATACAGTCAGCAGACCCACGACAACATGTAGCCGTAGGGACTAGGGTTTAGCGCGCAAAGTGCGGGGGTGGGTGGGTCTATATTACGGTTCCCGGGCATTGCTATGTCATTGTCGTGTTACTTATGTTACCGTTATGTTAGTTACTGTTTAATAAAGCTTTGGAACGAAGAAGCCTACAGACTGCTCGTTGCAAGGGTGTGGCTGGCATGCGTGTGTGCGCTGGTGAGACTGGCATCTCAAGTGGCCCAGCACGTGTTCTCCTGCGCCACATTCGGAACCTAATATGCTGACTGGAAGGGACGAGTTATACTCTAGTGGAGAGGCGTTCCAGCAGTCGGGTATCACAGTATGAATGCTAACGCGGCTCTCCGGAAATAGCGCCTTTTAAGAGAAATTCTTATAGGTTAAGCCTTGATAAACCAAATACAACACTTTGCAAAGAATCTGCCCATAATCAATATACAGGAGACCCTCACTGATTGCGTCCTTCCCGTTTTTTTTATTTGCCTAACTGGTGCGTGGATTGCCCCCTTGAGCAGGTATTTTCCAAACCGATTTTTCAGGAATGCAATGCCAGCGATGGGCCTTTCGTATATTGCAGCCAACATCCTGTGAATGCTACCGGAGATGGGGGTGCAAAGTTAAGGAATAGGGGAGGGGGGACCTTTAATGTAGATGGGGGACCAACGCCACGTGGGGGACGAGCAAAAGAGTCTGCGGGGACTTTTACTGTAGAGGGGCGACTAACGCCACGTGGGGGATGAGCAGACCAGTCTGCGGGGACTTTACTGTAGAGGGGGGACAACGCCACGTGGGGTGGCATCAGTTATAACTTGCTAGAAGATGCCGCGGGGATATATAAGCGGAGGGTTGGAGGGGCGAAGGGAGTCTCTTGGGGGAACGAGAATGAGGAGGAAGCGTCACGATGTAGCAGCTCGTTGTGTGCCGCTACTCCGGCCCCGTACACTGCTGGTTTAAATAAAGCATGGAAAATCAAGAAGTCTCTGCTCATCCGTGGTCTCTGGCTGATCTATCGCGGAGTGGGTGCTGATCTTCGCCGTGGTGTTGCCACTGTAAGCCGTCACAAGCCCGCAGTCGAAGCCGTGGTGTCACAGTTGGTGTCAGCAGTGAGGATGCGGACTCACGTCGGAGGCTGCGGCGAGTGGCGGCTGGGAGAGCGGTGAGGAGTCTCGCGGCGGAGCCAGCCGGCGGAGTGAGGATGCCAGCAAGCCAGCAATAGAACGAGCGGCGTGGGCCGGAAGGAGGGGCGGCAGCGGCGTGAGGGAGCCGTGGGGAAGATTCGCAGGAGAGTGGCGGCACGGCTCGG
>JAZEWT010000006.1:13621819-13632974 GCA_036362905.1 Mordacia mordax
CCTTGATTTCCGGGGGGGAATTGCAGAGTTAAGGAATAGGGGAGGGGGGACTTTTACTGTAGAGGGGGGACCAACGCCACGTGGGGGACGAGCAGAACAATTTGCGGGGACTTTACTGTAGAGGGGGGACAAAGCCACGTGGGGTGACGTCAGTTAGAACTTGCTAGAAGGTGCCGCGGGGATATATAAGCGGGGGGTTGGAGGAGCGAAGTGAGTCTCCTGGGGAACGAGAAGGAGGAGGCAGCGTCACGATGTAGCAGCTCGTTGTGTGCCGCTACTCCGGCCCCGTGCACTGCTGGTTTAAAAAAAGCATGGAAAATCAAGAAGTCTCTGCTCATCCGTGGTCGCTGGCTGGTCTATCGCGGAGTGGGTGCTGATCCTCGCCGTGGTGTTGCCACTGTAAGCCGTCACAAGCCCGCAGTCGAAGCCGTGGTGTCACAGGGGAAGCAAACTAATAATTAGACACTTTATAACACGCACACATTTCGTACCTGGTCACGGATGGGACGTGGATACTAATACATGGAGCCTTGCTCAGGGCGAGAGTTTCATGAAAGGTGTTAACTAGTTTTTTGAATGGCAAGCGTGTGGTCGTATTTAAAATGTGCAAGAGAAGGCTGTTCAACGTTGCGGGTGTGGATATGTAGAAGCACAATTCTGCTTTTTTTGTTTTGGAGTGAGGGATCCTGAGCAAGTGTTGTGAGGAGCTGTGGAGAGTGCGTGAGCAGGTTGCAGTGAGTGGTGTATGTTGGCGAGGTAATTGGTGTGTCCTGAGTGTATAACTTTGTGGTAGAGTAGTGCGGTTTTGTGTGATTTGCTGTTGCATTGCTAGCCAGTGTAGAGTGCGTATGTAGTCGGTGCTGAGGGAATGTCTGGAAGTGATGTTCAGGTCTGCTTGCGCAAGCTTGAATTGAAGGTGAAGGATTTTTTTTGCTCTGTTGTTTGTGAAATCGTTTAGTATTACAATGCGATAGTTAAATCGAGATTTATGTAGCAACCTAGGATGTGTGCGTTAGAGTGAAAAGTGTGTGGAGATGGACATTACATGCTCTTAGATAGATAGCTTTATTGTCATCCCATCCGTCTAAAATTGCATTTTGGAACGAAATTACGCTTCTCGTGGTTCCTGGTGCAAAAACAAAACAAGACTGAATACACATTCAACAGGGCAGGGCAAAACACGCAGACGATGAAGGCTACTTCTAGTAAAGTGAAGTGGCTCGTGCCGGTATGCATAGGCGTGTTTGGGGGGTGGAGCATCTGTGTCCTGCCGTTCTATCCACAGCTTAAATTTGGAACAAAAAATAAAAAAAAATTTATTGTTACTGATTTGCCGTTCATATGTCGTTGATATGACGTTCTCTCGACAGCTCTATGTAGCGCTTTGTGACCCTCGGGTAAAAGGCACTCTAAAACTGCAGTTATTATTATGATATAATGGTGTGGGGTAGCATGGTATTGAGGATCCTAATGGCTTGGGGGAAGAAACTGTTGCAGAGTCTGGTAGATCTGGCCAGGATGCTGCAGTACCTTTTGCCAAACGGCAGACAGGTAAAGAGTTCATAGAAGGGGTGGGAGGGGTCCTCTACAATGCTGGAGACCTTGTGTGTGCAGCGCTTGAAGTAGATGTCCTGGATGGAGGGGAGAGGGGATCCAATGATGTTCTCTGCTGTCTTCACTATCCGCTGCAGGGAATTACAGTAAGAGGCATTGCAATTTTCATGCGAAACAGTGATGCAGTTGGTCAGGACACTCTGAATGGTTCCTCTGTAGAATGTGGAGAGGATGGGTGGAGGGAGGCTGGATCTCCTCAGTCATCGGGGAAGTGGAGACGCTGTGCTTTTTTGGCCAGGAATACAGTATTGACTCATTAGCTAAGGTCATCTGCAATATGCACATCAATAAACATGGTGCTCCTGACTGTCTCCACTATGGAGCCGTTGATGAACAGTCAAAGTTAAGAGGCAGGTTGTCGTTGCACCAGAGCGCTAGTCACTCCACCTCTCCTCTGTATGCAGTTTCGTCGTTGTTACTGATGAGGCCCTTCACTGTAATGTTATCTACAAACTTAATTATGTGGTTCGAGCTGTAATTGGCAGAGCAGTTGTGCGTTAACAATGTGAACAGCAGTGGGCTCAGCATACCGCCCTGGGGAGCGCCAGTGATCAGTGTGGTGGTACTGGAGGTGTTGTTGCTGATCTGGACCGTCTGAGGTATCTTAGTCAATGTCCAAGATCCAGTTACAGAGGTAGGTGCTCAGGCCCAGCAGGCCGAACTTCCCTACCAGCTTCAGAGGGATGATCATGTTGAATGCTGAATTGAAGTCAATGAACAGCGTTTTTCACAAGTGTTCTTTTCCAGGTGACAGAATAGAATGCCTTTATTTGTCATTGCATAACTGTACAACGAAGTTTAGTGCAACTCCACAGTAGTATAAAAAAATAGACAAAATATTAATAGACACACATTTGCAGCAAAACAGCACATAGTTATATGTGCATTAGTATAAAAATAAAAAAACAAGGATGCCTCTATCATGTGAGGCAAAACGTTGCGAGGTGGAGAAAGGAAGCGAACTACGCGGCTGTCCCGAGAGAGCAGCTTTTCGAAGTCATCATCAAGTTTAATATCCATTACACTTGATATAGTCGGTATGTGTATTTCACTAACCCGAGTCAACATATATTATTGCACTTACCAGAATGTACAGGTGCTATTGCACATTACCATGATATTATTGCAACCTCGGAGTTGGTTAACCGAGTTCAGTTGTTTGATGGCACTTGGGTAGAAACTATTCAAAAGTCTGGAAGTGCGGGTCCTGAAAGACCTATAGTGTGTCCCAGAGGGCAGCAAAGTGAAAAGGTGGTTACCTGGGTAATTTGAGTCCTTGATTATGTTTGTGGCCCGACATAGGCACCAGGATCTGCATATGTTCTCAAGTGAAGGTAGCTGTGTGCTGGTGATTTTATATGCTGACTTAACCACTCTCTGCAGAGCTTTCTTATCAGCCACAGTGCAACCGGCATACCACACTGGGATGCCATAAGTAAGTATGCTTTCTATCGAGCAGTAATAGGACACCAGCAGCGGCTGGGACAGATTAGCTCTCCTCAGTGTCCTTAGAAAGTAGAGTCGCTGCTGTGCCGTCTTCACTAGAGAAGTTGTATTGACAGTCCATGTGAGGTCCTCGGAGATGTGTGCCAAGGAATTTGAAGCTGGTCACCCTCTCCACCATGTCTTCTCCGATGTATAAGGGAGCAGGTTCCTCTTTCTGTTTCCTAAAGTTGATGATCTCCTTTGTTTTGGAGGTGTTGAGTGCTAAGTTGTTACTGGAGCACCATACTGATAGTATGTGGACCTCGTCCCTGTTGGCAGACTCATTGCCATTTTGTATTCGTCTCACTACAGTAGTGTCATCTGCAAATTTTATTATGGTATTTGTGCTGTGTGTTGCTATACGATCATGTGTGTAAAATGAATAGAGAAGAGGACTCAGCACGTAGCCATGTGGACCTCCAGTGCTGAGTTTCAGGGTTGTGATGCGTCGCCAGCCTGACAGTCTGTGGACGGTCTGTTAAAAAGTCTCATCTCATTATCTGAAACCGCTTAATCCTATATAGGGTCACGGTGAAGCCGGAGCCTATCCCGGAAACATAGGGCGTAAGGCAGGAATACACCCGACGACGGGACGCCAGTCCATCGCCGGGAATTGCGGGACAATTTTAGTCTGCGAGCCAATCAACCTATCCAGGAGCATGCTTTTGGACTGTGGGAGGAAACCGGAGTACCCGGCGAAAACCCACGCGGACACGGGGAGAGCATGCAAACTCCACACAGAAAGGTCTGTTAAAAAGTCTTATCCAACTGCATATGGACTGGCTGACACCCAGTTCGAGCAGCTTGGTCACCATTCTGCTGGGAATTTTTGCGTTGAATGCAGAGCTAAAGTCCACAAACAGCATGCTCACATACGTTCCCGGTTGCTCCAGATGTGCAATGCAGTATGGAGAACTGTGTTAATGGCGTCCTGTGTTGACCTGTTGGCTCTGTAGGCAAATTGGTGTTGATCCAGAGTAGGAGTGCAGATTTTATGTGTTTTAGGACCAGCCTCTCAAAACACTTCTTTACAGTGGAAGTGAAAGCCACAGGTCTGTAGTTATTAAGGCTGCTGATAGATGTTTTCTTAGAGACAGGCACAATAGTTGCAGACTTAAAGTATTTGGGGACAGTACATAATGGTAAGGAGAGGTTAAAGATGTTGCTGAAAACCTCCACCAGCTGATCCGCACAGTATCTGAGTGCCCTCCCTGGAATGCCGTCTGGGCCGGCGGCCTTCCTGGGATTGACACTGGAGCATTCTCCTGACATCATCTGTATTCACATGAAGTGCCAGGCAGTTTGTGGTTGGTGTCAGTGCAGTCTCAGTCTCTGCCACATACACCTCAATCACCTCAAAACGGGCGAAGAAGTGGTTGAGTTCTTCAGCTAGTGAGTCGCTGCTGCTGCTGGTTAGATCTTTGCTGCCTCTGTAGTTTGTGATGTGCCGAATGCCTTGCCATACGCGCTGGGGGTCCCCCTCTCTGAAGTGTCCTTCAATGTTCTGCCTGTAAGCTGCTTTTGCCTCCTTGATGGCTCTCTTCAGGTTGGATATGGCAGTGCTGTATAGTTCAGCGTTGCCAGACCTGTAAGCTGTGTCGTGGTCCCTCAGAAGCAGCTGTCATCCATGGTTTATTGTTTGGAAAGCAGCTGATATGTTTGTCAACAGTCACAGTATCAATGCAGCTCTGTATATAAAACAGGACAGTGGATATATAGTCTTCTATGTCTTGTTGTGCGAATAAATCCCAGTGAGTATGCTGAAAGCAGTCCTAAAGCTGAGTGGAAGCCCCCTCAGGCCAAGTCTTTATGCTTCTCACAGAAGGCCTTGTTTTGCTGATGAGCGGTCTGTATGCCGGAGTGAGAAAAATGGATAGATGGTCAGACTGGCCTAAGTGGGGGAGTGTGGAGACCTTGTATACTCCTCTGATGTTGCTGTAAACATGACCCAATGTATTTTGACCTCTCGTAGGACGTCACATGTTGGTAAAATTTAGGGAGGACAGTTTTCAGACTAACTCGGTTAACGTCCCCAGCCACAACAAAAATCCCATCAGGATGAGCAATCTGTAGTTTACTGATGACTGTTAGCAGTATGTCCAGAGCTGTCTTGGTATTAGCGCTTGGTGGGATGTACTCCCATGGCAGATAAAAGGGTCTCATCTCATTATCTGAAACCGCTTAATCCTATATAGGGTCACGGTGAAGCCGGAGCCTATCCCGGAAACACAGGGCGTAAGGCAGGAATACACCCGACGACGGGACGCCGGTCCATCGCCGGGCATTGCGGGACAATTTTTATTCTCCGAGCCAATCAACCTATCCAGGAGCATGCTTTTGGACTGTGGGAGGAAACCGGAGTACCCGGCGAAAACCCACGCGGACACGGGGAGAGCATGCAAACTCCACACAGAAAGGCACCGGAGCTGAGAGACTCGAACCCGGGACCTTCTTGCTGTGAGGCGTCAGCGCTAACCACTGCGCCACCGCGCCGCCCAGATAAAAGGGTCGGCACCTTAATGTTATGTACTCTTAAGTCTTGTGAACAGTGTCTGTCGGTGACGGTGGCATTTGTACACCAATTATTGTTAAAGTAGATGCACAGCCCTCCCCCTCTGCTCTTACCGGAGTCTCTGTTCTTGTCGGCCCGTTCTGCTGTGTGGCCTGCTTGTAACGGTAGGCAGCTCGATGAATGAGTGGATTCTGTTGTGCGGTGACGACAGCAGGAGGCGAGCAGCAACTTTAGGAAACAACAGTGCTCTTTATTAAGAGGTCCGGCGCGGGGAAGTACAGCCGACAGGAGCAGTTGCACTAACGTGCGATAGCGCGTGGGTCTGGTGAGGGGGGAAGAGTGATTTTGATGGGGCCCATGACTATCCTCTCGAAGCACTTCATGATGATTGGTGTAAGTACCACAGGGCCATAGTCATTTAGGCTGTTGAATTCTTTGCCATTTGAATTATGATGGTGTCCTTAAAATATGCTGGGATAACCGTTTGGCTCAGGGAGATGTCAGTGAGGACATCTGCTAGCTTGTATGGACATTCCCTGTGCATGCGACCAGGTATGTTATCGGATCCAGTAGCCTTGCTTGGGCCGACTCTGGATGGGGTACACCTGACGTCAGCTGTGGACAGGCAGAGTACCTGGTCACGGGATAGGGTTAATTTTCCTAACAGGTATGTCGTTCAGTGCTTCAAACCGTACATAGAAGTCATTCAGCATGTCCGGTACAGAGCTGTCGCTGTCGCAGGCACGTGGTGCTGTTTTATAGTCAGTGATGGCCTGCATACCCTTCCACATGCGCCACGTGCCTCTGGTGTCCACAAAATACTCATGGATTTTCCACGAGTACATTGTATGAGCTTTGCTACCCTGATTGTGTGGGACAGGTCAGCTCTATATCTTGTGAGAGCTGCCTTGCCCCTCGATTCGAAGGCAGCATTGCCAGTATTCAGCAACGCACGGACCTCCGTGGTTATACATAGCT
Organism: Mordacia mordax; assembly: GCA_036362905.1. Taxonomy (NCBI): domain Eukaryota; kingdom Metazoa; phylum Chordata; class Hyperoartia; order Petromyzontiformes; family Petromyzontidae; genus Mordacia; species Mordacia mordax. The sequence goes on from JAZEWT010000006.1 coordinate 13,628,409, forward strand.
TCTGGTTGGTACGTGTGGTCATTGTCCTGGAGACAATGACATCATCTCTGCACTTACTGATGTAGCCAGTCACCAATGCTGTGTAACCCTCCAGGTTGGTTAGGTGGCCATAGGTGGCAGCTTCCTTGAACATAGTCCAATCTGTGTAATCAAAACAGTCCTGTAATGCTATGGTCGCTCCAACTGGCCACACACTTGATCTGTTTTACAATCGGTCTGGCACGTGTGAGAAAGTCTGTATGTTGGAATTTACATAATAATAATATATACGGAAGTGGCCGCCATCCCAATGTATGCAGGCTGTTAGCCGCTGTTGGAAAAGCTACTGTTGGAAACGCTGAATAACAAGTTTTTATAGGCATATCTGAGTATATTTTAAATTTTAAATCGTTTATTCTTGTAATTCTGTTTTTATTTCTATTATTTAAATTTTTATTATTCTTAGTCAATAATTTTACGTCTCTACTCTTGGGACCGACTCGACAAATTAAGTGAATCATTTGCATCATCTCGCAGCAGCAGCAGTCTCCATCATCGTACTAGTAATAATAATTAATAATAATATTTGCATTTATAGAGCGCCTTCACCCGAGGGTCACAAAGCGCTGCACAGGGCTGCGGAGAGAACAGCACGCCAACAACGACAGAGAACGGAAAATCAGCAACATTTTTTTTCTTTTGTACCAATCCGAGCTGTGGAGATAACGGCATGTCAATAACATCAAGACAGTTCAACTGAAAGTCAAACAGTAGCGATAAATTATAGGAAACAAAGTCAGCAGAAAATAAATAAAATATATCTTTTATTCAATAAACAAGGAAAGAACAAATGTTCCCGTGCAGGCGCAGATCGGAAGAGAACCAGCATCCCGACACGACAACACTTAACTGTATCAATAATCCTAGCCATAGGACTTGAAATCTTTACGGAAAAAATGAGTCTTGAGACAAGATTTGAAGATGGCCAAAGACTCGGCTGAACGAATCTCCCGAATCTCCAGCGGAAGGGCATTCCAGAGTCTTGGATCAGCGCGTGAGAAGGCTCTGTCACCCATCGAATGGAGGTGCGACTTGGGAACATGCAAGCAAGCCTGTATTTGAGGATCGAAATTGTCGTGTTGAGGAGGGTGCCTGAAGTATGTCACGGATGTATGTCGGAGCTGCACCAGTAAGAGCCTTGTAGGTGAGAAGGAGGATCTTGAATTCGACCCTGTATTTAACAAGTAACCAGTGGAGAGACATCAGTACTTGGGATATGTGATCGTGGATGGGTGAGCAAATGACGACTCTAGCAGCCACATTCTGCACACCTACGCATTCACCCTTAACTTTCTCACCTCCCTCACTCCTCACGACTCTCCTTATCTTATCTTCTTACCCTCATCCACTAACCCTCCCTCACCTCACCACTTTTCTAAAAAAATGTCCTCACTTTCCCCTGTTCTCACCAACTGCTCACCTCATTTACCACACCACGGTATCTCACTTACCTTCTTCATCTTTTAATTCGTCTCTTCATTCTCTCACCTTCCTCACCTTGTCACCTCACTCTCCCTGCACTACCTTCTTGCTTTTCTCGACCATCTGACCACACTTCACTCTGTCACTCACTTCGCATCATCCTCTTCAACTCTTACCATGCTCATCACTTTTCACAACACTCACTTAACTATCACCACTCTCTTCACTAATCCTTATAGTCATTCACCATTCACCGTGAGTTAATCATTCCATTAATCCATAGTGACTCAGGGCAGTGGGGGGGGTTGTTGGGGCGGTGCTGCTGTCTAGCAGTGGGAGGCGCCTGGGTTTCGCTCTGGGTTCGAGTGTCTTCCTGTGTGGTGTAAATTGCCCTCCTGGGAGATGCCATGTGATGTGCTGGTGTCGGATTCTGGGTGTGGCCCCGCCTTGCACCCATTGTCTGCTGGGGTGGGCTTCGGCCCCTCGTGGCCCTGTGCAGGATTGAGTGGGTATAGATGCTGGCTGACACGACCTGATAGTCCCTCACTACCTAACTATTTATCTCTTATCCATTCTCCACATTAGCTCTTTAATCATATTGAACTACACACGCATGCGACTCTCCAGAGCCTGTGCCCTGAATCACATTTCACTATCCCCAACCGTCTCACCATATGCCATAAGCCGGCGATATTTCACTGCCCTCGTTCATTCATCAGGGTGCTGCCAACAAAATGCTACTTAATCTGCTTATGAATGATTCCCAAGCCCCATCCCTGTATTACGCTCTACATATCGGCTACCGAGAAAGCAGCAAATTTGGCCTTTTGCAACTCAGTATTGCACGTGTACAATACCACTGGTCAGTGCCCCTCCAGCACACACATTGTTTGCAAATCAAACCTGAATTTGCGCTCTCTGAACACTGAAAAATCCCCACTCATTACTGAGATCGTCTTGGAAACAGTCTAGACCTGCTCTGCATAACAGAGAGCTGCCATCATCAACATAATTTTCTCACATTGAATCAGAATCAACCACGAGACTTTGCACTCCAGAAGGCTTGTTCCCATGGCCGTGGTGGTGGCCTTGTGTTTCTCCACCGTGTTACTGCCGACATCCATCCGATTCTGTTGCCGACCTTCCATTCATTTGAGCATGTCTCTGGATTGGAAGTCGGCTCAACCTGTGAAGTTGGTGCTGCTCTACCATCCACCTGGAGCTTCCACTGCTTTTGTCAATAAACTGTCCGAGCTGTTTTCTAAGATGTGCTTCAGTTCTGAAAGGATCCTGATGCTTGACGATTTCAACATCCATGTTGACTCTCCAAAGAGCCCTCTTGCATGGGATCTCATGGCCACTCAACTCATTTGGCTTCATTCAGCACGTGACATCTGCCACTCACAGATGTGGCAATACTCCTAGTAAAGCATTCGAGAGAATACCAATCAAAAATACTCAGCGACGAGTGCTCAATAAACTTGTGCTTTATCACTTGTATTAATTATAATTTACTCTTGTTTTTTAGTCCATGGCTCGATGAATACTGCTTATTACGTATGAGTCCTGATGCTTGTGCTGACTGCACCTGACCACACTGGTTAGTATGGGTTGGAAAGTGACAATTTTGAATATTTATGTATAACAAATCACCCTTGGTCTAGACTTATCTGAAATTCTATTGAAATCGATATAAATAAATAAAAACATTTTAATGGTTCTGATAACTATACAAATAAGCGCGGCAAAAAAAACACGTATTTTCAAATGATAAATTGCATTTGTTACGTATATCCTCTTATGCTAACACAATCCTGTTGCATTACCTTTCTGATTGGATCCGAGCACGGGCGAGCACGCGATTGATGACATCACAACCTCCTCATTGTCAAACAGAACGACCACACAGTATTAGGTCGCACTGAGTAAATATCTTCCCATTAACTTTTTAAAGACGGATTAATATGATATTTTGTAAGCTAATTGAGTCTTTAGGATAGACTAATCCTCAGACTTGCTACAAAGCGTTTTCTTGAACAGTCTTGGAGGCAAAAAAACCCCAAAAAATCGTTGATTTTCCATTCTCGTGCCGTTGTTGACGTGCCGTTCTCTCCACAGCTCTGTGAAGTGCTTTGTGACCCTCAGGTGAAAAGCGCTGTATAAATGCAATTATTATTATTATTATTATATAAGGAGATCGAAAGAGTTACTCTTTATTCTGAGACGAACTCGTCTCAAGTAGGTGCAGGTTGCTTGATTATGCTGATTGTAATTATCAGCGAAACGTCATATTTCTTTTTGTAAATGCTTAAGTTTTCTCTCCAACACACTGGTGTGCTGAGATAGTGATGAATTGGCACGTTTTGTTCACATTGACAAACTTTAATAATTGGCTGTTGTCGGGTAGTGGAGGGTTTACGACAAACATGTTTTATGTGACCTAACCCAATAAATTGAATTCATAAATATACATTTATGTTTACTCTTGTGTGCGAGTAGGGATGGCGACGGAACGTATTGGTTAATGCACGCTACTGCTCTTGCTTCGTTCACACGCTATGGACAGACGGTGCACTTGTGCACGTGTACGTGCCTGAGCGCGTCTACCGAGACTACATTTCGCGCCTCACCGCTGCTCTATGCCTCATCCAGAGAAGGTGGAGTCTGACATTGACACTCTGTGTGTGCATTTCTGTGGACTTGTTTGATTCACAATAATAGTACAAATTATAATGCGTCTGGAGAAAACCAGAGAACCCAGGGGAAACATATGCAGAAAAGGGGAAGAACACGCGGACTCTACAAAGAAAGGTCCGAGGTGGGAAGCCAAATGCCTCGGGCAAGACATTCTTTCTGTGAGGTGCAAATATTTCCACTCCATGGACACCCTGTGGCACAGGAATATTTGTTTGCTAATCGGCGGCCCTGGGCAGAGCTTTATATATTGGTGCGTTTTTATAGATATCAGTTTGTTTAGCTCTCATTTAAAGTGTGTACATACTAAGGTTCACAAGCCCTTCATGAATAAAAGACCAACGAGGACCGTTACGTCGCCCTGATTGGCGTTACCGGGGCCCCACCCTGGAGCCAGGCCCGGGGTTGGGG
>JAZEWT010000006.1:13649671-13661847 GCA_036362905.1 Mordacia mordax
AGTGTCTGGGGTGAAGGAAGTCTGGGCATCGCTGCTTAGACTGCTGCCCCCGCGACCCGGCATCGGATAAAGCGGATGAAGATGGATGGATGGATGGTCTTGATAATGCCAGGTCTCTGTTAGGCAGAGGAGGTTCAGACCATTGTCCGAGATCAGCTCAGCGATAAGTGGGGACTTTTTTTGGATTCAGAGAGTGCACATTGAGTAGGGCAAAGTGGTTTTCACTTACAGACAATGTGCATGCTGGAAGAGGGGCTCTGACTAGCCGTATTTTTTGCAAGCAACGTCGATTTGCAAATGTTCTAACTTGTTGTTTCCTCGGTAGTGGATATGCAGGGCTTAATTCGGGGGTGGGGCAGGTTAATGGGCTTTTTGTTGCCAGCACCCTGATGGATGTAATGAGGGCGTCCAAGTATCATCAGCTCACAGCAAATGGCCAAAAGATTGGAGGTTATAGGGAACTTCTGTACGAATCAAGCTCTTTATAGCCACGCATGTGTAGGTGATCATATCGAACAAGGGCCGGAGCCCACCTTTGGAGACGCGGAATGCAAGGAAGGGTCATACCCAGGATGTGACGCATCACTACACTATAGACTGTATGTATAGACTATAGACTGTATGTACAGACTGTATAGACTATATACTGCATACACTACAAACCGTATGTATAGACTGTATATAGTGTAGACTATATATGCGATAGACTGTCATTATAGACTGTATAGACTATAGACTGTATGTATAAGACTGTACCGACCATAGACTATGTATACACTATAGACAGTATGTATATACTTTCCAGACCATAAACTGTATGTATACACTATAGACTATATGTATAGACTGTATAGACTATAGACTGTGTATACACTATAGACTATGTATAGACCGTATAGACCATAGAGGATTATCATTGTGCAACGTAGTGAGTGCAGCTGAAGCGAGATGCAGGTGGCACGGCGGCAAAGTCAACAATAACAATTGTAACGCAACAGCAAGGTGTGACAAAAAACAGACAACGCAGAATATGTGGAGGGTTAAATGAGAGAGATTAAGGTGAGGGTGACCGTGGAATTGTGGAATGCAGTTAGTGTGTGTGGTGCGAATACTGATAAAGATGTTGAAGTTATTGCTGAAGGCGGTTGGACGATAGTTTAAACGTGTGGGCAGGCTTCACTCACTCACGATAGAGAAGGCCCCAATAGTTTAAGCGTAAATTATAATGATTAATAACCAATTAAGAAATCTAAGAATTTAAAGGAATAGAAACAAAATCAAAATAAGAATAATTGTATGATGTTGTCTGCTACAATACACTCAAAAAGGAGTCGCAAAACTGGTGGTATGCAGAGCGGCTGTTAAGCCTTACGTCCCCGCTGATGATGTTACCATTATATATTTGGAACAACACATCACAACACTAGCAGCTCCGCTCACCGACTACAGCACAATATCACAGCCACGTTGTGTTGAAGAGACGAAAAATATGCACGGCGATAAATCATTACAGTACTCACAGTACATGAATGTCATGTCCTTTTGGTAATATAGACTCCACAATATCACACTGTGGAGTTCAACTGAAATTCAAACAGTAGCGATAATTTATAGGCTATAAAGTCGGCAAAAAAAATAATTTCTTAAACAAACAAGGGAGGAACATATGTTCCCGAGCAGGTGCGAATCGGAAGGGAGCCAACATCCCAGCACGACAACACTGAGCCGCATAAATAGTCCTAACCAGAGGACTTGCAGGCTGTACGGAACAAGTGAGTCTTGAGAACTGAACCCTGAAGAACTCCAGACAAAACAAGATGAATCTCAGAGTTTTGTCCTCCGAGGCTGACAAACTGCTTCCAGTCGGACAGGTAGGAGCCCAGCCAATGCAGGGCACAGCCAGAGACCCCTATACCCTCAAGTCACTCGAGTAAGATCAGATGGTCAACAGTATCAAAGGCAGCGCTTAGGTCCAGGAGGACAAGAATACTTGGCAAGCCTTCATCAGCAGCGATGAGTAGGTCATCAACTACGTTTACCAGAGCAGTTTCAGTACTATGGCGAAATCTGAACCCAGATTGGAAGGGATCGAGGAGGTCATTATTAAGAAGGTGTTTCTGGAATTGTGCGGCGAGTGCACTTTCAAGAACCTTAGAGATGAATGGTAGATTTGAGATGGGATGATAATGATCAGGGATGTTACAATCGAGGCCAGGTTTTTTGTAGCAGGATAACTGTGGCACATTTGAACAGTAGAGGAACGATACCAGAGTGAAGTAAGTTATTAAACAGATTAGTGACGAACGAAGCAAGGAATTTGAAATTTGCCCGGGATGATTTTTGGATGGGAAAGGATCCAGGGAGCAGTTTGTGGGCCGGATCTGGTAACTGAAGAGAAGACCTCGGATTCCGTTAATTCGGAACATTTCAGGCATTTTGAGGGTAGGGAGGGTGGAGGAACAATTATTGAAGTATTAGTTGGTGATTGGGCGGCGCGGTGGCCCAGTGGTTAGCGCTGACGCCTCACAGCAAGAAGGTCCCGGGTTAGAGTCTCTCGGCTCGGGTGCCTTTCTGTGTGGAGTTTGCATGCTCTCCCCGTGTCCGCGTGGGTTTTCACCGGGTACTCCGGTTTCCTCCCACAGTCCAAAAAGCGTGCTCCTGGATAGGTTGATTGGCTCGCAGACTAAAATTGTCCCGCAATGCCCGGCGATGGACTGGCGTCCCGTCGTCGGGTGTATTCCTGCCTTACGCCCTGTGTTTCCGGGATAGACTCCGGCTCACCGTGACCCTATATAGGATTAAGCGGTTTCAGATAATGAGATGAGTTGGTGATTGAGGCTGGGTAGAGATAAGATGGGCTTTAGATTTTTCATAAAAAAACTGAATAAATCTGCCTGATCTTTATTAGTGAAGGAAGGTGAGCATGAGTGACTGGTAGGATGAAGGAGCTGATTAATGGTCAAGAAAAGAATCTTGGGCTTGTCACAGGTATCAGTCAGAACGCTGGAAAAATGGCTAGTACGGGCAGAGTCAAGTGCCTTCCGCTAACGGAGGAGTTGTTCCTTAAAGTTTTGACCATGAACGGTGAGGCCAGATTTTCTCCAAGTCCGTTCAGCCCTGCGTGCATTCACTTTGAGATCTCAGACTTCAGCAGTATACCAGGGGGATGGTTTTCCGCCTGAGACATAGCGTCATTTTAATGGGGCCAAATCATCACTTATACTCAATAGCACGGTCTTGTAAGTTTCTGCTGTTGCATCAGAGGCAGAGTGAGCTGAGGTGGAGAGTGAAGCACTATTGATTGCAGCGGGGAATATGTCTGGAGTGAGGGTGCTAAGGTTACGAAATTGGAGATGGAAATGGGAGGCGGTACTTGAAGATTAAACCACACAGCGGAATGATTCAGACAGACCAGGATCAGTGATGGACAGGTTACCGATATGCCCATGAGAAACCAAGTCAAGAGTATGGCCGCATCTGAGTGGCAGATGTCACATGTTGAGTGAAGCCAAGTGAGGTCAGAGGAGTGGCCATGAGATCCCTTGCAAGAGGGCTCTTTAGAGAGTCAAGGTGGATGTTGAAATCGCCAAGAATCAGGTTCCTTTCAGAACTGGAGCACATCTTAGAAAGCAACTCCAACAGTTCATTGACAAAAGAAGTGGAGGTTCCAGGTGGGTGGTAGAGCAGCATCAACATCACAGGTTGAGCCGTCCTCCAATCCAGAGACATATGCTCGAATGAATTGAAGGCATCAACAGATGGCCTGCTGTGGAGGCTCAGTGTATTAACATTGCGATTTTTCCGATGAAAACAGCAGCTAACATACAACATTAAAATTAGCGCTGAGTGTCAGGTGGAAAACCATCCTCCTGGTATACTGCTGAACTCTGTGACCTCAAAGCGATTACATTCAGGGCTGGACGGACTTGGAGAGAATCTGGCCTCACCGTTCGTGTTCAAATGTTTGAAGACCAGCTCAATCGCTATTGGAGGGCACCTGATTGCACCCGTACCAACTTCTTGCCGATACCTGTGTCAAGCCCAATATCCTCTTCTCGACCATTAATCGGCACCTTCATCCAAACACCCACCCTCATCTATCTTCATTAAAAAATATCAGGCGAATAAGTTCATTCAGTTTTTCTCTGAAAAAGCTGAAGCCCACTGCACCTCTACCTAGTCTCGCACACGAAGCAATACCTCAACACATGTTCCTTCATCCACCTTGATCTTAACTTGGAACGATTCAGTTCCGAGTTAACGGAATCTGATGTCTCTTCATTAGTTGCCAGATCTCAGCCTACAAAATGCTCCCTTGAGCCTTTCCAATCCAAACTCGTCCGGGCAAGTATCAAATCCTTTGCCACCTTCATCACTAATCTCTTTAATAACTTACTATGCTCCAGCATTGTTCCCCTACAATTCAAATGTACTGCAGTTACCTTTTAAAAACCTGGCCTTGATGGCAACATCCCTCGTAATTATCGCCCCATCTCAAATGTACCATTCCTAAGGACTGTGAATGTGCAGTTGCCGTGCAACTCCAGAAACACATCCTCAACAATGACTTCGATTCCTTCCAATCTGGGTACAAATTCGGCCATAGTACTAAAACTGCTTTGATCAAAGGAGTTAATAACCTACTTGTCGCTGCTGATAAAGGCTTGCCAAGTATTTTTGTCCTCCTGGACTTAAGTGCTGCCTTCGATACCGTTGACCACCCTACATTGAGTGACTGGATTGTCTAGGGGCCTCTGGATGTGTCTTGCACTGGCTGAGCTGCTACGTCTCTGACCGGAAGCAGTTCGTCAGACTCGGACAACGTAACTCAGAGATCCATTCTGTTTTGTCTGGAGTTCCTCAGGGTTCAGTCCTCGGCCCACTCCTCTTCAGCATCTACATGCAACCACTGGGCCATATCCCTCGCAGCCTCAATCTCAGCTCTGCCCATGAGATCCAAATCTATATCCCAGCAAAGCCATCCACCAATGCATCTGGCCTTTGCATGTCATCCCCACTATCAACTGTGTAGGCCTGACTCAATTCAAATTTCCTAAAACTAAATGACGACAAAACAGAAGTTTTGCTTGTCAGAACCCCACTCCAATTGTCCATGCCTGAACCCATCCAATTGATGCTTGACGACCAGATTGAAGTTGCTAATGCAGTCTAGAGTCTAGGAGTGACTCTTGATGCCTCACTCAACTTCAACATATAGCAACAAGGTATTTCTCTATAAAATACTGTGGGTTCGCTCTTCCACACACCGGTGTGCGGAGATAGTGAAGGAATTGGCTCATTCTATTCATGTGACAAACCTTACTGATTGGTTGTGTCGGGTGGTGGAAGGTTAAATGACACAATTTTTTTCGTGACCTGACCCAAAAGATGAATTTTATCGATAACGAAGGTAGCCTACGTCCATCTCAGAACTATACCCAGACTGCGCAACATCCTGTCACCCTCTGATGCTGAGAAGCTAATACACATCTTTACCTCTTCACTAATCGACTATTGCAAAGCACTACTCCTTGGCATCCCTGCCGACCTGATTAATCGTGTCCAACGTGTGCAGAATGCAGCTGCTCGAATCCTCACTTGCACACCCATTTATGATCACATATCTCCAGAACTGGTGTCTCTCCACTGGTTACCAGTTAAATATAGGATCGAATTCAAGGTCCTCCTTCTCACTTACAAGGCTGTCACTAGCGCCACTCCAACATATATCCGTGACCTACTTCAGACACCCTCCTCAACATGACAAATTCGATCTGCCAATACGGGCTTGCTGCATGTGCCCAGATCGCACCTCCATTCGATGGGTGACAGAGCCTTCTCGTGCACTGCTTCCAGACTCTGGAACGCCCTTCTATTGGAGATTCGGTCAGCTGAGTTCCTGAGCATCTTCAAATCCCGTCTCAAGATTCACGTGTTACATAAGGCTTTCAAGTCCTCTGGCTAGGACTTATGATATGGCTCACTGTTGTCGTGCTGGGATGATGGCTCGCTTCCGACCTGCGCTTGCTCAAGAACACTTATTCCTTCCTTCCTTTATTTAACAATTATTTTTATAGCTTATTTTATGCTCTTCTCTAAATTATAGCCATTTTTTACTTTCCATTAAATTGCTCTGATGTTGTTGCTGACATGCCGTTTTCTCAACAGCTTAGATTTGTAACAACAACAAAAACACAAAAATATATTATCGTTGTTGATATGCATTTCATACGTTGTTGTTGTTATTGTTGCTGACATACTGTTCTCTCTACAGCTCTGTGCAGCGCTTTGTGACCCCCGGGTGAGAAGCGCTATAAAAGTGCAATTATATTTGCATTCTAACAGCAAATGCTACAACAGTCTAAGGAAATACGGAAGATAGTTGCCTTTACCTTGTTATATATATGTAGGTTGTGCACCCTAACGACACGTGCCTCAAAAATCTGTAACAAATTATACGAGGTATCATTGTCTCTTATAGGCGGGTGGATCCACGGACACTTTGGGGGCATTGAAACTGGCACTTGGAGATCCGGCCACTGAAGGGGTCTACCTGCTGAGTGACGGACGCCCAGACCAGGTGCCAAGAACTCAGTAAAAAAATACCAAATATCACAGTGCAGCACTTGGTTATGTTAATTTTAATAATGATTTAAGTGTTTTTAATTTGTAGTTTATGAAGATGCTTATTATACTGGGGGAATTTTTGGAGCTGAATGATTAGTGGTGACAGTTTTATTGAGCCAGTTGTGTTCTTATATTAACTGGGTGAGCTTTATTGTTTGCTTGTTTTCTAGTTTAGAGGTTGGTCGTGGTATAAGTTAAGGTTCCTTAAACAGTCTTGACACTCAGTGAGATTAACTGTGTTAGCAAAGGGTATTGTTATACTAACTGCGGGTGATCTTGTTTCACACGTATAATACTTTTCTATGAAGTTTTATGCCGACATGACTGCTTTGACGTGCATTTCTTCCTAATGTTCGTTTCAGAATATTTCTGCTGTCTCTCCATGGTTTCAGAAGGGTAATCAGGCTTTGTGACCCTAAATGAAAAGTGACCGAGAAGTGCAATTATTATTGTTTAATAAAAGTGAGAAGTAAAGTTTAAATAACATCATATTTGTGCTTTTGAAGGATTCTAAGCTAGTACCCTCAGTGCAGACATACATACAAAATACTTTTTCCCTTATATATGTGTATATTGTGTAATGGATATATTTGCATGGAGGAGGTTGGTTGACTTGGCACTCTTGGGAACATATGGGAATCGAGGTATGACTTTAACCCAGCTCTGTATTCAACCGTGAACCCCGTGTTTAACTCTAACTCTGCTTAACCCTAACTCTGTATTTAACCATGCCCCTATCCTGTAGTTAAACCTAACCCTGTCACCTAATGAAATGCCCTGCTGCGTGTACTGTCACTTAATCCTAAGCCCCCTTCACCTTCACCCGATTCACATACCTTAACCCAAACCCTATCACATTCACTCTATCCAAATACCTTAACCCCGACCCTATGCATAACTGATGCTCCTAAGAGATCCTCTTTTCGGAAAGCCATAGGAATAATAATAATAATGTTAAGCATACTGGGGATACAGCATCTGGATTTGAGTTTGCTGTGCGACGACCCAGGGCAGAGAGCACTGAGGTTCTACGGTACTGTGCTCTGTACACAGCCTGTACATTGGGGCATGGTAAAATGATGTCAATTGTCATGAAAACAGGAATGCAGGGTGATGCCAGGAGATCAATAGAAGATGTGATTTATGTTGAGAGGAAGATTTAAAAGAGAAAATGAAAGGCAGCTATTTGGAGTTTGAAAAGGGATGGGGAGGGAACCCGATTGGTGGGATAAAGGAGTTGGAGGGAAAGAGATAGGGAAAAAGAGGTTAAGGAGAGGACGGTTGGGGGCTCTTACTGGAGGACTTGGGAGAGGGAGTGTAATTATTCCCTCTACCTCAAAAAGAATAAAGAGTTACCATTTATTTAATTATTATTATTGTTGTTTTTGTGTGGTCGCAACAATGAAATGTGTGAAATTCCGCACCTGGTCATAAACAAGACATGAATACTGAGGTGGGAAATACAGATGTCGGCTATTCCTTCTGCCTTCTTTGGGATGTTTTCGTCTCCAAAGGGGAAGACTTGATATGGCTATCCTGAAAGACCATTTCTCCTATGTGATACCCGTATGTTTACCCCCCCAACCCAGCCACCACGAACGGTGCTGTCAAATGTGCGTTATGACCCGCTGGTGCCCGTGCACACGGTGAGCTTCTGCTGCGAGGACGCAGTGGCGGCCGACTTCCTACATCGCCTTGCGGGCGACACTGGTGGCCACTACCACGTGTTCCCGCCGGGCGATCCTCCATGTCTGTCATCCACTGCCCATGGGGATGATAATGACGAGCAGTGCCCAAGGGAAGCCGCACGAAAAGTGCCGCCGCCCTACATGGTAGGAGTGCCAGCGTGATGGTCGGGATCACGGGCTAATCATGATACAATTTATAACACGCCATGGATGAGACACAAACATGCAAGTGCAAGGAATCCGCAGAGAGGTGGGGGGAAAGCAGTGACGCAGCCAGGTGACACCAAAATTAATGAGTTGTCGGACAAAACCAGAGTACCTGGGAGAAACACGCAGAACAGGGTGACAATACACAACTCCACACAGAAAGATGCCTGAGGTGGAAATCGAACTGCCTCGGGAGGACTTTCAATCTGTGAGGCACTGATGTTACCATTGCGCTACCCTGCTGCCAAAATACGATTGTTCTGACAGGGTGCTGCGCGATATTCCTGGTTGACATTTACAGTGGCCACGATCAGTGCTGAGGACTAAGGAGCACTGAACAAACAAAGCCAGTCGGCGTTGGGTCCGATTAGGAGTCACAATTGAAAAATCAGACGTCAATTTAATAACCCAAATGATGTTAGGCTGTACATGCACCTATCACTCAATGAATCTGCGTTGTAATGTTCTCTACCACTTTACAATTTAACGCATTGTTTTATACTTTACAGGAATAAAGTCAACTTAAACGTGTTACTGTTCTCTATACTTACTACATGTAAAAAAAAATCCACTCGTACGCTTGCGCATGTGGGTGAATGCGTGTGTACAGTACTTAGTCTGGCAGTTAGTAATGCGCTCCTCCCACTGATGCTCTCACACTTGCCATGCCCGCCCACACGTCAATAAAACTCATGCTGCAGTCAGGTACTCTCTCTCCACTGCTAGCTTTGCTGTCTCATTTCGACAGGCGCCGCTCTTTCGTTGCTGCAGCTGTGCCCGACACTCCTGCTTGCTGCTGTGGCAGATACGTTCCACCCCAGGCCATTCACGCGAGCCATGCTTGGTCTACTGCTGTCTTGTACAGTCTCGTCCTGCAGTTATGTCTCAGACTGCAGTTACAACTTTTAAGCCTCTTACCGCCATTGTCTTGTCCAGTCCCTCTTTGGAGTAGTCCCACTGCACTCTCCACGCCAGCGCTTTTATGCCTCTCTGGCTTTCTTGTCAAACCTTCTCCCCACCACTAAATGGCTCCGCCCCTGACAATTTCTCCACCACGTGAACCAATTGATGGATCATGCTAGTCAACCATCATTTCAATAGAGTTGAGCTGGCACAGCTGGAGCCATCACCTTTCTGCGAGTATGTCTGGCAGAGTATTGGGGACACCTAGCACCCTTCACCTCCAGCAGTTGACTCCAGGGTGGACTCGGGACCCCTATTATGTCGACCTTTTTCTCCAGTGCAGGTGCTGTGTAAGTGTGCACACCGCAATACGTCCTTAACCCCGACAAACGCAAAGAACCCTCCAACTCGCTGCGTATTGAAGATCACGACTCACAATGGGTCCCGTGATATCATCATCATTCATGATTATTGTCAATACCAGCTTTATCTTGTACAGGGTCGTGGCAGGCGAAATCTATCCTGGCAGACAGAGGGCACAAGGCGAGGCTATACTCAAGATGTAATGCAAGTACATTGCAGGGCATTGGGGAAAATGTACCCAGCAAGCCAATTAAGCTAGGTACCAGCATGTCTTTGGACTGTGGAAGGAAACCGGAGTTCCCAGGGAAAATCCAAGTAGACACAGAGAAAACACGCAAGCTCAGCACAGAAACGCACCCGAGCCGGGAATCGAACCTTGAATCTTCATGCTATGAGGTGACAGCGCTACTCACTGTGCCACCACACCGCCCACCCGTGATGTGGCAAGGCTAAAATTAGAACAACATGAGGACCATCATTCATATCCCCCAACAATTGTATTCTCGTATCGCATTCTGATGGAACCAGCATGTTTGCCAGTAAGATCATTGATGGCCACCGTTTCGTATAAGAAGGTGAACAGGATTGGCCTGTCCACACCCCATCCCATATCTTGAAGATTTGAAGTTGGTTTCAGTAATAGTATTTAAGCAATGCGGAGATGAATGAGACACACTTGGAGGGAGACATGTCGTCAAGCCAACTATTAAGACTGCTCTGTTTATCGATTCTGAGAGTGAGGATGTGTGTCTGCTGGAAGAGGAGCTGGCAATGGGAGCGCGCGATCTGGAGCGGGCCGGAGCTCTACGCACCGAATGTGTGCTGCTTGATCATTACCACAACGGACTGCACACACGGTATGGTGATGGATGCTACTCGTGCCAGGCTAGGTGTGCATCAAGGCCACAGGAATTGGCAAGTGTCCATCAGAATGATTTTAGATGACATATCTGGATCTGTAATGATGCAGGTTTTCACAGTTCGATGCATGATGATTGCTTCGAAAAGCTGCTCTCTCAGGACAGCCACGTCGATCGCTCCCTCTCCCTCCATTGCGACATTTCACCTTACACGTTAGAGGCATCCTCAGGCACAGTGTGCGTGTGTCGTGTGTGACCCCTATTTATGTGTAGGTAGTATGTATGTGTTGAGACCCCTCCATAGAGTTGCTGCATTTCAGGATCAATGGACGACCGTCGGGGTCTACTTGAAAGGGTTCCATTGTCCTGCTCACCCTGGAATCACATTAACCCCATCCTGTTCCACCTGTGAAGAAATCCACCAATATGTGTGCAGAATCATACACAAATCGATACTACCAAAATCTAACTGCACGGCGGAAGAACGGCGAGAGCTTAACAAACTCAACAAGAATAAATACTTACTCATTCTGCAAGTGGACAAAGGAAACGCTACAGTCATCGTCAACACGTGATTACAAGTTGAAGATGCACCAGGAAGTCAGCAAGACTGCAGTATATGAGAAACTCAAACGGGACCCAACAAAGAAAATCGAAATTTGAACAAAGGCCATCATCAAGCAGACTATTCAAGGTGAATAGTCTGCTTAATGGGCACCACGGGGACGACGAGAACAAGTGGCAGCATATGACCCGGACGATCATGGGGAGGTCGACGAGGATTGCCGACCGGCGGGCCTGTGTCAGCGGAGCCACTCGTGGCCATGCGACCCAACAGCCGTCGCCCCCCTCAAGGACGCTCAGACGGATGCTGTCCTAAAAGGCCTTGAAGGGCTGCAGCTGGGATAGCATGGCATAGTCCCCCAACTGTAAGGACATGCGCAGTCACTGCAGGAGCTAGATCGCCGTGTTCAAGGGGAAGTGCAGTCGCTGCAGGAGAGCCATCACCGTCTTTAAGGACGAGTGGAGGACTGCTTCCGACTGTTGACGACGCATTCGCCAGGGCCAGCGGGGGAGAGCAGCGCAGCAACGACGGAACGGGGGACTGTCGCACGACCTTCCAGACCGTGCTACGAGTGCAATCACCGCGGCCACTTTTGGCGGGACTGCTCACGCATGAGATATGCATTGCCGGCGTTAAACCCCAATGCACCCTGGTAAGCGGGGGTATAAGATGCGCTACTCACCACCCCCTGGACTGCCGAGCGGAGGTAACGAAGCCTAAAGTGGGCTCGCAGTGCAAGCCACACCTAGGAACGTTGCTCGCACGGCGGGAGAGAACCTCGACCATGGTGGAGGGATTCATTGAGGGGCGGCAGACATGGATGCTCTTAGACACGGGGGCGACAGAATCGCTCCTCAGCGAAGAGCACTGCCAGCACCTGGGCATCCCGAGGAGTGCGCTCGGGCGACCAGACCAGGAACTCCAGCTGGCGAACGGAGCTGGCCTGCCGCTTCGCGGCCAAGT
>JAZEWT010000006.1:13672328-13688761 GCA_036362905.1 Mordacia mordax
CTCCGAATTCATTGCTGAAAAACTTGATTAACATTTTTCCCTTGATTTAAATGTTGAACAGTTGATACACAGATGGTCATTAAGGTGGCAGAGTGGGTAGTGCTGCTACCTCAAAGCAAGAAGGCACGTTCTTGGTTTAATCAAACAATGCACAAACGACCACTTGGCCACTCAGAGGACAGTTCATGCACAACACTACTGGCGATATGGCACACAACGATACAGACAGTACCGGCATCACAAACCCCGGGCACGGAATCAACACGAGCCCTCTCGGTGGCCGAATATTTCTCCTTCTGGCCCAATGCCCTGGCGTTTTGTCGCTGTTGTACAGATGCTAATTAACCAGTCAGAAAGGCCACATATTCTCCACCTGACCAATCAACGGTCCGCCACGCTATTGCCATCATCAGGTCAACAGCTTGACCAACCCACGTCGGGTTAAAAACTAAGAAGCTGTCCCCTGGTTCGAGCTTAGTGAGGGTGCCCTCACAGCACCCCCTGCCGGTCCCTTTAACACCACGTGACACGTTGGTAGGGGCCCCGTAGGGCCCCAACATTGTCCCCACATGTACGTGGCCTGGCACCATCATGGCTAAGCACCACAGTTCCCCTCCCAGTGAAATGTTCTGTCTGTACCTCCTCGCCGCCATCGTGCTCAGGCTCCACCACCGTCACATAGTCCCGAAGGTGGGCTGGCGCCCTTTTCTGCCGTTTTGCTGCCGACGCCCTGTCGCGCTCTGTATGGTTTTCAGTGGGCCCCTCGACCACAAGGGAGGGGCCCGCGGGAACATCCGCGATATAAGACGGGTGTTTGCAGTTCCGTCGCCTAATCACGCCGCCGCACACGCGTGGGCCGTCCCCGATACCGCCGTCGCCCCTGCTGGCCTCAGTAGACTCTCAGGCCGGCTCCCCCCTTAGGGGTGGTCTCCAGGCCTTTAGTCGCCACATGTTAATCACGCGTGGCGCCCGCCAGCCCTTCCCCTTCACCAGTACGGTTTCGGGTGATAGCTGCTTGAGCACAGTGTGGGGGCCCCACCCAGGGCAAGGCAAGTTTCCTCACCTGCCCCGGGCAGACCCGCAGGAGAACACCCACACCTGCTGACCGTTCCGGAATTCTGCAGCCTTGCTCCTCGGTCGCACCGCCACCACTTGCCTGATGTGGGCCTCCTCGTTGGCATCGTAGGCCCGTCTACGGGCCTGGCGCAGGGTCTCGAGGTGCTGGGCAAGCACCTCCTCCATCTCCGTCAGCTGGGGCAGGGGTACCCAGAACAGCATGTGCACCAGCAGTCGTGCCCCCCTGCCCGTACAACAAGAAGTACGGGGACTGGTGAGTCGAGTAGTGTGTGGACGTGCAGTAGGCGAGCAGCACGTATGGGAGGTGCGTGTCCCAGTCCCGCTGGTGCTGGTCCCCCAGACGCTGCATCTTTCCCACGAGGGTCTGGTTTAGGCGCTCCACCATGCCGTTCACCTGCGGGTGGTATCCCGTGGTTCTCTCTCGCTCAATGCCAAGCTCCTGGCAGAGGCCATCAAAAACATCGGCGTCGAACTCCTGCCCTGGTCGGTGATGATGTGTCTCGGGGACCCCGTGTCGCAACACATAGCCTTCCAGGAAGGCCTGCACAACCATGGTGGCCGACTTGTCCGGGATGGCAACCATGATGTAGCGGTTGCTTCGGTAGATCATGGGGAGTGTCCCTAGAGGTCGATCCCCACAAGCTGGTTCACCCGGCTTACCCGGAGTGGCTGCAGCAGTGTGACGTAGCGTGGCGGACCCCTCGCAGCCTGCTGGCACCTCTGGTGAACACTGCACCAGTTTATCTCTGCACCGCAGAGTTAAACTGGTGCAGTGTTCGCTGCCGTGTCCCCCCAAGGGATGGTCATGGACGAGGCGTAATAGTTGCAGCTGGGTGGCGGCCGGGATGCACACCCTCATGGCTTCCTCGTCGGGCCCCCATTCCCAGACTACCCCCTCCCAAAATCCCAGCAGGGGGTAGAGGCTCGCCTATGGCCCGTTGACGTCCGCTTGGGCCTGGGAATGGCGTCTCTCACCTCGGCCAGCTCTGGGTTGCGTCCTTGGGCGTTCCGCAGCTGCTCGTTGCTAAGCTCTGGAAACTCGCAACCCACCTCCTCCCGGAGTGGCTCCATTCGGGGCTCGTCGGCCTTGCCCAGGTGCTGAATCGCTGTGTGCAGGTCCGCAATTTCGGCGGCAGCGTCGTCGGCGGGTAGATGGCACCGGCCCCCCATGAAGCAGGGGCACAGCTGGTCCGGGCGGATCGCCAGTCGCTCGGAGAGGGCGTCCGCGTTGGCGTGCAGCCACCCAGCCCGGTACTCGATGCGCAGGTCATACTCCTGCAGTTGCGTTGACCATCAGGCTACCTGTCCCCTCGGCTCCCGAAAATTGAGGAGGTACTGCAGGGCGTGGTGGTCTATCTGGATGCGGCACTCCCGGGTGTATAGGTACGGGCAGAACTGCCAGCAGGCGAACACGACGGCGTGTAGTTCATGCCAGGTCACGCAGTAATTCTGCTCGGCCGCACTGAACGTCCAGCTGGCATAGGCGACCATGTGCTCATTGCCCCCTCACCCTGGAACAGCACTGCCCCCAGTCCGCACCAGCTGGCATCCCTATCCACCATAAACTCCTTCATGATTTCCGGGAACGCCAGAAGAGAGGTGTGCACCAACCGGTCCTTGAGTCCCCGGAATGCGTCCTCGCATTCCTGGGTCCAATCGAACCTCCGCTTGGTCGACATGAGCAAGGTGAGGGGACAGACGAAGGTTGTGAAGTTTACCACGAACCATCGGTAGTACGTGGTGAGGCCGAGGAACGACCACAATTCGGTTGACATGTGCGGCCGCGACTACTCGGTGACGGCCCGAATTTTGTCTGGGTCTGTACGCACCCCTTCTCCACTCACCTGGTACCCCAGATACGCCACCTCCCGCTGGGCGAGGAAGCACTTGCTGGCCTTCAGTATCAAATTCGCCCCCCTCAGCCACTGAAATACCTCTTGGAGTCGAGCCAAGTGCTCCTCCATGGACTGGCCGAAGACCATGATGTCGTCGAGGTAGATGAGGCGGGTCCTCTATTGAAGCCCCCCCCCCCCATCACCTTCTCCATGAGCCGCTGGAACATGGCTGGGACGCCGTTTTTGGCCGGTCCTCCTTGGCCACTCCCACCTGCCAGTAGCTAGAGGCCAGGTCAAGGGTGGAGAAGTTCCAGGCCCTGCTCAACCCGTCCAGCGTCTCGTCCACATGGGGCATGGGAAAGGCGTTGCTCACCGTCATAAGCGTTCAGATGGCTGTAGTCTATGCAGAAATGGGTCGACCCGTCCTTTTTGGTTACCAGGATTACGGGGGCCACCCAGGGGCTGGAGGACGGTTGGATGAATCCGTTCCAAAGCATTTTGTGGACTGCTTCATCGACTCTGGCTCGCTCAGGGGCACTCATACAGTACGGTGGCACCCACACAAGCCGTGCATTCCCAGTGTGGATGTGGTGTTGTGCCCGGTCGGTTCTCCTACATCCACGTCGTGCCAGCTGAATACGTCCGCGTAGTCATGCAGCAAGGTTCTGAGCTGCGCCGCCTCACCCTTCTACAGGCCCTTCCAATCCACTCGAACTTCGTTGAGGAGTGGGGGACCCAGCTCCCGGGCCGCTGGCCCCACTCACCAAGTCAGCTCCCACTCCTCCTCCAAGGCCTGTTCCTCATCACCAGCCCACAGGGTGTACACAGCTGCCGGATCGGTGTGGGCTCGCAGCGGGTGCACCTCGGCCACTGCTCTCCTGGCTCAGAGCCATATCGGGGTGTTGTGAGGGTTTAACACCCGGAGTACTGGGCCCCGCTCAGCAACCACCACTGTTGCCTCGCCCACGAGCCCGTGGCAGTCAGAGAGATCCAGATGGGGCATTAGTAGGACCTCGCCGGGTGAAGACATACAGCAGGTCCTTGGCGTTGCGGCCTACGAGCGCCCGACGGCCGATGCAGCCGGCGTTGGGCACCGTCATGTTAGGCATTTTGCCCCATGACCCGGAGCTGACATCACGCGGGCCCCTTCCAGAGCCGACGTCACGTCCGCGTTTCCGGGAACTGACGTCATGGACATACCTCCTGGATCTGCTGCCATGGTCACGCCCCTTGGAGCCACCCCTTGTCTTGGTGCCAACCCCGTCACCCCACCTGAGACACGCCCAGCTGGCCCGGTTACCTGCCTCCCGCCATAGAAGTGGATCTCCTTCCAGTACGCCCCCAGCTGGGCGCACCTCCTTGGGACACTGACGGTGATGTCGAGGACTTCCAACGCTCCAGTCCCAAGGATGCAGGAGTGGCACAACCTCTTGGCCACATAAGCGTCCAGGTGGCCCCTGGCCGAGCTAACCTGCACCTCCATCGTGAGCCGACCGATCGCCTGGAGCTCGCCGCCGCTGGCTTTGGTCAAGTCCCTGTGAAGCAGCCGCAATCGCTGTGAGTCGACCCCCACGTACCGGCACATTTCCCTGCTTACCACGGACATGATGGCCACCACCGTAGGCCCCAGCGGTGTGTCGTCACTGCTCAGCACTGCGACGAGCCCCCCCGCCCCCGGGATCTCTCCACGGGCCTTCTGTGGACAGTCCCTCTAAAGGTGACCCTCCGGCGTCATAGGCAACATGTTGGTCTCCCCCCCCCTGACATGGGGCACGGGACCTGGGTCGACCTGCTGGGTCTCCGTAGTCACCGGCCCTCCGTGGCCCATGCTTGCTGTGCTGGGGATCCTCCTCCGGAACCCAACTCCAGAGTCGAGCCGCCGTTTGATCCACCTGAGCTCTCCGCTCAGACTCGCCCGGCTTGCTCTGTGGTCCCGCCACTGTGACGCAGCCACGTCCACTCCATGGTCCCTCGGCTGCAGCGCGGCTATCTCGGCTTTGTCCTCCGCCAGGTCCCCGCAAGTCAGCAGTGCCCCCTGGCACTATCGGGTCCACCTGCGTGTAGTACTCTCGCACGCCAAAGCCCTGGCGACGACCTAAGTGAGGGACAGCTCCAGACGCTCGACGTCCTCTTTCCACCACTCTGTCCCTCGGAGGTATTGGAGCAGCTCTATCTTTACCAGTTTTTGTGTGAACTGGCGTCCCTCCCCTGGGTATGCTTACTCGACAATCTCCACCAAGCTCTTTGCAAAGTCGCACAGCGGTTCGTCTGGCCATCTGCACTGCCACGCCAATTCCTCCTGCCAAAAATCCTCCCATGATTCTGCTGCACGGCCCTCGAATATCAGCGCGATCTTTGTCTCCCCTCCTCTGACATGGGGACGTATCCCCATGTTGCCCAGCTGATCCGTACCAGCTGGTCGACGATCGACTCCCGTGATACACTTCGCCACTCAGAGGACAGTTATTGCGCAACACTATGGGCGATACGGTACACAGCAATACAGGCAGTACCGGCATCACAAACCCCGGGCACGGAACCAACACGAGCCCTCTCAGCGCCCGAATATCTTTCCTTCTAGCCCAACGCACTGGCGTTTTGCCGCTGTTGTACAGACGCTAATTAACCAGTCAATAAGGCACATGCGCCACCCGACCAATCAACAGTCCTCTACGCTGTTGTCACCGTCAGGTCAACAACTCGACCAACCCACGTCGGGTCAACAACTAATGGGCTGTCCCCTGATTCGAGCTTAGCGAGAGTGCCCTCACCGCACCCCCCGCCAGTCCCTTTAACACCACGTTACACGTTAGTAGGGGCCCCGTAGGGCCCCAACATGTACGCGGCCTGGCACCGTCATGGCCGAGCACCACAGCGAAATACAAATATACAACATACAAATATAGTAGTAACATCAACTGGCAGAGATTACCTTTGGAAGAAAACATCATATTCTTATCAATAGAGTGCTTACTGAAAGTTGTACTTGTATAATACAATTTATCATGCGCACCTATTCATTTCACGTCGAAGGTATTTGCTTGAAGAGAGAACAATTTATATATAGGAAGAAACCCCAGCGATGCGGGGAGCAGAAAATCAGCCACATGTTTATTCAGCGACACCTTTTTCTCGACACTTTTATATATTTTGAGTGAAAAGGTGGGGCAGGACTTATATCTGCACCTCAAATAAAGTTCTACCTTGGGTGCCTTTCTATGTGGAGTTTGTGTGTTCTTTCCCTGTTCTGCGTGAATTCCATCCAGGTTCTCTGGTTTCCTTATACAAGTAAAAAAAATGCTGATTAATTTTGTGGCTGATGACGTCATAATATATAGGATGAACTCAGTATCTGGCAAATGTTGGCACTTGCTCACTGCATGGCTGCCTTCTCTCTCCCTGCTTCTCTATCATTTCCTCGTGCCTCGGCTCTATCCATCTCATCCATTACCAGGCGTGGAAGTGGTGTGTATTACAATTTGTATTATTATTATTGCGATGTTATTGGCCATTTAATTAATACTTGGGAGCAAACCAAAGAACCCACAGTAAGCCCACACAGAACAGGTGGAGATCACACAAACTCCACACAGAAAACGACGAGATGGGAATCTAACTGCTTGAAGAAAGACTTTCTTTCCATGAGGTGTTGAATCTACCATTGCATAATTATACTGCCACGCTAAAACCACTCCATTTGTTTTTAAACACAGGCACTTGGACAGAATGGTGTTCCAAGCTCTGTCGGAGAGGCAAAAGGAGAGGTGAGCGCATGAGACGAGTAGCTATGTAGTAGTTTTGAAGTTTGCAACAGGTGCAACTGCGCTCGGGCCAAGGTGCTGCATTTGTATGAGGTTGGAGATGCATGGTTGATCACTGGCTGTCGGCTCAGGGTGCTGATGACACCATCTCAGGTATCGTGGGTATTTGTGTATGGCAGATGTAGCTTGTCGGATATCTGTGTTGGGAGGTGCACCCTTGTGAATCGCGCTGTCAGCATATATAGATGTGTGATACCCTGGCGGGGAACCCTCTCTCCAGAAGTCGAACTCGTCCCGTCGCCAGCGACAGCATACACACCAGCATTCACTCAACGAGCAGACCAGCAGAGGCTTCTGGGTTTCCCGATACTTTATTAAACTAACATAAACAACACAATGACCCGGCTAACACCACACACTTATTCTACCATACCAGTACTTTGCGCTTTAACCCTCAACACTCTGTGGTGCCACATGGTCACCTACCAGACAGTGGCTGTGTATTGTCCATTAATGCAAGGGGAGACTGGGCCGGTGGCAGGCTGAATGGCACTTAGACGTTATCAATAGGACCCCTGCGCGTCCCGGGTCTGCATAATAATAGTGCCGTCTAGTGGATTCGGGGTAACCAATGGGCAGCGAGGGAGGGGGACATATATGGCGGTTGTGAAATAGAGCGGGAAGGTGAGCGTGGGGATGTGAGCGTGTGGATCCGCGACGTCGAGTGAACTTTGCTATCGCAGGAATAAAGACTTTTGGTTCGAGACTAAATCCCGCTGAACTTTGTGGAATGGCCGAGACTCGACTAAGCAAGCTGACCCAGCAGCCGGAGGAGCCAGTCCCTCGTCTCGCGCTCCACAACGTTTCGGAGAGCAAGAGTGAAGACGAGGTGACGGGGCCCAGCCCAGCGCAAGAGCGCTCACCACTCGATGATGGAGCGTTGGCTGGGCACGACAGATTGGTGACAGAAGTGCGACGAATGACACGCGGCGGGAGCGAACGAGCTCGCCTGAAAATGTGCTATGGGGGAGACGCAGACGAGGACTGGGAGGAGTTTGAACGCCTGGTCGGCCACGAACACATGCCAGTTTGCCGAGGCAACATTTTGACAGCTACGGGGAAAGGTCGGCCGCTACGCCGCTCAGCTTCCGCACGACGTGCAGGGGGGAGCTTGGAGAGGAATGCGGGAGGCGCTGCACCGTCGTTTCGGCGGGATGAGGCAAGGAGAGGTACGGGAGGCACTGGCGGGGCGCCGCCGACGAGTGGGGGAGTCGATCGACGACTACGTCGACGCGAACGCCACGCTGGTATGGTGGGCTCACCCTGCCTACGATGACACCATGGCCGACGAAATAACCAGAATCACCATCCTGGCTTATCTAAGAAGCACGGAATAGTGGTGTGAGGACCTCATGTGGCCGGAGCTACGTCTACCGGAGTTGGTAGAACGAGCTGTGGCGTGCCAGCGAACATGGGCACCGCGGGGATGACGAGAACAAGTGGCGACGTTCGACCCGGACGATCGCGGGGAGGTCGACGAGGATCGCCGACCGACGGGCCCGCCAGCGGAGCGACTGGCAGCCGTGTGACACAACTGGAGCCCAACAGCCGTCGCCCCGCTCTCGGATGCTCTGACCGGATACCGTCCGGAAAGGCCTTGAAGGGCTGCAGCTGGGACAGCAGCGCATAGTGCGCCAACTGCAAGGATATGCGAAGTCACTGCAAGAGCTAGACTGCCGTGTTCAAGGGGAAGTGCAGTCGCTGCGGGAGAGCCATCATCGTCTTCAAGAACGAGTGGAGCACTGCTTCCGACTGTTGATGATGCACTCGCCAGGGCCAGTTCTGGACAGCAGCGTGGAACTAACGGGACAGTGGGCTGCCGTACAACCTCCCGGAATCTGCTACGAGTGAAATCAGTGGGGCCACATTCGGCGGGACTGCCCGCGCGTGATGTACGCATCACCCGCATCAAACCCCAATGCACCCCGGGTAGGACGACGCACCACCCCCCGAATTATCGAGCGGGGGTAACGGAGCCGAGAGTGGGCTGGGGTGCGAGCCACACCTGGGTACATTGTTCGCGCAGCAGGGGGGGGGAATCGGCCATGGTGGAGGGATTCATTGAGGGGCGGTGGACATGGATGCTGTTAGACATGGGGGCGACAGTATCGCTCCTTAGCGAAGAGCACTGCCAGCACCTGGGCATCCCGAGGGGTGCGCTCAGGCGACCAGACTGGGAGCTGCGACTAGCAGCTCGCGGACCAAGATCCCATTTCGACGCACCCCATGCAGCCAGCTGGAGGTAGATGGAGCCGCCGTGATGTCAGGAGCCCGGGCAATGGTGGCGGCTCTGCACGGGGCTCTGCTACCACTCCGGTTGCAGTGGGATGAAACAAGGGAGGCGGCGCACCTGCGGCAAACTGCGGCCTCCCGGCCACGTACCGACCCAACCATGTTCAACTGCGGAGCCAAGGCGTGGGTGTATTCACCGTGGGTGCGGCCCGGGCAGTTTCGTAAACTCGCCTCCCATTGGTTGGGTCTGCACACGGTGATCCAACAACTCTCCCCGTCGACGGTAAAGATATGGAGAAAGGGTTGGAGGAAGGCGCGTGTGGTCAACGTGCGCCGACTGATGCTGTCACGGCCGACGCCGGGTGAAGGAGCCCTGCATTCCAAGTCCGAGGAATAAGACGATGGTGAATGAATCCGCCGTATGAGAGAGGCTGGCCGCAGAAGGGGATCATGCCTGAAGTGGCGACGGAGCCGGCCCCAGCCACCAGTCAACCTACGACCCCCGCGAGCATGTGATGGGACCCGCGACCCGCAGGAGCAATTCCCAGACAGGCGCCCTCGCATGCCAGCTGAACAAGACGGCTGCCGGCGCACCTGAGGAACTTATGTGACCGCGGTCCGACCCGCCGAACCGATCACTCACATGGACACAAGCGGGACTGTGATTTCTGTGGACAGTAATGCTGGCTATGATCGTGGCACCGATCCCGGGAGCGCCGGGAACCGCGCCAAGTGCACGGACATTGCTGTAGATGGTGTGGACAACGATGATACTGCCGGTAACGTCGTCGCCGAAGATGATATAGACGTTGTTAACACCGATGGTGGTAGTGATAAGATGAACGCTACGTGAACGTCAACGACGAAAATTGATGCTATTGTGATTGTTGGTGCGCACGAGTCTGGTGCGCATGGGCGTAGTGTGGACTGCGACATAAGTGTCGCTGATAAGGGTGGCAATATTGATGTTGATGGTTGATAATCTTGATGCGGTTAACATTGTAACGTGGCGATAGCGGCGGCTGAAGCTATGGTTAATTCCACGGATGTTGCAGTAGCAACGTAAGTGATAATATCGTGGCTGATGGAGCAGATATTGTTATTGTGTTGGACACCCTGTGATGTATGGAGCGGTGGCTCAGCGGTTAGTACGCTGGGCAGCAAACCTGGAAATATGAGTTCGAAGTCCGCTCACGGCCGACACCAGTGACGAATTTCTGAAACGGTCCTGGGCCTCTTTTGGGTCGGCTCAGCCTCAGATGAGTGCCTAGTGTGGTGTGTGGGCATTATTATTGGGGAAACAAAAGGGGGAGGGGAGGCGAGCGTGGTGCTAGTCGCGCACCTCCTCGTGTGCCATGTTGACTTTCATAGGTGCTCGCTAACGGCACATGACCCTACAGTTTGTTAAGGCTATTCGGGGGATCCTAGTCTTTTTTAATTGACGATGTTGTTGATTGGGTTGATGTGTGCACGCTATGAACGTGAAATTATTATTACTATAGGTGGCGATTTTGGCCCCGGGGACGTGGCAAATCGCCATGGGAGGACTGTGGTCCCACATGGTCACCTACCAGACAGTGGCTGTGTATTGCCCATTAATACAAGGGGAGGTTTGGCCGGTGGCTAGCTGAATGGCCCGTAGACGTTATCAATGGGACTCCTGCACGTCCAGGGTGTGCATAATAATAGTGTCCTGTAGTGGATTCAGGGTGGCCAATGGGCAGCGAGGGAGGGGGACATATATGGCGGTTGTGAAAGAGAGCGGGGGAGGTGAGCGTGGGGAGGGGAGAGTGTGGGTCCACGACGTCGAGTGAACTTTATTCTGGCTATCACCGGAATAAAGACTGTTGGTTCGAGACTAAGTCCCGCTGAACTTTGTGGAATGGCCGAGACACGACTAAGCAAGCGGACACAGCCTTGTCTTGCGCTCCACGACGTTTCGGAGATCGAGAGTGAAGACGAGGTGATGGGGCCCAGTCCAGCGCAAGAGCGCTCGCCACTCGATGTTGGAGCGCTGGCTGGGCACGAAAACTCCGCGATTTGCGACTCGGGCTCCTTAACCGTCTTCCCACAGGAACTCTCTTTTCACCCAGCCACTCTGCCAACCAACCAGCATTTACCCGATCCGACCCCTAGCGTGAGCGTCAACATGTACTCAGCCTAACACGTCACGAGGCTTGGCACCACAGACGCAAGCATGAATACGGCTCCAAGATATCGATGTACCTTTTAATTGATGATTGCTTAGAAAAGCTGCTCTCTCGGGACAGCCGCGTCGATGGCGCTCTCTCCTCTCCTCGCGACGTTTCGCCTCACACGTTGGAGGCATCTTCAGGCGAAGTGTTCGTGTGCGGCTTCTATTGTCTCCTTATATGTGTGGGTGTGATGCACTTCGCCTGAAGATGCCTCCAACGTGTGAGGCGAAACGTCGCGAGGAGAGGAGAGGAGAGAGAGCCATCCACGCGGCTGTCCCGAGAGAGCAGCTTTTCGAAGCAATCATCATGCATCGAGCCGTGAAAACGTACATCATTACCTTTTAATTGCTCAATAATTGAAAATTGCTCTTAATCGCTTATTTTATGTCCTTCTATAATTTGTTGTTGCTGTTTGACTTTCAATTGAACTGTCCTGATATTGTTGACATGCTGTTGTCTCCACAGCTCGAATTTGAAAAAAATTAATTCAAAAAACTTTATTGCTGATTTTCCGCTCTGATCTCGTTATTGATGTGCCGTTCTCTCTACAGCTCTGTGTAGTGCTTTTTGAACAGTCTATGGTAGAGGTGGGAAGAGTCAGCCACAATGCTGGTAGCCTTGCCGATGGATTGAATATGTCCTGCAAACAGGGGAGAGAGGTGCAGATTATCCACTCCCCTGTCCGCACGACTCTTTGGAGAGTAGCGCGGTCGGAGGCGTGGCAGTTCCCGTACCAGGCAGAAATGCAACTGGTCAGGACGGTGCACCTTCTTCAGCCGTCGAAGAAAATACAGGCGCTAGTGGGCAGTTGTGAGTCAGCAGCGTGAGCATCAGTGGGCTCAGCACACAACCCTGTGGGGCACCAATGCTCAGCATGATAGTGTTGGGAGTTGGTGCTGCCAATCTGAACTGTCTGGGGTCTCTCAGTTGAAGAAATCCAGAATCCAGTTACAGATGGAGGTGTGGATCCCCAACAGGCTGAGCTTTCTAATCAGCTGCTGGAGGATGATGCTGAAATTGATGAACAGCATTCTCACGTAGGTATTGTGCTGATTCAGGTGGGTCAGAGCAAGATGGAGTGTATGCGAGATAGCGTGTTCTATAAATCAGTACTATATGTGAACTGCATTGGATCTAGTGTAGAGGAAAGATGGCTCTTGATGTGGCTCAGGACTAACCGCTCAAAGTACTTCATAATGATGGAAGTAAGTGCCATTGGACGGTCTGATGGTGGTGGTCTTGAAACACTGTGGGATGACAGCCTGTCTCAGAGAGGTATTGAAGATGTCGATTAGGACAAATATGTATTTTATTCACCGTGGACGCTAATTGCTTTGCAGGTTCGCACAGGGCGGCCACGTACCCTCATTCAGCACGCATAGGAGTGAGCTGCTGGCTGCGCTGGAGACTGCCGGGTGGCCCGTGACACAGGCCTCCATCTCCCGCTTCGAGCGAGAAATCGTCGCTGCCCGTGCTCACATGGAGAAGGCACGGGAGCTGCACCGCACAGCTGTCGAGCTGGCCAAAGCTCGTCCGCACCGCTCGCTGCCACGCAGCTATACGAGGCTGGCTGCAACCACGAGCCGCTAGGTAGCAGTAGCAGGGGAAGTAACGTCAGCTGCGTAGCAGGGTGGAGTGGTGGTAACATCTGCGCCTCACAGAAAGAATGTCCAGCCTTCGAGTGTTCTAATCCCGCCTATATTCTGCTTAGGTTTCCACGAGACTTTCCAGTTTTCTTCCACTTGGCCGATACTATCATAATAAATAGGAATGCAGGGCCTGCGGGGTAACCATTGGTTGACCACCTGGCTGCCTTCCCCTACCTGATTTTGTTTTCCTGCAGTACCTTTGAACCTCTACACATAGAATACAATGTGTCAATGTAATCAATTATTATTGTATGTAATAAGTAGAACCGGTTTTAACCATTTCTGGCAATTATGCAGGTTTTAAGATAGACACATTTCACATTGTGAAATGTGTATTTTGGTGTGAAATGTGTCTATTTGGTGTTTTACCCTTTTGGGCAATAATACATGCCTTATCAAGACATTATTTGTAAGTTTTGCCAAAAGTTATTTCAAACTTGATTCCTATTAGGTATTAAAACATCTTAACCTGTATAATTTCCAGCAAGGGTAAGACGTGCTTTTTTGTCATTAACCCCACCGTGTTGTCAGAAACAGCTAAAGGTGGGGATGACATTGCTCATAGCTATGATGTTTACCAGTTTGATTGTAGAATCGGAATTTTAACGTGGTGGAGTGGTTTGTGTGCCTCAATGAAACGTAGGGCTGTGCTGTCCGGTGCCTGGAAAGATCACCCATAGCAGATTGGCCTCAGATGAGGGACCAGACAAATAATGATTCAATATACCCTCGTGAAAAGAACATATACAGCTGATAGAACCACGCCGGGACTACGAAAATCGGGGCCCACGTCTGGCGCAGCCTGGGAGTGGAATTCGCAGGCAAGCGCCTGGTGACGGGATGACCCACGTAACTCAGTCAGGCACAGCCCAAAAAATTATATGGGGCTGTTGCCCTGTGGGCCCACCAACTGAAAGACGAATCAGAAGGATCTGGTACAATGCCCCGTGGGCAGCAGACAGGCAGAGTGCATCTAGCCATGCTCAACCTTGGCAATTGAAACTGGCTCTTTTAACGTGGAACGTCATCTAGGAGGTAAAGGAAGTGAAATTTGTGCAGGAGGTAGAGAGTTATCAACTGAATACTGTTCGGCTCACCTCTATGCACAGTGTTGGCTCTGGCACTAAACTCCTTGATAGGGGTTGGATTCCTACTCAGGAGTTGCACAGGGGGAGAGGTTCCAAGCGCGGGTGCAGATACTTTTTCCAGCCCTTAGCTAGGTGCCACTCAATTGGATTTTGTCCCGGTGAGGCTCATAGCAGATCTCGGCAAGGGTTTCCACTGTAGAATTCTTTATTCACCACCACGCAGCACCGTAGTTGTAAAAACGAGAGCCGCGCACAGTTATGGCGTGCTTTCCGTCGTACTGCTCAGCCCAATCCCTCCTGTCCCGCTCTGCGTTTAATGCCTCTGTCATCGCCCCTCCGCTCTGCGTGACGACCCGGCGGTCAATCATTAACCCGGCGCATTAGGTCTTAGCATCACGCGACACTGTTTTTCACAAAACACCATGGAAAGGTTAAGGTTAATAAGTCACGCTGACCCCTCCCCCCTTACCCCTTAAACTCTACAGCGTCACTCATGGTCACGGGATCATACCCAAGTCCCCCAACGCAACTGACCGCCCGTCACTGACCCTCCACCCCGTACTTATCCAACCCCCCCAGACGTCACCCTACTCCTCCTCTCACGCCATGCACCAGCCAATCATCACCTCAGGCAATTCGATTGTCTGAGGCAGATCTTAACCACTGGATCACCCTGCCGCCAAAGACTAGATCAGTGCTAACTGTTATATGGCGATGGTGCGATTAGCTGCAAGCGAAAATAACATCTTACAGCTGATTGGTTAGATCCCTTTCAGAATTGTCACCTGACCAGAACTGCTGCGGACCAGGGGAAGCCAACTATTTCATAAAACAAAACATCACAACGAGTAACGAATGGGTGTAGACATGATATAATTTCTGCCCAGTGCAGCAAAACCACAGTCAAGGTAACGAGCTTTTTGCTCTAGCCTGGTACGGTGAAATGACATGAGAAGTGTAGCATATGTGGGAGGAATTCGGTCTGTGGAGTTGGGGCTTTCTGGGGGGCCACGTGGGGGGGCAGGCGGACAGTATGGGCTGCGAGGCGACGTCAGCTTCCTGTTGTCGTCCCGCGGTGTTCTCGTTACCTGGTCTCGTGATCGGAACTCGTGATCTAGACTCGTGACGCCTGGTGTTTACCAGAGGGGTGATGTCATTTAGAAGGCGCTAGAAGGGGCCGCGCGGGGGAATATAAGGAGGGCAGGAGACAGAGGCAGGGGACAGAAGAATCGCCTGGGGGACGTCAAGATGTAGGTTGCTGCTCGTATGTCGTTATGCTCCAGCCCGTGTTTGCTGGTGTTCCAATAAAACATCAAAATCAAGAAGGCTCTGCTCGTTCCTGCTCGCTGGCTGATCTATCACGAAGTGAATGCTGATCCTCGCCGTGGTGTTACCACTGTAAGCCGTTACAAGTCCGCAGTCGAAGCCGTGGTGTCACAGGTCCATTGCAGCTTTAGGCACCGGTGGTGAAATACCACTACTTTGATGAGGTTTTTTTTACTTACATGGTAAGGTGGTGAAGCTGAGCTCCGTAGAGAGGATGTTGTGTGTCTACTGGTGGATATCATAAGCTGCCATTGTCGCCCTATGTTTAATGGCGTAAAGTGGTGGGAATTGAAACCTGCTTGTGGTCGCTAATTGTGATGTGTGTAACAATGAAAAGTAACTTACTCGACACGGACAGTTCACACCCAGTCACTGTTTATTCCCTACTCATTAAGGCAGACGCCGTGTTATTGAAACACGCGATGGCCACCTACGTACAATCAGCTGCTGTCGGGGGGTCACGAGATCCCCGCAGACCCCTACCCCCGGGGATCCAGCCCCCCCACCCGGGTCAACAGTGGTGGCCAACACGCAAGTGCTGCATTTCCTCGAGCGTCATCAGCCTCGTGACATACGTCGAGGCCCTTGCGACCGTTGTCGCGCCGGCCTCCATCACGCATGCCGGCAAGATGTACGGCAAAACCGTCTTCTTACTGGCGATGGAGGAGGTGGCCCACGCCACCATCGAAAAGGGCCTCACCATCGGGGGGATTCGAACGTTTCTCTGGAGCCACTGGATTCACAGGCAAAGAAGATCTCCGTGACCAACGCGTCACCTTACCTTCCCGACGAGGTTGTGTGGCAATAAATATCCATGCTTGGGCAAGAGCATGTCACCCGTGTGGGACACGCAGGCGCGGATGAAAGGATCGCCTCTGAAGCACATCATAGTTTTCACGAGGCTGGCATATGTCCTGCTAAATCCAGGGCAGAAAGAGGAGAGGGAGTTTGTCATCAAGTCAGGCGGCAGAGTCTACAGGTTGTTCTCCAGCAAGGAGAGCATAAAGTGCAACCTTTGGCAAGGGGGTGGGCCACGTTAAAAAGAACTGTCCCAAGCAATCGGTGACCGAAGGCGGCAAGAAAGGGAAGACGGCAGAGGGCGGGGAGGTGAGGAACCCTCCACCTCAAAGCCCTCAAGACTCCAACCCAGAGACACCAGCGCCACCTTTACACAAGGGAGGAGGAGGAAGATAGACGGGCCCGACCCCCC
>JAZEWT010000006.1:13704601-13731754 GCA_036362905.1 Mordacia mordax
TCCTTCAAACTGTTCGGCCTACATCAGACATGCTTTCCTTTGAGCCTGAGTCAGTGTCAGCCAGATGATGCCAAAAGGAAGTCAGCTCAGGACAATGCAACATCAATGCTAAGTAGCTCAGGTGGAGCTGTTTACGCTATGAGTACTTTTTGCCAGTGTACATATGTAATTAACAGAACAGGTTTGTACCATTTCTGGCAAATATGCAGGTGTAAAGATCTTAAAACACCAAAATAGATACATTTCACAATGTGTCTAGTTTGCAAAAGCCACAAATACTTGTGGCAAACTATGCAAACAGGAAGCTTTGATAACATATGCATTGACCTTCAAATTGTTCGGCCTACACCAGACATGGCTTTCCTTTGAGCATGATTGTCAGTGTCAGCCAGATGATGCCAAACGGCAGTCAGCTCAGGACAATGCAACATCAATGCTTAGTAGCTCAGGTGGAGCTGTTTACGCCATGGGCATTTTTGTGCCAGTGTACATATGTAATTAACAGAACAGGTTTTTACTATTTCTGGCAATCATGCAGGTGTTAAGATCTTAAAACACCAAAATAGACACATTTCACAATGTATCTAGTTTGCAAAAGCCACAAATACTTGTGGCAAACTATGCAAACAGGAAGCTTTGACAACATATGCATTGTCCTTCAAACTGTTCGGCCTATACCAGACATGACTTTCCTTTCAGCCTGATTGTCAGTGTCACCCAGATGATGCCAAACGGCCGTCAGCTCAGGACAATGCAACATCAATGCTTAGTAGCTCAGGTGGAGCTGTTTACGCTATGGCTACTTTTTGCCAGTGTACATATGTAAATAACAGAACAGGTTTTTACCATTTCTGGCAAATATGCAGGTGTTAAGATCTTAAAACACCAAAATAGAAACTTTTCACAATGTGTCTAGTTTGCAAAAGCCACAAATACTTGTGGCAAACTATGCAAACAGGAAGCCTTGATAACATCTGCATTGTCCTTCAAACTGTTCAGCCTACACCAAACATGGTTTTCCTTTGAGCCTGATTGTCAGTGTCAACCAGGACAATGCAAAATCAATGCTTAGTAGCTCAAGTGGAGCTGTTCACGTTATGGGTACTTTTTGCCAGTGTACATATGTAATTAACAGAACAGGTTTTTCCAAAATAGGCACATTTCACAACGTGTCTATTTTGGTGTTTTAAGATCTTCATACCTGCATAATTGCCAGAAATGGTAAAAACCTTTAATGTTAATTACATATGTACACTGGCAAAAAGTACCCATCGCGTAAAGAGTTCCAACTGAGCTACTAAGCATTGATGTTGCATTGTCCTGAGCTGACTGCCTTTTGACATCATCTGGCTGACACTGACACTCCGGCTCAAAGGAAAGCCATCTCTGGTGTAGGCCGAACAGTTTGAAGGACAATGCATATCTTCTCAAGGCTTCCTGTTGGCAAAGTTTGCCACAAGTATTTGTGGCTTTTGCAAACTAGACACATTGTGAAATGTGTCTATTTTGGTGTTTTAAGATCTTAACACCTGCATAATTGCCAGAAATGGTAAAAACCTGTTCTGTTAATTACATATGTACACTGGCAAAAGTACCCATTGCGTAAACAGTTCCACCTGAGCTACTAAGCATTTATGTTGCATTGTCCTGAGCTGACTGCCTTTTGGCATCATCTGGCTGACACGGACACTCCGGCTCCAAGGAAAGCCATGTCTGGTGTAGGCCGAACAGTTTGAAGGACGATGCATATGTTATCAAAGCTTCCTGTTTGCATAGTTTGCCGCAAGTATTTGTGGCTTCTGCAAACTAGACACATTGTGAAATGTGTCTATTTTGGTGTTTTAAGATCTTAACACCTGCATAATTGCCAGAAATGGTAAAACCTGTTCTGTTAATTACATATGTACACTGGCAAAAAGTACCCATAGCGTAAACAGCTCCACCTGAGCTACTAAGCATTGATGTTGCATTGTCCTGCGCTGACTGCCTTTTGGCAGCGACTGACACCGGCAAATAGGCTCAAAAGGAAGCCACTGCCAGGTGAAGATCGGTCAGTTGAAGGACAATGCATAGGTTATCAAAGCTGCCTGTTTGCATACTTTGCCACTAGTATGTGTGGCTTTTGCCACACAGGCAATTATGCAGGTGTTTAGATCTTAACACCTGCATAATCGCCAGATACGGTAAAACCTGTTGTAATCTGATCTACAAACGTTTGGTTCGTCATTGCTGCTCAAGGGGATGCCACTAGTTACTCAATATAAACATAGACGTACATTTTCCAACAAAGAAATTAAATGTTGGATAATTTTGCTCAATAAATAAATGAAAAGTGAGATGTCTCTGTGTGCTATTTGTTTACTCAGGTTCTCTTTATCTGTTATAAGAACTTAGATAAATATCTGATCACATTTTAGGTTAAATTTATGCAGAAAGTTCTAAAGGGTACACACTGCTATATACTACACACACACACTTCTATACACCAGAACACCACTCCCGGGTCCATCCTGACCCCGAGGCCTCCCCTAGCAGTATGTGATCCTGACTACCCCTCCCGGTCCCTCATCAGGTGTAGGGGTGAGTGCAGCAGCCGCCCGGTCCCGCTCCCACAGCAGCTGAGTGAGTCCATTCAGAACGCAGACTTCCTGGGCCTCCGCTACAGGGTGAGGGAGGTGAGGGAGGTGGGGGCGATGGGGGAAGGGGGGAGAGAGCAGATGGGAGGTGGGGGTGTGAATGGGTAGGTAAGTGGGTGGGCAGGTGAGCAGGCAGATGGGTAAAAGAGTAAATGGGGCAGTGAATGAATCAAAGAATGAGTATATAAACAAATGAGTGAATAAATTAGTGAATTAATGAGCAAATGAGTGAATGAGTGGAGGAGGAGTTAATTGATAAGTTAATAAATCAGTGAGTGAATGAGTGAACGAGCGAGTAGAGAGAATGATGAATGAGGAAATGAGTGAGAAAGTAAATGAATTAGTGAATAAATATTGCAAGTGAATGCACAAATGAGTGAATGAATAAACGATGAATAAATAAGTGAATGCATGAGTGAATGAATAACAGACCAACAGCAGATATGGCAGGGTCCCCTTGGGTGCCACTGGCCGACCCCATGCGGAAAAGTGGCACGTGCCAGGAACGGTGCACCTGGGCTAACTCACACTCCCTCACATCACTGTGACACAGCTGGTCACACCTTAGTCACAGTCAAGGATAACAACCCCACCCAAGGTGTCACAGTGATGGTGGTGATGGCAACACACTGGTGGTGATGGGATGACGTGGTGGTGATGGCAGTGATGGTGTTGGTGATGGCATCACGGTGGTGGTCGTGATGATACTGGTAGGGAGCACAGGTGATGCCTCCGACAGTCGTCTCAGCCAATGGTAGACAGGGTGGCTCAGTGCGCCTTCAAGAGGAAGTTCCATTCCCAGACTTGGGCACTTTTCTACGTTGAAATTGTCTTGTGTTCTCCCGTATTCTGCGTAGGTCTCCTCCGGGTTCTATGGTTTGCTCCCACAGAAAAAAACATTCACTAAATAATGATTGCTTCGAAAAGCTGCTCTCTCGGGACAGCCGCGTCGATGGCTCTCTCTCCTCTCCTCGCGACGTTTCGCCTCACACGTTGGAGGCATCTTCAGGCGAAGTGTTCGTGTGCGGCTTCTATTGTCTCCTTATATGTGTGGGTGTGATGCGTGTGTTCTTTGTTGTGTGAGTCTGCCTCTGAGTCACCTTGACACTAATTTCCATATCCTCTTCCCACCCCCAGAACTGTGATTTCCCCCTCCCTGCTTTGTCTGTGGCTAGTCCCCTAATTTACATCTCATGAAAAGATGCCCCTCACACAATTAGACGATTCCTTTCTGATGTCCTGCATTCCTGACTTCAATAACTGGCCTCCAGGATTGGCTAAGTTTTATACGCATTTCTTGCATCATGAACCGAAAACAAGAAATTTGTATAAAACTTAGCCAATCCTGGAGGCCAGTTATTGAAGTCAGGAATGCAGGACATCAGAAAGGAATCGTCTCATTGTGTGAGGGGCATCTTTTCATGAGATGTAAATTAGGGGACTAGCCACAGACAAAGCAGGGAGGGGGAAATCACAGTTCTGGGGGTGGGAAGAGGATATGGAAATTAGTGTCAAGGTGACTCAGAGGCAGACTCACACAACAAAGAACACACGCATCACACCCACACATATAAGGAGACAATAGAAGCCGCACACGAACACTTCGCCTGAAGATGCCTCCAACGTGTGAGGCGAAACGTCGCGAGGAGAGGAGAGAGAGCCATCGACGCGGCTGTCCCGAGAGAGCAGCTTTTCGAAGCAATCATCATGCATCGAGCCGTGAAAACCTACATCATTACATTCACTAAATATTTGGTTTCAGGCCTTTGAGATGAGGTCACTTGCGCGGGAGCTGTACCGTGTGGGGCCCGCGTGCTAGGGAATGGTGGCCATGTGGAACAGTTGCTCTATACATACTGGGGTCGAAACAGTGGTGCTTTACGGTCCAGTGGTTTTCTTCTTTACGCTCAATACGTGTGAGAGTCCTCTACTAGTCTACCGCCTACTCTTCTGGTGTTTGAATGTGGTTTTTAGAATTTCCATTCCTTTGCCATTTTCCGACTTGACTTGATACCCTGCCACTACCCTTTCTCACCTTCTTCCCTCTGTCGTCTCCTTGCTCTGTCTGCTGCATTCTCGATTATTCTGGTCCCCTCTACACCGCCCCTTAGACGCAATATTCTAGTTACCATGGCAACATCACTGTACTCATTTCTCTCGCTACATGCCTGGATGTAGTGTCTTACACAATCTCTCATGCACAGTCTTTCCTCTCACACATGCTGTAGTTACTTATCAACAACAACCGCCATTCGGCGCCGACGTCACCATGGCGCCTGTGCGACGCCATATACACCTTGAAGCCACGTGAACTGTCGAAGGTTCGCCAACAGGAGGTATAGGGACAGACTCGGATGTCAAGAGTTGCCTAACTGAGATGACTGGCAGATGCACCATCTATGCTCCCTACAGTGCCAATTTGCTGTGTTTAAGCCGCCCGATGCTCCGATGATTGCTGTGAGCATCGCTCCTCCACCCTCCTTTGTTGTTGGAGGGCGACTGCCTCCAGCTGCCCCATAGCGTCCTTCACCATCCTCCTCCAAAGAGGTTGATCTTGACACCGCTGGTACCAGTCTTCAGCAAGTCCACTCAGATCCAAGTCCTCCTGTGCCACATCAGTCCATCTCTTCTCTCTAGTCCATGCCCCACCCGTTTAGCCGGCTCTATACGGCCAAACAGTAACTACTTGGGCATGCGGTGGCTGGGCATGCGGGCTAATGACCCAGCCACCTCAGCCTCGCCTGCTGTATGGGCTCACATACGGGAATTTGTCCAAATCATTCGAGAATTTATGAGCTCCTGACAACCCAACCTGATTAAACGCAGGATGGATGGTAGGCAGGCCAGCCAAAAGTTTCTAAACGGCGCAGATGTTCCGCCAGAGGAATCCAAGTTTCGCAAGCATAGAGAAGAGAGGGCATGACTACAGCTGAGAAGACCCAAAGCCTCGTGTGGAGCGACAGGCCAGGCAGCTTCCACACAGCGTTATGCAGCCGATGCAACAATGCTGCCCGACTAATTCGCAGCAAGACCTCCGCTGTCACACTAGAACCGGCCATAAGCACACTGCCTAGGTATGTAAACTTCTCTACTGTCTCCACAACGGCCCCATCACATATGGAGAGCTGAAAAGGTGGAGTATTCGGTGGTACTAAATACCCAGACAGGTGCTTGGTTTTGGTGGGACTGATGGTAAGACCCCACCTCTTTGCGGCATGCTCCAGATTTAACAGCACAGCCCCCAACTCATCCTCAGAATAAGCAGCAATCACCAAATCATCATCATAGATAACACGGTTGGCCAATAGGGAACCATGCCATGACCGCATACAGGCATCGATCAGCCTACCATTGTACCTGTACAAGATGTAATTTCTACTGGAAACTCCATGAAAAGCCTCTCGAACTACGTAGTCTAAAAAGATGTTAAATAATGTAGGAACCAGAGGGCATCCCTGTCGCACCCCAAGGTGAACAGGGAACGGCTCTGACTCCCGACCACGTAGCTTTACGTGGGCTTGCCCACCCGAATGAAGGTCCTTAATGATGGTGAGTAGGGTGTCAAGGATCCCACAAACACGAAGAACAATCCACAGCCCTGGCCTGTATTGTAGGCACTGACCAGGTCAATAAAGCAGAGATGCAGGTCCTGTTGGAATTCCCTACATCTCTGCTGTTGGAACCGGACAGAGAATATGGCGTCTGTGCAAGACCGCCCCGGCCTGAAACCACATTGGGGTTATGCAAGCCTCTCCTCAGCATGCCTGGAAAGTCAATGTTGAATTATCCTTGCCAGGCCCTTTCCCAGCACACTGAGGAGTGAAATACCCCTGTAGTTATTTTACAATCGGTGCGGTCTCCCTTCTTAAACAGGGAGACAACTAGGATATATTTTCATTCTGGCATGACCCTTCCTGTGCTCCAGACAGTTTTAATGATGTCATACAGGGAAGTCTGCAGACAAGCACCCCTTCCCTCAGCATTTCACTTGGAAGATCATCTATGCCCTGTGCTTTTCCTGGTCGCAGGCTCTGGATCGCCTTACGTACTTCCTCTATAGATGGCACTTCCGCCAACAACTCACAGGGTGTGGCAACGTCTTCCATTATCTGAGGTACCGCAGCCCCAACAGGGTCACCCCATGTTGTACCATGGTGTTATCTGAGTTGGAAGGGGGTTCCCCTCCCCAAGATCTTACAGAAATGTTCTGCAAATCTGCAAACTTGTTCCTGGGGCTCTGAAATCAGATTACCATTTTCTCCTTTAAGAAGGGTAATCGGTGCAGCGTTGCAAATCAATAATTTTATGGCATTAAAGAGTGATTTTTAATCAATGGCTCCATCTCTTTCGCAGCTCACGACCATCACTAACCCTTGCAACGCAAGAGCGAAGGCTGCGGTAAACCTCTTCATTCTCAGTCGTGGGATGTTGCAGGCGGTGTGAGTGGGCCTACCGTTCATCTCTTGGCTAGCTTGGACACCTCCTCCATCAGCCACAGTTTCTGGGAAGATCTGGACCATATACCCAGTGCAGCCATTCCAGCTGCATGAGCCACAGCCTCACCCATTTCCCCTCGGTATCAGGAGGAGTTGGAATGATGTCAGCCCCAGCTACAAACGATGATGAAAATCTCGCTTACAACTGTAATCAGATAGTTGAGACCAGGTCTCTGTGGGATTCAATGGAGTCTTTGGTGGATGCCCGCCACTGCCATGGTAAAATGGCAGGCGGATCTTAAGAGATGACAAGCCGATGGTCAGAGGTCAGATAAGCTCCTCGGTAGGTCCTGGTGTCAAAGACATTGGGCCGCATCCGCTGCTCTGCCACTATGTAGTCCAGCAGATGTTCTCTTTTGGACCCGGAATGCACCCAAGGTGTTGTGTGGATGCGCCGATGACAGAATAGCGTGTTGGTTATTCCGAGCCCACGGGCCGCACAGAAGTCTAGCAGCCTCCTACCATTGTTCTTGAGCTGATCTGACCTATGTCTTCCAATCACTCCAGCCCAGATGTCTGCTGTATGACCAACTCGAGCATAAAAGTCACCTAGCAGAATGACTCTATCCCAAGTGGCCATTTTAGCCAACATCTGGGACAGGTCATAGAAAGCATGTGACTCATCGGCATTGCCTGAATCCCTCCACTGATGTTCATCTTCAATGGGAGCGTAAGCCACGACCATCCCTCGCCTCCCTTTTATAGGGAGGCGAGCCCACAGTAGCCTGTGACTCACGGGTTCCCACACCTCACCACCACGTTCCCACACCCCCTTCATTCTTTAATTTAGAAGAGCTACTCCCTGTTGTTTGGCAGATTCCTGTCGAGTGGAGGACTGTCCATGCCTCTTTATAACTGGAGCCAGAACCAGTCCACTGGACTGGTACCGGTCCAGCTCTCGACAGAGGAATGGCAACCTCTCCTCCGCAACGTGCATTTAAACATTCCACGTGGCCACACGCAGCGGCTTTTTGTTGTTTCCGGAGGAACCCCGGGGGTGGGTGGCTCTCCAAATGGGGTCAAGGAGACGACATAAGCGCCTGCCCCCCCAGGGCCTCCGGCACAAACTTAAGTTTCACTTTATGTTCTCTAGTGGTAGTTAAATTGCATGTGGGAGGTTACCAGTCCACCGCACCCATCCAGATTCCCCTAGGCCGCTGTGGAATCTGTGAGAGCAGCCACCATAGCATTACCGACCGGCACCACGAGGACTGGCAAAACAAAGTAATAAACACATATCCAAGGTCAAGCTGGCGTCTCTATTGTATTTATTACTAATAATAGTGAGTCACCCCATGGCACCTGGGTATATTCTGCGACCTCCTCAAGTGCCTACCCTGACAGACCAGTCAGCTCATGGCAGTTGGGTCTGTCCCATTAACCTCGTTCTGAATCTAGAACAGCAGTCAGCAAATGGCAATTGAGTTTGTTCCTAGACCTCCTCCTGAACCTAGCCTGGCACTCCAGCAAGCCCATTGTACGTGGGTCTTCCTCATGACCTCCTCCTCCTGCATCTACCTTGCCACAGCTGTAAAACCCATGGCACCCAGTGCTGCTCCGTGACCTCCTCCTCCAGCACATAGCCTCGCTGAGCAGTCTGCCCATGGCATCTGGCTATGTCCCATGACCTGCTCATGCACGTAGACTGTAACAGCAATTAGCACATGACACCTGGGTTTGTTCCATGACCTCCTTCTGCACCTAGCCTGGCATAGCAGTCAGCCCATGGTACCAGGATCTTTCTCGTGACATTCTCCTACTACACCTAGCCTGGAAACAGCAGCCTGCCAATAGTACCTGGGTCTGTAACTTGACCTCCTCCTATAGCTAGCCTGGCATAGCAGACACCCCATCGCACCAAGGTTTGTCGAGTTACCTCCCCCTCCTAGACGTAGCCTGGCACAGCACTAAGCCCATGGTACCTGGGTTTGTCCCTTGAACTACTCCTGCACCTAGCCCGTGACAAAGGAGTAAGTCCATGCAACCCAGGTCAGTTCCATGACCTTCTCATGCACCTAACCAGGCACAGCAGTCAGCCCATGATACTTGGCTCTGTCCCAAGATCTCATCCTTATGCACCTAGCCTGGCATAGCAACAGCCCATGGTACCTGGGTCTCTCCTATGACCTCATCATCCTGCACTTAGCCTGGAAACAGCAATAAGTTTATAGCACAAGGGTTGGATCGGTGGTCACCTAATATAGATAGAATCCTGGCACAAGTCAGTCGATACTACCCAGGCAAGTCGCATGACCAACTCGTCGTGTGCCTAGCCTGGAATAGCAGTTAATTGATGACATCTTGGTCTGTCCTGTGACCTCATCCTGCACCCAGCCTAGCACTGCAGTTAGCACATGCTACCCGGGTCTCTTCCGTGACAACCTCATGCACATAGCCTTGCACAGCAGTGAGCCCATGGTACCTGGGTCAGCCCTGTGCCATCTGCCTACACCTAGCCTGGTACAGCAGTAAGCCCATGGTATCTGGGTGTGTCCCTTAACCTCCTCTTGCACTTTGCCTGGCACAGCAGTCAGCCCATGGCATACAGGTCTGTTCTGTGGCTACCTGATGTACATAGTCTGGCAAAACAATCAGCCCAGTGCACCTTGGTTAGTCCTGTGATCGGCTCCTCATGCACCTAACCTGACAGCAGTCAGCCCATGGCACCTAGGTTTGTCCCATAAAACCTCATTCTCAACCTAGCCTGGCACAGCAGTAAGCACATGGTACATGGGTCTGTCCCTTGAACTCCTCCTGCATTCAGCCTGGAACTGCAGCAAGCCCATAGCACCTGGGCTTGTCCTTTGAACTCCTCATGCACCTAGTCTGGCACAGCAGTTAGCCCATTATCCCTGGGTCAGTCCTGTGACATGTGCCCGCACCTAGTCTGACACAGCAGTATGCCCATGATACCGGGGTCTCCCTCATGACCTCCTCCTGCACTTAGTCTGTCAAAGTGGTTAACATGCCACCAGGTTCTGTTCTGTGACCGCCTCCAGCACATAGCCTCACTGAGGAGTTAGCCCATGGAATCCGGGTATGTCCCGTAACCTTTTCACGCACCTAGCCTGGTACAGCAATCAGCACATGGTACCTGGGTTTGTTCCACAACCTGCAATGGGTCGATGGCACTCAGGTCTGTACCGTGACCTCCTCCTCCTATACCTAGCCTGGCACAGAAATCTGTCCATGCTGACGGGGTCTGTTCTGTGCCCTCCTCATGCACCTATCCTGGAATAGCATATAGCATGGGACACCTGCTTTTTTTTCCCATGACTTCCTCATGCACCTAGCCTGGCACAGCAATCATCCTATTGTGGACGCAGGGTAACTGTGGACATGAGTGATGAGAGTGCAGCAGATGTGTGTATGGACAGTATGCATGGGGATTTAAATAAAGCACTGTACATGGGGTGTGTAGCAAGAGAAGGGTAGGTGCAGAGCTGGGATAAGTGTGGTTGCCAGTGAAACTGAAGAGGCTGCATCAAAAGGGAGTAAGATAGGGACAAGAAACGTATACAATGGTAGAGAACCACTGAGCAATAACTGAGACGTAGAAGAGATAGGGGCCATCGCGAGGGGCGGAGAAATGACCGAGAGCTAGAGCAGTGAACAGGATAGAGTAAAAACTCTATCCTGTGAAATCCCACAGTCCATCCATCAGAAGGAATGGCGTGAGGGTAGTGGAGTATCTCCCACGTAGGAAGCATGAAGAGATATTTTTTGCTTAGCCGTGAGATGTCGCTGGCTTCCCCAACTCCAGCGCAAGCGTGAGGCAGACCCGTGTTACGCGGCGATCCTGCAGACGCCAGTCGGGGCCGCACAGGTCCTTCCCCACACAACTGCCACCCATCGACCTGAGACCCAGCCTGGGACACCCAGCTGGCTCGGCTCAAGGATCTGTTGGGAGTCGAGAGCAACCTTCCCGTTGCACGAGTTTGAGGCATGCAAAGTGCCACTTCGTCTCCCACCACGAGACACGGCTGCTGTAACTTTCCCTGCGGCACGGCACAGCAATGCGCAGGCGAACAGCAGAGGAGATTGTCCATCCTCCCGGAAGGACAGCGCGCCACTTTCAGATGTAGTCGGCTACCATGTTCTGCAGCATGGCCCAATTCGACGCAGGCGACTGCTTCAATTCGCCGACCACACCCACGAATTCAGTGGAGCTGCTGTTCTAAGGAGAGCAGCACAGTCGCCATTAGGTGCAGCCACCGCACCACGCAGTGTAGTCAGGCACGTCGCAGGTGGCTGACGCAGGAAGTTACAACGTACATCGAGAGCGAGGAACGAGTCCTACACATCTCAACAGCAACCGTGTAAGTTTGAACCATCCCAGGGCCACATACCATCAGCAGTGGACCTGTTGGAGAGAGAGTGTATCCACCTGTGAACTTGCCTGGCAATAGATTTA
This sequence comes from Mordacia mordax, assembly GCA_036362905.1. Lineage (NCBI taxonomy): Eukaryota > Metazoa > Chordata > Hyperoartia > Petromyzontiformes > Petromyzontidae > Mordacia > Mordacia mordax. The sequence goes on from JAZEWT010000006.1 coordinate 13,716,148, forward strand.
TAGACGATTCACTATCACGTAGAGACCTGTAGATTTAATTACCCAGCCTGCATATTTAGCACCTGCTGAGTATGCCGCTTGCTGAGGTTACTTGGTGCTTGTGTGTGAGTGCTGGGGAAGCACAACGTAGGGATTGTGCATGCATGTTGAGTGCATATGGGAGTTAAAGAGAATATTTCCCTCTAAGAGTCTACAAGGGGTTAAACAGACTGAGAGACAGCAGAGGGCATAGGGAGTTCATAGCGGGTTGCAAGGTATATCAATCGCTTAGACAGGGCAAGGGTGTGCAGCCTGCCATCTCCTTGCGATATAAATTAGTTTCATTATTGTTGTTGTGATAGGCATAGTGAAGGAAAAACGAGAGGGCAGGTGAAACAGGCTCCAGCACGTGTTCGTGCCAATGTTCTGAAATGTACTCCCTTTTTGGACACTAAGGATATCATCGATTAAATCCTCTTACACTTTGAGTGCTATACAGAGTGCTAAGAATGGCAACGTGAGGAATGGACCGTGAACATGAGTACTTTGCTAAAAGGGGAGGCCCTGGTGGTATACCAGTGGCTAAGTGAGACCGAGGCTAAGGATTACACCTGTCTAAAGAAGGCCCTCATTCGGCGGTTCCAGCTAAGCGAAGAGGATTACCGGGTGAAATTTTGAGGAGCGAGAAGCGAAATGGGGGGAAACTTCTCCCAGTTTGTGTTAAGATTGTAAAATTACCTCCATCGCTGGATTGAACTCAGTGGTGTTACCCAAGACTCTAAGGGGTTAATTTACCTACTCGTGAGAGGACAAGCACTGGAGGCTTCCCCTTGGGACTTGGTCCTGTTTTTGGGAGTGAGAAAAGGAGGATGTTCAAATGATCAGGCATTCCAAGTGATACCTTGCTGCACATATTCGGGCCAATTACATTTAGAACAGGGAAGTTGGCCCTAATGTGGCAGGGAGAAGTTACATGCAAGGGCAAGGGTCCTCAAAACCCATATCCACGATACCAGCTGATAGATCACCGGGGAGGGGGTGCAGCCAATGAGGGAATGCTCGACCTGCGGGAAAGTAGGACATATCGCATGAACGCGCTGATACGGGCAAGGGAGACTCCTTTGGAGAGAGTGGACTTCAAAGGAGAGCAGCCGTTGTAAACCCATGGAAGACCGCAATCCTAGAAATGGAACATGTGGACTACAGGAGGGACCAACGAGTAGACCCCGGAAGGGCGGGATGAGATCGTGAGAAGCGACTGTGACCATGAGGGGCATCCCCGAAGAGAAGAGTCAGGATGAGGAGGCTAAGGAAGAACCCACTCCGTAAGTCTAACTGAACACAGGATTCGTCCCGGCGTGGGCAATGGGGGTTGACAATGCCAGGACCCCATAGGGACGGATATACTTCATATAAGGGGAGGACCGCAGACAGCCAGTGTACTGAGGGATACAGGGTGCACGGGCATGGCAGAAAAGCGAAGCCTTTTGGCAGACACACAACTGACAGGGAAGACATACATCTGTATGATAATGGATGGAACAGGGCAGAGATGCCCCACAGATAGCATTCACTTACAGATGTCGTACTTCACTGTGGAAGTTGATGTTATGTGCATGGAGCAACCACTGTATGAGGTCTTAGTGGAGAATGTTCTGGGTGCCGTACGGTGGACAGATACCCTCACGCCTACAGTACCAGATAATCAGGAGGGAAGAGATCGGACTGTAAAGGTACAGATGACACAGGCAGTGCAAACTAGAGCGGCAGCGGAAAGACAGAAGAGATGTCAAAGACCACTGCGTCTGGGAAGCGAACCCATCCAAGGAGTGACGGATGAGGCCCTTGAGGAGGTGCAGAAGGCGGACCCTACCCTCACCAAGGTATGGGATAAAACCACCCATGAGGGAGGTAGAGGGGTTGAAATGGTCGCGAAGAAAGGATTCTATACATGGAGTTTAGCTCCCTGCATCTTAATCACGGGAGATTGTTGCACCAACTTATCGATCCTCAATCATTAAGGGAGCAAGTGATGGAATTAGGACATAGCTCACTGCTAGGGGGACATCTCAGAATATGGACAACCCTAGATAGGATCACCTCAGTTGTGGTGAACGGGGGTTAATATGGACGTCAATAGATTCTGCCAGTCATGCGACAGATGCCAGAGGACGTGCACTAGGGGAAGGGTGTCCAGGGTTCTTTTGGGTAAAATGCCAATAATGATCATGCCATTCTGCCGAGTCAGGGTGGATTTGATAGGGCCACTCCCTGTAATGTCCCGGACCACTGGTACTTCCTAACGTTGGTAGACTACACATCCGCTACCTGGAAACAGTTGTGCTGAAGAGCATCAAGACAGTGGAGGTAGCTGAGGCCCTGGTAATGATTTTCTCCAGTATGGCATTTCTCCCGGGAGATTTTGACAGACCGCGGAGCCCAATACATGTCAGATCTGATGAAGGAAGTAAATCGCTGATGTTAGTGAATCAGTTGCTCACTGCATCATATGACCTGCAGTGTAATGGACTCATAAAATGATTCAATGGGACACTAAAGGGAATGCTCAGGTGCATGTGTCACGATCAACCGAAAGAATAAAATCGATTTCTAGCACTCCTGTTTGATGCCTACCGAGATGTGCCGCACGAGAGTATGGGATTTTCACCATTTGAGTAGCTGTACGGACAAACAGTCAGAGGACCAACGACCATCCTCCGGGAACTCCTGACGAGACAGGATGCTGACGAGGAAAAGAAAACCACTTATCAATACATGTTGGACTTACAGAAGTCATAAGCAGGCATCGTCGAAAACGTATGACTGGAAGACTAGAGACCAATATATGGACTTAGGAGACAAAGTCTTGACACTTCTGACCATGGAGCAGAATAAATTGTTGCTACAGTGGAGAGGTCTCTTTACAATATCTAGAAAGCGCGGATTGTCGGACAATGCGCAGCATTGGATTGGTAAGGATAAAATCTTTCACGCTAACGTAATAAAGAAATGTGTCGAGTGCCTAGCGCTGAGCGTACTGGGAGACCAAACAGTGTTGTAGTTGGCCTTGGGGCAGTCCATATTGACATTGTGGAGGACAGTAAGAGATGTGCCAGGAATCCGTGGGTAATAGGGCAGACCCTTAAATTTGGTTGTTGCCACAGGTACAGGGGGACGAGAGCTGATGAGATGCAAAGATAGATTTGGGGATGAAGGAAAACAACTTGGCGGACCTGTTAAAACTACTCAAGGTATTCTCGGATGTGGCCACTGACAGACTGGGACGAACTGAGTTGGGTGATTTTTATATTCATGGAATGGGTTACAGCCCAATATGGCAACATACGTACCCAGTACCACTCTCGTTGAAAGCCAAAATCAATAAGGGGACACGAACTTGCTGGACATGAGGGTCATTGAAAAATCGGAATCTAATTACGCCAGACCCATTATTTTGACAAAGAAGTCCGATAGAGCAAAGATTTTGCATGGACTGTCGCAAACTAAATCGAGTAAAGAAGCTTGCAGAGCCCATTACAAACCCCGAAGCCTTATTCACCTCATGAATACCAGCAAATATTTTTCCAAAATCGATTTGAGTAAAGGGTATTGGCAACTCCCAGTCGCTAAACCTGACAGAGAGAAAACGACGTGTGTCGCCAAACAGTGCTTGTGTTAATTTACCGTAATGTCGTTCGTTTTGGTGAATGCTCCGATGACGTTCAGCCAGCTGATGCGGAAACTACAGGTGGGCCTCCCGCACATCGTAAATTATATTAACGACATTGTAATCTTGACGGAAACGTGGGAGGAACACCTGGAATTCCTCACTGAGGTGCTAAGTTGGTTGGGCACACACAACCTCACAGCCCACCCTACGAAATATGAAATAGGCGTGATCGAGACAGTCTTCCTAGGACATTTGATTCACATGGGGTAAGTCACCCCGCAAGCAGATGAGGTCGAAAAATGTTTGCAGGCGAAACCTCCCACCACTAAAAAACTGCTGAAATCCTTCCTAGGGCCAATAATAATAATAATTGCACTTCTGGAGTGCTTTTCACCCAAGGGCCACAAAGCGCTGCACAGAGCTGTGGAGAGAACGGTTGGTGGGGTATTACTGGAAATTAATTCCGAATTTTGCTGACGTGCAAAAAGGTTGACAGACATGACGAGGAACCATCAACCTAACAGCCTCATATGGACTGCCGAAGCCACTGCTTCCTTTGAAAGACGATGAACAAATACGGTGAATGAACCAATCCTGAAGCTTCCTGACGAGACTAACGTCTAGAGACCGTGCTCATGCAAGAGCATAAAGGGCAAAAATATTCGGTTATCTACCTGAGTCAAAAGCTCCTTCTGGGTGAGACCCAATACGCTATAATTGAGAGGAAATGCCTCGTGCTGGTCAGGGTGGTGCAAAAGTTCTGCTTATATCTGTACGGGAGGGCATTTACCTTAGAGACAGACCACAAACTGCAGGTGTTCATGAACCGCTCTAAAATACAGAATAGTAGAGTTATCAGGCGGGCGTTGTTGAAACAGCCCTACCATTACCACATACAAGTGATCTGGGGGGTTGACAATGTCGGCGTCAATTTCCTCAGCTAAAATCATGAGGTGCAGTGAAACTAAAGCCGGCCCTTGTGTGAGAGAGCGAATGTCTAGAATAGAACCTCATCTGGGCAGGGAGGCATTGGCGCGGACACGAGCTAACCAAGGGGGGCACGCGAGTGTGAGTGATAAGTGTGGCAGACGTGCGCTAGATAGTGTGAATAGAGATTAAATAAAACACTGCATATCGGGGTGCGTAGCAAGGGAGGGGTGGGCGCAGACCTGGTAAAAGTGTAGTTGCCAGGGAAACTGAAGACGCCCGCCTAAGGAGAGGAGGATATTGACGAGAACCTTCTGGAATGATAGTGAACCGCAGAGAAGCAGCTGAGACGCAGAAGAGATTTGGGCTATCGCAGGGAGCGGAGAAATGACACGAGAGCTAGACCAGTGAATGACATAGAATAAAAACGAGTGAAATCCAACAGTCCAGCTATCAAAACGATAGGAGTGAGTGTAGATAGTATTTCCCACGTGGAGAGCATGAAGAGATAAAACAAATTTTAGCCGAAATGTGTCGCTGGCTTCCCCAACTCTAACGCAAGGGTGAGGCAGACCCATGCCATGTGGTGACCCTGCAGACGGGAGCGGGGGCCACACAGTTCCTTCCCCGCACAACAACAGTCGCCTGTCGCCCCAAAACCCAGCCTGGCATGCCTAGTCGGATCGGCTCAAAAAAGTCGATTCTGATGTACCTAGCCTGACATAGCAGTATGCCCATGGCAACCGGGTATGTCCTAAGACCTCATGCACCTTCCCTGTCACAGCAGTCAGGCCACTGCACCTCGATCTGTCCCAGGACCAACTTGTTGTGCGTCTAGCCTGGAACAGCAGATAGCTGATGACATCTTGGTTTGTCCCGTGACCTCCTGCTGCACCCAGCCTGGCACAGCAGTCAGCCAATACTACCCAGGTCTGTTCTATGACCTCCTCCTACACCTAGCCTGTCACAGCGATAAACCCATGGTAGCCGGTTCTTTTCCGTGACCAGCACATAGCTTTGTTGAGTTGTCAGCTCACGGCATCCGGGTATGTTCCATGAACTCCTCATGCACCAGCCTGGAACAGATATCAGCACATGGCACCTGGGTTTGTTCTATGACCTCCTGATGTAACTTGCCTGGGCACAGCAGTCAGTCCATGATACTTGGTCTCTCCTGTGACCTCCTCCACCTACACCTGGTCTGAAAATAGCAGTCAGCCAATAGTATCTGGGTTTGTCCCTTGAACTCCTCCTGCAACTATCCTGGCAGAGCAATAAGGCCATGGTACCTGTGTCTGTCCCATGATTTCCTCATGCACATAGCTTGCACAGCAGTAATTACATGGCAACCGGGTGTGTCCCGAGACCTCATGTACCTAACCTGGCACAAGAGTCAGCCCATCCCAACCAGGCCTGTCCCGTGACCTCTTAATGCACCTAACAGCAGTTAGCCCATAGCACCTCTGCATAGCCCATGACCAACTCCTAGTGCCCCTAGCCTGGAACAGCAGATAACTGATAATATTTGCATTTCTAAAGCACCTTTTAACCGAGGATCCCAAAGGGCTGCACAGAGCTATAGAGGCAAAGACATGTCAAGAACAACAGCATCATAGTCCAACGAAGAACATCAAATAAAAAAAATGGGAACAGCACATATATTTACTAATGAAACCATTGTATAGTAAATACATCTTCATGTGTAATGCTTGCACTGTGTTTACGACATCTTGGTCTGTCCCGTGACTTCCTTAGGCACATAGCCTGCCAAAACAGTCATCCCATTCTAAAGGGGTCTATCCCATGGCTTTCTCATGCACGTAGTCTGATACAACAGTTAGCCGATGACATATTGGTCTGTTCTATGACCTCCACGTTCATGTAGCCTGGCACAGCAGTCATCCCATACTACTCGGGTCCATGCCGTAACCTCCTCATGCACCGAGCCTGGAACACCAATCAGCACATGACACCTTGGTTTGTTCCATGACCTCCTCTGCACCGAACCCGGCACAGCAGTCAGCCCATGCTGACCGGGTATGTTCAGTGACATTCTCTATCACCTAGTGTGGTACAAGTCAGCCCATGGTACTTTGGTCCCTCCATTGACCTCCTCCTCTTGCACTTAGACTGGAAACAGCAATCAACCAATTGTACCTGGATCTGTTGCTTGACCTCCTCCTGCACCTAGTCTGGCACAGCAGTCAGCCCAGGCTCCCTGGCTGTGTCCCAAGACCTCCTCAGGCACCTAACCTGGCACAGCAGTTAGTGCACGCTAAACGGGTCTGTCCCAGAACCTCCTCACGTGCCTAACAACAATCGGGACACGGCACCTGGGTTTGTCCCATAACCTTCTCGTGCACGTAGCCTGTCACACCAGTTAGCCTATGGCACTCCAGTCTTTCCAAAGGTCTCCGCCTCATGTACCTAGCCTGGTACAGCAATTAGCCGATATCTCCGTCTGTCCTCTGACCTTCTTGTGCACATAACCTGGAACACAGCAGTCAGATCATGCTATCCAAGTGTGACCCTTGACCTCGAGCACCTTGCCTGGTACAGAATTCAGCCTAGGCTCCCTGGGTGTGTCCCATGGCCCCCCATTCACCTAGCCAGGCAAAAAACAGCCCACAGCACTTTGGCTTTTCCCATGACCAACTCGTCGTGAACCTAGCCTGGCACAGCAGTCAGCCCATGCTAAACAGGTCTGTCCCGTGACCTCCTCATGCATTTAGCCTGGTACAATAGCAAGCCCAGGGCAACCGGGTGCGTCCCGCAACCTCCTCATGCGCCTAACCTGGAACACCATTCAGTGCATGGTAATTGGGGTTGTTCCATGATCTCCTCATGCACCTAGCCTGGAAGAAGTCAGCCCATGGTACCTGGGTTCCTCCCATGACCTCCTCCTCCTGCATCTAGCCAGGAAACAGCATTCAACCAATAGTACCTGGGTTTGTCCCGTGACCTCATGCACCTAGCTTGGCACAGCAGTAACCCTATGGCTCAAAGGTCTGTTCCATGGCCAACTCATGCACTTAGCCTTGCACAGCAGTCAGCCCATGGTACCCAGGCTTGCCCTATGACCTCCTCATGCACATATCTTGTCAAAGCAATCAGCCCATGGCACCTCGGCCTGTCCAATAACCAACTCGTCGTGGACCTAGCCTGGCACAGCAGTCGGCCATGCTACCCAAGTGAATACTATGACCTCTTCATGCATCCAGCCTGGCACAGAAGTGAGCCCATGCTCCTCGGTTTCATCCTTTGACCTCCTCCTGCACCTGGCCTGGCATAGCAGTTAGCACATGGTACCCGGATCTGTCCTGTGACTTCCTCGTTTACCTAACCTGGCACAGAAGTCAGCCTATGGTGTCTAGGTCTGTGCCTTGACCTTCTCCTCCAGCGCCTAGCCTGTCACAGCATTGAGCCTGTTACCCGGGTCTGTACCCGTGACCTCCTACACCTAGAATGGAAGAGCGATCAGTCACCAAGCTGGCACCTGGGTCTGTCCCTTGACCTTATGCACTGAGCGTGGCACAGCAGAAAGCCTATGGCACCCCAGTCTGTCCCGTGACCTCCTCGTGCACCTATCCTGGTACACCAGTTAGCTGATGATATATTAGTCTGTCCTGTGACTTCCTTATGCACATAGCTGGCACAGCAGCCTATGGCACTCGGATCTGCAAGTGGTATCCTAATGCACCTAGCCTGTGACAGCAGTCAGCCCCAGGCAGCTGAATCTAGCCTGTAATGTCCTCCTGCACCTAGCCTGGTACATCAGTCAGCCCATGGCACCCGGGTCTGTCCTGTGACCTCCTTCCTTCAGCAGTTCACACGGCCTCAAGATGTACCTGGCCTGGCACAAGCACCGTGGTGATGTCACTTCGTGGAGAATGGCGGCTGTTAATTTTAGTGATCATGGTTATGGTATAAGGCGGCGCGGTGGCGTAGTGAGTTGCGCTGTCACCTTAAAGCAAGACGACCCGGGTTCGATTCCCAGCTCGAGTGCCTTCCTGTTTGGAGTTTGCGTGTTTCCCCCGTATCCAAGTAGTTTTCGCTGGGTACTACGGTTTCCTCCCACCATTCAAAGACATGCAAATGCCTAGATTAATTGGCCTGCTGAGTACATTGCTAAAAAAAGTGTGCCCTGTGATGTGCTGGCATCACATCCTAGGTATTCCCCCGCCTTGTGCACTGTGTCAGTCGGGATAGGCTCCGGCCACCCGTGACCATGTATAGGATTAAGCGGGTGCTGATAATGAACGAATCATGGGATGACAGTGGTGGTGGTGTTCGTGGTATTGCAGTGGTGATGCTGTAAGGATACTTTGTGGCCAGCACAGCGTGGGCGACAACCCCCTGTCGCTCACCTCCCCCCACACCCCCCCCGGCCCCCCCTCGTGCCAGCTGCTGCTCCACGTACTGCAGCGACGCCCGGTCAGTGAGCGAGAAGAGAAGAAGCACTGCGTCCACCGCTTCCATGCATGCCTGGGGGTGTCACCCGCTCACTCATCCACCCGTTCACCCACTCACTCAGCCATTCATCCACGGCCTCTAACACGCCTGGCATGTCAATAGCTCACTCACCCATCCGACCACTGACCCACCCACTTACCCACACACTGATGCTCTTAGCCACTCACAGCCCTTTCCGAGTTTCCCATGCAAGGCTGACAGGGGCAACTGTATCTGTGTGCTGCGTGGGGGAATTGTGGGTCTGTCCGCTGTGTCAGTATGTTGTGTGTACATGTGCTATGTACATGTGTGCTGTGTCTGTGTGCTGTCTGTGTGCTTTGTATGAGCTGTGTATGTACTGTCTGCTGTGTGTGATGTGCCTGTGTGTGCTGTGCCTGTGCTTGTCTGGGTCTACATGTGTCTCTGTGTAGTATGTGGGGTGTTGTGTGTGTGCCATGTGTGTGCGCTATGTCTGTGCTATATCTGCGTTCAGTATCTGTGTGCTGTCTGTTGTGACTGTACTATCTGTATTTGGTGTGTCTGTGCTTGTCTGTCTGTCTGTCCTTTGTCTGTGCTGTGTGGGTGTGTTATCTGCGTGCTTGGCCAAACTAAGATACATTTGGAGGAGCCAGGAGACTGAAAACCCACCCTCGGGGTTCCTCCACAAACAACAAAAAACTGCTGCATGTGGTCAAGTGGAATGTCCTAATGCTTGCAGAAGGGGCTGTCGAGAGCTGGATGGGTAGAGCCTGGACCTCTGTGGTATACAAGAGGTCCAGTGGACTAATTCTGGCACCAATCATCATTAGGGGTGGACAGTCCTCCACTCGGAAGAGGATATTGCCAGACAATATTACTCTTCTTCTGAATAAAAGAATGAAGGGAGCGTGGGAGCGTGGGAGCGTGGCGGCGAGTTCCAGGCTACTGTGGGCTCATCTCTATATAAATGGAAGGCGAGGAATGCTGGTGGTGGTGGTGGCTTACACCCCCAGTGAAGACGTACATCAGTGGATGGATACCGGCAAGGCCAACGAGTCAGATGAGTTCTATGGCCTCCTGTCCCAGACGCTGGTAAAAGTGGACCCTTGTAAGAGAGTCATTCTGATGGGTGACTTTAGTGTTCGAGTTGGTTATGATGCAGATACATGGGTTAGAGTGATTGGAAGGCATGGGCCAGATCAATTAAACAATAATGGTAGGGGACTGCTAGACTTCTGTACAGCCCATGAGCTCATTCTCAACATATCATAGTACTGAAACTGCTCTGGTCAAAGTAGTTAATGAACTACTCATCACTGTTGATGAAGACTTGCCAAATATTCTTGTCCTCCTAGACCTGAGCACTGCCTTTGATACCATTGATCACACGACCTTACTTGAGCTACTGGAGGATATAGGGGTATCTAGATGTGTCCTGCATTGGCTGAGCTCCTACCTCTCTGAACAGAAGCAGTTCATCAGCGTCAGAAGACAAAACCCAGAGATCCATCCTGTTTTGTCTAGAGTTCCTCAGGATTCAGTTCTCGGCCCACTCCTCTTCATCATCTACATACAACCACATTGCCATATCCTGTGCAGCCTCAGCTACCATTCCTATGCAGATGATATCCAAATCTATATCCACACACAGCCATCCATCAATGCGTCTGGTCTTTGCATGTCATCCTCACTGTCAACTGTGAAGGCCTGGCTTAATTCAAATATCCTAAAAGCAAATGGTAACAAAGCAAGTTTTGCTTGTCGGAACCGCGCACCAATTGTCCAAGGCAGAACCTATCCAATTATGCTTGACGACCAGACCCTTGAAGTTGCTGAGGCAGTCCAGAGTCTAGAGTGACTCTTGATTTCTCACTCAGCTTCGAGACACACATCAGCAAGGTGACGAAGGTAGCTTATTTCCGTCTCAGAAACATAGCCAGACTGCACAACATCCTGTCACCCTCTGATGCTGAGAAGCAAATAAACATCTTCATTTCTTCACGAATCGATTACTATGCATTAATCCTTTGCATCCCTGCCTACCTGATCAATCGTCTCCAACGTGTGCAGATTGCGGCTGCTAGAGTCCTCCCTCACACACCCATCCACGATCACATATCCCCAGTACTGGTATCTATCTCTCTACTGGCTACCGATTAAATATAGGATCGATTTCAAGATCCTCCTTCTCACCTACAAAGCTCTCACTGGCACTGCTCCCACATACATCCATGAATTACTTCAGGCACCCTCCTCTACACGACCACTTAGATCTTCCAATACGGCCTTTTTGCATGTGCCCAGATCGCATGTCCATTCGATGGGTAATAGAGCCTTCTTGCACGCTGCTCCCAGACTCTGGAATGCCATTCCATTGGGGATTTGGTCAGCTAAGTCCCTGGGCATCTTCAAATCTCGTCTTAAGACTCACCTGTTCCGTAAGGCTTTGAAGTACCCTAGCTAGGACTGTTGATGCGGCTCACTGTTATTGTGCTGGGATGATGGCTCGTTGCTGACCTGCGCCTGCTCAGGAACAAATATTCGTTCCTTCATTTATTTAATTATTTGTATCACTTATCTTATGCTCTTTTCTAAATTATAGCCATTATATGACTGTCAATTTAATTTATTTGTTGTTGTAGTTGCTGACGTTCCGTTCTCTCTACAGCTTACATTTATAACAAAAATCTAATATTTTTTTTTACTGTTGTTGTTTAGCCATTCGTATGTCGTTTTTGGTGTTCTGAAGCGCCGTGCTCTCCGCAGCTCTGTGCAGTGCTTTGTGGCCTCGGGGTGAAAAGCGCTCTATAAGTGCAATTATTATTATTATTGTTATGTTGTTACGTCAATGGTATATCCACACATCATGGATGCATGCCGGGTTCAAGCAAGAACTGGTGGAAAATATGGTGGCGAAACAGTGGATGCGAGCCCATATCTTTAACACCAGGACTTACCGTGGAGCTGATCTGCCCTTGTCATCTATAAGATGCGCCTGCCCTTCTTCAATGGCGGTGGTGAACATCTACCAAAGACCACATTCGAACCCAGTGGCTTGGTCTCAGCTAGCTGATAAAATGTGCAAGTGAGAATGTAATCATTGCTTGCAGCTGAGACTGCTATCGTCCCTCCTTACTCCTGATGTTAGTGGAATGGCTGCCCTGGCTGATGGAAGAGGTGTTCCAGCTAGCCGAGAGAAAGTGGAAAGCCTGCTCCCCCATCTAAAACATCCCACGTCTGAGAAGGAGGCTTACTACAGCCTTCGCTTGGAAATTCGTACATCTGTGCAGCGTTGCAAGGGTGAGTGGTGGTCGCAAGCTGGAGAGGAAATGCAGTCTGCCTCAGTACCCCGTGATCACAAATTACTTTTAAATAGCATTAGAAGAATGACTTGCAACACAGCATCCATTACCTTGCTCAAAGGAAGAAATGTAGATCAGATCTCTAACCCTCAGGAACAAGTTTGCAGGTTTGTACAGCAATTCTGTAGTAACTTGTGGGAGGGGGACCATCTCAGCTCAGATAACACCATGAGCCAACATGGGGGTAACTCTGCTGTGGTTGAGTGTCTCAGATATTAGAAGAAGTAGCCACACTCTGTGAATGGCTGGTGAAGTGCCATCTGTAGAGAAAGAAGGTAAGGCGATCCAGAGTCGGAAACCAGGAAAAGCACTATGCAGAGAAAATCTCCCAAGCAAAATGCAGAAGGTGGTGTCTGTTTGCAGACTTCCCTATAAGACATTATAACTATTTAGAACATGGTATGGGTTCCACAGGATTGTAATATAAATAATACATAAATAATTGCTTTTATAAATCGCTTTTCACCCGAGGGTCACAAACTGCTGCACAGAGCTGCGGAGAGAACAACATGTCAACAAAAACGACATTATAAAGGAAAATCAGCAACAATAACGTATTTTGGGCTTTTTTTTAGGAGAGAGTTGTGGAACCCCAATGTGGTTTCAGGCCGAATTGGTTCTGTACACACGGCATATTCTCTGTCCGGCTGCTACAATGGAGGTGCAGGGAATTTAAACAGGACCTGGATTTCTACTTTATTGACCTGGTCAAGGCCTACGATACTATCCATAGTCTGTGGGTCCCTGACTCTCTGCTCACAATCATGAAGGACCTCCATGAAGGTGGGCAAGCCCAGGTAAAACTACATGGTCAGAAGTCAAAGTCATTCCCTGTACACCTGGTTCGACAGGGCTGCCCTTTGGCTCCTAGAATATTTAACATATTTTTACCATGTAGTTTGAAATGCTTTACATACATGTACCAGTAGACTTTCCATCCAGTACAGGTACAATGGGAGGCTGATCAATGCCTGAGTGCAGTCAAGGGATAGCTCTCTGCTTACCAACCATATTATATATGCCAATAATCTGGAAATAATCGTTCACTCTGAGGAGTTGGTGGCTCTGCTGTTGAACCTGCAATATGCCACAAAGAGATGGGGGTCTTACCTTCAACCCCACCAAAACTAAGCAACTGCATGGGTATTGTATGCCACTGAACACTCCACCCCCTCAGCTCTCCACGAGTTATGGGGTGGTTGTGAAGAGATTGGAGAAGTATTCATACCGAGGCAGTGTGTTTATGGCCAGTTGTTGTTTAGCCGCAGAGGTCTCACTCCGAATCAAGCGGAGATCATTATCTTTTCATTCGCTGCATAACGCTTTGTGGAAGCTGCCTGGCTTGTCACATCACAGAAATCATCAAGATCTTCTGAGCTACAATCATGCCCCTATTCTTAATGCTCGCAAAATGTGAACACCTCTGGTTGAATATCTACGCTGTTTCGAAACTTTCGGGGTAGCCTGCCTACAATCCATGCTGGGTTTAACCACGTTGCAATGAGTGAAGAGCACACATTCTCAAAAGATTTCGACAAAGTCCCATTGGTAAGCTCCGCCAACAGGCGAGGTTGCAGCCCAGCCACCGCATTCCCAAGCAGCTTCGGTTTGGCCGGATAGGGGGGCTAAACGGGCACAGCACGGGCTAGAAAAGAAATGGACTGATGTGGCACAGGAGGGCCTGGAGCTGAGTGAACTTGCTGAAGACTGGTACAAGCGGTGTCAAGATCGGCCTCCATGGAGTCATGAAGAATGCTACTTAACAGTTGAAGGCAGTCGCCCTCCAACAATAAAAATAATTAATAATAATTGCATTTATGGAGTTCTTTTACCTGAGGGTCACAAAGCGCTGAACAACAGTGGAGGGCTGAGAAGCAACATGTTCACAACAACAAGCAGTGCTGGATGGCTAAAACACAGCACGTTGGCACAGTAGGGTGTAGAGGTGGTACCTTTATCAGTCATCTCAGTCAGGCAACCCATAACACCTATGCGTCCCGTGGCGGCCTGTCGGTGATCCTTCTACACTTCATGTAGCCTCAAAGTGCATATGGCCTGGCACAAGCGCCGTGGTGACATCACTACTATTTCGTAGCGAATGGCGGTTGTTGTTGTTATATGTGTGTGTTTGCATATGCTGTGTGTCTCTTTGTGTATCTGTATGCTGAGTGGTGTCATTGTCTGTATGCTATGGGTTTTTGTTTGTGTATGTCCTGTGTCTGTGTGCTGTGTGTATCTGTGTGGGAGCTGTGTCTGTGTGTGTCTGTTCACTACTCTGTGAGTGCAGCGCCACTCCTCCTCACTGGGAGAATGTGATGGAACCTGCGGAGCGCCGCGTCTCCGCTCTCCCACAGATGGAGACGAAAGAGAAGCAGTTTCTCGGAGCCAGGCAGTCGCACCGGCCAGTCGACCACTGTAATCTGGATTCCTGAAGACACGGACACATGGATACATGATGACTCAGATACACGGAAACAGAGCCACACGAAGAGACATGGTGACGAAGACAGGGAGACTTGGAGACTTGAAGTTCGGCAGCCACACCTGCCAGTTATTCACAGTGGTCTGGATTCTTTGAAACACGGAAAGTATTTATCTTTTCGAGTCTCTTTTCTCTACGAATCTCTTAATGTATCTATATGAGTCTCTATACATCTCTATAAGGGAGTCTCACCAGGAGTCTCATGGTATCCAACCCCACCCCCGCCCCCCCAACAAGACGAAGCACTTTGTGGTGAGCCACGTGATGAGGAGCAGGGCAATGAAGAGGTGAGTCCCGCAAGACGAGCAATGGCCGTGGTTTTCCCAACCCCCGCACGCCCCGTCACAAACACCTTGTAGCTCAGCACCTCTAGACCTCCCCCGCCGGAGAGGGAGCCCACTGAGGGGCCCTCCAGCATCCCTGCAGGTGGGAAAGAGGTGACGAAGTCAGTAACTCGCTCGCACATCTACTCAGACTCACTCACTGACTCACACGCTCACATACACAACCACTCACCCAATCAGCAACAAAAACCGCCATTCGCCACTAAGTGGCGGTGTTGGCACCACAGCATGTGCTAGGCCAGGTGCGTCTTGAGGCCATGTGAAGTGTCGAAGGCTCACCGATAGGGGTCACAGAACAGACCAAGGTATTATGAGTTGCATGACTATCTAAGATTACAACAGGTTTTACCGTATCTGTCTATTATGCAGGTGTTAAGATCCCAAACACCACAATAGACACATTTTACAATGC
>JAZEWT010000006.1:13746592-13757358 GCA_036362905.1 Mordacia mordax
AGGAGGAGGAGGAGGAGGAGAGTTCCGAGCAGCTGGGCCCGCACGGTGAGACTCCACGGGATCCCGTGGGACCCGACCCTTGCTGCGAATGCAGCCGCGGGGTCCGGCGCGACGCTCAGTCGACCGCCACAGTGTTCACCTTGTGTCGGATTTTAACGCTGGCGCCGTCTTCGCTTCCGTGTGGCAGTGACGCTAAGCGCACAGCCTCGCCACAGCCTACTCTCCATTTCCGTGATTATCGCTCCTCCCTATGCCGGCACGTAAGAAGTGGGCAACTGTTTCGTGTAGTCCGTGCCCAGGAGCTGGAGGAATTGAAACACAAACTACTTCATGTTCTACGACTTAGTGCAGCGCTTTGTGATCCTCGGGTGTAAAGCGCTCGAGAAATGCAATTATTATTATAACGCGGCGGCGTGATGTAGTCGTGATCGCTTGTGCCTCAAACCAACAAGTTCCTGGATTCCATTTCCATCTCGGCTCCTTTGTGTGGGGAGTTTTTATGTTCTCCCTATTTCTGCATTGGTTTTCTCCGACTTTTATGTTTTCCTTCTGTTTTTATGTTTTCCTCCAATACCTAAAAAAATACACAAAGCGAATGGTATTGACTAAAACATACATACTCTGCCTAAAACCACTCAATTGCATTACATAGTAACATCGCCCCTAACTACTTAATAATAATGGTAGTTGCACTTCTAGAGCGATTTTCACCCGGGGGTCACAAAGCGTTGCACAGAGATCCATCGGCTGACGATGCAACAGCTGTCTCTTGAGTTTCTAGTCATACTTTACAGGATTCGCTTGATGAAGCGTCTTGAGACTAGAGTGAGACTTTACTGGCTGAACATAGTAAAAAATAATGCTGTGCCTAAAAATGACAACACTGAAGCAGTGCGTTGTGCCTACTTCAACATTATTTTTAAAAAAAGTTATTGTTGATTTGCCGTTCATATGTCGTTGTTGTTTCTAAAATGTCGTCCTCTCTACAGCCCAGTGCAGCGCTTTGTGACCCCCGGGTGAAAGCGCTCTAGAAGTGCATTATTATAACACAATGGTGGCCTGGTGTTAGGACAGGTCCTTTATGTACAGGCGAGCAAACACAGTGCAAGCGCTAGACAATGACGGCTATTAATATCTATCTCATCGAAAGGCATTTAGACGTGGTTTATCCACCGTCGTATTCTATGAAAACAAGTCAGTCACTTATTGAGTTGAGTGCCTTGGGCAATACCTGACGGGGTAGTGCGCCGAGACAGTGTTCGCCGTTTCTTGATGTCGAAGGCCTCTGCGGCGAACGCGAAACAATAGTGAGGTCCAGTTAACGCCTCGAAGGTGCCACGCAGTACATGTTTCGTAATAAAATAGGATAAAAATTACATTTTTAAATGACCTGCTTTTACCCACCAATCTACGTAGGGGATACAGATTAAAAGCGGGTGGCCAAACACGGACAATATGGGACTTATAATACAGTGAGATTTACATTTTAATTATTTTAGTGATAAATACGTATTTTTCTAATGTTTTGTAAAAAGAACAACAGTTATCAATTCATATCAGTATGGTTTAAAGGTTTTTATTAAAGGAAGAGATTATAGTAGTCTTATACGGTCAGTGTTTGGCCACCCGCTTTTAGTCTGTATCCCTAGATAGTTTGATTTTGTGTTCAAAAAAATTATTTTCTACTTTTAAGTGTGGTAAGAGTGGGTCATTTAAATTTTTAAATTTGTATCCTATTTTATTTTCTACTTTTTTTTTAGTCTTAGTCATTTATTGTCTGTATACTTGCAAATCAAGTCAAGCTTTTGAATTGTTAATCAATAACAGAATTTTTGCATCCAGCAATTTTTGATGAGCAAGAACCCGATTATTTTATAGAAACCGTTAAGAGGTGTACAGTTGTGGACCGGTTCACCCCTAACTAGGCATTGCCTCCTTCAGACGTAAAAATGTCAAGTCAGCTCACTGCGTGTCTGGCATCGGGAAAATATCGCCCCCATTAGACTGAATAAATAATATTTTGAAAGGATCGGCCTTGTCACCGGTCTTCAAACTTTTCACTAGATTGCATTGTCATACGAGTTATGCCTGCGTGCAAATTTTTAGCTCTCCAGCTTGACCGAAATTGCTTTAATTTTGTGCTTAAAGATTTTAACCATTACACACATCCACCAATGTAAGTTAAGTAAAAGCGGGTAAAAAAATCAAGTTGCTCTGTGGCAGCAGGGATGTTCAAGTCTGTCATGTCTTTAATACTGGGGATTGTGTGTGTGGTGTGCAGTTAGTGTACGGGCTCAGGCGCTATCCTTATATCCTGTTGCTTTATTTCTTAGCTAAAGCGGTGCAGTTTAAGTTAGTGTGTGACTCACAATCAATCTGTACCCCTATTTCTAAAATCAAGGTTAAGGAAACGTTTAAATTAAGCGTCTCGTCTTCACTGACACCTGAGTCACTAATCACACAGCTAAAAACTGCACCGTTTGGCAGAGGTTCTGCGTGGCTGCCTATCTGTATGACAAGCACACGAGTCACAAACATTGCTAACACACAGTGAACAGTGTTAAGGTCGCGGTATCAGTACAACACTAACTCCGCACGCATTTGTTGTTTTCAGCAGGGATCACTGCACAAACAGCACCGTGAGCGACACAGCAATGGCTGCTGGCACCCAAAGTGATAATTGAGCTCCTAGTAGCCGATGCTCGCTGGCCGTGACCCCACGCTAACACCATGACCCAGCCTGTTATCCTGCCAAGGTGGTAGCGGCGCCATCACTGCACCTTGCAAAGTGCTTGAGCAGCGTCAATGGCGCCTCTGAAGTCCCGAGTGGCTCCTGGTGGGAGTCCTACGGGGAAACTCTGTACGCACTATGTGCTGGTACATCACAAGGTCAACAGCCTCCGCAGCTTAATCGCCATCAACTCAGTGCTGCCGACAGGACAGGTGCTGCACGTCCCTCTAGATGCGCAGATGACGAGCGTGCCCCTCAACTCGCTGCCCCGCAAGGTGAAAATGGCGATTGCGAAGACGGTCACCAGCTCACCCTTGCTATCAAGCACCAACGTCACTCTCCTCAGTCCCATTGTCATCGTCGGCTGTCGCCGCACTCCCGCCACTTGTACCGAGGTCAAGGGTGGGCTTTTGCTGACTCGATCTTTGAGCACCAACGGTTTTGTCAGCACGGCTCAAGATAAATATACAGGCCAGCACCTGTACTCTTCAGCAACGTCTGTGCTGGCGTGGTTGAAGGCCTCTCAGCAACCTGCTCCAGCTGTTCGACCAGGTGGTGAGATTGGCACGGTATCTTCGCTCCCTTGTGGTGCCACCCATAGTGCATCCGATGGCTGTACAGCTGGCCACTCTGTGGCCATGCCTTTGGCAGCTACTACGCTGGGGAGTTATAGTATCAAGGCCGTGGCGAGTTCTGCCAAGGTGACGTCTGCAGGCACTGCCACCGACAACAACGTGAAGATTCCCGTTGCCGTTGTGCACAGAGGTGTTGATGAAGATGCACCCACACGATCTCTGCCGTCTCACCTGGGTGGCGTTCCCTTCTCAGTGGGCGACGTCACAGCCACCACATTGCGGGAGGTCACGGACACGAGTGATATAAACCCCAGCCCTTTGCCAGCGGCAAGTTCTAAAGGGCTGGGTACCCTCATCGTGTCTGAAAGCTGGGCTTGCATCATGCTGACTGAGAGGAGGGATGTGGTTGGAGACGCTGCTGCTAATGGGTTGCACGCGATAGCCAACATTTCTCGCGTTGCCCCAGCCAATGGCGATGCCACCACACCAACGACGAGCGCGGCTACGGAGCGACTTGGAGCTACAAATCTCGGCGCTGGGTGGCGTGGTGACTTGACTGGGATGGGAGTTTGGCACAGGCCCGTGAACTGCGCACGGAATCTCATTAACGACTGCGGAGTCCGAGGTTTACGAAGTTCGCGAGATTTTCCAGCGGATGAGGCAAAGGCAAAGGCTGCAGTGGGAGCTAATGGTGCCAGTAGTGCCATGGGAGAGAAGACTTCAAGAGAGAAGCGAATTTCACTCGTATCGCCGGACAGATGTATACTCACAGACTGTAAGGTAATGTCAATATGAAACTGAGGTGTATAAAAATCACTGAGCCACTGGTACAATAAGCCCATAACGTCTGTAGCTATCTGGAGACTCCTGCCAGAGTTTCTGACAGTGTGCATTACTGATGTAGGTTTTCACATCTTGATGCATGGTGATTGCTTGCCAAAGCTGTTCGATTGGGATCTTTAGCAAGATGCCTCCAATATCGTCGGCTAAACGTCATGAACGAGAGAGGAGTAGTGCTCAACAGGAAAGAACAGCTTTGGCAATAAATCAATGTACAGTATAGCATAAGTGACATGATGACACCATGGTTACTTCGTGATTAAAGGGCGGTTTTGTGTTTTTGTACATATGTATGTGTGTGTATACATATGTGTGTGGATATGCAGACATACGTGTGTATATATCTGTGTATACGTGTATGTACGTACGTATATGTGCGTGTACATTCTTGACTGAAGGGACCCTGAGGTGAGGTAGCTCAGTCTGGCTCCAACAGATGGGGTTCTGTCAAAAGGTGATGTGAACACCTTTCCCCCTGGGGCCTCCAACGCAGGCTTTTTGATAGGCTCACCGCAGCAATTGATAATGTGAGGTACCACTGGAGGGCTGAGCAGCCCCTTGGACACACCAACCTACCTACATGCTCACTCCTCGCTTAAAACCAACACAGCCTCACCATCTCGACCCCATTTACCTACAGCAGATGCATGCCCAGGCCAATCCCACCCACCCCCACCTCACCGCACTCACCGCACATACAAAGTATCTCACCCTCACACACATTAACTACACTATGCTCACTAAACACACAGCACCCCGCTGCGCTGTACGCTGCAGTGCAAACCATAGATAACCACACGCACAAATCCTCGCAAATCGGCAACATGTTCAGAAACAGCATCATGTTCGGAGCCGGAAGTGTATTTAGGGCTTACAGTTAATAATAATAATTGCACATCTAGAGCGCCTTTCACCCGGCAACAACAACAACGACATAAAACTAGCAAACCAACAGCAATAAAGTTACCACAAAGAGGTGGGGTGTTATCATGAGCCCCATCAAAACCAAGCACCTGGGTAACGTATGCCACCGAACACTCCACCTTCTCAGCTTTCCAATAATGATGGGGCATTTGTGGACAGTGGAGAAGCTTCCATACCTAGGCAGTGTGCTTATGGCTGGTTCCAGTTTAGCAGCAGAGGTGTCGTACTGAATCATTGGGTAGCATTATCTTTTCAGTGGATGCTTAAGGCTGTATGGAAGCTACTTGGCCTGGCGCTCCACAAAAATGATCGGGTCTTCTCAGCTGTAGTTCAGCCCTCTATTCTTTATCATTGCAAGACATGGACCCCCCTGATGGAAAATCTGCGCCGATTTGAAACTTTCCAGATGGTCTGCCTATGATCCTTTGTTTAACCAAGTTGGATTGTGTGAAGAGCTCACACATTCTCGTAAGATCTGGACCAAGTTCCACTGGTAATCTCCAGCAGGTGACGTTGTGGTGGCTGGATCATGTAACATGCATACCCAGCCACCAAATGCCCAAGCAGCTTCAGTTTCACCGGAGCTAGCGGAGTTGCTGAAGACTAGTTCCAGCGATTTCAAGATCGGCCTCTGTGGAGGAAGGTCATCAAGGACGCTATGGGGAAGTTGGAGGAAGTCACCCCCCATCAACAGCAGAGGGTAGAGGAGTGACGCTCACAACAACGAATGGAGTGCTGGGTGGCTGAAACACAGCAAGTTGGCAGAGTAGGGAGCACAGATGGTGCATTTGCCAGTCATCTTAGTCATGTAACCCATAATACCTGGATCTGTCCTGTGACCACCTGTCGGCGAGCCTTCAACCCTTCAAGTGGCCTCAAGGTGCATATGCCCTGGCACAGGTGTGTGATATCACTGCCACTTAGTGGCGAATGGCCGTTGTAGAGAGCAGTAGTGTAACAGCATGCTGCAAGCGATCCTGAACCTCTCCTAAGTCGACTCAGCCTCAAATGAGTACCTGGTGTTGTGTGTAAACATTACCGCAAGGGAGGCAAAGGTGACTGGGTGTGATGCTACCCACTCTGTCGTTTGCCATGTTGGCTTTCATAGATGCTCGCTAACAGCACTTGACCCTACAGTGTTTTAAGGTTATGTTTACGTGTGCACATATGTGTCTTTGTGGCATGCTACAGTGCTCCAAATATAGTGACCGAGTTGTAATTCCACTCATTCCAACATTAGTGACAATTATATGAACCGATTTTGGTGCTTCTCTGGTTTGACTCTGCTTGAATTAAGTTCACGGTGTGATGTACAGGAAGGGCTGGTTGATTGTGGAGTCGTGTTCCTGGATGACGCCATGAGTGGCAGATTTTAAATGCATGAGTGACAGCAAGTCGGCAATTCGTAATGACGCGATCGGAAAGGCTTCCCTGTAGGGACATTGTTAAAGCACGAGTGAACCATTTCTGGCGTACATGAGGCTTGCTCACAGTCTGAATGGCGACAGAAGGGACCTTCATTGTGCGGTGACAGGTCCCCCGTGTGATTAAGCCTCCGCCGGAAGGTGTCGTGCTGGTTCCGGCCTCGGGGCTGCAGACACCCAGCGCCACCGAGCGGACCTTGCTGGCACGTGCGGGCATCACCATGGACGTGCGTGTATACCTCCTGCCCCTGCTGCCCAGGAGGTCCAGGTCTTGTGCTCGCCTGTGGGCCTCTCATAACTGGCATGCTCCCTCAATGGCAGAGCCTCCTCACATCACCCCTCACCGGCCTGGACATCGACCACAGCCCCAAACGGTAAATATGCAAGGAGCGGTTGGGTTGTTGACGTGATTAGGTTATAGAAGGGAGTGGCTGGGTTGTGTAGCCGTGTGGTTCATTCTCTTGTGCAAGTGAAACCATGTGTTCACATTCATTGCCAAATGTTGCCAACAGGTTAACATGCACCGCACAATACGGCTACAAGGCGAGCCCTTGAGCGGTGCAACAATCCCCTCTCAGCAGCACCGATACCGTCACAAGCCCTGCTCGCCGCTAGTGGTCAACGTGGATCCCCCCGGGATGCCGCCGTCACCATGGCCACATCACCATGGCGACAGCGCAAGCCACGAGACGTGCGAGGCCGGCGGACGCTCGCCGAGCGATGGCGTTGACGACATCTTCTACAGTGAAAATGGTGCGTGCAACGGCATGGACTGGACGACCGATATTCCCTGGGAGGGAGGTGTGGGGGTGCCGGGTGAGGGGAGCAAGTCGGACCCGCAGCCACCCTTCGAGGCGATGATCCCCTCACCACCAGCCAGTTGCCACGACGACACAGAGCAGCGTGACCGCCTGGCCTGGCTGCGCTTCACCCTGAGGGAGAAGCAAGAGGCCGTCGAGCAGGCCCTGGCTTTATCTCAACTGCACTAACCCCTCACCCTCCAATTTGCTCGTCACCTAACGAGACACAATAAACCCCCGGAAGCGTCTCTTCTGCAGGGTGTGTGATATATGTAAACCACAGCAGTGAATACGATTTGTCTGCTGCTCTAATGAGCATTTAAAAACATTTTAAATTCATGTACATTTACGTTATTGTTTAAATCTCCCGTGTGGAGAGTTATCTCATGAAGAGTGGGGATGGAGATGAGAATGCTTATGAACCAATGCTGAGTCTCTACTGCCTGTGATCACATCACCTGGAATGCACGAAATCTCATCAAACCTCATGGTCTAAGCAGGTGTGGTTCTGGATCATGCTTTAACACACGTTTGACCACCCTGCACGACAATAAGTGTTCGAGACTCTGGGTCTACCTGGTGAGCAGCAGAGAGCAAGGCCAGACAATCCATTGTGTCGGTGCTCCCCATCTTCAAAACTGACTAGCGTTAAGTTTGGTCAAATGAACCCCACGACCTACAATTCTACGTGAGGTAGCCTGTGTCCAGGAGAGGATTGAGAAGCAGAGATGTACGGCGATAGGCGTGCAGCTGTCCCGAGGTCGCCGTTTCAGCTCCTCCCCATGTCACAGTTACAAAATGGTGCGAGTTTCATATATGCCCCTCGCGTATGTCCAGACAGCAGTATGAATGGTACACTAGAGGTTCCCAGCCTGTTTATTTATGCGGACCACTAGATCGTCATCATCAAATGGATTTGCAAACCAAGACATATGCAAACCGATTACATATTTTTACATAGCCTATGGCTGTGTGGGTTTTCCAATCTCTTCCAATACTCTTGATTAGTGTGGAAGTACCGGCCATGATACCCTATAGTTTGTGTTCCGCATTGTTGGTTTTTACGGATTTCCAAACATTAACAGGTTTTTGATGATTGCTTCGAAAAGCTGCTCTCTCGGGACAGCCGCGTCGATGGCTCTCTCTCCTCTCCTCGCGACGTTTCGCCTCACACGTTGGAGGCATCTGTGGCTAGTCCCCTAAAATTAGGGGACTAGCCACAGACAAAGCAGGGAGGGGGAAATCACAGCTCCGGGGGTGGGAACAGGATATGGAAATTAGTGTCAAAGTGACCTAGAAATGGACTCACACAACAAAGAACACACGCATCACGCCCACACATATAAGGACACAATAGAAGCCACGCACGAACACTTCGCCTGAGGATGCCTCCAACGTGTGAGGCGAAACGTCGCGAGGAGAGGAGAGAGAGCCATCGACGCGGCTGTCCCGAGAGAGCAGCTTTTCGAAGCAATCATGCATCGAGCCGTGAAAACCTACATCATAACAGGTTTTTGTCTGCTTCACAATTTACCGATTGTTGCCTTCTGCCCACCCTGCCTTGATTGGTGGAAGGTCTTTTCGACAATATGTTTAAAACTTGAGTGTTTCTTCACTTATTGGAAATATATAACAGCAGGGTGATTTGCTGCCCAACAGCTTATTCAATGTACCTTTAATTATCAACAACATAAAATCCTGAAGCCAAAAGATAGTAAACATTCTGTTATCAATCACAAATACACCTCGGTATCCGTGGTTTTGCTCTTCGTGGTCACTCTTTTCTCCTGCGTCCCAGGAATAAGGAGGACTAAATCTATGCTGCATTTCGATGTTGTTGATTTACTACTGCTTGTGCCTACTGACAATACAGTGTGTGAAACACGCATCCCTGGTTGGATTATATCTGGGATGCGCCCATCTGGCTGGCACAGAGCGGGTATAAATGTTATGTGCTATCCATTACTGTGTTTAGTTATGTTTCATCCACGGTAATGTGTTTAAGAAATGCAACAGACTATATCCTAATTTATCATAATTATCAGGACCTGCTTAGTCCTCTACAGGCTCGTAAGGGGCCCGAGCCTATCCCAGCAGACACAGGTCGCAAGGCTATACCCAGGATGGGCCGCTAGTCCATCGAAGAATACTGAAGGAAATTTAATTAGCTGGTCAATTAACCTATTGCCCCGGAACAGTATTTAAGAATTAATCAGAGTACTTGGCAATACCCACGCAGACACAATTAAAATCATTTGATATATATGACAATTGAAGATCTACTAAAAAGTTTCAGATATGTTGCCAAAATTTAAATTAAAACATTCACAATTCTCATGCCATTATCTCACGTTCCAAAATGGTGAAAGCAAGTAATTACAGAATCGCTTCATTCTGCCTCATATCGCAGCCTGCTTTTGAAAATGTTCCGTAGAGAGGCCGCCAAACACCCTCTCGGGTTCACGATCATGTCAGCTGTAGCATAAGATGCTGTCTAGTGTGGGACTGGCCGTGACTCCGTAATCACTGTCGGGCTCTTGGTGTATAGTGGGAGTCACTCTCATCTAGTATTCATTTCTGAAGGTAACTATTCCATCTGCTGTATGTTCTTATAATCTCAAGTAAATTCATCATTATCAATAACCGCGTAATTCTATAGATGGTCGTGAGGAACCGGAGCCTATCCCAGTAGACAGGGTGCAAGACGGGGCTATGCCCAAAATATGACGCCAGTGCATCGCAGAGTGATGGTGGCAATTACACAGCAGGTCAATTAACCTATACAGCAGTATGTATTTGGACGGTGGAAGCAAACCAGTTGCTCAAACGACGAAATGAGCTAGAATTGCTCTCTATAGTTGGTCATTTGGGATAGTGTGTTTAGTGCTCCTGCTCTCTCCTTCGCAACGTTTCGCCTTCAACGTTGAAGGCATTATTTTAACGCCTGATGATGCCTCCAGGAACACTCGATACAGCTTTCCCAAATGAACAGGTATGGAGCGTAATTCTCATACATTGTTGTGAAAACCTACATCGGTACATTGGTGAAATGTCTCACCTTGGCGGAATGATCGCAATGTGCAGCATGAAGAAACGGCACGATGACGGCCCAGGTGTACCGTGCCCATTACACCTGCGTTAGCGTTCGGGGTTAATAGCAAAGACCACACAACGGAAGCCATGGGTAAACCACAGTTCATCGCGAATGTCGTTACACGTGTGAGTGGTTATTTGTGAGTGAGTGGGTGGTTATATGTGTTGCTGATTATATGCGTGGGTGGGTGGTTATATGTGTGGGTGGGTGGTTATATGAGTGGGTGGGTGGTTATGTGATTGAATGGGTGGTTATATTTGTGGGTAGGTGGTTATGTGAGTGAGTGGGTGGTTATGAGTGTGAGTGGGTGGTTATGTGTGTGGGTAGGTGGTTATAGGAGTAAGTGAATGGTTATACGTGTGAGTGGGTGGTTATATG
>JAZEWT010000006.1:13757858-13771402 GCA_036362905.1 Mordacia mordax
CACGGGGGGACAGAGAGACAGACACGGGGGGACAGAGACACAGAGGTACGGAGAGGCATGGAGGGACAGACACAGAGGTATAGAGAGACACGGGGGACAGAGACACATGTTCCTTAGAGACACGGGGGACAGAGACACAGGTACAAAGAGACACGGGGGGGACAGAGACACAGAGGTACAGAGATACAAGTACAGAGAGACACGTGGACAGAGACACCGAGGTACAGAGATACAGGTACAGAGAGACACAGGGGACAGTGATACAGATACGGGGGGACAGACATAGAGGTACAGAGAGACACGGGGGGACTGAGACACAGAGCTACAGAGATACACATAGGTACAGAGAGACACGGGGGGACAGAGAGACAGAAAAGGGGGTACAGAGACAGAGGTTTAGACAGACACGGCGGAACAGACACAGAGATACAGAGAGACACGGGGGGACAGACACAGCGTACAGAGAGACACGGGGACAGAGAGACAGTGGTACAGAGAGACACGGGGGGACAGAGAGACAGGTACACACAGACACGGGGGGACAGAGACACAGGTACAGAGATACACGGGGGACAGAGAGACAGACACAGAGGTACATACAGAGAGGCACGGGGGGACATAGACACAGAGGTATGGAGAGACACTGCGGGACAGACACAGAGGTACAGAGAGCAACGGGGGACAGAGAGACAGGTACACACAGACACGGGGGGACAGAGACACAGGTACAGAGATACACGGGGGGACAGAGAGACAGACACAGAGGTACATACAGAGAGACACGAGGGGACAGAGACACAGAGGTTTGGAGAGACACTGCGGGACAGACACACAGGTACAGAGATACACGGGGGGACAGACACAGCGGTACAGAGAGATTCGGTGGGACAGAGACACAGGTACAGAGACACGGGGGGAGAGACACAGAGGTCCAGAGAGACACGGGGGACAGACACAGAGGTCCAGAGAGACACGGGGACAGACAGAGGTACAGAGAGACACGGGGGGACAGACAGGTACAGAGAGACACGGGGGGACAGACACAGAGGTACAGAGAGACACGGGGGGACAGAGACAGGTACGCAGAGACACAGGTACAGAGATACACAGGGGGACAGACACAGAGGTACAGAGATACACGGGGGAACAGAGACACAGAGGTACAGAGAGACACGGGGGAGCAGAGACACAGAGGTACAGAGAGACACGGGGGAGAGACACAGAGGTACAGAGAGACACGGGGGAGAGACACAGAGGTACAGAGAGACACGGCGGGATAGAGACACGGAGATACAGAGAGACACGGGGGGACAGACACCGAGGTACAGAGAGACACGGGGGGACAGACACAGCCGTACAGAGAGGCACGGGGGGACAGACACAGAGGTACAGAGAGACATGGGGGGACAGAGACACAGAGGTACAGAGACACGGGGGGACAGAGACACGGGGACAGTCACACAGAGGTACGCGGGGACAGAGACACAGAGGTACGGAGAGACACTGAGATAGGCACAGGTACAGAGACACACGAGGGGACAGACACGGATGTACATAGAGAAACACGGAGACAGATACAAATATAATAATAATAATTGCACTTCTTTAGTGCTCTGGATTAAATGGCATCTGACAAACAACAACGACAAAAGAACAGCAAATGAACAATAATAACATGTTTTTTTACAAATCTAAGCAGTGGAGAGAATGGCATGTCTTGTACAGAGACACATTGAGACAGACACATAGACACAGAGGCACAAAGGGACCCCCCATGTCGTGGACCATGGGGACAGAAACAGACATAGCGTCTGAGGATGCCATCGACGCGGTTATCCCTAAAGATTAGCTCTTGGAAGCCAATCATCATTCATAGATCCGTGAAGATTTACATCCGTGCACAAAAAGAGGCAAATACAGCGACACATTGGGCAGCTTGAAGCGAGGTGTCCGGTGGAGATGAAGGCAGAGACAAAGACATGCAAAGGAGCAGTCGTCGCCACGATGCTGGTTATTCATCAAGATAGTCTGAGAATCAGAAGACGCTCGCAATATTCTGTATTTGGGAACTTTTGTTTTGTATGGCATAGAACCAAGGGTGTGTCTAGAAATCCCAGCATATGTATGACGTTTTGTTGTTTCATGAATCTCCTCGAAGCATGATGGGCTGCTTCAACTACCAACCATAATTTGAGCTGTTGGGTCAACACGCTATGCCATTTGGCCGGATTTCATTCTTCCTCTTTTAGTAGAGGCTTCATGATTCTGCTGATGCCGGTGTGCTCTTGCAAAAAAATAGTGATAATCTCATCTCATCTCATTATCTGAAACCGCTTAATCCTATATAGGGTCACGGTGAGCCGGAGCCTATCCCGGAAACACAGGGCGTAAGGCAGGAATACACCCGACGACGGGACGCCAGTCCATCACCGATAGTGATAATCGATCTTGAATTTTGTTCACGTTATTTCCAGATCTTGCCACTAGATGGTGGACTTATCACGTGATCACCTTGGTGGTGGTGCCCTTGTGCACTTGCATATTAGAAGTGCAGTGAGCTCACATTTGCCACTTTCTGCTTAGAAGATGTGAAGACAAAACTGAATTTTAATTTATAGTAACATTGCAATACCGCAACCATTGTGGCAGAGGTTAGGGGTGGGTGTAACAGTATTGGTGTTATGGTGGTGGATGTGTGTGTGTCTGCGTGCAGGGGACAGGAGGAGCGGCATGTCTTCGTCAGAGGAGTCTGTGCGGTCACTCCTCACGTGGGTTCGTCAGCGCGCCCCTGGCCGCGTCACATGGGAGCGCCACTCGCTGCTCGGCCCGCCTCTCACACTCGTTTCCGTGCAGCTCGCGATGGCACAGCTCAACAAGCGGGTAGCCGAGCAACGGGCGATATGATATGGCCAGGACAGCTAACGCAACTCTGATTGCCTTTCGACACTACCACAACAACAGTAGACTTCTACTAACACAACCACGTCTCAATGCTAGCTAGATGTTGCCAAAAGGCTTTTCTTTTGAAAAAGTCTTGCCTTTTTTAAGTACTTGCCTTTTGAAAAAGGCTTGCCTTGGGGCAACATCTGGGTACCATTGAGACAAGGCTAAAAAGGAAGCCGTCTCTGATGCAGGCCAATCAGTTTCAAGGACGATGCATATATTATCAACACACACCAACGTGTGTGATTGCTGTAAACTTGACACTTTATGAAAAGTGTCTATTTGGTGTTTTAGGAACTTGACACTTATTGCCAGAAAATGGCTAAAGCAAATACAAATAATTCTTCAACAAACCAAAGGAACGAATAAGTGTTCTGGAGCAAGCACAGGTCAGCAGTGAGCCACCATCGCAGCACGACAACAGTGAGCCATATCAACAGTGCTTTTCAAAAGACCTGAGAGTCTTACAGAACAAGTGAGTCTTGAGATGAGATTTGAAGATGCCCAGGGAATCAGCTGACCGAATATCCAATGGAAGGGCATTCCAGAGTCTGGGAGCAGCACACGAGAAGGCTGTTACCCATCAAATGGTGGTGCGATCTGGGCACATACAGCAAGCCCGTATTTGAAGATCGATGTTGCGTTGAGGATGCCTGAAGTAGGTCATTGATGAATGTCAGAGCAGTGCCAGTGAGAGCCTTGTAGGTTAGGAGGCTCTTGAATTAAATCGCCAGTGGAGAGACACCAGTAGTGGGAATGTGTGATAGTGGAT
This sequence comes from Mordacia mordax, assembly GCA_036362905.1. Classification (NCBI taxonomy): domain Eukaryota; kingdom Metazoa; phylum Chordata; class Hyperoartia; order Petromyzontiformes; family Petromyzontidae; genus Mordacia; species Mordacia mordax. The sequence goes on from JAZEWT010000006.1 coordinate 13,761,574, forward strand.
GGGTGTGCGGGTCGGGACTCTAGCAGCAGTAGTCTGCATTTATAGGAGACACTAATTAGGTAGCCAGGAATGCCAGGGAGTAGTACATAGCAATAATCGATTCCTGAAGAGATGAAGATGTCTATTAGCTTCTCATCATCCGAGGGTAACAGGATGTTGCATAGTCTGTCTATGTTTCTGAGATGGAAGTAGGCTACCTCCGTCACCTTGTTGATGTGTCTCTCGAAGGTGAGTGAGGAATCAAGAGTCACTTCTGGACTCCTGACTGCCACTTCAGTGGTCTGGTCGTCAAGCATCAATTGGATGGGTTCAGCCTTGAACAATTGGTGCGGGGTTCTGACAAGCAAAACTTCTGTTTTGTCACCATTTAGTTTTAGGACTTTGCAAGCTGTCATTAACAGTGACAAGTAGGTTATCAACTATTTTGACCAGTGCAGTTTGAGTGCTATGGCCGAATCTGAACCCAGATTGGACAGGATGGATGAGGTCATTGTTGAGGATGTGTTTCTGGAGTTGCATTGCTATTGCACGTTCAAGGACCTTTTGGAGAGGAATGGTAAATTTGAGATGGGACGATAATTATTAGGGATGTTGCAATGAAGGCCAGGTTTTTTGGGCAGAGGGGTAACTGCGGCACATTTGAATAGTGAGGGAACAGTGCCGGAGTGAAATGAGCTATTGAAGAGATTAGTGACGAAGGTGGCAAGGGATTTGAAATTTGCCCAGATGAGTTTGGATGGGAAGGGGTCCAGGGAACAGTTTGTAGGTCGAGATCTGTTAACTAATGAATAGACATTGGATTTTGTTAAGTTGGAAAATACTAGAAGTTTTGAGCTCAAGGTAGGGCGGGAAAGGAACATTTGTTGAGGTATTGGTTGGTTGTTGAGACTGGGTAGAGATATTGTGGGCTTTGGTTTTGTCTGAGAAAATCTGAATCACGTGAGGGTAAGTGACTGATAGGATGAAGGAGCCGATTAATGGTCGAGAAAAGGATCTTGGGCTTGTCACAGGTCTCAGCCAGAATGCTGGAAAAGTGGTTGGTACGGGCGCAATCAAGTGTCTTCCAGTAGCAATTGAGCTGGTCCTTAAATATTTGAAAGTGAACGGTGAGGCCAGATTTTCTTCAAGTCAGTTTGGCCCTGTGTGCATTAGCCTTGAGATTCCTCATTTGAGCAGTATACCAGGGGGATGGTTTTCAGCCTCAGACACAACATGGTTTTAATGGGGCCAAGTTATCCAGTATACTTGATGGCAGGCTGTTGTATGTTTCAACTGTCACATCATAGACAGAGTGAGCCAAGCCAGAGAATAATGAACTGTTAATTGCAGCAGTTAATAAGTCTGGAGTAATGGCGTAAAGATTTCGGAATTGGATTTTGTGCTTGGTGATGGGAATGGGTGGCGGTTCCTGAAGATCAAATCACAGGGGAATGATCAAACGGACCAGGATCAGTGATGGACAGGTGGGTTACAGATATGCCCCTTGAGCAAACCAAGTCCAGAGTATGGCCACATCTGTAAGTGGCAGATGTCACGTGTTGAATGAAGCTAAAGGAGTTCAAAGTGGCCATGAGATCCCTTGCAAGAGGGCCCTCTTACAGATCCAACATGGACGTTGAAATCGCCAAGTATCAGGATCCTCTCATAATTGGAGCACAGCTTAGAAAGTAGCTCGGACGGTTCATTGACAAAATAAGTCGAGGATCCAGATGTGCGGTAAAGCAACACCAACTTCACAGGTTGAACCGACCGCCAATCCAGAGACATACGCTCGAATGAATGGAAGGTTGGCAACATAATCTGTGGGATGTCGGCAGTAACACGGTGAACTGCAAGGCCGCCACCGCGGCCATGAGAAAAAAAAGCTTTTCAATAAGTGCAAAGCCCGGCAGTTGAGCCTGATTTAACGTAAGAAAATTATCTTGATGGTGCCAGGTCTTTGTTCGGTAGAGCAGGTCCAGACTATTGTTCAAGATCAGCTCAGCAATGATTGAGGCTTTTTCATTGCTCGGTGAGTGCACGTTGATGTTTTGGTATTTGTCGTCTGGTTTGTGTGTATATGGATGTATGGTTGTGTGTAGGTGTGTGCGTTGTAAGTGTGGAAGTGTATGTGTGTGGTAATGTGTGTAGAGTGATAGGTCTTTATCTCTCGGTGTAGCGTGTATTTCACGTATTGCACTAGGTGTGAGTAAATGTTTTGAAGCGTCCAATGCCGGAGGGTGTGTTGGTATATATGATTCTGCTGTGAACCACTGCTAGTGTCACTGTTATCACATCTCAGTCGCCATCTGTCTGCCCATCTCTTCATCTCGTTGTGTTGCTGCATGTCCAGAATGGAGGGCAGTTTGAAGCACCATTGGAGGAGGCATTGCTGCTACGCCACTGGATTTTGCGGGAAAAGATTGCACTGGAGGAGCAGCGAGATTGGGGGGCAGAGAGCCCTCCGGAGCGCCTCGGCTCCGTCCGGCAGGAATACACGGCCCTCCTGGAGGGTGCCAACCTCCTCGACCTGGCAGATGTGTTAATGGCCTATCAGAAGGGGCACACAGAGCAGGAAGACCGCCACACAGGCAACCCTGTACCCTCTTCTGTGCGTGCCCATCAGCCCTACCCTCCCGTGGCAGTGTAACAGTAGCTTAATTCTCTATTGTAGGATTGTAGCAATAGCCTCAAGTCAGTTGATTGCAATCGACAGGTTGATCCCAGAGTCTTGAACAGTCAATTTAAACTTGGATAAAAAATATATCGAGGGCGGCACGGTGGCCCAGTGGTTAGCCTCACAGCAAGAAGGTCCCGGGCTCGAATCTCGGCTCGTGTGCCTTTCAGTGTGGAGTTTGCATGTTCTCCCCGTGTCCGCGGGGGTTTTCGCCGGGCACTCCGGTTTCCTCCCACAGTCCAAAAAACATGCTGCTGAATAGGTTAATTGGCTTGCAGACTAAATTGCCCGTAGTGCCCGGTGATGGACTGTCGTCCCATCGTGAATATATCCGTGCCTTGTGCCCTGTGTCTGCCGGGATAGGCTCCGGCTCACCGCGACCCTGTACAGGACTAAGCGGTTTTTGACAATGAGATAAAAAAATATATCGATTGAGAAAGTCGAGATTTTGTACGGTGGTTGTATTTAAAAATTTGGTGACCTTAGATCGCAAATGCAAGTTGTTGGAGATAGTGTACAAGCACTTATGGGTAGTGTGCAGCAAACGCAGGTGTCAGATTAAGAATAGGTAAATGTTATCCATAGTGTACATTTTGTGGGGTTTTAGAAAAGTAGAAATTGTGTTGCATTGCGATTGTAAAAGTGGTCTTGTGTTTTAAAAGGCTGGAGACCACTTCAGTACAGTATATCAGTGTATGCCACTTTAGTACAGCACAGTGGGTCGCTGCATAGTGCAGCGTAGGAGAGTGCAGCACAGTTTGCATGGATGACTTGCCTCCACGCGCCTCCGCGTGCTCTGCCAAGCGGGGCGAGGTAGCTGCTGACGTAAGTAGCCGGCCTGGCTTGGCATGCATTCTATGTGCGGTGTTGTGCGAGCGTTTGATACATTTGACAGGAGAGCCAGAATTTAGCCCTGACTCTGCATAAATCGCGCACCGCCAGCACAATGAAATGTTTGCCGAGAACACAAACTTAATGGAGTGCTTAGCGCCACAAAGAACCATTTTACGACAGCTGACGAAAATCTTGGCCTCTGCAGAACGAGGTGCACATTTGTAACCTTTGGAAAGAAAATTGGACACTAAACGGATGAAAAAATATAGTGCTGATTGCAGCAACATTTTGACAGTTTAAGTTTCCCTGTTCTTACTGCATTTTCTTTGGAGAGCACCACTTGGCCCCTAGCCTTCTCTTTGCAGGAAATGGTGCTGCTGAAAGTGGTGCGCGCCCTCGTCAGGTTTCAGCTCCGTACCTTTTTGCGTTCTTGCTTCCAATTAGTGCTTCCAGCTCTCCACCCCCCGCCTGCGTCTTCCACTGGGTGTGGGAAGAGCAAAGCTGCAGCTTGTGACGCGCAGTCCGGCAGCTGCACCTTGCGTGCCGGCCGTGCGCCTGCCACGGTGCTTGGCCGGTCGAAGTTGTCCTCTGTGCCACGCCCGCCCCCTCCCACGGTCCTGGCGCCCCTGCTTGAGGATTTCCTCTGGGAAGCGCGGTCGAGCAGGGGTCTCGTAGCGGCAGTAAATCGCATGGACTCACGGACGTGTGGAGGTGAGTCGTGTGATGCGATGCAGGACCAGTGCTGTCATCGTCTCACATGCCCCTTGTTGAGTGGTGGGATTGACGTGAAAAGCCATCCTCGGCTCTGGACAAAACCAATGAAGATGCTGCGAATTTGAATGAGCAGATAATCCTGCTCAGTCCCATATCTGTCTCTCCAAAAAAGGATTTAATGCAATGGTCTCCGACCAGTGTTTTCTGATCGATACGTCGATCCCAGTCTTGAATGCTCGAAATTCAGTACGGTCTTTGTATTATAAACTGGCGGATGTTGGGTGGCGAATTCCACCTGCGAAGATGCTGTGCAAGCACTCATTGATCAGCAAGTACAGGTGCCGCACTGAGAATAGGCGTTGTATCGCGTACATTTTTGGGGATTTTCGTGAAGTAGAATATTAATAGTAGGTCTTGTGTTGCATTTAGATTATAAAATCATCTTGTGTTTAAATAAGGTTGCAGACCACTCTTTGAACTCGTTTGTACTTATGTCAGGCAACACCTTACTTTGACGTTTTCAGCAGTTTTGGTTGAATACAAACACGGCATTGTTTTAGTCATTTGTGTCATCAGCAGAGTCATGCTGATGACACTATTGTGGGTGACCTGCCCCGAGATGGTTCTAAGCAAGGGTCTCGCTAAGTTATGGATAAAACTTACATTACATTAAGCATTATCTCGTGGAGAATATAAGCGATGCAATGATGCTGATAACGATGGATGGATAATGCTAATGATGATGCTACATACTCCCATACACCACTACCCACCGCACCCGGTCACATTACACTTGGGTCACTTGGCTCAGCTGGTGGCCGGGGTGGGGGGGCAGAGGGGGTGCACGTGGGAGTGTTTTCACAGCTGCTGCGTGATGGGGGGGGCGCCTGGTGGCAGCTGCCTCTACCTGGTTGTGGCCTGAACTGGCTTTTTGGTGGTGCTGCAGTGCAGTCTCACTGGTGTGGAAGTGCATTTTCCGTGGTGTGGTAGTGTCGGCTCCGTGGTATGGTAGTGGAGGCTCAGTGGTGTGGTACCGCAAGCTTGGTGGTGTGGTAGTGCATATGGGCTCGTCTGTTAGTACGCGCTTGGCGGTATGGTATTTTGGGCATAATAATAATAATTGCATTTATATAGCGCTTGTCACCCGAGAGTCACAAAGCCCTGCACAGAACTATGGAGAGAACGGCACGTCAACAACAACAAATAATATTTGTAATTTAAAGAGCTTTTCACCCGAGGATCACAAAGCGCTGCAGAGAGCTGTGGAGAGAACGGCATGTGAAAATCAGAGCAGGATCAGTTAAGTAAAATAATGAATGACGGTACGGCACACGAGGGGATGCGTGACCCGCACCACGCTTGGCCGCCTTTGTCTCCCTAGTAGCATAATTTTCACATTGCATCAGGTACTCATTTCAGGCTGAGTAGACCTAGTAGGGGAGGCCCAGGACCGGTTCAGAAAATCGTCGCTGGCGTTGGCCGTGAGCGGGATTCGAACTCGGGTCGGCGGGTTTGTAGCGCAGTGTGCTAACTGCTGCACCACTGCTCCTCACAACGCCCTCCCACAACAACAACAACCGTAATTCCCCACCATGTGTCGGTGATGTCACCACGGCGCCTGTGCCAGGCCAGGTGCACTTTGAGGCCACGTTAAGGCTCGCCGACAGGTCACGGGACACCCAGGTTATTATGGTTTGCCTGACTGAGATGACTGGCAGATGCATCACCTGTGCTCCCTACTGCGCCAACACGATCCCACACACACTGCGAGCACCTATGAAGGTCGACACGGCACACGAGAAGGCGGGTGACGAGCACCACGCTCGGCCGCCTTTGTCTCGCTGGTGGCAATGTTTACGCACTGCACCAGGTACTCATTTGAGGCTCAGTCGATACTCCCACGCACACCCACTCCCACACGTAGTAATATTAATATTTGAAATTTTAAAGCGCTTCTCACCTGAGGGTTACAAAGCGCTGTACAGAGCTGTGGAGAGAACGGCATGTCAACAACAATCAGAATAGATCAATGACGTAAAATAATTATTGCATTTTAATAGCGATGGTGTAGTCGTGGCAACCCAGTCGTGTGGTTCTTCACACTGAGTGTGGGGATTTTCATTGGGCCTTGTGCCACCCGAGTCCCTTGGATTCTGAAGTTATTCTTTGTGCTGCATCAGCCTTTTCCCTAAAACTTTGCCCGTATTATTTATTTATATCACAGTGTTTGCCGTGTAAAGATTAATCTTGTGTAATTACAGTTGACATGGGTCACTGTGGGGTTTGTAAACGATATTGAGACTGTGAAGAGCCCCCCACGAGCTTGTGATTAATGTATCCACGTGCCTGGTGGGCTCGTAAGTGCGTGAGTGTAAAGAGTGGGTCAGGCTATATGAGAGGGTGTTTGTATGCGTATATATGCATGTGCGCGTGTACCTACATACATGTAAGTGTTTGGCAGCAGTTTATACCCGGTTGTAGCCTGAACTAGCTACTTGGTGGTGCTGTAGTGTAGGCCTAGTAGTGTGGTATGACAAGCTAACTGGTGTGGTGTGTGAAAGCGAATACATACATATATGTTTCAGAAAAATGAAGTTGCAAGTTTAATTAGATTTCATTTGGTTCTTTTGCACAGTACTTGCCCCCAATAATATATAGAAGCTAAACTAGGAATCTTTGTGTGTGTGTGTGTGAGAACTAGGTGGAGCTCTTGGAGTTTGTGAGTGGAGCAGCCATGACCTCAGGACCTCCTTCTCTCACCCCCGAGTCCCAGCTCGTCTCCTTCTCCAGACTCAAGGTTTCTCCACTTGCATCACCCACCTCCCCATTCAGCGTTTTATCTGCATACAATTCTCTCTTTCTGTTCTTGCTAACGATAATCATGGCTACTGCTTTTATTTGATATTTGCCATTACATTGTGAGCTTGGTGTGTAATGGCAGCTTTTCTGGAGTGGTGGAGTAAGGTGAGTGTGATGGCCACCGCATGTGCATTGGGAACATCTTGCACTGGTGACACTGGGGCTGTCGAGGTATTCTTCTGGAGTTGGGCTGGAGTCTCCCTGTGTGTACACTTCTCATGAGCCATTGTGCTGGCCCAGTGGTACTTCTCAATAACATCTGGCAAAACAGCAGTGTTTGACCAGCTTTTTGAGAAGACCTAGAAGTTTGAAATTGGGTGAATAGCTTTCCAGCTACTATCATACATTTGGCTGGAAGACCAATTACATGTTGATGGACTGAAACGATACTTGTTCTTTCTGTCAAGCATATTTGGTATTTGCACTATGAAATAGCAAAAAGCTTTCAAAGAGGCTCAGTTTCACACACAACATTGGCAGTAGTGTTGGAGTAGGTCGATATATTATTTTGTGTAATCACAAATCCAGTTTAATTTTCAAATCTTTAAAAACGTGGTCTGTGTTTTCCTGATTGGAGACAATGTATCTTAAAATCCGTTGAGGAAAAATAACTTAGACTGTGAAACAGGTACACAGTTTCCGACTACTCTCGAGTAATAGCATAAGAACGTTATTGTCTCCTGTGAAACAGACTTCACGTCGTTTTTTGTGGTTTATCTAACAATTCTGGGTGCTCACTTAAGAGCGCCTGGGGAAGAGAAAACTATGGGGGGACGATCCATCAAACTAGAGGACTATATCTACTGAGGTTGGTCGAATGGTGGGAGCTGAATGTGGTGGCATCAGCATGAAAACACACCCTTGTTTAGGGTTATAATACATGTTTAATAATCCCACATTTATCAATAACCAACGTTTGTATAGATGAAAACAACAATATACGTGAAAAACTGTTGACAGCTCTTATTTCTTTTATGCAGTATTACTACACTGAGCAGTGTTTTTAAGCATACATGTATTGGTTTCTATATATCGGTCTTTTGTGAGTATGCTTTCACAAGATACACTAAGCCAAGAGCAGTTACAAGTAAGTTTTCTTTGAGTCCAGTCCCACCACATCTTTCAGTGAGGCAGTGCATACTTTCCCACGTGTTAGTTTATTGGCAAGGATGCACACGTGCATTTCTCCTGCAGTTGTTGCTGATTCGGTGCATCTTATCTCAGCTGCCCCAATGCCTTGAAATGTTCCTGGACGTTGAAAATATCGTGAAATGTTGCTAAAAGTTGCTACAGGATGTGGGATTTGGCTGGAAGTTGTTGGATATTGCTGAACGTTGCCCTCTCATCAGATGATGTATATTCGAGAGTACCGTGTCAATGTTCTCGAGTCCAAATCTGGAGCGTGTGTACTGGCCCTCTCAAGCCAGGGGTTTTCTTCAATGTCTCCAAACCTCTTTTGGAGTGTGCTTACTCTTGCCTTGCTTTGTAAAGGTGTTCTTATAGCTCTCCTGATCTAGGTGGTGGTTGTGAAACGTTGAATTATTTCCCTCTCTGACTTACTACACTGTTCTGACTGACCTTGTACCCTTACTGTTATTCTGCATGTCCCTAATTCATGCAGGTAGTCTCTGTTTCACATCTTTCTCCTCAGCACGACACTCTCTGCAAGGCCCTGTCCTCCACCAGCCTGATATTGTCAACCTGACGAGTTACACCCAGGGGAGGTTTTTTCAGAAAGTTCTTATCAATAAATTATGTCATTGAAACATGTTTTTCTCAGTGACATTTTGCCTAATCAGTTCATCACCAATGACCTCCAGCATTCCAAATGGCAGAAGCTCGGAGCTATTAAGCACAAGTGTCATCATTTACTCAATGATGAGTGTCGCAGAACGCAGGCTGACTGGGCGTACGAGTGTGAGCTATAGAGTGTGGCAGATGGGTGCATGAACAGTGCGAGTGGGGAATGAATGAAGCACTGTCCTTCGGGATACAGAGCGAGAGAGGGGCAAGCACAGTGTCAAGGAGAGTGTGGTTGCCAGGCAACGAAAGCTGCCCCACCCAAGGGGAGGCGTTTGAGGCATAGAACGTTCCAGAAGGGAGTATGTATGGGGAGCAGCTGCTGGGAGGCGGAGGAGAGAGGCGTTTTTTTGGGGAGAAGATAAACGACACGAGTGCTAACGCAGTGGGAAATATAATAAGCAAAAGAGTGGAAACCCATAGTATATGCATCAGCATGATAGGCATGAGGCTAGTGAAGTAAGTGATTTTTTGGCGCAGCCATGAGGTATTGCTAGATTCCGTTGTCCCTAGCACAAGGTGAGGCAAAACCGTGCTGCTTGGCGACTACGCAGAGGCAAGCGGTTGCCCCCCCTTCCCACGTATCGACTCCATTCTGATGACTGGAGACCCAGCTTGGCATACCTGGCCAGCTCGGCTCGAGTGTCGCATCGAGGATTGAGAGCAACCATCCTATCATTCCAGCTCGAGGCGTGCAACAGTGCTGTGGCACCACGGCTTCGACTGCGGGCTTGTGACGGTTTACAGCGGTAACACCACGGCGAAGATCAGCATTCACTCCGCGATAGATCAGCCAGCGAGCACGGACGAGCAGAGACTTCTTGATTTTGATGCTTTATTGGAACCAGCAAACACGGGCCGGAGTGTAGCGACATACGACGAGCAGCCTACATCTTGACGTCCTTCTCGTTTCCCCAGGAGATCTACCTTTTGTCCTTCAACCGGCCCTCCTTATATATCCCTGCA
>JAZEWT010000006.1:13771674-13781906 GCA_036362905.1 Mordacia mordax
CCACACATACACACAGCGCGCTAACCCTTGCACCACCGCTCCCCACACTCATACAGCGCGCTAATCGTTGCGCCACCGCTCCCCACACACAGCGTGCTAACCGCTGCGCAACCGCTCACCACACACACACAAACACACGGGCAGCGTGTCAACTGCTGTGCCAATGAACAGCGGAGGAAATTGACTGCCCTCCTGCAAGGGCAATGCACCGCCGTCAGTCGGGTCAGACCGCCGTTTGTTTCAGTGCAGTCCGAATCGACACGAGCGATTGCCCCATCGAGTCACCAACTACGCCTACGAGGTCAGCGCAGCTGCCGTCTGAGACAGTATGACATGGCCGTTATCAACTGCCACCTGCTGGCCACGTGGCGCGACCGAGGTCGCAGGCAGGCTGCCTTGTGGATCGACAACCTTACATTGAGAGCCTCGAATGAGTTCAACCATTTCTCTACAGAAATTGTGGGTGATTTAGCCCTCGGAGGCCATAATAATGATAAAAATAATTGCACTTCCAGAGCACTTTTCACCCGGGGGTCACAAAGCGCTGCACTGAGCTTTGGAGAGGACAGTATGTCAAAACAACAACTACGCCATAAGAACAGCAAATCAACAACAATAACATTATTTTGGATTTTGTTTTTTGTTCCAAATCTAATATTTGAAGAGAATGGCATGTCAGTAACAACAATGACATCTGAGCAATTTAATTGACAGTTATATAATGGCTATAATTTAGAGAAGAGCATAAAATAAGTGATAAAAATAATTGTTAAACAAACGAAGGAAGGTATAAGTGTTTCTGAGTGGTCGCAGGTTGACAGCGAGCTATCATCCTGGCATGACAGCAGTGAGCCGCATCAACAGTTCTAGCCAGAGGACTTGAAAACCTTAACGAATAAGTGAGTCTTGAGTTGAGATGTGAAAATGCCCAGGGATTCAGCTCACCGAATCTCCAATGGAATGGTATCTGGGAGCAGCAAGTGAGAAGGCTCCATCACCTATCGAATGGAGGTGCGATATGGGCACAAGCAGCAAGCCCGTATCGAAGGATCGAAGTTGTCGTGCTGAGGAGGATGCCTGAAGTAGGTTACGGATGTATGTCTGAGCAGCGCCAGTGAGAGCCTTGTAGGTGAGGAGGATCTGGAATGCTCTTCTCTATTTAACTGGTAGTGAGTGGAGAGTCACCAGTACTGGGGATATGTGATTGTGGATGGATGTGCGAGTGAGGACTTTAGCAGCCGCATTCTGCACACATTGGAGATGATTGATCAGGTATGCAGGAATGCAGGGAGTAGTGCATTGCAATAGTCCATCCATCCATCCATCTTCTTCCGCTTATCCGGTGCCGGGTCGCGGGGGCAGCAGTCTAAGCAGCGATGCCCAAACTTCCCTCACCCCAGACACTTCCTCCAGCTCTTCAGGGGGGACCCCGAGGCGTTCCCAGGCCAGCTGAGAGACATAGTCTCTCCAGCGTGTCCTGGGTCTTCCCCGGGGCCTCCTCCCGGTGGGACATGCCTGGAACACCTCCCTAGGGAGGCGTCCAGGGGGCATCCGAATCAGATGCCCAAGCCACCTCAGCTGACTCCTCTCGATGTGAAGGAGCAGCGGCTCTACTCCGAGCTCCCGCCGAGTGACCGAGCTTCTCACCCTATCTCTAAGGGAGCGCCCGGCTACCCTGCGGAGGAAACTCATTTCGGCCGCTTGTATCCGCGATCTTGTCCTTTCGGTCATTACCCAAAGTTCATGACCATAGGTGAGGGTAGGAGCGTAGATTGACCGGTAAATCGAGAGCTTCGCCTTTCGACTCAGCTCCTTCTTCACCACGACGGTCCGGTACACCGACCACATTGCATTGCAATAGTCGATTTGTGAAAAGATGAAGATGTGTATTTGCTTCTCAGCATCAGCGGGTGACAGGATGTTGTGCAGTCAGGCTATGTTTCCGAAATGGAAATAGACTACCTTCGTTAACTTTTTGATGTGTGTCTCTAAGCTGAGTGAGGAATCAAGAGTTGCTCCAAGAGTCTGCATGCCTTAGCAACTTCCATGGTCTGGTCGTCAAGCATCAATTGTATGAGTTCAGCCTTTTGACAATTGGTGCGGGGTTCTGACAAGCAAATCTTCTTTTTTGTCAGCATTTAGTTTTAGGAAATTTGAATTGAGCCATGCTTTCACAGTTGACCGTGAGGACGACATGCAAAGACCAAATGCATTGATGGATGGCTTTTCGTGGATATAGATTTGGATGTTATCGGCATGGTAATGCTAGCTGAGATTGAGGCTGCGCAGGATTAGGCCAAGTGGTTGTATGTAGATTCTAAGGAGTGAACCCGCAGGAACTCCAGACAAAACAGGATGAATCTCTACGTTACGTTCTCTGAGGCTGACGAACTGCTTCTGGTCAGAGAGGTAGGAGCTCCGCTAGTGCAGGACACAGCCAGAGACACCGGTATGTACCCAGTCGCTCAAGTAAGGTCAATGGTATCCAAGGCAGTGATCAATTTCAGGATGACAGGAATATTTTTCATAACTTCATCAACAGCAACAGGAAGCTCATTAAATACATTGACCAGAGCAGTTTCAGTACTATGGCAGAATCTGAACCCAGATTGGAAGGAATCGAGCAGGTAATTGTTGAGGACTAGTTTCCGGAGTTGCACAGCTACTGTACGTTCAAGAACCTTATACCGAAATGGTATGTTTGAGATGGGGTGATAATTATCAGGGATGGTGCAGTCAAGGCCAGGTTTTTTGAGCAGAGGGGTAACTGCAGCACATTTGAATAGTGGGGGAACAATGCCGGAGCAAGTGACTTATGGAAGAGATTAGTGACGAAGATGGCAAGCGATTAAAAATTTGCCTGGACGATTTGAGATTGGATTGGGTCCAGGGAGCAGTTTGTAGCAGAGATCTGGTAACTAATCAAGGGACTTAAGATTCCATTAACTTGGAAAATTCCAGGAGTTTTGAGATCAAGGTAGGGGGAGGAACATTTGTTGCGGTATTGGTTGGTGGTTGAGATTCGGTAGTGGTATAATGTACTTCGGTTTTGTATGAAAAAACTGAATCAACTGATCTGCCTGATCTTTATTAATGAAGAGAGGCGAGTGTGAGTGACGGATCGGATGAAGGAGCCGATTAACGTTCGAGAAGAGGATCTTGGGCTTGTCATAGGTATCGGCCAAAATGCTGGAAATGTGGTTGGTATGGATACAATCAAGTGCCTTCAGTTAGCAATTGAGCTGGTCCTTAAATATTTGAGCGTGAATGGTGAGGCCAGATTTTCTCTTAAGCCTATTCAACCCTGTGTGCAATCGCTTTGTGCTCCGGAGTTCAGCAGTATACCAGGGGAATGGTTTTCCACTGGAGACTCAGCGTGCTTTTATTGGGGCCAAGTCATCCAGTATGTTTCATCGCAGGCTGTTGTATTTTTCAACTGCTGCATCAGAGGCAGTGAGCTGAGCCAGAGAATAATGAATTGTTGATTGCAGTGGCGAATAAGTCTGGAGTGATGGCGTTAAGATTTTTCGGAATTGGATTTTGTGTTTGGTGACGGAAATGGGTGGTGGTACTTGAAGATCAAACCACACAGCAGAATGATCAGATAGTCCAGGATCAGTGATGGACATGTTGGTTACAGATATGCCTCTTGAGCAAATCAAATCCAGAGTATGGCCACATCTGTGAGTGACAGATGTCACGTGTTCAATGAATCCAAATGAGTTCAGAGTGGCCACGAGATCCTTTGCAAGGGGGCTGTTTAGAGAGTCAACGTGGATGTTGAAATCGCCAAGTGTCAAGATCCTCTCAGATTTGGAGCACAGCTTAGAAAGCAGCCCAGACAGTTAATTGACAATAAAGTGGAGGCTCCAGGTGGGCAGTCGAGCAGCACCAACTTCACAGCTTGAGCCCATCTCCAGTGCAGAGACATATGCTCGAATGAATGGAAGGTCGGTGACGTAATCGGTCAGATATCGGCAGTAACACAGTGGAGAACTGTCAGACTGTCACCGTGGCCATGGGAACGAGCCTTCTGATAGAGTGCAAAGTTCGGCAGTTGAGCCTGATTTAAACGTGAGGAAATCATCTTAATGCTACCAGGTCTCTTAGGCAGAGTAAGTCCGACCTGTTGTCCAAGATAAACTCAGCAATGAGTGGGGCTTTTTCGGTGTTCTGAGGGTGCACATTGAGCAAGGCAAAGTGGATTTCATTTGCAGACAATGTGCGTGCTGCAAGGCATTGACTAGAGGTATTCTCTGCAAGTAACTTTGAATTGGAAAAGGCCTGATTAGCTGCATCCCCGGTAGCCGATATGTTGGGCTTAATACATGGATGGGGTTAGGGGCATCGGTAAAGGAATGATTAAAACGCCTTTTGTATCCAGCACCACGATGGATGTAATGAGGACAGCGGGATATAGCTTGCTATTGGCAAATTGCAAGAAGGTTGCGGATAGAGAGGAATTATTCAGGAGAGCTGCACGCATTTAGGTAACCGTAATGAATAATGGCCAGAACTTACCATGGAAAACACGGGGCTCACGGCGGGACCACACCCAGGATGCGACGCTAACACATCATGAGTCGCCTCCTTGTGAGCAATTTACTCAGCAGGCCAATCAACCTAGAGAGTGGCGTATTCCTGGACAGTGGGGGGAAAACGAAAAACCTGGCAAAAAAACAACGCAACTCCACATTGAAAGGCACCCGAGCCAGGAGCCGAACCCGGGATAATCCCGCTGTGGAGCAGCGGCAAAATTAGGTCAAGTAAGAGCAAGGTGGTGGGTAGTCAGGCAATGAAGTGATAAGTGAGTGGATGTTTGAGTGGTGATGAGAATGCTTGTGAAGAAAATGACGATAGTTATACAATATGGAGGCATGAGTGTGGGAGGATGTTTAACGAGGTGAGATAGTGAACACGTGATGCTGCTCTTAAGGAACCGCTGCAAGCCACTGCCATGATCCCAAATGTTGCACTATCGCTGTGGGAAGTGTAGGCCCAAGAACCACAACGTTAAATTACTCATTGAGACTAATAAGAATTAAGGAAAAAAATAAATGATCTATTAAACCTACATCATTAGATTAAAACTGTTTCAAAACGCACCCAGAATTACTTGTTAAATGCGCTGGTAGGACTCGCAAATAATACAGTACAGCAACAGCATACAGGATGTTTGGCCGCCCGTTCCATTTCCCACACTAAGGCACCACCCCTTTGACCGGACTGTTCCAGTTGTAGTTCCCTCATCGTTATGACCCATTTTGGGTTTGCTCCCACTCACATGTCCGCCCGTTGCTTTGCTGTGACGTTTCTGTTGTGACAATGAGTCAACACTAATCTTTCACCTACTCAGTCAAACATAGATATACAGCCATAATAAATTTACACCCAAATTTACTTTATGCTACCAGTGTCTCCCTCACGTCATTCATACCTCTTTCTGATGCAGATATCTTAGCATTGATTCAGCGTTCTAATCCATCTTATGCATCCACGATCCAGTTTCCACTTACTTATTCCAGGCATCAGCTGTTGCCCTTTTTTTATTTTTGTTGTATTCTTAACACTTCTTTACTTACAGGTTTCTTCCCTTCCACTTTAAAACATACATGCATCATTCCCATCCTCAAAAAAACCTACCCTTGACCCATAAAATATCACTGTCGTTTAGTATTTAATTCCTTTTCACTCAAACCCTGGAACGTGCTGTATACTATCACTTATTGGCTTTTATATTCCTCAACTCTGCTCGACCCCCTCCAGTGAGGTTTCCGTTAAGGGCACTCAACTGAAACCGCTGTTTCTGTCACCAATTCTCTTCAGTTAGCTTGTGCTATGTGTGGTACCAAGCTCCGCACTGTGCCAGTCAAGTGCACGACCTTTTTGGACGACAAGGGTCCGCCAAAGGACGTTGTCACGGTGATCCTGCAGGACGTCCAGCGGCAGGTGGTTTAGATGCGGGATGGATGACTTGTGAGGGTCGATGGAAGCATCTCGCTGCGAGGAAGAGGGCTCGGAGCAATGGCATCGGGTGGTTGAGTGCTGGCTGTCAGCGGGGTCCTGGACCGGCGGCGGAGGTGAGAGGAAACCATCATCCCGCGACCGCCCGGGGCCCGAGTGTTACGGGTGTCATCTGGTGAGGCACGGGACTACTCTCTGGAGGTCCTGTGCTGACCATGGGCACCGTTAAATGATGACGGCCCCTGGTAGCCAGGAGTACCGGGGGCGCCGACGAGATCCTGATGCGGAGGGGGAGAGACGCAACTGGGGGAGGCAAGAGATATCCGACGGGATGCGTCCTGGCGATCGGGAAGCTCACGAGGTCGTTGGGCGTCGCCGCGGTGGTACGCGGGTCTGTGTCGGGACAACCGACCCGGATCCTGCTTGGCACGGTAGCTACATTGTCCATGGTCAGTCACGAGCACTTGCTGTGAACAGATATTCAACCCCCAACATCTCCGGCCTCCGGATCGGGAGTTGCAGCAGGCGGATCGAGGTGGAATACGGATCGTCGGACGGGTCGTGCTGATATACGGGTGAGTTTGAGTGAGTGCCACCACAAGTTTTACATGGCGGCCCAGCTGTGTCATGACTGCATCCTCAGCACGGATTTGCTCGCGAACCTCGACCTGAACGTGTGCGTTCAGTGTCACTGCGCTGAATACATTGTGACGGGCGTCGATATCCAGTTCTGTGGGGGTGAGGGACTGGATCTGAAGAATCGGCCACGGCCTCGAGGGATTGGGGCGGTGGTTCTGGGGGTCGTGGCCATAATGTCAGTTCCTGGAGGGTTGGCTGTGATGTCCGTTCCTGGGGCCACGGACGTGACATCAGTTTCCAGGGGTGGGGCAATGACATCAGCTCCCGAGGGCGCCAACAGGGGCGCGGGCGGGGTTAATGGATTTGCTCAGCTGTGGCGTGGCACCGGGGGTCTGTGCCGATTGCCCGAGTGCCCTCACCCTACCGGTGGTGGAACCCTGGGTCGCCATTCAGCGACTGAGGGAGGCTGGTGAGCTGTGGATGGAACCTATCCGGGAGGAGGTATGCTTCGAGTTCCCAGGGATGATGGAGCAGCTGTGGTGATCCCATGAATGCGACGCCCATCTGGTGAGAGTGAGGGATGCCATCACCCAGAACCAGGCTGCCATCAAGGGACACTGTGAGGGTCTCTATGCTCATCTCGGACTCTGAAAGGGAGTGGTTTGGGAATGGGGACCCGACGGGGGGCCCGGGAATGTGTGTAACCCTTCGCAGTACGGCAGCAACTGCTGCATCTGGCACATGACCACCCAGTGAGGGGCATGACAGCGAACGGCGCACATGAGAGGCTCTGCGCCGACGATACCTACGGCCCGGGTTGGCTTGGGAGGTGACTGCCTGGGTGAAGGACTGCCAGCGGTGCCCACAAGCTGGCGAGGAGGTTCACACGAGACAGGCAGTGGTTGCGCGGCTGAGAGGTGAGCCCACAGGGTACCAGGCGCCCACGGCAGGTGGGAAACTAACTTTGCCCTGGGAGTGGCTCCACCTGGTGGTGCGTCAACTGACGTCCTGGAAGGTGGTGCTGCGGGGGAGAGGCCGGCGAGCGCCGTGCGTGATTAACGTGCGGCGCCTGAAGACGTCCCGTTGGGAGGTTTAGGTCCAACAATGGCCCAAGGTTGTGTCAAGCCTGACCACTGGGGCCGAGCCCCGGAGGTGACCGACTCGAGAGTGGCGGCGGAGCCAGGTGGCGTGGCCTCGGCGCCCAACAGGCTCCGCATCCATGGTCACGGACTCCGCCCGACCGAACAGACCGGACACCCCAGAGGGCCTTTTCCCAAGCCCTCCGAGTGCAGAGAGAGTTGAAACTACGGGGCCATCTGACAGTCCCTTGGGGTCCAGATAGCTGAGACGGCCCCTGGTACGTTTCCAAGACATTGTGACTGTAGTCGGATCATCTCACTTTGACCGGCTTAGGCCCCGGACGGGCCTGGCTGCCGGGGGAGGAATGGTAATGCCAAGCTCTGCATAGTGCCAGGTCAAGTGCACTCTGACGCCCGCAGCCTGGGACAGAGTCGATCTCGCGGATTACGTTGGTATGATTGGTTTAAGGGCGTGTTTGCGGAATTGATGGATAATTGGTCACGGAGTTGTGTCGGTGGAGGAGAGCCGCACAGAAGTTTCGAGAGATGGGGTGGGAAGAAGTAGGGCGCGGATCGAGGTGACATGACGCTCAGAGCATTCTTGAGACAGAGTGGGAAGATATAAAAGGTGGGTCGAGGGGGATTGCCTGTGATCACAAGGTCTGTTGTGAGCCTAATAAACCACCTATTGTTGAAGAGATTTCCGAGTCGACGAGATCACGTCGTGGAGCTGAGGTGCCCGTAGAGGAAGACGGGGCCAGTGGGCTGCACGACACAGGCTTCTCTCCTCTGTTCTGATTCTGCTTGATCTGTTTTCTACCTTGGACATTTACAATCACTGTATTTCTTAATATTCTGTCTTACCTGGGTATTGGTGAAACTGCTCTAGCTTGGTTCTCTTCCTTTAATACTAATCGCGCTTCTCGGATATCTTGGCACCATTCAACTTTTACTTTCCACTCTTTGCTCACTGGTGTTCTGCAAGGCTCAGTACTTGGCCCTCTGCTTTTCTCTATGTATTTCCACTTGTTTCCCAAATTTATTTGTGTGTCTCAGCCATGTCATCGTGGATATGTGAGCACCATCTCCATTTAATTTACAAAACTGATGTCCTTTTTCTTCCATCTTCACCCTTTCACCCGATCTTTCCTTTTCCATTTATACGACAATTAATTCTGTCTCCTCGTCTGTTCGGAAATTTGTCATTACCCAGGATTCTTCTCTTTCATGTCATCTCTACAGCTGCAGTCTATCCTGCACATGTTAGTTTAACTGATTCAACATCCACAAAATCATCCCTTTGCTTACCGTGGAGTCCGCTCAACTCTTAGTCCAAGCTTTTCTTTTATCCCAGCTAGATTACTGCAACTCTCTCCTGGCTAGTCGGCCTCCATATGCTATCCATCCACTTCAACTTTTTCTCAATTCCACTGCTTGCCTAATCTTTTCTATTTGTCACTTTTCCAATTTGACTCCTTTTATTTGGTTGCTGCAGTGGCTGCTGGTGGCTGCACACATCAAATTCGAAATGTTAGTTCTTACCCATCGCTTTCTTCACATATCCGCTCTACATCATCTGCTCCACTCTCCCCCTAAAATCCCTCTCACTTTCTCCACTTGACAACTTATGGTCGATTGGTCGCACTACGCTTCCGCTCTCTGAGTACCAAGGCTTGCTACATCACTACCTTAGCCCCATCGTGGTAAAATGACATCCAACTAGAAATCAGGACCACAGTCACCTCATTTCATAAACTCCTTAAGACTCATCTGTACAACCATTACTTATCGGTCTGACAACTTTAATTTGACACTGCAAAATTGGACAAACGGTAGTATTTTTTTTTGTGCTTAATTATTTAGTATTTACTTATTTAGTAATCAGAATTAGGGATGCGTGTAATGTGCATCACCCTGGATAAGGGTGTCTGTAAATAATAATACACACACATATACGATAAACAATAACAGTAATTATACACACATATACTCTTTGTCAATCATATCTGATAAATCAACGAAGATGCCACCACCGGGTGATGTAACACCCACCTAAATCTTACTATGTGTGGTGACTGCATTGGAAGCTTAACGACTACTGAGGCAGTGGCGAGTGTTCACAGCAATTTGCGGGAACCGCTTCCCATGGCACGAGATTGTAAAAGCTGTGGAAGTGCACAGGGAAACTATTAGTTAAAAATGGAAAGGGCTGTCATATGTCTTTAGAGCATGCACAGCAGATCGCACGGCGCTATCGCGAAGCTACAATGTCCAAGGATTATTCTTCACGTGGGAGGGCACCTGAGGTGTTTCCAAGCTATGCCTAAAAACAGCTGCGAACCCGAATATGCACTTACAGAGGGTATGAATATAACATGCATTCCGCTACTATTCATTAACATCACCAAGGCGTGCACGCAGTCAATGAGGCCAGAGCCGAGTCTCGTGCGTGTGTGTGCACGTGTGTGTTCGTCTTGGTGACTGCTGCCGAGCATGAAACATGCCACAAGGAGGACTATCGGTCAGCCTCGAAGAGATTCTGGCAAACCGTCCGGCGCCTCAGAAAAGGGAAGCAGTACTCTGCCAACACTGTTTACAGTGCTGGTGGGG
>JAZEWT010000006.1:13785278-13795601 GCA_036362905.1 Mordacia mordax
ACATCTCCCCACACTCACACCCCACACACCCCACACACACACACCCCACACACACACACCCCACACACACACACCCCACGGACACACGCATACCCCACAGACACACATAGATCACACAGATTCACTACAATAGCCGCTATTCGCCACTCCGTGGTGTAACATCACCACAGCACTTTTGCCAGGCCAAATGCACTTTCAGGCCACATGAAATGAAACACAGACCCCCAGACTCAACAGACACCCACAGGCAAACAGACATTACAGGATAACCCTAAGTTCCCAGAGATGGGCTGAGTGACTGGGTCACTGCACCCTCGGTCTATGTGGAATCCCCTGGTTGACGTGTGTGGGTGGATTTTTTTATCCTATAAGAATTGGCTGATGATATGACTGTTGCATTATTATGATTGTTGTTTAAGTTATGAAATGTCAAACTGCATGTGGCTGCCCTTTTCCCATGAACATTTTGTGGGATTTTCTTGCTCGGTTGATGGATTTGAGTCTTTTTTATAGAAACCACACGTACGCATGCTTTCCTACATGCACTCACCCTCATCAGCGTCTGGACACGTGCTGATATGGGGGCATGCAACTCTCATGCGGTGGCCTCCTGGGAGCATGGACCGGCGATCGTGATGTGCCTTGTGTACGCCTTGCGTTCATGCAGGGCTCGAGTCAGATCACACATCTGCACTCCTGCTGAACCCTACACTCTCTCTCACATGCTCTCTCTTGCATGCTTGCCTGTGCTCCTTCAAAAATTCTCCGTCTCATTCTCCATTCACCCACCGCCCCTCACACAGGCTCTCTGCCATCGCAGGCCCTCCCTCCCTTCTTCCCTCTCTCAGCTCGCTGCTTTCGGTGTAATGTGCGGCCTGGCCAGAAGGTCTGTAATTCATTAAGGAGTGAAAATATTGTTTTCCAGATGTGAGCATTGTGTGTTTACCCAGTGTTATGCGGGCTCCCGGGGCAGCGCGAAGCATGGGTTTGAAGTGCGCGAGTGTGGAGGGATTACCGGCCCCACCGCCTGTGTCAATATGCAAAGTGCCGAGTGAGCAGACGTTAGCTTTGAAATGAAAAGGATAATAATAATAATTTTTTAAAATGTTAAAGTTATAGTGGCGCATTATGCACAGGAGTGCAATGGTACGGCTAGGAAATCAGTCCCAGGACAGAACCACTGGCCGAACGATGCTGGCAGCGCATGTAGCGCATTTCCCGGCGCTGCCCGGAGCTCGCAGGCCGCCCCACAGCTCACCTCATAGCGCACCTCGCGTGTTTCTCTCCCTTACAAAAATGTTTATTCATTTATTTTCCTTTCGGCTGCAGCTGCTTCTGGTTTAAGGTCTTACCCGGGGTGCGGTGAAGCTGGGCCAAGGTGGTCACGTGACAGCACGCAGTCGTGACTTCGCGAAGGAGAATTTCACACAGATGTTGCCTGTGCCGCTGATTCAGTGACACGTGGGTGCAGTAGCACACAGTGGTGCGCAGGTCTGCAGATTCACTGGCACATAATGTAGATCCAGTGACACGTATTAGTCTAGCAGCATTTATGGCTAGTTGTAATTGAATCCAGTGGCCTTGAGAACTACAAAACGTGGGACCTCAGTACCAGGTTCTAAAACACAACTCTGCATATTCGGCCACGCTACAGCTCTTATGTGGCTCAGCTTCTAGTGGCTCCGTAAGCTCACTTTGGCACTCGCGCACTCATGCATGCCCAGGGATCTTTTACTGTGGACTTGGTGGCTCGGTGAGGCGTTGGACTGGGGTCTGTGCGGATGGCTGGGCGTAAAGCCGAGCCGGTAGCAGAGTGCGGAGCGGGCATTTGGGAGGAGGTCTCGGCTAGGGACTTAGTGATGGGATTCCACCGGGCGGCACCCGTACATTCACCGCTTTTCCGCCACTGGCCGCCACATCGTTCGTGCGTCGCCTGGAGCTTAGAGGACAGAGACATGCAGTGGAGCCTGGTGACCCTCTTCTCTGCTGCAGTGCGGGGCTCCATGACCTTGTGCAGTTCCATGATCAACTGATGGAGTTGCTGGCAGCACACGACACTGAGCCCTGGTACAAAGGTCGTGGTTGACCATGAGTCACATATGGGTGTCCGAGTCGTGGCCCCACGCGCTTAACTTTGATGAGGCTATGCAGGGAGTTCATTGGGCAATAAACAATGTTGGTTCATTACAACAAATCGATTCACGCTCTTATGATGCACTTGTCGAATCACACGTGAGGATTCATTATTTACAACTCAAATCATATGCTCACGAGGCAGTGACATGGTCCAGCCGTGGTGTGTAGTCCACTTCTATTAGATGTTCGCAGTTCGAATACAGCAGACTGCCCTGGGTAATCCTGGCATTGTCATAATCTGCACCCACGGTATCATCATACAGACACACAATGCATTGTCATCCTCGATACGACCACACAGCAGCATCACAGCATTCCGTCACGTTAAAGTAAGAGTACGCCACTGCGTGCCGACATGGTCCATATTTGCCAATAAATAATTTTTTTATATTGAAAATTACTTGAATGGGAAACGTAACAATTGGCCCTCTACAGTAAAAACTTGGCAGGACCCTCCTAAAAAGGGCCTTGAGGCCTGATAATAATAACAATAATTGTACTTCTATAGCGCTTTTCATCCTATGGTCACAAGCGCTGCACACAGCTATGGCGAGAATGGCATGTCAGTAACAACAATGACATGAACAACAAATCAACAAAAATAACGGGTTTTTTGTTGCAAATAGGAGCTGTGTAAAGAATGTTACGTCAACCATCACATCATGCCTTCTTGGGTAAACAGTATGATACTAATAGTAAGGTTACACACTTGCTAGCCAAGTGAGTGAAGACACAAGTGAGACTAAGAGAGGCCATGCAAATGCGACCGAGCTGACAACAAAAAAATTGTTTGTGAAATGGACTCATGACCCCTAATTGCATCAACTCACGAAATGGGTTAAATTGAATTGGCACATTGCCTTATCTTTGTTTTGCAACGCAGAGCTCAGTGTCAAATTTTTTATTGGGTCGGTATTAATTAAACATAGATTTTGAATACTATCGTAATGTGTGATATGAGACACTGCTATCATGTAATGAACAACATACTGGACTTGTATACCGAAAGGTCGCTGGTTCGATCTCCTAATGCGGCAGCTGAAACAGCGGTGCACATCCCATGGCCCTTGTCCTTTCTCTCATAATAACGGGTTTCTGATGGTTAATTGTGGGGTTATTTGTAGTAGGGTAACATGTGGGCTGCTCTTTCCACACTCTCTGGCCAGCATGGCAGATTTGGCAAAATATGCACAGGAGGGCCCATGTAGAGCTGCGATTCTTAATCGGTGGATCAGGACCAATTAATGGGCCAGGAGCGCAACCTAGTGGTCCGTGGAGACCATGGCCAAGTGGTCCTTCAGGTGCAAAAGGTGGACAGCCCTTGATGTAGACATCCTCTCCATCAGGAGTGGATAGCGCCCAGCTCTTGTAGGTCCACACCCAGGCCAGGTATCATAGCCATCCCACAAGAGTGTCAAGCTTTATTCATAAGAAAATAAGAGCTTTACAGTTACTATTTTTGACTTCATTGCAGCAACATCACAGCATACAACATTCACACCGCCATGATGTCACAAAAGAAGACCCGAAAACTGTTTGAGTTTGTTTTCATTACAGGAGGAACTTTACGTTCAGATTCAACAACCGGGAACGTAAACAGAGTAGAGTCGCTGTGAGATTAGAGCTACTGCTTGTTTTTTTTTTACTTGAACATAGACTCGAGATTTGACGTGGTGTGCGAGATCGCATCAGTGAGCGACACATGGCTCCCGGCGGCGGTGGTCGTGGTGGTGCAGGCAGTCGTGCGCCTGACGAGGCAGCCGAGGAGCTGAGCGAATGGTTTGGGGAGCCACGAACGATGCCGTGTTCCAACTGAGTAAGTCCTCTCAGGCTCTTGCGAAGCCCCATAATATCTTGTTATGTTGGGTCACCACTTACCTTTCCTAGGGCTTAATGTCACCCTCCACAACTCTGCTGGACTGGTGACAAATCACTACTGCTATAATACAGGCTACCCCTTTCCAAAACAATACGTTACTGTGCCCTATATTTCCTGATTGGTGAAGTGGCTCAGCGATAGTGCGAGTGGCTCGTAATTGGAAAGTTGCAGGTTTAAATCCTTAAATGCTGTTTGGGGGTTGCCTCATTTCTCTTCTGTGGTCGATAAAATAAGTACCACTTTGTGGAGAAGTCAATAGTGGTTTTTCTGTGGATTGACTTGCCTCTGTCATGAATGTCGAATTTGCATTGCTGTCTAATGGCTGCAAACAGGAGATGAGTATTGACCTCAATGCTCAGTTGAGTAGAAAATCACTTTGGCTTTTGAGCGCTTGCGTGTGTGTGCAGCCCGTGTTTCTTTTGTGCATATGCATGCACCAC
Organism: Mordacia mordax; assembly: GCA_036362905.1. Lineage (NCBI taxonomy): Eukaryota > Metazoa > Chordata > Hyperoartia > Petromyzontiformes > Petromyzontidae > Mordacia > Mordacia mordax. The sequence goes on from JAZEWT010000006.1 coordinate 13,789,734, forward strand.
ATCTATGCACCGCGCGCGTGGTGCGCGCACCGCGCGCGTGGTGCGCGCACCGCGCGTGTGTGCTTCGCGCACCGCACGCGTGGTGCGCGCACCGCGCGTGTGTGCGCGCGCACCGCACGCGTGGTGCGCGCACCGCGCGTGTGTGCGCGCACCACGCGCGGTGCGCGCACTGCGCGTGCACCACCCATGATGCTATCTGCTACAGACGCAGTTTCACGTCATCGGCCGTGGTACAGCCATGAGCGGGTACGCTGTCCTGGTGCTGCTGCGCAGTCTCCTCGACTGCGAGAGTGTGCTGGGGCCCGCACATGGGAAGGACTGGGGCTAGGACCCTGTGCATGGTGGTGGCTTAGGACCTCTGCCCCGCCTTGCTCTTTTCAGGTCAGGAGCCCCTCGGAGCCGAGAGATCATTGGAGAACACATCTATAGCACCACCAACACCGCCACCATCACCGTGACCATCACCACAATTGGCAACACAAACTGTGCAAGTGCCGCCACCTCCGTACAGGTTGAGTCCTGTGCCGTTACATATTCGCCGATCCAGAAGACACTGCTGCCACAATGAGCCTGTCCAACGCCTTCCATACGGTGTCACTGTCAGGCGGTGCCACTATTGCACGGTCACGCGGTAGCACTGTCATGCGGCGTCACCGTCACGTGGCATCACTGTCACGCAGAATAACTGTCACAAGGCTTCACTACCGCACGGTCACGCGGAATGACCACCACGTGGTGACATAGTGTCACTGTCATGCAGCTTCACTGCCGCGCGGGCACGCGGTATCACTGTCACGCAGCGTCACTGCCGCGGAGCGTTACTGTGGCACGGTGATGTGCGTCACGGTCGCATAGCGTAGTTGGTGATAGCGGCCAAAGGTTGGTGGCTGAGTGTTCCCGGCCCAACTGAAAGCAGGTTGAGGTGCAAGAGCAGCATGCTCACACATACAATCATTCGCTCACGCTTGCTTGCTCACGTGCACTCGCTCTCATTCGCGAGCTCTCATTTGGACTTACTTGATTTTACACATGCACAGCCATTCACTGTCATACACACACACACACGTCAGCTCACCTGCACTTGCACATGCACACCTTCCACATCTCGATTCTGGCTAAGTGTTCCGCTTCAGAGACGTATGTGCCCTAGCAAAGACAAAGGCAAAGATCCTCTGTATAGTCTTAAGCGACTGTAGGGCCAAAGGCTGTTAGCGAGCACCTATGAAGGTTGACACGGCACACCAGGTGGGTGACCAGCACCACGCCCGGCCACCTATGTACCCTAGCATGCACAGAGTAAGCAGCGTTCAGTGACCACCTCATATGGCCTCATATATAGTAAGTAGCAGTGCACAGTCCTTGGTCAGTCAACTGTAGCAGACCGTGGTGTTGAGTGTGGGTTTGTGGAGCTGTATGCAGGTGTCCAGCACCTGTTTGGGCATTACGCCAGACGACATGATGATTGAGAGGGCACACTTCACGGGACTAAGCACTGCTGTAATAATCAACATCTATCTATCTAAGCACTTGTGTTAGGCGTGGCCAGGAACTGAACTTGGGTAACCAGATTTAGAGTCCAGTGCATTAACCACTACTCCATTACTCCTTGTTGGCATATTCGTGCGTGCACAAAATAATGCTTGTACACATTTGTTAACGTGTGCGCTTGTGAATGATGTGTGGGCAGGTCCCATGGCGTTCATAAGTTCTCAGAAACAGCCCTTGCCTGAACATTCTGGTAAGGGTACACGGGGATCTTTATATGTTTGTAGCCGTAGTGTGACAGATCGTGCCTTGCACTATGAACACTGCAACTGATCTCATTTCTCGCTCACAGCCAACATCATTGATGATAATATGAACTGGTTCTGGTCTCCTCTATCAGCACATCCTTAATTGAGTAAGTGATGGGGCAGTGTATAAATATTAGCCCTGGGCATATGAAGGCGGCCATGATGCTGGTCACCCCACCCCCTGCTGCACTGTGCTGACCCCTTAATAGAGGCTATTTGACAGTACCTGCCCAACAGCTTGTGTGAACTACACGGGGGATATTTGGCTGCGTTGCAGGTCCCCTGAGCAGGCCAGTGAGCCAACCCCGGAGCCCGTGGTGCAGCGGCTGCGCAGGCCGTGCATCCGCTTGCGGACTCCGCGTTACGGGTGCGACCCCCACCCCACCCCTGTGCATTTGTGTGGGGAGCGGTGATGAAGTGGATAGTGCACTACGCTATGAGGCTATGAAACCAACGACCCAAGTTCGATTTCCGCTCATGACCAACATCGGTGACGAATCTTTGAACTTGGTTCTGGGCCTTCCCCAGGTTTGTTCAACTTTAAATGAGTACCTAGTACAGTGTGTAAACATAAGCACTGGGGAGACAAAGGCATCTGGGTGTGGTGCTGGACATACACTCCTTTGTGTGCCATGCTTACATTCATAAGTGCTCGCTAACAATACTTTGCCCAAGAGTCCGTTAAGGTTGTAATATGATATCTTTGTGTTAAAAAGATCTAAGCAGAGAATGATGAAGCGGGTTGTGTCAGAGGAGCAATAATTGTCTGAGCTACTAAATTTACCTTGTCATGTGTGGAACACATTCGCAGTCTCGTGAAACGTAACTCACGGGGCGCATGGTAGCATCAAATGTAGCAGCCTTGGGGGCCTGGCCCCACTGTTCCACCCCTGGCTCTCACACCAGCGGCCTCGGCCAGACGTTTGGCCCCGTGGGGTTCCTACAAGTGCCAGGTAGTGCCAGGCAGAAACGCTGAGGCAGCACCATCAGCCGCCCCTCCCGTGGTGCTGCTGGGGCTAGCGCTGTGCGATGATCGTGCCTGGCGGTTTGCGCTTGGTCAGGCTGTGGGACAATACCACCCAGAGTGTGTGCGTGTGGTACAGAGGTTATTGGACGCTTCTGTCTGCCCCAAGCCACATGTCTGCAGCCCGTGGAAACGGGAGCTCGGCGAACCGCGCGAACAGCACCTGGCATAGTGCGAGTGCATGACCCTGAGTAGCGCCCCTCGTGTGCATGTGCACGTGTGGTGGCTCAGCAGTTATTGCGCTGGGCTACAAACCTGACAACTCGAGTTCAAATCTCGTTCACGGTTAACACCAGTGATAATTTTCTGAACTGGTCCTGGGCCTCTTCTAGATCGACACAGCTTCAAATGGTTGCCTAGCGTGATGATTGTTTCTAAAAGCTGCTCTTTCGGGACAACGTGGGAGGCAAAACCTCACGAAGGAGAGAGGAGCGATCGACGCGGCGCTATCCCGAAAGAGCAGCTTTTGAAAGCAATCATCATGCATCGAGCCGTGAAAACCTATATTGAATATCTGGTGTGCAAATATTGTCACGAGTGAGACAAAGGCGGCTGGGTGTCGTGTTAGTCACACACCTCTGCATGTGCCGTTGTCGTTCTTCATAGGTGCCAACTTTTCTTGACCTCTCAGTCTGTTAAGGGTCTATGCAGAATATTTGTCTTGATGTGGTACTGTGGCAGTTAGAGCACTGCACCACGAATCCGGTCACCAAAGTTTGATTCCCACTCATGACCAAGATCAGCGACGAATATATAAAACAGTATAGAGTTACCCCTAAGTTGACTCAACCTTAAATGGCGACCAGGTGTTTAATGTGTCGGTAAAGAGCAGCCTTGTGTGGTTATGGCCATACCACCCCATCATGCGCCATCCTGCTCTCTATCGGTGCACTTATTCCAACAATCTCTGCGTATGTGTCCCACACAGCCTAGATGGATGCGTTCTCAGTTTGCTTGCACGTACAGAGAGGAATTCCCCTGTGGCCTTGACCTGGCTCTGAGAGACGAGGAGGGAAAGGAGGTGGAGGATGGAGATGGGAAGGGGGGAGGAGCAGGGCAGCACCCCGCCCCCCTTGCCCCGAGAATCTGTCTCGAGACGCATCCTGTACACCTCCGAGCCCTCGCCGTCGCGCCCAGGTCAGAGCGCATGACCACCGTCGACGTCCCTTCAAACACACCTGAACACTTGACAACAGCGCGAGCGTTAGGTTTCGTGCTTTGGTTTGCTATTATCACATCCAGGGATGGTGGGGATGTGTGGGTGGGGTGGCTATGTGGGTGGGCTGGGCAATGACCAGTGGCCAGAACAGTGTCTGTGCAAAGCGAGGCTCTCTTAGGTTAGGAGTGAATAGAATGATCTCTGATAACAGGGAGAAAAAGACAGACAAGTGGCGATACAGGTTCAGACACGGATACAATGAAAGGTCAGGCACGGAGATAAAGACAGCCATACTCTGGGGGTTGGAAGCATACATAGAAGTTGACTTTTAAGTCTGATTGTATTGCTCCTCCAAAGAAAAATGTCAAGCCACAAAATATATTATCAAACAAATATACAATATATACAATTACTTAAACCCCGTGACCCACATCCCCTTATACAGTTTTTATTTTAAATGCCTTGTGGGCCCACCACCCGCAAGGCAATGCGTGAGGGTCGGGTGCGATGCCGTCACGGCAGCGAAAAGGAGGGACTTACACGGACTAGACATTTGCAATGGAAACTGGCTGTTGGGACGTGAAATGTCACGTCTCTGGCGGGGAAAGAGCCGGAGCTTGTGGAGGTGGAAAAGTACCGGCTTCGGATAGTTGGTCTGACTTCCACACATAGCATTGGCTCTGGAACCAAACTTTTCGATCGGGGTTGCAATCCTGAATAACGGCTTAGCCCATCATACCTCTAGGTTGATAAAATGCGTACCACTTTTTAATCAAGTGATTGGGAATTTCCCTATGGGCACACTTGTCCTCGCAAAAGGAATGCGGAATTTCCACCACTGGCTCGGATGTGAATACAGATAAGCGCCGGTCAATCTCATTTTGAGCAGGAAATCACGTTGACATTGAGTTGGGAGTCAGTGTTTCAAATCGGGATTTACGTGGGTTTTCAGTGAAAGTTTTAGGTTATGTTCTGTATTTTTTAGATCGGATGAGACACTTTATGGTCAGGGTCAGGGAAAGTGGCTTGGGCACAGTTTGTGCTCAAGATGGGGTTTTAGGGTCGTGGTCAGGGGCATGATCCTGGTCACGTTTTCAAGGCTGGTTAATGTCATCGGCCTCATCTCCTTATAGCATACACCGTGGGGGGATTGGCAAAAGGAATATCAGACAAAATCGAGACAACATCGCCATCCTTTCTCAAATATTTTATTTACGTTGCATGATTGCTATCGCTGTCTGCAACTTCCGTGCACAGATAACACACCATGTGCTAGTTTGCACAGGCAGCAGCGTGTGTGAGCTTAGAGACGCTAACACACCACCATATTAAATACGAGACCAGCTGGTCGGACACCACTGGTGCACTCGGGGTGAAGCTGGGGTTAGGTAAGGCCAGAGTGGGGTTAGGTAGGGATCAATTGGGGTGAGGGTGGTGTCAGAGTGCGGTCATCAGCAATCTTTCAAGTTTCTTCACCTCTGAGGCTTCGAGCTTGAGTTCGAGTCCTGTGCCACTGAGTGGCCGTGCCATGTCCTGGCTCTGCATTCCGTGGGACGGGGGGCCACGGAAGGCATGTGAGGCGACGTGATTGCCATGAATTCCCTAGGCGGCCTCAATCCGGCCTACTCGTGGCGTGGCGCGTTTAGTGCTCTTAGAAAGGGTCTACAGGCGGCGGGACGCACGCGAGTGTGCACCGCACGCTCAAAGTGCCGTCAGTCTGCACGCACAACACACACGTATATACGGTATATACAAGGAACTAACATAGCTGCATATACACCCATACGATGCGCCTTATAGCAACGGGCGGCCTATAAAAACGAGCGCAAATGGCAAGTCTGCGACAAGGTGCAGGCCCCGTCGGTAACATACACGATGCAGGGATGGGCCAC
>JAZEWT010000006.1:13803467-13823871 GCA_036362905.1 Mordacia mordax
GAGTGTCTCAGTGACCGGGGTGTCTCTATGATCCGAGTGTCTCAGAGAGCGGGTTGTCTCAGAATAGTGTCTGAGTGAGCAGGGCGTCTGAGTGAGCAGAGTGTCTCAGTGAGCAGGGTGTCTAAATGAGCTGGGAGTCTCAGTGAGCAGAGTGTCTCTGTGAGCGGGGTGTCTCAGTGAGCGGAATGTCTCAGTGAACGGGATGTTTCGGTGAGCAGAATGTCTCCGTGAGCAGAGTGACCCAGTCAGCGGAGTGTCTCAGTGAGCAGTGTCTCAGTGAGCAAAGTGTCTTAGTGAGCTTGGTGTCTCATTGAGCGGGCTGTCTCGGTGAGCGGGGTGTCTCAGTGAGCAAGGTGTTTCAGTGAGCGGGGTGTTTCAGTGAGCGGGGTGTTTCAGTGAGCGGGGTGTTTCAGTGAGCGGGGTGTCTCATTGAGCGGGGTGTCTCAGTAAGCTGGGTGTCTCCGTGATCGGGGTGTCTCAGTGATCGGGGTGTCTCAGTGAGCAAGTGTCTCCGTGATCGGGCGTCTCAGTCAGTGGGGTGTCTCAGTGAGCGGGGGTATCTCGTTGAGCAGGGTGTCTCAGTGAGCGGGGTGTGTCGGTGATCAGGTTGTCTCAGTAAGCGGGGTGTGTCGGTGATCAGTTTGTCTCAGTGAGCGGATGTCTCCGTGAGTGGAGTGTCTCAGTGAGTGGGGTTTCTCAGTGAGCGGGGTATCTCGTTGAGCACGGTGTCTCAGTGAGCGGGGCTGTTTCAGTGAGCGGGGTGTCTCAGTGAGCGGCGTGTCTCAGTGAGCGGGGTTTGTTGGTGATCAGGTTGTCTCAGTGAGCGGGGTGTGTTGGTGATCAGGTTGTCTCAGTGAGCGGGGTGTGTCGGTGATCAGGTTGTCTTGGTTAGCGGGGTGTGTCGGTGATCAGGTTGTCTCAGTTAGCGGGGTGTCTCCGTGAGTGGCGTGTCTCAGTGAGTGGGGTTTCTCAGTGAGCAGGGTATCTCGTTGAGCGCGGTGTCTCAGTGAGCAGGGTGTATCAGTGAGCGGGGTGTCTAAGTGAGCAGGGTGTCTCAGTGAGCGGGGTGTCTCAGTGAGCAGGGTGTATCAGTGAGCGGGGTGTGTTGGTGATCGGGGTATCTCGTTGAGCAGCGTGTCTCAGTGAGCAGGGTGTATCAGTGAGTGGGGTGTCTAAGTGAGCGGGGTGTCTCAGTGAGCGGGGTGTGTCGGTGATCATGTTGTCTCAGTGAGCAGGGTGTGTCGGTGATCAGGGTGTCTCAATGAGCGGGGTGTGTCGCTGATCAGGTTGCCTCAGTGAGCGGGGTTTGTCGGTGATCAGGTTGTCTCAGTGAGCGGGGTGTGTCGGTGATCAGGTTGTCTCAGTAAGCGGGGTGTGTCGGTGATCAGTTTGTCTCAGTGAGCGGATGTCTCCGTGAGTGGAGTGTCTCAGTGAGTGGGGTTTCTCAGTGAGCGGGGTATCTCGTTGAGCACTGTGTCTCAGTGAGCGGGCTGTTTCAGTGAGCAGGGTGTCTCAGTGAGCGGGGTGTCTCAGTGAGCGGGGTGTGTTGGTGATCAGGTTGTCTCGGTTAGCGGGGTGTGTTGGTGATCAGGTTGTCTCAGTGAGCGCATGTCTCCGTGAGTGGAGTGTCTCAGTGAGTGGGGTTTCTCAATGAGCAGGGTATCTCGTTGAGCGGGGTGTCTCAGTGAGCAGGGTGTATCAGTGAGCGGGGTGTCTAAGTGAGCAGGGTGTCTCAGTGAGCGGGGTGTCTCAGTGAGCAGGGTGTATCAGTGATCGGGGTGTGTTGGTGATCGGGGTATCTCGTTGAGCAGGGTGTCTCAGTGAGCAGGGTGTATCAGTGAGTGGGGTGTCTAAGTGAGCGGGGTGTCTCAGTGAGTGGGGTGTGTCGGTGATCAGGTTGTCTCAGTGAGCAGGGTGTGTCGGTGATCAGGGTGTCTCAATGAGCGGGGTGTGTCGCTGATCAGGTTGTCTCAGTGAGCGGGGTTTGTCGGTGATCAGGTTGTCTCAGTTAGCGGGGTGTGTCGGTGATCAGGTTGTCTCAGTGAGCGGGGTGTGTCGGTGATGAGGTTGTCTCCGTTAGCGGGGTGTGTCGGTGATCAGGTTGTCTCCGTTAGCGGGGTGTGTCGGTGATCAGGTTGTCTCCGTTAGCGGGGTGTGTCGGTGATCAGGTTGTCTCCGTTAGCGGGGTGCCCCACCAATGAGGATGACCGGCAGGACACCCTCCCAATATTCTGAGTTACACTGTGGGTACTTTTTTGCCAGTATACACACATAAGATTACAACAGGTTTTACCGTATCTGGCGATTATGAGGTGTTAAGATCTTAACACCATTATGCAGGTGTTAAGATCTTAACACCTGCATAATCGCCAGATATGGTAACACCTGTTGTAATCTTATATTCGGAGTTACGTCTGGTCTTCAGCGTTGGGAGTGGACCTCTGCCCACTCGTCCTCTACCCTCAAGCCATGCCCTGGACACGGATCTGCTGTTGTATGTCCCGGCCTGTCCATGCTAGGTGCTGGAGGAATCAGATTGTCGGAGAGCCCTGGCCACGTTGTGAGCTTCCTCTAACCTCCTCCGCGGTAATTTCACTCATCACGAGACAGCCAATTGCGTACAGCTCGGGTTTTACCCATCCCAAGGGGGTGTCCCCTTCTCCCAGGAGGAATCTGACCCCACTACCAATGTGAGGGACCCGCGATGTTCTCGCCAGAGGTGAGTCAGAAACGTTTAAAGCTTAATATGAAAGCGTCTGTGAATTCAGAGCACGGCTCCAGATTTATATTTTATTGGCTTCCGCTGCCTCTGGAATTAAATATTCATAGCTCCCGGCTGGGCCCTGCTGAAGCTGCAGAGACGAGGCGAAGAGCAGCATTCGGCCGCCCCAACACAGCCGGTGTGACGCCTGGGATTGGTGGTGCGGCACTTCGTGCGAGTGAGCCGTGTGTGATGCGGAGAGTGTTTCGGACAGGGGGTGCCCCATTCTGAACTCACTCCCAGGTGCAGAGGACCCCATGCTGAACGCTCTCTCTTTCGAGGAGTGTGTCCCTGTGCGGAAGGCTATCTCACCGGGAGTGGCCCCCTTGGCTAAATACTGCTCACATCGCCCGTCGCGTGCGTTGCTTGTGTACGTGGCACCATGTGCCCGGGTAGCCATGGTCGGTAGAGCTCACAATCGGCTTTCGGGAGACTTAACTCATTATTCCTCTGATTGGGATAAGACGACTGCTAGTTTTTGGAGAAGTCAAAAGCTGTTATGCGATGGATAGACTCAGCCTCGCCATCAGAATGTGTCTATCCATCCTCTGGTTTTTGGGTTGTGACCAGACGATGCCTATTTGAACATAAAATTCTGGAGATATACAGCTGAGCATTACAGATATATTGCCGTTTGTTAGGGATTTAAACCGTGGCAAGATCAAGATATCATCACGGCCACCACTTTAATACTTGTGTACAACTGGTGCCAGTGAGCGCACGGCCTCAAGGTGCATTTAGCCTGGCACAAGTGCTGTGCAGAGATCACGGCCCCTTGGTAACAAACGTCGGTTGATGTTGTTGTGCGCGTCAGTCAACATCCCCCCCCGCGCTGAGCGAGACGCTTGGTCTCCAGGAGCCACCTAAATAATATATTTTGATCATAGCTTCAAATTTAACACACTCCAGTAACCACTGTTTGCAGCAGTTGCGTGGGGGGCCAGTAGGGGGCGGCATAGGCCGACCTTTAGGATCCAGTGTGCAGATGATGGGTCGTTGCAGTGGTGTGTGGTTGTCGCGGTGTGAGCATGGTTGTAGTCATATATATATGGTTGTGGTAGTGTGTACGATGTTGTGTGTAGTTGTCGCGGTGTGTGCACGATTGTGTGATGTATATGTGTTTGTGGTGTGCGCGGTGTTGTGTGTGGTGGTCGCGGTGTGTTCATGGTTGCGCAATGCTGAGGGAAGGCAGGTGCTTATCTGCAGACTGCCCTGTATGACATCATTAAAACCGTCTGGAGCACAGGAAGGGTCCCGCAAGAATGGAAGGATACTCTAGTGGTCTCCCTCCTTAAGAAGGGGGACGGCCCGATTATAATAACTATAGGGGCATCTCGCTGCTCGGTGGGCCGGGAAAAGTCCTGGCAAGGATCATTCAACATCGCCTTGCTAGGCACGCTGAGGAGAGGTTTGTGGAACCCCATTGTAGTTTCAGGCCAGGGCGGTCTTGCACAGACGCCGTATTCTCTATGCGGTTGCTACAGCAGAGATGTAAGGAATTCCGACAGAACCTGCGTCTCTGCTTTATTGACCTGGTCAAAGCCTACAATACCATCAGTAGGCCAGGGCTGTGGATTGTTCTTCATGCTTTCGGGATCCCTGACACCCTGCTCACCATCATTAAGGACCTTCATGAGGGTGAGCAAGCCTGGGTAAAGCTACGTGGTCGGGAATCAGAACCATTCCCTGTTCACCTTGAAGTACAACAGGGATGCCCTCTGGCTCCTACATTATTCAACATCTTTTTTTACCATGTAGTTCAAGAAGCTTTCCATGGATGTTCCAGTGGAATTTCCAACTGGCACAGGTACAATGGGAGGCTGATCGATGCCCGGGTGCGGTCAAGGGATGGCTCCCTATTGGCCAACCATGGTGTCTATGCCGATGATTTGGTGATTGCTGCTCGTTCTGAGGAGCTGGGGGCTCTGCTGTTGAACCTGGAGAATGCCACAAAGAGGTGGGGTCTTACCCCACCTCTTCAGCTCTCTGAGTGATGGGGCAGTTGTGGAGACAGTGGAGAAGTTTACATATCTAGGCAGTGGGCTTATGGCTGGTTCCGGTTTGACAGCAGAGGTCTCGCTCTGAATCATCCGGGCAGCATTATCATTTCTTCGGCTACATAACGCTGTGTGGAAGCTGTCTGACCTATTGCTCCACACAAAGATTCGGGTCTTCTCAGCTGCGGTCATGCCCTCTCTTCTGTAAGCTTGCAAAACGTCAACCCCCCTGGCAGAACATCTGCACTGTCTGAAAACTTTCCGGCTTGCCTGCCTACGATCCATCATGGGTTTAACCAGGTTGGATTGTATGAGGAGCTCACAAATTCTCGAAAGATCTGGACAAAGTCCCATTGGTGAACTCCTTCGGCAGGTAAGGTTGCGGTGGCTGGGTCATGTAGCCCGCATACCCAGCCACCGCATGCTTAAACAGTTGCTGTTTGACCGGATAGAGGGGGCTAAACGGGCGTGGCACGGGATAGAGAAGAGATGGACTGATGTGGCACAGGAGAGGACCTGGAGCTGAGTGGACTCCTGAAGACTAGTACCAGCGTTGTCAAGATCGACCTCTGTGGAGGAGGATCGTGAAGGATGCTACGGGGCAGTTAGAGGCAGTCACCCTCCAACAACGACAGAGGGCAGAGGAGCGACGCTCACAACAACGAGCGGAGCGTCGGGTAGATAAAACACAGCAAGTTGGCACGGTAAGGAGCATAGGTGGTGCATCTGCCAGTCATCTCAGTCATGCAACCCATAAGACCTGGGTCTGTCCTGTGACCTCCTGTCAACGAGCCTTCGACACTTCACGTGGCTTCAAGGTGCATATGGCCTGGCACAGGTGCCGTGGTGACGTAACCGCCACTTAGTGGCGAATGGCAGTTGTTGTTGAATGGTTGTAGTGATGTATATGTGGTTGTGGTGGTGTGTACGGTGTTGTGTGTGGTTTTCGTGGTATGTGTGTGGTTGTCGTGGTATGTGTGTGGTTGTACGCAGGATCTGGGATGACTCCGGCGAACAGCAGGCCTGCCTCCCCTTACTCTCTGCTGGAGCCAGTGTGTGCTGGAGCTCCACAGAGCCTGACAAGGTGCACACGTGCTCAAGTTCCACCAAGGATACTCAGACACAGAGAGACGAGGAAGGCAGCACACGTAGATATGGGTTGTGTGTGTCCTGCCCATTCCAGAGCGTTAACCCACACTGCAACGCTCTGTACACAGCAGCGTTTACAAGCAAATATGCATCACCGCTGAGATCCAGAAACCACCTGTTTTGGAAACGCGCAGAACGCTCTGTATCACGTGAGACTCGGCATTGAAATGGCACTGACCAATTAATGGGCTTCAAGTGCCGTGCCCAACAAACTTGCTCCCCTTGACGGCACGATGACACTGCCTGGCTTCCACGGAAAGGAGGAGCGGAGTTTGAACCGCTCCACATAAACAATGGGAGATGTGGACACCCAAGGGACTCCCCTTGTGTGTGACTGCGGCAACACATCGTAGAGCATGGACACCCCTAACCTCACCCGACTTTGCATGATATTTTTGAGATAGAATGGCTAAAATAAAATGTCGAATAGTTTCTCGAAATTAATGTAAGAAATTGTCTAAAGATTCAATCTCGAGTACCAGGGTCCGTCTCTTCGCTTGCCAAAAAGCCTTCCACATATCGCTTTATAATTTTGAAGTGCACCTAGCCTAGCACACAAGCTTCGCAGTGACGTCACCCCCACTTAGCGGTGACTGGTTACCGTGCATGTTGCCATGCATGTTGCTTGCAGCTGCTGGTGGCGGAGCGGGGCGGCCGCATGCGCATCTACGCCGCGGACACTTGGGCCGCGTTGCTCTCCCTCGACTGTGGGGGCCCCGGTGGGCCCCTCATGATGGCCGACTGGAGCCCCCTGGACCCAGCCGCAGTTGGCGCCGTGGCAGGGCCTGATTGGCTTCTCTGGGACACGTCACGTGGCAGGTGAACGCAGTGAAGGACTCAGTCTGCTTTGAGCTCGTGTTCACCTGGCTTTCCAAGCGGATTCACAGATGTAAATAATAATAAATACTATTTATAGTGCGAGGCACATATTTTGAATGCATTTTGAATGCGTTCGTGCGAAGAAAGAATGACTCGGAGGCACGAGGAAACTGCAGAGGCTCGGGGGGGGGGGGGTTGGGCAAGGCAGCAACAAGGTTATCCAGTGCCAGCATATGCTAGACAATGCTTCCCATATATTAATGATGTCATTGGCAAATTAATGAATGTTTTTTAGTTGTGAGAGTACCTGGAAGAAAATTCCACTCTGTTCACGGGGAGAACACACAAACTCCACATAGATGTTACCATTGTACCGCCCTGCCGCCGATATGTGTGCCTAGCCTGGTACGAGCACGTGCATGACGTCACGGTTACTGTGTGGACAAAGGCTCGCGGTGTTTTGTGCATGTCGCAGAGTCAGATCGCTCTTGCAAACGAGATAAGTCTCTCTCGAGTCTTCACCTGGGCATAACAACAACAACCGCTATTTGCCACTAATTGGCGGTGATGTCACCACGGCGCCTGTGCCAGGCCATATGCACCTTCAGGCCACGTGAAGTATCGAAGGCTCACTGACAAGAGGTATCGGGACAGACCCAGGTGTTATGGGTTGCTTGACTGAGATGACTGGCAGATGCACCACCAATGCTCTCTGCTGTGCCAACTTGTTGTGTTTTAACCGCCTGATGCGCCGCTCGTTATTGTGAGTGTCGCTCCTCCGCCCTCCGTTATTGTTGGAGGGTGACTGCCTCCAACTGCCCCGCAGCGTCCTTCTCAATCCTCCTTCACAGAGGGTGATCTTGACACTGCTGGTACCAGTCTTGAGCAAGTCCACTCAGCTCCAGGTCCTCCTGTGCCACATCAGTCCATCTCTTCTCTAGCCCGTACCGCGCCCGGTTAGCCCCCTTTCTCCGGCCAAACAGTAACTACTTGGGCATTCGGTGGCTGGGCATGCGGGCTACGTGAACCACCCACCGCAGCCTCGCCTGCCGGAAGAGCTCACAAATGGAACTTTGTCCCGATTTTTCAAGAATTTGTGAGCTCCTCACACCATCCAACCTGGTTAACCCCAGGATGGATATCAGACAGGCCAGCCGGAAAGTTTCAAAATGACACAGATGTTCCGCCAGGGGGGGTCCACGTTTCACAAGCATAGAGAAGAAAGGACAGGACTGCAGCTGAGAAGACCTGAAGCTTCATGTGGAACGACAGGCCAGACAGCTTCCATACAGCGTTACGTAGCCAATAAAACGATAATACCACCCAACTGATTCGCAGCGAGACCTCCTCTGCTGAACCAGAACTGGCCATAAACACACTGCCAAGGTATGGAAACTTCTCAACAGTCTCCACAGCTGCTTCATCATTCATGGAGAGCTGAAGAGGTGGAGTATTCAGTGGCACTAAATACTCAGGCAGGTGATTGGTTTTGGTGGGACTGATGAAAAGACCCCACCTCTTTGTGGCATGCTCCAGGTTCAACAACACTGCCCCCAACTCCTCCTCAGAATAAGCAGCAATCACCAAATTGTCGATATCGATGACATGGTTGGCTATTTGGGAGCCAACCCTTGACCGCACCAGGCATTGATCAGCCTCCTATTGTACCTGTACCAGATGGAAATTACACTGGAACATCCATGGAAAGCCTGTCGAACTACGTGGTCTAAAAATATGTTGAATAATGTAGAAGCCAGAGGGCATCCCTGTCGCACCCCAATGTGAACAGGGAATGACTCTGACTCCCAACCACGTAGCTTTAACAGGACTTGCCCACCATCATGAAGGTCCTAAATGATAGTGAGAAGAGTGTCAGGGATCCTGAAAGCATGAAGAACAACCCACAGTCCTGGCTTGCTGATGATATTGTAGGTCTTGACCAGATCAGTCAACTGGACATGGTGACAGATTCACACGCATGCATGCACACACTGACACGTGGGGCCCCACATTACGAAAACACATTTTACCACCTCTGCTGCGGTGACACCGCTGCAACGGAACTGGTAATATCACTTTGCACGTCCACACAACGCCCGGTTCTAGCCGGTGTGCAACGCACCCCAGCATCACCTGCTGTGCGAGTGGGTCATGCACGCTGACAGAGCTACTCAAGAGGCCTCGTCCCTTGTCTCTTATCTACACTGGGTGATGCATCTGTTCAGTGCTCTGCAGAGTCACCTAGCGATCAAGTGCTAAAAGCTTGCTGACAGGAGGTTACAGGACAGACTCACGTATCATGGGTTGCTTGCACGCGCGTACGCACACGCGCACGCCGAGGTGGTATGTGCGCGTCTGTTCCCACAGCTGGCCCGTGGAGCGCAAGCCGGTACATGTGGAGGGCGCCTCCCAGTTCCGGCAAGTCTTCCATTCCAGCCTCTTCACTGGGAACATAGCATGCCCACTTGCTGGTGTTGTAGCGATTTAACACGTTATTTAATGATTCATTAAACTTACTCGGAATGCCTCCTTGAGGCTCAAAACTTCTTTCGAGAGGATCCTGCCAGGTTCTGTGAAGTATGTGCTGGCAGTCGTGGTGTTTGCTAATTAAGTGTGATATGTTTATACAGTTGCCTACTGTTCTTGCAGTGACATCACCTGATTGATATAGTCTGCTGTAAAAAAACAGACATCACATGATATTTCACGGTTAATATGCTGCTCTTTGAACGATGGCGGCCTGCCGGATTTGAACCACAAACCTCTGCAGCAAGAAGGGAATGTGCTACATCATTATAACCGTTGATTGTGGTCATAGTCTTGAGAATTGTGGTAGTGTTTGTGCTTACGCAGCACCACAACTCAGAGTTGTATCAACAAAATAGCCCGAAAAAACGTTATTGTTGCTGATTTGCTGTTGTGTCATTATTATTGCTGACATACCGTTCTCTCCGCAGCTCTCTGCAGCGCTTTGTGACCCTTGGGTGAAAAGCACTCCAGAAGTGCAATTATTATTGTTATACCACTGGTGATTATGGTGGTGGCGGTTGCTGTGATGGTATTGCAATGGTCGTGCAACGTCCGCCTGTGCAGTTGGTGCCCTGCAGTGGGGGGCGTGTTTGCCACCACGAGTCACCCCGGGAGGCTGAGCGGGACGCTGCTTATTCACAACCTGGCGCACGCGCAGGTAGGACTCCCGCCACTTGACTACGCGGCCACGTGGCCACACGGCCCATCGTTCTCGCACCGCATCTTTGGCTCTCGGCCTGCGTCTTGCCTGTACGGGCGTATGCGCCGATAATCCACGTGCCTGTCCACGATCACCATGCGTGTCGCGTGCATTTGCTCCCATGTGCTTGTGTGCAGCCAGCGCTGGAGAGCAAGGTGCCAGCGCTGTCGGGCCTGAGCTGGCACCCACAGCTGCCCCTGTGCGCCTGCGGGTCGGACCGCAGTCTCTGCTTGTGGCTGCTGGAGCTGTGAGCCCTGGGAGCGAAGGATGGGTTCTTTACGTCCGAGTGGTCTCCTGTAGAACCTACTCTATGAACGATCACCGTGAAGCAAGAGCTCAGCAGCAGAAACTCGTGCATCATTCTCATTTGCTCAGTGAATCCAAACCTGAAAAGTGACCATACATTAAATAGAGGCCCAACTAAACCGCCAGAGGTTAAGTTAAGAGTTAGTGAGAAAGCTCGCAACGATCAACTCATTGATATAAAGCGTTTGTGATGAGAATGTAAAATGTGAAGCACAATATTCATTCAACGTCAAAGGGATTCATGTGAAGAGAGAACGACTCGGAGGTGTGGGGAAACCGCAGAGAGAGGAATGAGCCACACGGTCATCCGGCGCCAAACCAGTGCCAAACCGGCCAGAGACTGCATCCGATAGATTGTGCAGAAATGCACAAACTCATGCAGAATGCGGGGACAATGCACAGAAAGGCACCTGAGGTGGGAATGGAACCACCACAGTCACTGCATAGCAAACCTGCTGCGAGGCGTTATGCTTATAGCAGTGGCTGGTTCTTGGTTAGTGGTATATCGTGTACTCACTAGTGGTTGGCTGGCTCCTAGGTTAAGGTTTCGCGTACGGGACAGTGTTGGTTTGGTTATTATGTAGCCAGGAGGCTCAGTGCTGGAACAGGCATCTATGGCTTGGTGCTCGTTTGAGTAAAAATCTCTTTCACTTTTAGTGCACGGCTTGTTAGCGATTCGGCTGTTTTTCACTTCCCAGGCTGCATGTACTGACAGAGCAACCCGGACCACACTCCCGCGTTCGTTGCCCAAACAGTTTGTGATGAAGACCTCTGCACATTTCTACTGAAACTCCGACGTGACCGTGTGTGCGGCTCCTTCATCTTGCCTCTGGTGCCACGGTCATTGTTTTCAATAAACACGAATACCATACATTTATATATGTAGGCTGATATGTTTTATATATATAGGAGTGTTAAATGTTTTTCGTTAAACTATTTGTTAAATCAGTCGCCGAGTCCAAAATTCGGGAACCGGTAATCGTTTCCAGGGGAACGTTGCGCGTGACTGCACTGATTGAAGAGAAGGATGGCACCAGCAGTGCTTGTGCCGTCGTGCCGCGAGGTGGGAGTAGAGCAGCGACCTCTTCTGGGTTGAAAGTGCAGGACGCTGAACATCGCGCGTTTATTGATGTCAACACTTACTGGACATTGAAGCCTGTGCACCGAACTAATGGTTTTTTTAGCAAGTGTTTTAGAACAATGGTTATCAGTGATACATCCAAATATTATAACAATCCTATGCACATATCTCCTTTAAAGACAAAGCATTCACAATGCCCCAACAAATCGCGAGGACAATTCAACATGAAGTGTTTTCTTACTGATGATCCAATACACGACCTGAGCCACGCCCGCCTCCCTCGTCACCGCTCCTTAAACGTTTATTGCTGCTTCCACCACGGGTAATGTTCCTGTGAACTCGACTCGGTTTTCGCTTGTGATGAGAACACAATCACTCGCCCACGCACTGCAGGTAACGGCACCCAATCACCACACTGCAGGTCACAAGACTGCTTTCTGACCGTGAACTCCCTATTGAAGAACTTGGGGTTTTTTTGCTTTCACTAAAATTTTGTAGGGCGGCGCAGTGGTGCAGTGAGTAGCGCTGCTGCCTCCTAGTAAGAAGATCCTGTGTTCGGTTCCCGGCGCGGGTGCCTTTCTGTGCGGAGTTTGCATGTTCTCGTGTCCACTTGAGTTTTCAGCAAGTACTCTGGTTTCCTCCCACCGTCCAAAGACACGCTACTACCTAGGTTAATTGGCCTCCTGAGTAAATTACCCCCAAAAAAGTACCCTGTGGTGTATTGGCGTCACATCCTGTGTATATCCTTGCCTTGCGCCCTCTGATGGGATCGACTCTGGCCCCCGCGACCCTGTACAGGATTCAGCGGGTACTGATACCTGCTGATTAAAACTTTATTCCATTAACAAGACATCCCAACAATCCATGAGATACTGTACAGCGATGGTCACAGTACGTGTATCTCTACAAAATGGACTGTATTTAAAGTACTGTGTGTGTACTTTACACACACAGTACAGATTCTGGCGTTGCGGACTCATATTTTGGGCTTTTGGAGCTCAGATCATCAACTGCTTTCATAACAAAATGTAATCAATGTAACATGTATACATTAGAGAGCAATAACGCTTTAACAAATACAAATTAACTTAAAGAACGCAAAGTTACTCGTAACATCCCGTTTGAATATAAGTCCTTGCGTACGATTTAAACCCGAACAGTGAATCAGCAGTGATTTCCAAGTGCGAGGAAGAGGAAACCCCAAATCGGGTCCGTGAAACCAGAGCAGCACCGATCAACAAAACCTGATCGCCCTTGGTCTGCGTTGTGATCACCTGAGGCACCAGCGTGAGGGACACGGAGTTGTGTAAGAACACAAATGCCTTTGAAAAGCAGAACATGCGGTTTCCTCGCACACTACCCCGCGTGATCAGGAATGGAGAGGGGGCGGTCGTGGCAAGATGCGTTGTCATGTGATTTTTTTTAAAGCTGTCGCGGGAACGTAGCGTGGTGTTCTAGCAAAGATGCCGCACTTCAGTCCAGAAATGTGACTTCAACAAGCTAATGACTATCGGCTATCCAAAGAAGGGTATTTTCTGTGTAATTATGTGGGCATAATCCACTAGAAATTCTGATACGTCATTGGCAACAAGAAATGACGCCCAACTAAAACCACTCGCGTGCGTTTCCTCTGGGTGTGCCGGTTGCCTCCCACATGTACATTAATCGATGGAGTTGACCAAAGATGCACGATACAAGCTCATCATCATCAATACCCGCTTAATCCCATACACGGTAACGGGGGGGCAGAGCCTATTACGGCAGACGGTGCAAGGCGGAGCTATGCCCATAATGTGACACCAGTACATCGCAGGGCACTGGCGGTAATTTACTCAGTATGCCAATTAACCTAGGCAGCCGTGTGTCTTTGGACGGTGGAGGCAACCGGAGAACCTGGGAAAAGCCCACGCGGGTACGGGTAAAACACGGAAACTCCACACAGAAAGGCACCCGAGCCTGGAACCGAACTCGTTGCCTTGCTTGACGCCCCCTTGGTTTTCAAATCATGACGCACGTTACGGACCCAGAGGCAGATTGTGTGGCGTCAGATACCGGCGACGCGATGTAACCTAGAGACCAATGTGGAGAGGAACTTGATCAGCTTCAAAGTCTAAGCCATCTCACGGGGCCACGACCTCGAGAGACCCGCTTTTAAGTTATAAAACTGTTTAAGCTGGATAGTTCCGTGAAACGGAACACGGCCGTTATAAAGGAGACCACGCTGACACGGAGCGGTCGCGCCGAGCTGTCACGTGAGCTATTGCTCATCTCCCGTTGACAGCACGGAATCGATGGTGGAAGTTACACATTCCTATAACGGATATGAATATAATGTAAACCACAGAATGGTATTATTTCTCTAAACGGCATTTGAACTCTCAACGGGATTTGATATCGAAACCTTTCCATTGTGAGCCACCCGGGAGAAGGTGTTACCTCCTCTGCGGATTGCAAGCTCTTGCGCGTCGTAGCGACTGGAAATCCTCTGGCACTGATGTTGGTATTCACAACTCGAATGAAAATTGCTCTATAGCTGCTCTTATTCGCGAAGTTTCGCCCCCCACGTTGGAGGCGTTGTGGAATTCCACTGTCAATAACGTGGCAAAGCGCTGTAGTTTTATGAATGCAATGCTAGCTGGAGAAAGGGGAGAGGATCGGACACTTTGAGTCGCAATTTCCACGTGCAAAATATCTTACGCTTATGTGTCAGACGTATAATTTGTTGGGAGAGCCCAAGATAATCTAATAATTCATGTTAAGGACTCAACATCAATTTACCAAATTGACTTTTATCATGATGTTTTCAACCACCACACCGCAGGTTACAATAACACACTCCCCCACTCAGCCACTCACACCCACCAGCTGACTCAATCACCCACTCACACAACCACAATAATGCAGTTCACAACACACCCACGTGCTCACTCAGTCACCCACTCACGCATCCACCAGCTCACTCAGTCACACATTCACACCGGCTCATTCAGTCGCCGACTCACATCCACCAGCTTACTCTTATCAACTCACACGCATCAGCTCACCCAGTCACCCACTCATACACCCACAAACTCACTCAATCACCCATTCACACATCTACCAGCTCACCCACACAACCACCAACTCAGTCAACCATTCATACAACCACAATAGTACAGATAACAATACACCCACCAGCTCACCCCTAAAACAGAGTTGTACACCTCAATGCCCTTCGCTCGAATAACAAACGCGTTGAACTCTCCCACGCACCTCCCTCAGCACACAGCCACCAGGTCTCCCGTAAAGCCTTAACAGCCATTTGAACCAAATGCTGATAACTAGCACCTATAAAGGTTGGCAAGGTTCTTCTCTTCTTTAAGCGATGGGTACTTTTGTCAGTGTACATATGTAAAAAATAAAGTATTTACTATATCTGGCAATTATACAGGTGTTAAGATATTAAAACACCAAAATAGACACCTTTCGCAAAGTGTCCAGTTTGCAAAAAACACACAAACTTGTCGCAAAATATGCAAAAAAGGAAGCTTTGATAACCTAAGCATTGTGATTGCTTCGAAAAGCTGCTCTCTCGGGACAGCCGCGTCGATGGCTCTCCTCGCGACGTTTCGCCTCTAACGTGTGAGGCGAAACCTCCCTCGTTTTTCTCTCCAAGCCCATGCTGTCCAACAATATTATCTTTTCGCTCACTTCTTTTGCATTCAGATCTCTCATCACTATCACTACATTAGGGGTTGTGTAGCCAACACTACGCATGGCCGCTTTGTCTCCTTATTTGCGATGTTTGCACACATCACCAGGTAATCATTTGAGGCTAATTCTACCTAGGGATGCCCGGACGATTCCGATAATCGTCACACAATGCGGGTGGGCAAGTTCGTATTGCAAAAATGCCAACCGCTACACTACCGCAACTGCGCGTGATCACACAGCCCCATGTCAATGGGGGAAACCATATGCCTATGACAGGGGCGAGTTTATCCATAGGACATCCGCTCTAGCTTCCCCACAGAGGGTTGATGGGCTGAGTCGCCTCCACAACCAGGATGTGAACTCGCAACTTTCCAATCGCCCTACCTCCAAACGAGGCCGTTGTGCCATTAGCAGTGAAATCGATGTCTTTACACTATGGTGTCTGCAGCATTTCCACGGCTGTTTGACCACAACCGAGGGCCACTGCTGATAGAAATGTCCCTCGAGAGGACTTGGGCCCCCGCCGGTCCCACGGATACCAGGGGTCGAGTGGCGGCCGTGGAAGTCCCGCAAAGACACCAGGACCCTGGGACCCCCTCTGAAACCTGCCCCCCACTGACATCAGCTTTCGACATCCACTCCCCGAAATAAATGACCCCATCCTAATTAATTCAATCAAGGGTAATCATTTAAAATTAGATGACGTTTCTGATATTAGCAAAATTAAGGGCTCTTGTTAAACAGGTAAATTGAAGTGTAGTTTACGCGGGAGGAGCCCCTCGTGTTCGGCCCCAGGAGTAGCCCTGGAGACACGGGCCCGAACCCCACAACCCCCGCTGCTAATTGCGCCATCGTTAATTACCGGATCGTGAACGTTGAGCCGGGGACCCGCCCGAAGTGAGCCCCATATAAACCCGGGACACGGGTCCCGAGAGACACAGCATCACCGCATCTCTACTAGTCGTGTGCATCTCCAGCTCCACGTGAATCTCCAGACTCAGCATGAGGTACGGCTGCGTCCTGCTTGCGCTCTCATCCCCGTGTATCGACGTGTCCTTGTCGAGTATTATTGTGTACGAGTCCTCTCAGCCCACGGCGTCTGGGTCTGCCCCATACCCTGTTGTTAGGCAGCCTTTAACAAGTTTCGTGGCCTCAAGGTGCACTTGGCCCGGCACAAGCGCCATTGAAGATTGTTGTCTTTGTGTATACATGTGTGTCTGTAGTACCTGTGTGCTTGTAGTACCTGTGTGTCTGCCTGTCGTTTCCGTGTGTCTCTGTGCTTATGTGTCCGGCGTCGCGAGTTTTATTCACAGTCATTGACAACTGACGATTTTTAAACCGATTCGGGCCTCCTTTAGGTTGACTCCGTTTCAGACAAAACCTGGTGTGGTGTGTAAGCATCATAACTTGAGAGACCAAGGCAGTCAGGACGTGGTGCTGGCTACCCACCTCATTGTGCGTATGCCGGGCTGGCTTTCGTAGGTGCTACTCACCAACAACACTCATTCCAAGTCTGTTGAAGCTATACGGGAATCGTTTTCTTTGTTTTCAGCGTGCATGTACGTGTCTGTACGCAATGGCAGGGTATCTGTGCAGCAGTAACATTTGGGCTTCCTGAAAGAGAGAAGCTATAATAATTGCATTTCTAGAGCGCTTTTTAACTTATGGTGACAAAGCGCTACACAGAGCTGTGCAGAGAACGGCATATCAACAATAGAGTAGATTAATTAAGTACAATAATGAATATAAATCAATGAAGGACATAAAACAACAAACAAAGCAATCGTTAACAAATAAAGGAAGGAAGAAGCGTTACTTAGCAGGCACAGGTCAACAGCGAGCCATAATCCCAACATACAGAAGTTAGCAACATCAACAGTACCAGCCAGAGGACTTCAAGGCATTACGAAACAAGTGAGTCTTGAGACAGGATTTGAAGATGCCCAGAGACTCAACTGACGGAATTTCCAATGGAAGGGCGTTCCAGAGTCTGGGAGCAGCGCGCGAGAGAAGCTCTTTCCGGTTCGGTTCCCACCTCGGGCGTCTTTCTGTGTTCTTCCCCTGCTCTGCGTGGGTTTCGTCTGAGTTCCCCAGTTTCCTTCCACAACTAAAAAAACACTCCTTAATTGGCCAATAACATCATAGGAAGCAGTGTTTGACGAATTGGGGCCGGGTGACGCCTGGCTGACCCATGGTCGGATTAAGACCTTTGGAGGCCCAAAGTACTGTAAAGATTATAGTAAAGATTAAGAACAATAGCGACAAGAAAAAGAAAACACGAGGCAGCAGTACGTTTGCGGCACATGGATAAATCAGCAACAGCAGCACATAGTATATATAAACAACACAGATTCGATTTTGATAAGATACGAGTACTAGCAGCCATCCGCCATAAAGATCCAAGATTAATTCGTGAAGCAATTGAGATTCACAAGACAAAAAAAACAATGAACCGCAAACAAGAAATGAATATAGAGCTTAGCCGAACCTGGAGGCCAGTTATTAAAGTCAGTAATGCACAGATATTTAGCTATGGGGTGTGGACACCAGAGGGGGATCACAAGGTGTGTGGGAGGTTCTTTCATGAAATGCAAATTAGGGGACTAGCCACAGACAAAGCAGGAGGGGATTATCGCAGTTTCGGGGTGTGAATAGGACAAGGAGATTCGTGTTAATGTGATTCAGATGTAGACCCCATACAACAAAAAATGACTCGACACATACATAGTACCCACATATATATAAGAGCAACAGGCACCACACACACATACTGTGCCTGATGATGTCTCTAACGTGAGGCGAAACGTCGCGAGGAGAGGAGAGGAAGCGAACAACGCGGCTGTCCCGAGAGAACAGCTTTTCGAAGCAATCATCATCCATCGAGCCGTGAAAACCTACATCATTACATTATGGTCTCCTCCCCCGGTCCCCATTTTATTCAAAATAAGAACAATACGATGTAAAATAAATATAAATTTAATGAACAAAAACTTACATATATGCTGAAATTAAAATAGCTTGAATGTAGATTTTCTGATTGCAAAATCCTGGATGAGTTCATCAAAGTTGATCCGAGAAGCATGTCTGCTTTCATACCGAGTAGGAAGAGTGGATCAAGTCTGTCCTGACACAGTGTTGTTCTCTCAGGGTGTTAGTCTTTCCATTTGAGAAAAAGAACGTTCTGCAGAAGAGTTACTAATCATCAATGTTACAAAAATGTGTCGTGTGCTTTCTATATTTGGAAATACACATTGTATTCCGTCCTTCACTATTATGTCATGAAGATCAATCTGATTCAATTTCGTTTTCCTGTTACAATGAAACTGTTCTTCACAGAGATTAATGCTGACGTAAACAGGGTATGAGTCAACTATCTATTGGGAACTTTGTCATATAATCCATTTAACGTGATTGTTCTCAACTCAGCAATATCGCCCTGCGATGACAGATAATAATAATAATTGCACTTCTATAGCGCTCTTCACCCGAGGGTCACAAAAGGCTGCACAGAGCAGATACCTGGGCAACATTAACAATGGGAAAATTTGAGCTGATCCGGTGTTGTCATCTTTCCAAATCATAATCCTAGTACGTGCAAAGCTATTTTTGTATATTTATTTAAAATGTATCACCAATAATGTGCCCCGGCACAAGCGGCCCGGCAAAATAAAAACTCATTTTGTTTGTGCCCCTGCTTTGCTGATGTCCTAAGCACGTGCCTGGTGTAACTACTGGGTAATCCTGCACTGGGCTGACTCCCCACCCTCTGCGGTTTCCTCGCTACGCCTCTTTATCCGTGTCTCGTCCATGACCAGGCGTGGAGTTTGTGCAGCGCGTTCTACATTGTAATATTATTATGCAGTCAGTTCGGGCCACCACCACTCTATCTGTTTTCTGGGAAAACGCTCCACAACATAATCGAATCGGCCGCCTTTGGCTCTATAGCGGCGACGTTTTCGCACCATACTAGGTACTCATTTCAGGCTGAGTCGACTTAGGGGAGGCTCAGAAAATCGTCACTAGCGTTGGCCAGGAGCTGAATTCTAACTCACCCACAAGCGATGCGCACCTCTGTGATCGTTCAATTGCGATGCCGTCAACTCGTAGCCAGAACGTGACCAGCGAATCTTGGCCCTGTGTCGCGACCACTGTGCTCCTGTGTTGCTCGCTCGTGTTTTCTCTGCAGCTACTACAACCAGTTCCCGTGGAGTGGCCCCCCTCAAGGGCCCCCTCAGCTGCGTCCCTTCCCACCGCCCCCGTCCTGCCAGTGGGTCTGCAAGTCGCACTCGCCGTGTCCCCAGGCCGAACCCTGCCCGGCGCCACGGCATCCCCACCCACTGCCTCAACGGCCCTGCAAGGTCCGGACCGCCGGCGGGCAACCCGAGTTGGAGCTCGAAGAGAATGCGGAGGAGGAGGAGGTGGGTTGCGGCTCCCTGTGGAAGCGGGGAAGCCAGGGGTGGGGCGGCTCATCCAAGGGCTCTCAATGCTGCCAAACGCAGCAGCCGCGGCAGTGTTGCCAGCGGCCCGTGAAGCAGTGCTGCTTTGGAAAAGGAGGAAGCCATGGCGGCACAGGAGGAGGCAACTACGGCTACATGTGAAGTCCGAGAAATCGAGGCCCCAAGCCCACGGCCACCTGGTTCCTGCCGCGGTGCCTCTGAGCGGTGCACGCCGCCACTCAGCCCCCCCCCGCCACCCGCTTTAATAAATCTCGCACTTCCCAGTGACTGCGTGTCCCGCGTCTCCGTCAGTGTATGTTTCTCAAGTATTTATTTTTCACGGGGTTATTCAACATTCTCATTGTTATTTAAGTGCAACGTGATTTGTCCGACGCATTTGGTATTTTAAAAAAAGATTCAGTATAAAAAGCAATAGAAATCATCGTCACAGCTTTCGAGGCTGACTCTCTGGAAGGGGAGACTCGTGTCCACGGGGACCCAGGGGTCCCGCGGGTACGGAAACGAGGTCGAGCCCGATGGGATCTGCATCGTCCGGTCACAGCGTGGAGAGGCGCGCGTTCCTGGGCGGCGCTCAAGAAGACAGCAGCGGGCTCTGCTCGTCGGGGAAACTCAGAGGCTCCACACGCAGCTCGGCCACCACGTGGAAATGCATGGCCTGTGGAGACACGGAGGACAGTGCGGTGAGGGGGGGTGGTTCTCGGCCGAGTGTAGGTCGAGTCTGTGCATGTGAGCAGCTACCCTCTCGTATAATAATAATATTTGCACTTCTAGAGCGCTTTTCCCCCGCGGATCACACAGAGGTGTGGAGAGAACGGCATAACAGCATCTGAATAGATAAAATAGAGTAAAACAATGGCTATGTGGCGCACCGGTCGTCACCCTGGGCTAGGCGCCTCACGCCATGCTCAGAGT